>JBAFXB010000007.1:0-1200000 GCA_037177825.1 Diaporthe sp. P3_1W | reverse complement strand
ATCACCACAAATTCACCTGATCTTTCCAGGTTATTTGCAATTGGGCCGTCATATGAAAGGCACCAGCTGTCAAGGCGGCCAAATTTGCCGGAATGCTTTGTTAACCTGTTATTCGGCTTTGTTATACATTATTAAACACACACAGCACTGTCCACCAACCCAAATACATGCCAGTGGTTCGCATGCATGATCACAGAGGTAAACAAGGTATCTGAGTTTCTGGTGAACGATACTTTGGCAACATCAAACTATTTGAGTTGTATATCGACAAAACAAGGTTGAATTGCCATTGAATCATAATAGGCTTCTAATGCGAGTCCCCAAAAGCAATGACTGACATCACTTTATCAGATGATATATGAACATTGGCAAGTAGCAGTCTCTCAAGACTGATCCCGCAACAGCGCTGCTGTCTTATTTATACTAGACTTGTTTCCAATCCGCTCACTCCCACTTTTTCAGGTCAGACTCTGTCTTCTTGAAACTCTTCGTCACAACATCGGCATGCTTGTCACTCCGCGGCACCATGCGCACCTTGAACTCCAGCGGGACGTGCAAGAATCCTTCGTCGTACACGTCCCAGCCAGTCCTCACCTCCACCGGCTTCCCGTCAGAACCAATGTCTGGCTCGATCCTGAAGGCCCAAAGCATTTGCGCCACCATTCGCCACTGTGACCTCTCCGCCAGGTGGATTCCAACACACATACGCCGTCCCGCTCCGTATGAGTAATGGTCACGCTCCTCGTACTGCGGTGACGCTGAGAGCTCGGGGGCCAACATGTGGGCCTGGTGGAGGAACCTTTCAGGATTGTAGGAATCGGGGTCTTTTATAAAGGCTTCGTCGAAGTTGAGAGCGGCGGGCGGTAGAAAGATGGCACTGCCAGCAGGTATGAGCATGCCGTTGTACCATCTGTCCTCCTTTGCGGCGTGAGGAACGCCAGCGGGCGAGCTTGATGAGGAGAGTCAGCATTCACAAAGCAGTGGTTGGAAGCCAAACAGTACTTACATAGGTCTGATCCGCAATCCCTCTTTCACGATGCAGTTCACATACGGCAGGTCATTGAAGTCTGACCACCGAGGCATACGATCAGTCCCGCACACCCGGTCGAGCTCAACTCTTGCCTTGTCTTGGAACTCGGGGTGCTTAGCAAGAAAGAGGATGTTTGTCAGCATTGCTATTGCGGTCGTGTCCGCGGCGGCCATGTGCACACCTCCCAGCAAGTTGTTCAGTCCTGAGTACGAGAGTGGGACATCGCTCTTTATGTCTTCATCGAGGAACCTGTCCATGAGAGATTCCCGTTTGTCTCCGGCGCTGCGCCGTTTGTCAACGCGCTCGCGAGCATCGTTCCAGACGCCTGTCATCGTGGCGTACAAATCTTTGGCGCGTTGCCTTCCCATGATGAAGCGATCTGGAAGGAGCTTCAGGATGGGAAATTGGTCGACTGGCAGGTAACTACCTGGGGCGACTGCTTTTGAGCCCTGCCATAGTAAGAACATTAGCTCGACTCTTCTCAAGGCAAAGTACTGACATATTGGGATGTTCTTACCGCTTCCATCACAATGTAGACAGCCTGTGGATGTGAAGTCAGCAATGTTCCAGGAAGAATGGGCTTGCAGACTCACGTATGCCCAAAAGCTGTCGAACTCGGGTGCTCTGTGACCGAATAGCGTGATACTAGCTATAGAGGCGGTTGTACGTTTTATGCTGGTCGAAAATTCTTCGGGCTTGGTCACAAGATCAAACATAAGACGGTTGACTCTGTGACAGATCAGCATGATTTCTCGAGAAATTTCGCTGATAAGATACTTTTCACATACTCAGCTTCTTGGATGGGTTTCAGAGTCGAATCCAAATTCTTCGGAGCGAAGTAGGTTGCTATCACTTTCCGCGTAGCCCGCCATTTTGGGCCTTCCTTCATCGTCGCCGGGTTCTCGTCTTTGTTCGCGATGATGAACTGTGTGTCCACGGGCCTGTCATTGTAACAAGCACCATGCTTGGTTAGGAGTTCATGAATGGCGCGCCGGTCGTTGAGCACGACCATAGTGCTCCGGCCGACCTTGAGTGAGTAGACTGAGCCATATTCTTTGCACCAGGCCACAAGTCTAGAGTCGGTTATTCAGTTTACCTGATACTTTAATTCACAGCCTGAGGTACTTACTGGCCAGAGAAGCCTTGGGTTGGTATCAGATGCGCATTTCCCAGAATCGGGATGGTTGGAGGGCCTGGAGGCAGACTCCTCTCTCGGCGCCCGAACGTGACAATCTTGTAAAAGAGCCAGATCGTTGCAATTATCCAAATCGTAGGTAATGCGGCTTCGAAGGATAGAGATTTCGAGATGGAGGCCATGGCTTTGTGTCTGAGAGATAAAAGGTCTCATCCGAAACTAGCCGCCATTCGAGGATCAACGGGTCGCTGACGCTTTGCGCTGAAAGCTGAGTACAACATGCTATATATAATAAGATGAAAATGGCTGCCTGCCGGAAGTTGATCCAATTCTCATTTTGGTTAGGCAGTCTGACAGTCTGACTGCATGGAAGCCCGACATTGCTGGGCAGCTGCAAGCTCTTGAATGCGACCAATACTATTAGCGTTTCTTGAGGCAGACAGACGCCGTGCTCCAACACTACCTCCTCCGTGTCAGAGAGAAATTATTAGAATTAAATAGATTTTGAGATAATATTTTAGATTTATTTAAGAAGGTTTTAATAAAGGGGAAGCTATATATTTATAAACTCATCTGTTAGGGCTATGGGCTAATTGCACGCAGGATCAAGTAAGTGGGTTTGTATACTTGGCTTATCTTATGAGTATAGTACACGTGATTGCCTAATCAATTCGATAATTAGTAAAAGTACTGCAAGGCTTGCCTACTAGGTATGTCTGAGGATCTATGAGGCAGCTAGTGCGGCGTAGCTGACAAAGCCAATCACGAGAGCGGCATCGCGGACCGCGTCATACCTAGGTATTACAAAAGCGATTACAATAACGTAATCCGGGACAGTCCCAAGTAGGAAGCGTACGTAGAGAATCTCCTTCAGACCGAAATCTTGGGTTCAGCTGCAATGCCTAAGCAAGAATACCCGCAGTGAGCATATATCAGAGGAGCAATTGTGCAATAGCGTTCTTGAATCGCGACTTCTAATAAATCTTGGAGGACAATGTCCAGTGACGAGTTGGAGGATGTTAATTATTCCTCTTGCAAACATTCGCGACAATCCACCTTACCACCAGTCCCACCACAGACCAGAGGCCACCCTCAAGACACCTGGAATTTCAGCAGGCTCCTTGTAGTCCAGTACCATACGGCATGTCAGCCGGAAATGCACAGCATTCGCCTGCAACAAGTGCTCGAGGCAATTCCCAATCGTGTTCTCCTCCCTGGGATCCCAGTCTCCGTCCTCCAACATGCTGCTCACACAGGCGGAGCACTCCCCGCCCGGACTGTAATCGATCTTTTTCGGAAATTCCCGATACACAGCCAGCATCCGAGCCGCCATCCCAGGCGTGAGTAGTCTTCTGGCTAGCTCTCCGTGCTCCCTCAGCATCGGTGCCCAGTACCGGGCGGATATCTTTCTCTTGAGGAACAGGGGTCCGTCGAAGGGCCCCTTGCGAGGGGACACAAAGATCGCCAGGGCCCCGAAAGTGCCGGGCAACGTTGGTCCCAACTCACGACAGAGGATGGTCCAGGTAATCGTCTTCCCATAGCCCTTGAAGGCATCGTTCATCCTGTGACATGTGGCTATGACTGCCTTGGCGTCATCTATAGTGGCAAGCTCTAAAAAAATGGCTTGAAGGATTTCTGTAGGGACCTCGTACTGAAACTTGCTTCCTTTGACGGAGCTTCTGAGGGAGTATTCATGTGGAGCTGAGGGATGCATATCGTTTGATGCTCTCATGCTTTTTATCAGATTAAAGGTAGCGTTGGAGTGGCTGTAGGTGGAATTGTATCCTCCGACGAAGTAGTCGAATAGATAGGGTTTGTGGATGGGGTACATTTTTAATGAGTGGAAGGTCCTGCACTCAATCGGCTTCGAGTGGTCTTATCACTGTATGAAGGGACTAGATGCATACTGCTTAAGAAGCGTATGTGTACAGATTGAAAACGAGACCAGTTGAAGTGCAAGTGGCTAAATGGCAACTTCAATCCGTTCGTCTTCTTGTAGGGCGTTTTTGCGTCACGCTATACTGAGGCCATCAGTATTTAGGCTCAGACGGTGACTTCTTAGTGAGAAATTACTTCAAGAGAAGCCGGAAAGGCTATCATCATTCGTTCACCGTTCAGACAGCCATTCGAAAATCGACAGTGACAAAAACTTGGCCACTTTTAAATTGCACGAGACTTCAAATAGGACAAATTAAACACGTTATGTGTGCGGACTCCTACTATATTTTGACATTGGTGATAAGTCTAGTGGCATTGTGCCCCAGGATTTATACGTATCTCATAATTTATAAAGTGACAATGCCTTGCCCACGATCTAGGCTAAACATACCACCATCTCCTTGCCCGTGTCACCTTAGTGGAAGTAAGTCATTAGTGGCTTCTAAGGTGTCCACATCCGCGCCCTAGCTAAGCCTCGACTGGACATACAAATCTCATGGGACACTGCCTCTCCCTCGCATTTCAGCATCAGTAATGAGTTTGTCCACTCATATTATATATGGAATCACGCATTCTTATCTATTAGCGCCATGTTCAGGTCCGAGCCTAACGACGGGAGCATATCATCCTAGCCCGCCAATGTAGCCTGCAGAAAGGTGAACCTGCTATCCGTATTTAATTTGAACAGCATCATAATTACCGAGGCTGCCCATCCGTCAACATTCGGACGAAGCTGGTCGGATGGGTTCTGATGAGGAGGTTCAGACTTCTTTGCCTGCACTAGCAAATCTAGACTGTATATTGAGCCCTAGGACTGTGAGCATGCGTACATAGTCTTTCAACATGTCCCCATTCTAACAAGTTGGTCTTTGGCCGAAAATTACTGGCATAGCGTTCTACCCTTGGTGCAAACAACTGGAATTTCAGATCCAATCATGTCCGCCGATTCTAAAATAAGATGTTGCTTTAATCCGAAGATCCCGCGGGTTCTTTATTCCGAAGTTCCATACACCAGAGCTGATCCTTTGGTTCCATAGTGTCCTTCTCCCATGGACCGAGAAGAGCCTTTGTTTGGCTGTCCCTTTCTCTCGCAATTTGTTGAGCTGAGGCTGAATGACCCGCGCTATGGCCCTCAAATGGTGGACCCCATGTTTGAATCTCGAAGCACCAACTACTAGAGACCAAAATTTCCAGCGTACGCAAACACTGTTTCCCCCATAATACATCGCCTTTGGGAAGTTGTAACGTTCAAGCAGAATTTATGCTCATCTTCCCACGTTCTGTAAAAGATAGATCATAACACTTCATATCTTCACCGTCTCCATTTTCACTTCATTGGATAGCAATTCAAACCAACCGTCAATCAACAACTCGTTCTCTCATACTCATCGACGCAGGTCGCCGAAAAATACCACCTCTCTTTTTCGTAGCTATTTTTCACTCAGCCGATCAGAAACCGTGCAATCATGAGCAACATATCCATAGATACCAAGAGTCCCAACACTGGCACCGAAACCCCAGTGGAAACCACCAAAGCACAATATGCGACTCCATCTCCCATAGACACTCCCATCCCACCATCCCCAGTCACAAAAGAGCCCAAGCGCCCCCATTTTTCCAAGCCAAACCACCCGTCCCCCGGAGTATCCAAGCCCAGTCGCAAAAGACAACCCCTAAAGCCAGGCCTCCGCCTCTTCACCCGCGACGCAAAGTTCGCCCTACCCCTAGCCCCAAGCAGGCGCGAGCGCATGGCCCCGGGCCCACCCGCGGACGAGGCGACCAGGTCCGCGCTGGCGCAGTGCATCGACCTCGCGCTGCGGCTGCTCGAGGAGGGGCGGGGCAACAGGGTGCTCGTCGGCGTCGGGATGCAGATCGTGGCGGAGCGGAGGTTCGAGGCCGCGCGGGCTGGCCGCGGACGGCCGGAGGTGGGGATCTACAGGGGCGAGTTGAAGGACATGCCGATGTGGGTTGCCATATTCCTGCGGCAGGTCCGGGAGTTTGGGATCCCGATTTGTGTGTGTGACAGCATCTCTGGTTATGGCTTGACACAGAGGTGGACGTGGGGGGATAACATGGAGGACTATGACTGCCGGAATAGCGCGGTCGTCTACATACACCAATGCGTAAGTGATACACCCTGCCAACATCGTCTGTATGTTTGTTTCTAAACCCAGCTTGCAGCTAGTCGATGGTCTTATCAGGTCAAAAAACAGTGTCGAGCAGTGCACCAAAGAACAGGACGCCCTAAACGCCGAGGTTCAGAACGGGAGTATAGAAATGGACAACAGCAGCACCAAGGCAGAAATCCAGCGCCTGCAGAACGCCCAAGCCAACGCCCAGATGAGCCTCGAGCGGGCAGTCTTCTGCATCTCAGTCTTCCTCGCGCACGAGTTCGTGCACTGCTTCACGGGGTACCTGACGGGCAGTGCGCAGCCAGGGACTCCGCCTGGGCTGGACGCGTTGCCCTACAGCGATCGCAAGCACGGGGAGGCTGGGTGGTACTGGACCAAACATACGTTCGGCGGCCTGGCCCATGTCTGGTTCGACAAGGACGAGCCTGCGAAGCCCGGCCAGTTCGGTCTTCCAATGCTTTTGGACTACAATAAGCGGCGCAGCAATTCATTCTTCTACCAGATCGACCATGCGGTGGTTAAACGGGTTCTCGGGGACGACTGGGCTTCTGCGAACAGGATCGGTATGGTTCCCAGTGCTCAATTTGTATTGATCCCCCACAGGCTAACATCTGATACAGACCCGGAATGGTTTTGGAGGCTGAAAGATGAGAGCACAAAGATATCTTTCAAAGAATGGGAGACTGCATACGAGGAAATCGTAGCTCGTACTGTCGGCGAACACGACGTACTCGGAGGGGAACTCGGCATCCGTGTTCTCTTCAAATCGATTTATGCTGCTCTCAGACCGTGCCTTTCCCTGGCTTCAAGACTCAGCTTGCGAAACATTCTTCCAATCTCTTCCATCAGGAGTAGAATGCGGCACCGGCCAAGACGATCACTGCTGACAAAGAATGCGATTTTAAAGGTTAAAAGATGGGGTCAGAAGAGAATTGGGTTATACCCGGACAGAATTGAAAAAAGTGAGGCACTTTGAGAGCAGGCATGCAGGTAAAATACAACAGTCAAAATATACTTGTGGCAGGGTGTGAGAATAAACTAAAGTCAAGCCTCAAGTGATAATCTTTTATTCGTATGCAGAACCACTTTGCCAGACGGAAGCTCGTGTTCCACAACAGTGTCAGATGCGGCTGATCATCAGCTGTGCCCCTACGACCATGTAGATTCCCAAATGAAAGCACCGTGCAGATTTCGCGTACCTATCATCCAGTCACAAAGTGACCGATGAGGAAAAGTACTTAGTATTCCCTCTAAGATCATGCTGGAAAGGAGTCGACATCCTTTTCGGGCAATTGAGTTCCCGTTAGCCATGCGACAAGCCGCAAGTACGCGGAACCACGAGAGATTCCGTCCGAGGATTGAACATTGAATGGAGCCAGGAAGACAAGCTCAAAGCAACAAAAGGACAGGTAGCACCTGCCCTGCAAGACCGACGGGTGCGACGTCCCACGAAAGAGAACAAGGGGACCAAAAAAGTCTGAACCGTGTGCGACGACGGCCAGACGGGATCTCGAAGCCACTCGGTTTCCAGCTGGTAGCACGGGTGTCACGCGGGTCTCTCGAGGGGTGAAGGAAACGCGCATGGCCTTTTTCCCTCCCTCCCGTCAGCCCCGCGTCCCTTCCCTTTCGGACCGCGGGGCAAGCGTGTTAAACTCGAACATGGTCCGAGACAAAAGGTCCGCGTTTTACAGGCACGCCTTGTCTTGAACGGGACTACCGTCGTGCGGGCTGCTTCTGTGGCTGCGCTTCCTGCCGAATAGACGCCGAAAGCTCAATATGCCTATAGGATTTTGGACAGAGCCAGTTAGTGTGACTCCGTGAGTGAAACGACATGGCCATGGTGGGACTTGGAACATGAGATTGCATGGCGCGCGTCGAACATTGACCACGTCAAGCCCACAAACCTTGGGCGACGAAGCACAGGAGGCTCGTCCTTCTTTGAAGTTGTGCTGACTCAGACAAGTCTAGGAGTAGGTTGTGTGTGACTTCACGAGACGAGGAGGGGGGACGTAGGAGGCCCATCGTCTTACCCAACCCAGGACGCACCTTCCTGTGTTCGGAGAGATCCGATCGAGAGCCATCACCTTGTGATGGCTGTCTACATATTTAGTCCTGTAGGTAGATCACTTGTCAGCTCTGTCGTCGTGAGGGTAGGACGATCGTGTCCATGAACTCGTGGCAAACCCATGTCTGGCCTGCGACGTTGCAATGTGACTGCACGTGCGATCTTGGGTTGAAGAACATGGGCTGGGGTGCTAGCTTCGGCTAAGCCGCTAAGCATGTGCGGGTGACAGACAGCCGGGACGACGCCTAAAGTAGTGGCGTTCGGAGACCATCCAGACAGCTGGGGCCAGCAGGGCAGCGAACGAGGGTGGGCGACGGTGAAGGATGGAATTGGTCGTCCGCGTTGAACCCGTGGTACAAGCTGCGCCAGTCATCAGCACCTCCGGCGCGTGTCGGGTGCCATCGTCAGGGCCGTTCACGAGAGGCCTACCACCGTTGACCACTAACCACTACCGCGCCCCGATGGCCCAAATTGGGTAGTATCGATGGGCCGACTCATTTCCTGGAGGACCCACGGGGTAAAAGTTTGCCGTTGGGGTCGGCGGAGAGGGAGATTGTGGGGAGCTCATTATACAGACGTGTCGATTTTTTGGCCGTTCTCGACTTCGGTGGCTTGGCTAAAACCACAATCGGCCCGGTCGACATCACGGGGCGGGTCCCAATCCACGAGCCTCGTAATGAATCTTGGATGCGTGTCGTAGCGTTGAGCAGTAGGTGAGATTGCCGAGGCAGGCGGCCACAGCAGCGGAATCGGACGAAGGCGAGCGTGTCGCCTCTGGAGCAGCCTAGACCCAGCGCGCCGGGACTGAACTACGGGCGCGCTTGACAGGACGAATGACGAAGCATTATTCATAGGCTCTCATGGTGAAGCGGCCGGTGTTGCCAGGTGAAGGTCACGAGGCGGTCCGGGTCCAACGGCATTCGGAGAGGTGCCGGAGACGGGTGGGCGGTGGATGTTGAGCGCAATGACCAGGTTCAGCATTTCATCGTCCGTGGTCGAGCTGGTCTTAGAACAGGTAGCTTGGAATATACACTCCTTCACAGATCTTCCACGGCCGAGTCGTTGCGCAAGCGTCAAGGCGGCCATACGTTGGCATGCCCATTGTCTCAGCGATAAACCGGAGACAGGTCACAAGATTCAAACAGTGGCCTGTTGTTGCACAGTCTGCACATGGCAGGCCACGAGGTCGGGCGGGCAAATATCTTGCGAAGGTTATCGACAGCGCGCCCGTTCAGGCGCCCGCGCCCCAGTTATTGCCTCGCACAGCTGGTTGAATCCTTCTAGGCGTCCAGAAGGGCCTGGACTGTCAGCTTCCAAACGAAGCTTAAAGCCTTGGCACCCACATTCCGGCCCCATTTGGCTTAGATCGGCCCGTTTTGGCTCTGGCGGTTCCATTTTACTGACTGCAGTCGTGTGGGCCGAGTTCGCACGCAGGCTGGAGCAATTGCGGAGGGTGGTAGAATCTGGAGCCCCGGAATGGAGAAAGAAGTGGAGTGGGAGATAACGACTTCATGGAAAAAACAAGAAGCCATCGTGAGCCTGTAAATTCGAGCAACCCCAACCAGACACTCCGACACCCCGATCCCACTGGACGCCTAAAGTCCAGGCGTCTGACAGTCAGGACGCGCGCCCAATTAGCATCAGTAACAGACAGATTGGATGGTATTCCAGATCCTTTAGCATGAGGGTGCTGTCACCAATCGAGTTCATCGATTTCCCTTTTTGAGATGTGTGGGATAGAGTATCGTGCCGTTCGTCGAACGACTGGACCGAGAACGTCTGCTGATTGACCGAGTGCCTACAGCAGTGGGCAACAGATCATGGCGGGCAGGAGTCGGCCAATTTGCGTCTTAGCCAGACAGGATGCATAAGGGCGTGATCGGCTAAACAACCTAGTATAGTATGTAAATTCCACTAATGGCAAAGAGGGTGATCGTAAGGCCCGGAAGAGCGCCCTAATCCGTTTTTAGCAGTAGATTTGATACACAGGCGGATTTACTTATTTGAACGCGCTTGGACTGAGGCTTGGCATATACTCTTCGCCCCATTGCAATTTCCTCTTCGCCATAGCCTCTTTTGGCGACGATCGTCGCGATTCTGCCGCCTACATTAGGTACGTTGGTGTTTTGCACGCTGGCGACGAGAGGCTAGTCTACACATTAGCTTCGAGTGCAATCGTATGCCCTTAAGACCCTCCTAGTAGGTCGCCAAGTCAACGCCTATGATGGATAACTTTCAAATTAGAAGAATATACTTTTTAATAGCGATTTGTATGGTATTATGGTATTGAGAGTATAGGAAGGTTTATCGACGTTGAAATCAAGTATTACCATATATGGCTGCCGGGGTTGTCGGCAAAGGAGGATCTAAAACTATAAATGAATTAGCTGCTAACCTCCTCAACGGCAATAGCATACGCTTCCACGATATATTCAGAATGCTATAGGAGGTCTTTCAAGCCCTCATGGCGTAACTAAAGGAATATAGCGGGCTAAGGGATACTCGCCATCTATTAGCAGAGTTGCAGATGATGGTATTTCTCTAAATTTATGCTTATAATGAGGCTTAATGCAACTATGCCTATCGCTTCTTTCTAGCCTAATCAATCATTAGCGAGATTATTAACCATTGCCTAGGATATTTCAGGCAGCTATATAAGGCATATATATATCTAAAGCCGCTGAAGTGGCTTAATAAGCGATATAAACTTAATGAGAAGGTTGCTTTCTTTAATAGCTATATTAGCGCTATTAATAGCATTTATATTGCAGCCTATATAAACCTTAATAAGTAGTTGAAGTGGAGGAATTAGAAGGGCGTGGTCACGTAAAATGTCTTTACCGCCATTAAAAGTAATAAATCGTTTAATTTCATAATGGCTAGCACCAAGGGCTTAATGGCTAACTAAACCCTTTGCAATATAGCTATAAAGAAGGGCTTTAAGATACTTAAGAGTAGGTTCTATCTCAATAATGCTGGATTCGGGTTAAAGAAGGGTATTTTAACGCCTTTCCTATTAATATAATATCATCTTTAAGATTAAAAAGATATAGAGAAGCCATTAAGGAATATAAAGGAGCTATATAACCTTCGCTATACTTATCTTTAGATAGTTATAGAATAGGCGTTTAAGGCGTTGAAAAGGAAATGGAAGGTTATTCAAATATCTACACCTAAATATAGCATTAAGCAATAGATTAGGTTTATCTACGCCTATATAGCGCTTTAAAATTTCTTAAAGGACTTTTCAAAGCGATTAAGAAGTTAAGAGGAGGAGGAGGATGAAGAGGACCTTGAGGCTCTTAATTAAGCAATTCTATATACTTACCATCAACGCGCAAGGCAAACGGTACGGGAAATGATATTTAAGATACTAAGGAAGAGGATAGTAATTAAGATATGGAAGGATTATCACAGAAGCCATTATAACATTAAGTAAGGGTGAAAAGAAGAAGGGTAATATTAACAAAGAATATATATATGGATAAGGCTGGAGGAATTAACATTAAAGAAAAGAGTAGGTCTTAAGCTTAATCTTATAGCGCCTATAATCTCAATATAATAAACCTTAATATTTCTTAGCTAAAATAAGGGTTTTTAATTTTAATTAAAATTATAATATATAAAGCAATTATTTTTATATATAAATATTAATTTAAATAATAATTTCCTTTATGCATTAAAGGAATATAATAAGAATAGTAACTTAAGTTTTATAAAGGGGCAGTGATTTATAAAGCTCCTATTATTATAACTCTTAAACTCCTAGATTTAATATAAATAAATAAATATCAATATAACTTAATATCACAAGGTGATATTAAAATAATAATTATATAAGAAGAAAGAGGAGAATTAGGGCTTTTAAATAATTATTTTATTATCTATCTTTATATCATAGTTGATATAATATAGCGTTATAAAGATCGCGAGTCTAAAAGCAAGTCATAGTTATATAATATCCATTAATAATTACTCTCCTATAAATCTATCCATTTACTTTCCTTAACCTTATCACTACTTCTTTATTAACTTAATTATTACTTATCTCGCAAGCCTATCTCTCCATTTTCACACTCTTTGCTACCTTCGTTATTATATTTTATATAATAATAAATATAAGCGTAATCGCTATCTTCTCTAGGCATAAAATCACTACGTTAAGGCTATACTTACTTAACTAACCATTCCTTCCTTCGAAATGGTTTTAAAGATTAAGTAATGCCTTCTGCATAATATCCTCCCCTTATATCTTTATAAATTAATTAGCAAAACCCTTTATATTATTACTTAACATATCCTTAAGCCTCTCTTACCCTCATCATTTAACTACTATCACAGGAACCTCATCTATTACTAAAAGGGTTGACGCACTGCTATTTACAAGAGTAAGATTAGGATCACTAGAATCCTTTTAAATATAACGCTATTTGCTTAATTGCGTATTGGTAGGGCCCTCCTTATCTTTCATGGTAATATCTTCCTCTTTAACAGCCTTATTGGCTGAGACGGTATCGATCTCCTCTCTACTTACCCTTTCTCACCAGAAAATATCCTTATATACCTTACGGTTGCCTAACGAGATAATCCACAGCCAATTTATATTATTATACCTATTGAGGATAGCCTTAAAGTACTTATTAATCCCCTAGATTAAGCTGCTTTTCTTATTATACGATATGCTAAAATATACCAGGAAGGTTATAAATCAACTATATCTCTTCTTCTCCATATTATATTTATTTATTATAATCTATTTAAATTATCAGTATTAGGGGAATTCTAACAATAACGTGCTAATAAGCTTATCCCATATAGGTGCCTAATATTTAACGTTCAAAGGGTTAAGGAGCTTATTTACTTTGCACTTCGCCAAAATCCTTATAAACTAAGCCGTGATATACTTAATAAACTATATTACCTTTAATCAAGTAGCTAAAGGAAAAGACAACGATACATTAATACGCGATATTCGCTGGCACTTCGCTAAAAGGGTCCTCTTAGCAGCCAGCACAGCCTTCCTCTTCCAAACTACTACCTATAATGATAGCAAAGATGATAAGCTTATACCTTAAGCATTATTTATATAAGGGTTTAATTGAGGAGAAGCTTAGCTGGCTGATTTAAAAAGAGGTACCACCTTAAAGGGGTCGCCGCCATCCATATCAAATAATCCTCTAACATTATAAACCTCCTCTTAATCGCTAAAAGCACTTAGCAGCTGCAAATCATCACCAACCTTATCCCTAAATTAGCTAAGAGAAGCATTTAAATCCATTTCAATGCAATATAGTAGGTTTTTAGGGGCTTTAGTGAGTAGAAACAATAGATCGAGAGACTTTAAATTGATTACGTTGCAAACGACTACATTAACACCAAACGGGCACGCAAAAATCGACTATCACGTGGGTACTCAATACAGAAGGCGGTGACGATTCGGCTATAATGACCCCTTAGCGAGTAACTTCTCGCTAAGGTGCACTAGCGGCTTAGCACGGAAGTCACTTTCCAGGGGTCTGTCACACACTGGGTTGTTCAGCCGATCACGCCCTAAGGGACGACCCCGGAGACGATTAGCGTCAAAGTACGACCGAGCATTGGCCCATTGGGATGCTCGTCCGATGGCTCCAGATTGGCCCAAGGATCGTTGGTTCCAAGAGGGTGGTGTGCGTAGGCAGTCGACCGGGCCGTCTTTTCTGGGGTTGGGGAACGGCTGGGGGAAGCTGGTGGAACGGATGCACCGGGCAAAGGACTAGCAGGCGAGAAGGCGTCCTGGCGACTGTCGTCGGCGAGGATGTTGGGAATCGTTCGCTACCGAGTGTCGATTCTGCAACATTCAACAAGGCAGGTTGCAGGTTGCAGGTTGCAGGCGTCCCACGGCGGGCGGGCTGACCTCGCAGCAGCTGCAGCAGCAGCAGGAGCTCGAAACGAGATGAGGGTTCTATGCCGTGCAGCAAGTCAGAAGCTTGCGACGCAGAAAGGGCGCGCCAGCGTGCCTAGCCCCCGGTCATCGACAATAGCATTTTCGGCGCTTCTCTCTGGTCGGATGTTGCAACCGTCGGGCAACAAGCCCCCGTCCCCCTGTCGCGCATGCGTAAAATACGGCAAAGCTGTGCATGTGCTCTGCCAGAATGTTTGCCGTGGCCCTTCTGTACTCGGCCCTCAGCTGATCGATCCATCCCGCCACTGCGGCCAGTGAGCCCAGCCGCTTCCGGACGGCAGCAACGCCGGATCAGCCAGTCAGCGGCGTCCAGACAGCCGGATATTCGAGGAGTGCGACAAAGCCTGACCAACACAGGCCTTTTATTGCCTCGCGGAGGCGTGCATTCTGCTCGGTGCTCGCCACGAGATCGCGACCCAGGAATGTGGTAAGTACTGTAGCAGGGCGACGAGATCCTCACATTGTGATTAGGCATTCCAAGACCCCTGCGCCAACAGAATCCACAACCCACAATTCCTGCAGGTTGAGCGACCCCGGAAAAACCGAGCCAGTGGGCATGCCTGGAACGGCCGGGGTAGCGTTGAGTGGACTGGGGCCGGTTGATGGGGTTCGGCCTTACCATGGCCTTATTCTGGGGCGTCCCTCTTGCTGTTTTCGGACCGGCCTGTCCTCGGGGCGTGGGCTTGGAGCCTTGAACCTTCACTGTCGGGGACTGGCCTGCCTGCCAGTCATCAGCCAGGCTCTGCAGAAGCAGCCAGATCCTCCCCAAGTCCCCGCAAACGCCACGCGACTCGGCGACGCAATGGCAAAACCTTCCCCAGATTGTCGGGGGTGACCTTCTATCCCCAGAAACCCTCAGACGATACGCTAGGAGTAGAGCCTCTAGACGTAGTGTATTGGCATAATGCGCACTGCTATTCACGGGGTGAGCCTGTGTGGTGCACGTCATGCAGCTGGTTACCAGTCCCTTCCTCCTGGAGGCGAGATGGTCCGTTTGTTTCGAACCGTGGTCTAGATAGCCCTGGACCAACACCTCGAGCCAGATCGACGGCGACACTCAGACTGACCATGTCGAGACAAAGAGAGGTTCGCGAGCCGCGTCGGCGATCGATGCTTGGAAGGAGTCCAGTATGGTTTGCTAGAGAGGCCAGGAGCAAACGATCCGAGTGACTGAGTGAATTAGTACGACGCCAGTGAGCGATGAATGATGAGTTGATTGACTCGGATGAGCCACTGACAACCTCAGCAAACTGGGCTGTGATTCACTCCCAGATAGTCGTTCCAGTCTTCTGAGCCCAGCCGAGCCGAGCGGGCATCGTTCGACGAAGAGGTTCTTCCTTCCATCGGAAACTGGTTACCGTCACCACGAGACTGACACGCATTGCATCGCAGCACCACACACGGAAGCAGCATGCCACCCTTGTTGCCTTCTTCCGTGTCCCGTCCTGTGCCTTCCATCTCTCTTCCTTCCTCGCCTCGCCTTCCCTTGCGCGTGTTGTACAACAAACCACCCCCCCCCTTTCCATGTCTATTTTCCCCAACTACGGGACCAATTCCAGAAAGACTGGACCCCTGCTCGAGCCCTGCTCCCTGCTTCCTGATCCCTGCCGCTTCTGCAAGTACCCCGTACCCCGTACCCCATCCGTCCCCAAAACGCTGCACCTTCTGCTAACCTAGACCAATTGGCAGTCCTGAGTCGTCCACCCACATCCCACCTTGCATTTTACGAGAGACCTAGACCCAGAGCGGCGACCCTCGACAGCCGTATTTTACGCCGTGCGTTAGAAAAAAAGGCTGAGATTTGATCCCAAATCACCCCCCCCCCGAAAGCAACCCCCGGTACCCCGGTCGCCCACGGTCAGTACTCCCTGCCTCCATGTCCCAAATTCTCTCGTTGCACCGGGCCAGGAACCAGTTGGGGAAGGCAACAAGTACCTCTGGTACGGAGGACCCCGAGTTCATAAAAGGTCCCGATATCCCATCACCCCCCTTCCCATTGATACTGCTGATCGTGTGGTTGCTTGCCTCATTCCAAACTTTCTTTTTCCAACCCCACCTTTCTCATCCCAAAGGTCGTCAGTCAGTGTCAGAACTGACTTTCGTTGTGTGCTGCAACAGAGGGAAGGAACACCCCACACATTCGACAACAAGCGGAGGAACGAAGAAAAAAGCCTACCTACTGCGCTCTCGCTCGCCCGTCATGTCGACCGACGAGAAGCAGCACAGCCGCAACAACTCGGTCGTTGCGGCTGCCAACCTGCACACTACCTCCGATGTCGACCGCATCGAGGCCCCCGTCACCTGGAAGGCGTACCTCATCTGCGCCTTCGCCTCGTTCGGTGGTATCTTCTTTGGTTATGACTCCGGCTACATCAACGGTGTCTCTGGCTCCGAGGTCTTCTACAAGGCCGTCGAGGGCTCCTCTGCCACCGCCCTCACCGATTCCAACCTGTCTCTGATCACCTCTATCCTGTCTGCCGGTACCTTCTTCGGAGCTCTTATCGCTGGAGATGTCGCCGAGTTCATCGGTCGCAAGTGGACTGTCGTTGCCGGCTGCGCCATCTACCTCCTCGGTGTTATCGTCCAGATCGCTACCACGCCCAACTCCTCCGCCCTCGGCACAATCGTTGCTGGTCGTCTGATTGCTGGTCTGGGTGTCGGTTTCGAGTCCGCCATCGTCATCCTGTACATGTCTGAGATTGTGAGTGGCCCCCGGTTCCGTTGCCAAGTGCCAGGCTAGAGCTGCTAGCACGGGCACAAGCCCGGGAAGCTCGCGTGCCTTTGGAGAAAGCTGAAGCTGACATTTTGCCTCCCGCAGTGCCCCCGCAAGGTCCGTGGCGCTCTGGTCGCTGGCTACCAATTCTGCATCACCATTGGTCTGCTGCTTGCCGCCTGCGTCGTCTACGGCTCTCAAAAGTACCCAGACACCCGGGCTTACCGCATCCCCATCGGCATCCAGTTCCCCTGGGGTGTCATCCTGGGCGTCGGTCTGATGTTCCTGCCCGACTCGCCCCGTTACTTCGTCAAGCGTGGCCGCCTCGACCGTGCTACCGACTCCCTGTCCCGCCTGCGTGGCCAGCCCGCCGACTCCGAGTACATCCAGGTCGAGCTTGCCGAGATTGTCGCCAACGAGGAGTACGAGCGTCAGCTCATCCCCAACACCACCTGGTTCGGCTCGTGGGCAAACTGCTTCAAGGGCTCCGTGTTCAGCGCAAAGTCCAACCTGCGTCGCACCATCCTCGGTACTTCCCTGCAGATGATGCAGCAGTGGACCGGTGTCAACTTCATCTTCTACTACTCCACGCCTTTCCTCCAGTCCACCGGTGCCATCAGCAACACCTTCCTTATCTCGCTGATCTTCACGCTCGTCAACGTGTGCTCCACCCCGATTTCCTTCTGGACCGTGGAGAGGTTCGGCCGTCGCTCAATCCTCATCATCGGTGCCTTTGGTATGCTTGTTTGCCAGTTCCTCGTCGCCATCATCGGTGTCACGGTCGGTTTCAACCACACCCACCCAGACCCCTCGAATCCCGACGCTTCGATCGCCGACAACATCCCCGCCGTGAACGCCCAGATTGCCTTCATCGCCATCTTCATCTTCTTCTTCGCTTCCACATGGGGCCCCGGCGCCTGGATCCTGATCGGCGAGATCTTCCCCTTGCCCATCCGCTCCCGTGGTGTCGCCCTGTCCACCGCCTCCAACTGGCTGTGGAACACCATCATCGCCGTCATCACCCCCTACATGGTCGGTGAGACGCACGGCAACCTGAAGTCGAGCGTCTTCTTCGTGTGGGGTGGTCTCTGCACCTGCGCCTTCATCTACTCCTACTTCCTCGTCCCCGAGACCAAGGGTCTGTCGCTGGAGCAGGTCGACCGCATGATGGAGGAGACGACCCCCCGTACTTCCGCTGGCTGGAAGCCCACCACCACCTTCGCCGGTGGCCTGGACCACGGCGTGTCGGACAAGGGACTTGTCGAGGCCGCCGAGCACCGCAGCTCGGCCGTCTAAACATCGCCCTTGAAAGACGGCAGAGAAGTAGAGGAATGTCGGGAGAAGAAGGAGAGAATTGTGGATACCCTCGTGTGTTGGAAATGTAATACCCAAAGCTGTTGTATGTCTTGGGAGAAGAAGAGACGGGACACGCCGTACATTGATTTATGACGGATCGATATCGGGGTGGCGTGATTGCACATATCAATATTTTTATACAGGAGTCATGGAGCGGACGGGGAACGGGCCTTAGATGCCAGACCTGGCTCAGACAGCATGATCTCTTTTAGTCACGTCATATTAATGAATTTCAAGAAATCGGTTCCAAAGTCTTCTATCTCCGTGCTTGTGAATGTTAAACTGAATGAACCTAGGCCACTGCTTGCCCTCCATGATGGCTTCAGAGCGAAAAGCCGTGGCTAGGGCCGCATGGGTGGAAGTACTGAAGTGAGGGGCATGTGAAGACAACGGTCTGATCGGCAGCAGTTACCCATGCGTCGACGGCACGGCACGGCACGGGGACTTGGCGGGGTATACTCGTGGGATGGAAGGGATAAGCAAGACTCAGACCAGAGACAACATCAAACGAAGGTGTTGCTTTTTCTGTCTTACCGTAGGGCATTTGTACAACCTGTCTTGTGACACTCGTGGCGGTGTATCTTTGGTGGGCTGGCTGTCAATTAATCAAGTAATCAATTTACACATTAATAAATATTAAGCACACGAGGCTTGTCAATCAAAGGTGTTGTTTCTTGTCCTGACTTGTGGGTGGTTGAGAGCTCTTTCAAATTTGTGATTGGGAAGTTCAAGAATAAAGTGCGAGCAACCAAAGATAAAGATGTCTCTGCGAACCGAGCTTGAGAAAGCCTAGGCTTTTTCCCACGGGCAGCTGAGGAGAATGGAGCAACGTCCTGGAGAAACCGCGTGCTTGGATAATTGAAGGTTCGCAGGCCGATATGACTGGCAATATGTGGCGGCGGAGATCCTCAAATGTCAACCTCACATCATTCTGCCTGTTAGTTGGTGTCCTATTTAGGGTCGCCTTTCGAGCTCCGCGGATCCTCCGCGAAGCATCCGCGAGCGCCGCGCAGCGATATGCTGGGAAGTCGCGGGCGGCTGCAACGTCAGAGACAGCTAGTGGCTGAATTCTGTGGTATCATATGCTCCGTCACGAGCATATATAGTTTCCTGTGTTTTGGTTGATGTCGTTGGTGCGCCTGGGCCTAAATACCTAGACCTTCCTGAGCACGTTCTTGAATCAAACGATTCGGGCATCCATTCTTCGAGGCACTTGCGACTTGGTTCTTCTCCACTCATCAATCACTCCCACTACGCATTCGAGCACGACACAATGGCGCCAGTAGTAATGTGGATCGGACTCGGCAGTCTAGGAAAGGCAGCTTGCGGACGCCTCGTCTCTCACGGCTGCCTCGACTCGCCTCTGATCCTTTACAACCGCACCGCGCAAAAGTGCCACGACCTTGCCTCATCACTTCCCCCGGGGGCTACCAAGATTGTCTCATCGCTCAAAGAAGGCATATCCAAAGCAGATATAATCTTCTCGTGCCTCAGCAACGACGCCGTAGTGGAGTTAACCTACCAAACCATCATCTCCGACTTGGCCACAGCAGACAACCCAGATGGTCTCAGGGGCAAGCTCTTCATCGGCACGGAAACAGTCCACCCAGACACGGCAGACACCCTCGCAGACCGCCTGGCCGCCCACGGCGCAGACTTCCTCGCCTGCCCTGTCCTGGGTCCCCCGGCTGCTGCAGCAGCAGGCCAACTCATCGCGTTCCCCGCGGGGCCCGCCGCGGCGCTCTCTTGGGCTGCGCCGTACATCACAGGCAGCGGGGAAAACAACGTCGGTGGTGCCCTCTCCCGCGCAGCCATCGCGTTCCCGGATCAGCCGTGCGGCACCGCGCTGCGCATGAAGATCATCGCCAACACCTTCACCCTCAACGCGGCGAGCCAGCTGGCGGAGGCGTTCACGCTGGCTGAGAAGGCCGGGGTCGGCGCGGCACCGGTAGGGGAGTTTGTCGAGCTGTGCCTCGTGCGGGGCCTGCCGGCGACAAACCCCTTCCACGTGTACGCCGGGAGGATGCTGCGCGGGGACTACTGGAAGGGGGAGGGGACGGAGAGGCCTGCTGGGGGCGTGGCACTGGGAGTCAAGGATCTGGGATTTGCTGTCAGGCTCGCGGAGGAGACGGGGGCGACGGTGCGGAATCCACTGGTGGCTCTGGGGTGGTGCAGAGACGTTCTGGAGGGGGAGGGCAGAGGTCGCGGGGAGCTGAGGGGGGATATCTCTGGGATTTATGGTGCGGTAAGGGAGAAGGCCGGTTTAAGGTTTGAGAATGATGGGTAAGGGTCTGTTGTTCCGCTAATCACGTTGGCGAACATAGAAAACGTTTGTGTGTCTTCTTCTATGCGTGGAATGGCTTTGCACTCTCATCTCGCTCAAAGTTTCACGGCTTGTTTGTCAGTACCCCGGTGGATCGATACGACAGAAGTTTAATCGACAATTTGAGACAAAGACAAGCAATGATCTCAGGGCCCAAATCCTAAGCAGATCTTCTGGAACGTCATTGAGACCCTGAGAGGCAACAACTGCCGAGGGAAACAAACTGCTGGAAAGCTAAGCCGGCACTTGCAAGAGTTGACAGCGGGATCTCATCTCAAGGCGGCATTCCGTCCGAACTTTATCGTGCATGGTGAACCGAGTTTCTTTGCTGCCAACAATCCACGGGCATTTCCATCATTATCTGGGCCGGATGTCCTGCGTCGCGGAGCATAGCCAAATGGAGCCAATGCAGCTGTGACCGTGGACAAGATTGGGTGTTCGGTATCGTATTCGTGACCGACGGGCAAGGCCGCATCACCGGGCCGCGCACGCCACGGCAGACCAACATATACCAGATATGAGGAGGTTTTACGTGTATTTGGATACGGACACGGTCGTGGCCGCAAAGATTTACTGCAATGTCTCCGACCATTTTTGGCAGGTCGGAGACATTTCAGGGTCTGGGCAGTGCATGAGTTGAGCCGGCTCCGCGAAAAGCCAGCGGTTGGCCGTTACATGACCCGAATACGATGACGGGCTATGTCATTTCCCACCCCGTCAACAATTGCCAAAAAGGAGGGATTTATGTGGCCCCAATCAACCTCTACGGATTGCAAAAGTGGCGGGATTGTCCAACAACCCGACTGTTAACCCGGCGCCGCCCTCGACGACGTATATAACATCGACGTACATGGGGTTTTGACGCTGCCGCAGCGAATGTGCCAAGAACCATTATCGACCCTGCGCATGACCCACGCTTGATATCGCGCGATCTGGTCCCAGACACGACACCACGAGCACCGCTAGCAAAGGCTATTCTCCCTCCACGGATCTGCGCCGACTCATTCACGGGAATTAAACTCACGATAAACTAACATATCAGCCCATCCCCCTTTCGGGCCCCCTTTTGGGACTGAACGACTGAGAATGGCGGTCACCGATGGCGGCCTTCTGGGCATCAGCGCGACGCTCGCATTCTGGACCCCACTTGTATGTCGTGGCATGAACCGGGCGCGGATAACTGGACCGGGTAGCTTTTATTATCGAGGTGCTAACTAGCTCCCCCAGGCGACGGTCGCGTATATTCTCATCACATTCATCTACAATGTATTCTTCCACCCGCTGCGGTCATATCCAGGCCCCCTGCTATGGAGAGCCACCCGGATCCCGTACCACATCAAGGTCCTGAGCGGCACGCTCGCCATCGACATGCTGGACATGCACAAGAAGTACGGCCCCGTGGTGCGCATCGCGCCCGACGAGCTCTCGTTCACGGACTCCTCGGCCTGGAAGGAGATCCTGGGCCACAACCCCAAGGGCGAGGAGTGCGGCAAGTGGGTGCCCTTCTATCGGCCCGTGCCCGAGGCCCCCGACAACATCATCTCGGCCGACAGGCAGAAGCACGGCATCATCCGCCGCCAGCTGGCCCACGGCTTCAGCGACCGCTCGATGCGCGAGCAGGAGCCCATCATCAAGTCGTACGTCGACCTGCTGTTTCGCCGGCTGCACGAGAACTGCGCGGGCGGTAGCAAGCCGCTCGACATGACTGCCTGGTACAACTTCACCACCTTTGACGTCATCGGCGACCTCGCGCTGGGCGAGTCCTTTGGCTGCCTCGAGCAGTCTAACTGGCACTCGTGGGTCGAGACCATCTTCTTCCTCACAAAAGCCGGGGCGTACATGCAGACTGCCGCGCACTACCCGACCATCACGAACCTGCTCCTGAAGATGGTGCCCAAGCGCCTGATGGCGTCGCACGAGCAGCACGGGGTGTTCACGCACAACAGGGTGGCCAAGCGCATGGAGCTGGGCAAGGTCCGCCATGATCTGATGGAGGGACTGCTGATGAAGCAGGAGGACTGGGTGAGTTGATCGCGCCCCAGCATTGTGACGACGTTCACCCCTCCCCCCCAACAACAACAATAACAACCTTCTCTCCCTCCTGCAGTCGCTGACAAGGTACACGCAGCAAATGCCCCAGGCCGACATCGAGTCCCACGCCAGCCTGCTCATCGTGGCGGGGTCCGAGACGACGGCGACGCTGCTCTCGGGCTGCACGTTCCTGCTCCTCAACAACCCGGACGCCCTCGACAGGCTGACCCAGGAGGTCCGGTCGACGTTCAAGGAGGAGTCCGAGATCACCATCAACTCGGCCGGGCAGCTGCAGTACATGCTGGCCTGCCTGGACGAGGCGCTGCGGTGCTACCCTCCCGTGCCCATCGGCAACCCGCGCGTCGTCCCCAAGGGCGGGAGGACGCTGTGTGGGCATTACGTTCCTGAGGATGTAAGTTGTTAATCGTATTCCAATGTAGATACCAAGGAAATGGGGCGAAGACTGACACCTGCCGCTACAGACCCATGTCGCGATCTGGCAGTGGGCGACATTCCACTCCGAGGACAACTTTGTCGAGCCCTTCAAGTACCACCCGGAGAGGTGGCTCAACGACGACAACCCTAAGTTCGCTAACGACAAGAAAGAGGCGATGCAGCCCTTCTCATTTGGTCCGAGAAATTGTATAGGCCGCAACCTGGCGTATGCGGAGATGAGGACCATTATGGCCCGCCTCGTCTTCAACTTCGACTTGAAGCTGGCGCCCGAGAGTCAAGGCTGGCTGGACCAGAAGATATACAACCTGTGGCAGAAGCCGCCGCTGATGGTTCACCTGACACCGAGGGCTCAGAAATAGGGTGGCTGCTAGGCGTTTGGTGTTTGGGCAGATAGACAGAAACGGGCCAGATACATATATGCATTTCCGGATGTTTCGAAGACCTTCTCTTTCAGTTCTTCTTGCTTAACTCGGTGCGTGGATCGCAAGTTCAACAGTTCAACAGTTCAACAGAGCAAACCAGAAAGGGAGGCACTGAAAGAGCTCACCAAGGTTGGGCCTGCGAGCTCTCATGCTGTCGCCTTACTCCCCAGGTTCGACTGATCGGTGCGAAAAGTGTACAATTCCCATAAACAGATTCGGTAATAGGCAAACAGTGGTATTCCTCAACGAGACATAAAACACAAGATGACGCCATCAACTTCACCAGACAAGGTCCACGCTCCCCCGCCCATTAGTACCGCCCGTTCCTCTGCCTGTTCCTCCGGTTCATCTCAGCCTGCCTCTCCGCCGCCGCCTTGGCAGCCTCGCGCGCCTCCTGGTCCAGGATGGCGAGGAAGGTGAGGTACGCGCACAGCTCGAACCGCTCGCCCAGCCTCCCCTGGGCGCCCGAGTTGAAGAGCTGGTACCGGTGCGACTTGGACCCGAACTTGCCCGTCTGCGCAAAGGCCGCCACGCACTCCTTCTGGTCGCGGCTGCCGTCCTGCCCCTCGGTGTCGAGCCGCAGCAGCTTCCACCCGCGCCCGTTGGTCTCGGGGATCTTCTTGGTGTAGTGGCCCACCTCGCCGCCGTCGCTCCAGCGCCACTCGAACGTCTCGAGGCGGCCGCCGCCGCCGGACACGGGCGCCGTGAAGCGGAACTGCCGCCCCCGGATCTCGATGCGCTCACCCCCGTGCGACTTGCCCTTGTCGTCGCCGCCCTTGGACTCTTCTGGGAACAGGATGATGTCTATGTCGCTGGGGACGTGGGCGCGGACCCCCAGGAAGCGCAGCCACTTTGTCCACCCTTGCTTCTTGAACGGGACCGTCTCGACCGTCGCGACCTTCTTGTCCTTCTTGGTTGGCCCGCCGTAGACGTGCATCCGCAGGCGGCCTGGGCGCTGGTTGTAGATGCGCGCCATGGAGATGGCCTCCTTCTTGTGGGGTCCGACTCGGGCCTTTTGTCCGATGTTCCAGCCGCCCTTGTAGTAGTTGATGTGGCCAGAGCCACTGGGGACATAAGGCTGGGAGCTCATTCTGCTTGGTGTTGGATTCCGAGTTCTAATTATATGGTTGAGGCGAATAATAGATGAGCAGAGAATTATTGATTCGGCGCAAGATATCGTGGGCTTGGTTTTAGTCTAAGAACAGAAGTTGTCGTGGAGAGACCAAAAAGAAATTTCAGCAGAGTCTGCATGGTCTACAATCCAGGGGAAACTATTTAAATTAGAGGAAATTTTGTTTCCACGGTCGCCTTCAATGTCGGCTCCACGGCGTGTTGGCCGCTTTCACGGCCCATGGTGGGCTTAGGCTGACGGCCCTCGGCCGGCCAGGAGCGCCGACCATATTCCAACATCACCTCGGACCGTGTGAAATTTTCAGGTTCACGTTAGAGCACTACACAGTCAGCCCCCGATGTTTCCTGAAATATCCTTGTGCCGCAGTCATGGCCACCCTCCAAATGCACTGTGCCGCAGTGCGAGCTCAATCAGGCATGAGTTGGCAGCATGAAAATATTGCGCAGCTGCAATGAATGTACGGTTCCTGAGAATGAAAGAAATACTGGGTGTTGAATGCTCTTCTGAGAACACTTTACAAGGTTGAGGTTCCAATAGCCAACTCGAATGGAGATCGTCACGATCGGTGCACTCCTCCGTTCTGCCCTGATGAAAGTAGAGGTGGTTTTACAGGCCAATAGATTCCACGTAATAGCTTCGATTGAAAGTTAGACCCTTGAGTTGTGGTACCCCATGGGGGAGTGGAGCAATTGTTCTGCTTCCAGCTAGACTCGATCTTGTGTGCTGTTTTTCTTTCCCACAATTTGTTCCGCTCCTGGTAACCGGTTCCAACCCCACGCGGCACATCACCCCAAATTCCCACGGTTCATCCGAACTAATGACTAGTAGCCGCTTCCCATCTGTTCGCTCAGCGCCCTGACCGGTCCTACATATTCCCCAGCTCCTATACCAATGCTTTTCCGGGACCCGGATATTTATCCTTTGCTCCACTATGTCCCCGGGAACTCCGAGGCGAATACTACCTGCCTCATGAGCAGGGTCTTGTACATACGCAATGTTATGTCTCGTGGGAGGATCTTCATCTGGTCGGGTCTTGGCTGCACACACCCCGCTTATGGTAGGACTGCAGAGGTGTTGGTCAGTGGGTATGAGAGTATAGGGGAGGAGACTGAATATAAATATGAAAGACGCGCGCAATTCTACGTAAAATCTCAGTGAGGAGGGCCCACTCCGAACCCTCGTGCCATCTGTCCAGCATGAAGTCCAACGCAATGAAGCGGTGGAGCCTCTTCACAGCCCTGACCGGCTTCGCACATGCCCAGTTCCAGGATTTCTTCAACGTCACCACGTTTCCCAACGAACAGAAGGAGAACGTCACGAGGTGGCTGAACGAGGCACGCGATCTTGCAGGTGCCGACCTCTCTGCATACTTCGGACACCGCTGCATTCTAGGACAAGTCTACCCCGAGCTCTCTTCCGCAACGCAACTCCCGGGCTTCATCGCCCCCCGCGAGGTCTTTGATAACCTCTACTTTATCGGTCAGAGCGCAGTCTCCGCATGGGCATACGACACCGGCGATGGGCTCGTCGTCTTTGACTCACTGAACGACGCCGCAGAGTCCGAGGGCATCCTCGTCCCGGCACTGGAAACACTTGGCTTTGCTGGCAGTGATATCAAGCACCTCATAATCACCCATGAGCACTTCGACCACTACGGCGGGGCGCGCTGGCTGCAGGATACCTTCCACCCTGTCACGTACGCCTCGGCCGCGGCTTGGGAGGCCATGGTGCAGGTGCAAGATGGGCCGGTCCAGGACAAGAATATCGAGGAGGGAGACGTCCTGACTTTCGGGAACGTGACGTTTAACTTCTACGTCACCCCGGGGCATACGCCTGGCACGGTGTCTACGATTTTCGATGTATACGATCAAGGCGTCAAGCACACGGCCGGCTTCTACGGCGGCGTCGGGATCCCGAGCAATGCATCGGCCAAGGACCAGCAAATCGTTTCGTTGAACCGGTTTGCTGACCTCGCGCAAGAGGCTAATGTTGACACGCTTATCGCCAACCATCAGAACCAGGACCGCTCATTGTACCATTTTGACCTCCTGGATCACAGACCAGAAGGAGTGGAGCATCCTTTTGTAATTGGAGGAGACGCTTTTGATCGATACTTGAGAGTCAATGGGCAATGTGTCAGGGTTAAAGCTGCGAGGGATGGGCAATTCTTGCAGGCTTAATTCGTTGCCATGTGTTTACACCACCTGTATTGGATTTTCCACAGCCAATATAATTGGTTCTATGTCCTGTATTTGATGACACTGTACACTCGATATGAAAAGAAAAGCCAATCTCACTATCGTGATGTCGTCATCTGCAACGGCTCGCCCGTGTCAGCGGTCGAAAACCCGAGGCCGTGTTTCACTCCGGCCGGCTGAGGCCGAGAAAAGAGGCCGGCCACTAATTTGACCCGGCAATCCACACAACCGGTTTACACACCTGGAAACAATGCGTTCTGGTTCTCAAATCTGGTACAGATGCCCAACTCAAGTTATTTCTGACGAAAGCTGCTGCTGCGGCCGGACTGGTGCTCTCAATGGTCTCACATCGCGCGCCTGAGCCTTTTGATCGCAGAGTTATCCACAAGGAGTGCAAAAGGGTAATGGCTTCGCAAGAGGTCGAAATGATGCTTGTGTTATCAATTTATTATTCTCTTTGACTGATAATACAAAGAAGACTTCATATGCAGAAATCCCACAAACGTGCACATCATCACCAAGAGGGAAGCCATGTTGAATTTCTAATACTTTCCACCTCTGGACTTAATGCTTCCTTCTTATGATATGCACCATTTGTTCAAATATCTCCTTAGTGAGAGGGCTAAAGGACCATACATTTGGTGAACCAACAGACTCTTCTCAATGCCTATTGTGGATGTGCGAAACCAGGTGGCCGCAAAATTCTCGTCGTAGGGGCCGGAGGGGGTGGCCTACGCGTCAGAGTCGGTGGCCTACGTGTCGTAGGGGCCGGAGGGGGCGGCCTGCGCGACGCACCATTTCCATAAACGGGATGTGCAGGCCATAAAGCGGGTTGCGAAGACCGCACATTTCCGACAACAAGTATTGGAATGTTTGTTGGAGGATGTGGCTGCTGTTCTGCCTGGGGTGGTACAACTCTCCCAGGGCATGGCATTGATGTTGCAGGAGGGCAGTTCCTGGGCTGGTATAAGAGCGTGTTGCAGCCAAAGTAGGGAGATCGGCTCGCCTCAGGCTTCCGAAAGATGCCTCGTACGCCCAATAGGCACGCTAGAAGGTACTGCCACTCCTGTGTTGTCTTTGGGTCCATCGCTCGGCCCTGAGAGTCTCTGACGACTTCGCTGATAACCTCCACTCGTTTCTCATGACTTCCCGCTTCCCCGTTGAACCCTGTCTCCACGGTCGACCGAGATACCCTCAGCAGGCCGATGAGCTTATCCTCTGGAAACGTGCTCCGTGTGAACAAGAAGTGATGAACCATGTGTTCCAGCGACGGCTTCACAGGAGAGGACATGAAAGCTTTCCTGGCCTGGATGAGCTTTACAGCCGGTGTGGCAGACCACTCTGGGTACCGTTTCTGGAATTCATAATCGCCATCGAGCTGATCGACCAAGGACTCGGCCTTGGCGTAAGGAACTGCTCTATCTCCGCAGAGGAGCGTCGCGTCCCGGGCGAGCAGAAACTCCTGGATCACCCAAGTTCGCTTCCAGTACGGCCTGTCGAATAGGGAGCAGACTTGCCGAGTCAGATCTTGCGAGTGAGACTGTGCTCGCAGAGGGCTGTGCAGCAAAGACGCGTAAGGGCTTGCCGACGGGGAAAGGTAGTACAGGAAGTCCATGGCCATATCCGAACCGTCGTACGCTATCCCCAGCCAGACGTATACATGTTGAGCGGCTTTGTAGATTTCATGCATAATGGCAGTTTGTTGTCCCCTTTCGACTCTGTCGTTCTGATTTATGCAAATGGCATCCAGCCAAAAATATTCTCCGTTCTGAAAACGCCCTTGGATGGCCAGGAGAAGATGATATACGGTGTCCTGAACGTAGAATCTCTTCCCATTGATGAGTAAATCCACGTATCCGTCTGGGAGACTCCGAGAATAGCTAAGATAGTTATTGCACAACGCCTTGTCGTTGGTCCAGCGTGCGATGCCATGTGTCGTACAGAAAACATTGCGGTTCGACCCGAACCAGGGTGTGCACACAAGGCGATTCCATGCATAAGAGATGGCACAGAACTTGTCTTCTTGTTTCGCATCAGATAGTGACAGCGACAGCGTAGTGCCTGGTGGGGAGGGATTGAATTTTAGAAGCCGTAAAGGTCTTGTTCCCTGGATGGGTAGGACTGAATACACAAAATCCTCCTCGTACGGTGGTAATGCAAACATTTTGCGTTGGTGAGACGCGAAGACGCCTTTGTGAAGAATGTGCTAGATCGGTGAGGTTGAGGCAACACCTTTAGGAGGAGCGGCAGCAATGATATTTACCCAAGTCATTAATGTGTGGTTTAGTCAAACCTCTAGGTCGACATGGAGGTGTAAAAACTGCACTGCCTGCAGCAGCAGATCAGCCTGCGCCACTATGCCTACCACCAGCCGTGGTCATCTGGCTATTTTCCTCAATGCATTTGATCCAATGGGATATTTTTGCGGTATCGCGATACGAGCGGGAGACTCTCAGAAACATGGCTCATGGCGCGAAGGCTTATTAAGCGCAGTTGCAGTGGCAGCTTCAAATGTTGCATTTCCTAAGTTGACCTTCTACATGCGCTGCTTAATTCCTGCAATGTGACTATTTTACCAGCGTCTCCGACAACGACGGACGCGCCGTCCATGTCTATGTGAAGCAAAACTCCGGGTCACTCTGTCGTCGGCGGTGCTATGCAAAGGGCGACAAATGAACGGTTGGCCGTCATATATTCGGCGTGCAGCATGGGCTTGGCCTGCAGCCCTCGACTGCCTAATCGCCAAGAAGCACAGCCTCTGCGAACATCCCACGCTCTACCGTTCCCTTGGAATTCTTCCGCACTTGGTTGAGCCGCCTACGTAGTAGTTGATCTAACAACCCTGAATAATGGGAGCTCAAACACCCTCAAAGTCCAAGACGAACATTCCGGTATACTGAGCAGCTCTGCTTGGTCTGGTAGACATAATATTGCATCTACTACTTGTAACACTCTAGGTCGTTGTACATAGAGTCACGGCTTTGAATTAGTCTTTAGAGGCATCACTTAAGCAAAAGATGTGATACCGGCGCAATTCCCGCCTTCTGTGAAGAAAGAACGCTATTAAGAATGACAAAAGTATTGCTGTGGTCTCCTACACCTTCACCTGTCCGCGGCCAGCTCACGGTCAGACCTGACGCACATGATGCCCAGAAAGGTCTGAGTTTTCAGTGCCTTTGTCAGGAGCTTAGGCGTAGGCGACAGAGCCCTGTCCGAGAAGATTCCACGGTCATGGCTTGTCAAGGACCGAAATTCTTGTGGAAACCTGTCACCGGACACAAAATAATCTTGAGAGGGATGAGGATCATGATCCCGGCAGCTTCTCTCAAGAATATCCCCACAATGAAAGTGTTGTCATAAATCGGTGTCCGAATTACGTGACCAAGACCATGCTGTCGTGCTCTCCCTTTCCCCTTATCTACGTCGACCGCCAGTCAGTGTCTCTTCTCGGGCACCATATCTAGCTGCAGTACCCCGCGCCACACCCAAGGCAAGGGATGCTGTGTCACCTTTTTCCAAGACCGCCGAGAAACTACTCATGCCACAGTCTTGGCCTCTGACTGGCGATCGCGGTGTTGGTCTCATCTACTTGTGTCTCATTGGGGCCCCCTCCCCCGACGACGGCGCTGCCAAGATGAATCCTGACCTCGCTGCTGACAAGGGCCAACGGGCACCAGATATTGACCCCGCATATCCATCCAGCTTATTGAACCCTATGTAGAATACCCCGGATCCGCTGGAGAGTGCTCCATTTTCGCTGGAGACTGCCCCGGATTCGCTGCACCCCGGACTTGGGGGCACGTGTAATATGCTACTGTGGGGTAGCAGACCCAACTGTTGAAATATTGTGATAAATGCCCAGACACCCAGGCCACTGGTGGTGTGCCAATTCCCAAGCTGTTGCTTGTTTTACCCAAGAAACGCCGTCAAAGTCAATCGCTAGCGGAACGATCGTGTGGCGCAAAGGTCAAGATCTTAACCCTACGAAACTCACGATGGCGGCCGCCAGCGAGAAACGGTCGACGTCTGTGGACCGTCACGCGAACGCCGTCGAACATGTTGACAGCGTCAAGGGCGAGAAGCCTCCTGAGCAAGATGAGAAGCGCGACTGGACCGGCACCGCGAGGAAGACTGATCCCGAGGAGATCAAGCTCGTGCGGAAGCTTGACTACCGTATAATGGTGGGTGAAGACCACGGTGCCAAAGTGCTTTCCTAGTACACTGACAATGTCGATTCAGCCTACTCTTTGCATCATGTACTTTCTCAGTAAGCTGTATGAACCTCGATTGTTTAGGAAGATGGGAACTGACCTGCTCTAGATTATGTTGATCGAAATGCAATCGCCCAAGCGCGACTGAACAACTTGGAGGATGACTTGGGTATGACAGGCACCGAATTCAACACCACAGTCTCCATGTGAGGAACAGTCGAACACCGTTGCCCTGAACATGCTGGGCTGACAGCCTTCTAGTCTCTTCGTCGGTTACGTGCTTATGCAGGTTTGTCAAGCCCGATTTACCTACTTTAGGAGAGTCAAGCTAACAATGAATAGATTCCTTCCAACATGTTGATCACCAGAATACAGCCGGGTATTTACATGAGCGCATGGATGTTGGTCTGGGCTGTGGTGTCCGGTAAGATGAAATCCTGCGCACCTATATTCTTCTTGATTTGTAATTAACACAACTGCCATCAACAGGTTGCACGGCCTTGGTTCAGAACTATGGCGGACTCGTGGCCTGCAGATTCTTCTTGGGCATCACTGAGGCTCCAGTAAGTTATTTTGTCATCTGCAATGCGACTTCCAGACCCTTTACATAGTCTCTCTAACGGATATCGAAGTTCTACCCTGGTGCCACCTACATGCTCTCCATCTTCTACACCCGCACCGAAGTTGCCGCCCGCATCGCCGTGCTATACTGTGCTCAGATCCTCGCCACCGGTTTCTCCGGCCTGATCGCCGCAGGAATATTTGCCGGGATGGATGGACTCAGAGGTATCGCCGGCTGGCGATGGCTCTTTATCGTCGAAGGAGCCGCCACCGGCTTTGTCGCCCTCGTCGGCTTCTGGTTTCTCCCGAATACGCCCCTCACCACGCGTTGGCTTAAGGATGATGAGCGTGAGCTGGCCCATGCACGTATGCAAAGGGACAAAGTCTCGGACTCTTCGGACGTCAAGGCCTCAGCCATGGACGGCTTGAAGCAGGCCTGCCGCGACAAGCGGACCTGGCTCTTCTGTCTCATGCAGAACTTCCACCTTTCGGCGTGCTCTTTCAATTCATTCTTCCCTACGTAAGTTCGTCTGGCTAGTACGGAGGGTCTATAGCTGTTAGACGCTAACTTGTGTTGCCACAGTGTTGTCAAGACGCTCGGCTTCAATACTACCATCACCCTCGTCATGACCTGTCCGCCCTTTATCTTTGCTGGCGCTGCTGGAATCGCTTTCGGATGGAGTTCTGGACGCCTTCACGAGAGGACATGGCACATAACCGCTGGTCTGACCACCGCCATTATTGGCTTTGTGCTTGCGGCCGCCACAATGAATACAGCGGCTCGCTATGTCGCGTGCTTCATCTTCGCAATGGGCGCCTACAGCGTTAACTCGGTCATTATCGGTTGGGCGTCCTCGACGCTGTCTCAGACCAAGGAGAAAAAGGCCGTTGTTCTTGCCATGACAAACGTCGGCGGTCAGGTATGTTTCATCTGGACTAACGTTTTAAGAGGATTCCTGTTGACTTGCCATCCAGATTGGCTATATCTATGGTGCCTACCTCTGGCCAAAAAGTGATGAGCCTCGCTATGCTATCGGCTTTGGTGCCTCGGCAGGGTTCGCCCTCCTCTCGATTTTGTGTGCCTGGTGGATCCGCATTTTGCTTGTTAGAGAGAATAGGAGGATCCGCGCGTCTACTTCGGAGCACGTCAATCTGCATGGGTACTAGAGCAAGCACGGTTGTTACACAACGCCGAGTATTGGGACGACCTCGGAAAGGCTTTCCCTACGATTGTATGAGATTAGGAACAACTTGAATGTCATCAAGAATTCTGGTCTTTCTATAATAAATTCGTTCTTCTTGTCTGACATTCAACGTTGTCGAAACATCCATACCTCATTTTTTAATCAAAAGCTGGCTTGTGAGAAGGCCGTATGAAGAACATTTCATTGGATTATGCGGTCCAAATCGGACTCAGAACATGCCTCGGAATTCAAGACCAAAACGTAATAGTAGGGGGTTTGCTCAGGAGCACTGAGTTCAAGACATAACAACAGAGAGAACAGAACTAACTAGGTATCAGTCAATGCACAGATCAAGGCCGGAACAGGGACCATCTACCCAGGACCATTTGGCTCTTGTATAGCCCATCACACTTGCAGCCGTTCATTTCAGAAATAGCAGGTGCTGATTAGTGATGGGTGAGTATGCCGATTGCATTGCTGCTGAATAATACCCATGACCAGGTACTGCGACGCCTGACTGTGCGCCTTTTTAGCCTCTCTCAAACCAACCCTGGTGGGTGCCGCGGCGGTTGGACCTTGCAGGTGTCTTCTGCACCACCATCCTTGGTCAATAGGCGCGCATGCTTTCCCCTGGAGCTGAGCCGCTATGCACGCCTAAACTTTTACACAGGTCACAGGAACCAGCCACCTGGCACGGCAACGTTGCCTGTCCTGTGCAGCGCAAGGCGTGTTCCTTTGCCAGAATAGGTGCGAGATATGGAAGTGGCCCCCAATAGAAGGATGCGGACCCTTCATCGTTGCTACGCTAGGCTTTCTGAGGATGCCTGCCCTAGCCTGTAAGAGCACTCGAGTGGGTTGAGGATTACAAGGGTGGGTTACAGCAGCAGGGCCTGGTCAAGACACTGATCCGCTTTGCAGGATTCCACTAACAAAGCGAAAGGGACGACGATGACACGGAACACAAATCATTTTACGTCCTCTTAACATGGGTTGGTCAGCCCTGAACTCTGCACAGACCGCTGCTGAATATCAAGAGCCTCAACTCCCATTTGCTTTGGGGCTGAAGCCCTAACGTTGCTCACTCGCCTTCCGCAAAGCACCAACATTTCCTCCTCTCGCATGGCAGTCTATATTTCATCGTTGCGATCTATTTCTAAAATTTCTACTCAGGGCCCAATAGCCCATACGCAAGGCAATTGTGGCTGCTGAAGAAACTCGCCATGGATCTGAACTCCATAGTCTCCTCCAGCTGGTCACCTCCCCCTATCTCAGAACTCAATTTCAGCGACTGCACAGCGGCAAGTGCATATTATGCAGATTATCTGATCTCCTACAACGATGAGACGTTCGATGTTGGCTACTCTGCTACATTCAATTTCCTTCGTTCACTAGTCCCATCGAACTGGACACAATTCGAACTCACAGATGGTGACCTCCTGCTGTGGTACCAATCTTGGGACGAAAACACCCGTGACGACATTTTGAACACAACCGCTGCTACGGCCATCTATGAATGTAAGCGGGAGATGTGTGGATTCCTCCCACTCGAGGGTGACCCAGACTTGGCTGGCATAGGCGTAAGTCTTGATGCACAATTCTCAGGTGACACCTAGAGCGACGCCCACGAATAAGGAAATTGATTGTGGAGACTAGATGATGGCCTCTTACTACTTGATAGCTCTCTTGACCACAGTCTACACCATTGTGATTAGTCTGAACTCTATCATGGTCTTGAAGGCACACGAGCCCTGGAGAAGGTTCCACGGCTGGTTTGAGCAAACGCTGAACACATTTCTCGATGTGTCGCTATTGTTCTCTGCGTCCATGCTATTAGCCTCCATTTACCGCTTCTCTTCGGCTGCTCGAGACCCCGAAAATGGGGATAACGTATTCCTTTACTCTCTGGTCAACGCGGCGACAATATCAATGTTCTCGATATTCCCCCCGCTCATACTGCAACTCACGGCACGAAGACTCCGACGCCGGGGCATACGGTCAATATTGTGGTTCCTCGTCATTGCATTCGTCATCACAATGACTATTCTATACTACAGATGGCGTGGGCCGGGTGATATCTCCGGATTCTTCGATAATGACGCGTATTTAGGTACCCAGGCTAGTCGTCATGTCCAACAAATCATGTGGCTCCTATTTTGCGATTTGACGAGTCATCGACTGGTCAAGGCTCTAGACTATTCCATCATCACGGCCCAGGTTCTACTTGGCCTCAATCTTCCCGGTTGGATCTATCTTGTGTACACCATCAAAGAAGCCGATCAGCAGGCATCCGATGCTTACCAGAAACATGGCAACGACAATCTGCGTCATGACCCCCCTAACTTTTGGAAGAGGCACAGGGAGAAGGCACGAGCGCTGGACATTGCTTTATGCTGTGCGATGATGTGGTTGCTTTTGGGCACATTCACTGCAATCGCTGTGCGTCTTGCTGATGCCATGGGTCCATGGGGGAAGGATCGGCGGTGGAGCATCGGCCAGGTGCTGGCCCTGGCTACATTTGTGCCGTTGATTATTGACATAATAGCCATTGCACTAGGTAATTGGGCTTTCTGTTGAAGTGGCTGCCACGACTTCGCCTTTCAGAGGGACACTTTCGCTGTTACATTTACTAACAGCTGGCGAAAATAGAGGAGCCGAGAACCGCACTGGAGGGAAAGCTTCCGAGGAGCTTCAAAGTTGTTGAAGCGCGACGACCAACGGAATCCACGAGTTCAAATGTTTCGAGGCGCTTCGCCTTCAATAAGAGCCTCGGACCGGCGGAATATGAGATGCTTGAGGGTGGGTCAAAGACGCCGAGAGCTGACGGTTGACGACAGCCTTGGATGGCTTGGCTTCCGCCATAAATAACCTACGGTAAAGACCATGTTATCTGTTGTTTTGATGGTTTACGGGAACTGTTGAGTGCAGGGATGCCATGTCCAAGATAGGCTGCCCTTTAGATTCAGAGACGCAAAACCAACTATAATGGACATCGACAGCAGATATACTTTCCAATGTGTGGGCGGTGGAGACAAACTGTGACCGGTGTGGCCCTGGTATCACAGAGAATAAATGCACTGGTCACAGGGATGCTGCCTCCGTTGCAACCCGTCGGGATCTGATCAGCGGGCCTTACTGCTTACCTACGACAAAGATAAGCGTTCCAGGGGATCATCTTTCTTCTTTTTACTTCTCGCCTCGGTACTTACTATGAGGCCTTTTGAAGCAGACATAAAAGAAATGCCACTGATACCTAACTCGATACCATGTTTCCGTGAGGGAATTTGCAGATGAACGAGAGTTGCGCCGCATTACTCACCAAAATTGTGAGCGCAACCAGGTTTAGCCGGCCCCAGAAGGCATCCCACCTCACTGTGCCCCAACGGGAAGGTGAGGAAGCTTGATGCGGTTCATCCCATCACAGCACAGCTGATGATCGGCAAAACAAGCTCTGCAGAATCCCGGCATCCCGGCTTGATGCAACCTATAATATGCGCGCCTGCGGGGCTCGGCTTACGGTGCAGCATCCAAGTCGTCATTCGCGGAGATGATGTGATTTTTGTACGGGTTCCTTGCAGGCACTCATTTATAAAGTGCAGCCAAGCCCGGAACGATGAGAATGAGTACTGGTCAGTCCCTGAACCGAAATCGTTGGTGACTCCATCCAGCTGTGAGAGACGACCATCATCACCATGCGTTCGATTGTGTCTGTCCTTGCCTTGAGTGCCCTGGCCTTCGCTGGACCAGGGCCTCTTTATCGGCCGCAGCCTGCAGGCCTCAGCACGCGTCAGTCCAACGCGTACCCTCCTAATACCATTGATCAGCCGATAGACCATTTTCCCACTGATCCTCGGTGAGCAAGCCAAGAGCGATCTTGAGGTCAGAGTAATGCTGACGGTTCAATCAAGTTATGCTCCACACACAAACGCCACCTTCAAGCAGCATTACTATTTCGATGCGAGCTACTACAAGCCCGGTGGCCCGGTATACCTGTATATTGGGGGAGAGACTGATGCGAGGAACCGCTTTTCAAACCTCAAGACAGGGATTATCCAGATCCTGATGAATGCTACAGCAGGATTGGGCGTGATCATAGAGAACCGCTACTACGGACAGAGCGTTCCCTTCGAGAACCTCACCACCGACAATCTAGCGTACCTGACCAACGAGCAGACCATCGCGGACTTTGCATACTTCGCGCAGCACGCAAGCTTCCCCGGGGTGAATGTCTCCCTGACAGCGCCGGCCACTCCCTGGATCATGTACGGCGGGAGTCTTGCCGGTGCCCAGACGTCTTTCACCGTCAAGACACACCCGGATCTCATATACGGCGGTATTGCGGCCAGCGGTGTTATTCGAGCTGCTGTGGAATATCCTGAGTGGTATGACCCGATCCAGAAGTTCGGCCCAAGTGATTGTGTCCAGAGCATCAATGACATCGTGGACAAGTTTGATGCCTTGGTCGAGGACGGAAACACCGAAGCTATCCAAGAACTGAAGTCAATCTTCGGCTTGGAGTCACTGACAGACAACCGGGACTTCGCAAAGACCATTGCATACCCTGTTGGGTCGCCGTAAGTGCAACACCCCCCCCCCCCCCGATCCACCCCCCGACTTTTGTGCTTGAGGATGTTCCAGAATGTATCACTTTGAATTAACAAACCCTAGGTTTGATTATCCAACTGCCACGTGGCAGGAGTTATCCTGGATCAATCAGAAGACCCAGTTCTGGTCATTTTGTGCCAATGTCACCAACCTTGATGCCCCAGAGGAGGTGACAGCGGTGGACGAGCAACTGGCGAAGTACACCGACGGCGAGCCGTGGGAGAACCTGGGCAATTACGCCAAATACGTAAAGGACGTAATCTTGCCTACTTGCCCCGGGGGAGACTATTCCAGTGGAGAATGCTTTGGGCAGGGAAATGGTAGGCACTGTTTGCCTTGATCCATTCCGGCCACCTGACTCGTCGCTAACACACATGACAGCAACCTTCTGGACAGAGCAAGTTGACGACTCTACGCGTGCCTACCTTTATACAACCTGCATAGAGGGAGGTCTGTACCAAACTGCCCGAAAGGAGGGCAAATCCCTCCTCTCCAAGGTGATGGACGCCAACTACACCCAAGAGCAGTGCACCCTGGCTTTCCCACCAGGGGAGTACAACACAATCCCATCCTCTCCGGACATTGACAGGTGGAATGCGTACGGCGCGCTGGACTTTCAGGCGGACAGGCTGGCCTTCATCGACGGGAACCATGACCCGTGGCTGGACGGGTGCTACCACTCCAACCTGGGGCCGCAGAGGTACAGTTCTGACCTCCACCCGGCGTACCTAATCGTGGACGGCGGGCACCACTGGGACAGCAACGGGATATTGGACATTGAAAGTGAGCCTCAGTTCATCCGCGAGGCGCACAAGTGGCAGATCCGCACTGTGAGGAAGTGGCTCAGGAAGTTTCCCGAGTGGAACCCTGCAGCCAATGGCACAAAGCGCGTGTAAATTGCGGTCTTGAATTGTAATTGACATAATGAAAATACCGAGGTATAACACGCAAGTCGCATTGTCTGAATAGACGGGTACGAAGAAGAGTATTTGACCACATTGTAAATAATATGCTTTCTAATCTATATGCCTGAGCCATTTTTAGGGCCTGCTAAGTCAGAGATGGCGCTCTAAGTATCTCCAGAGATAATCAATTCCAATGTTGTCGGACAGGGTACTGTTAGTGTAGAGGTGTACTTGCATTCATCCGCTGGACGCAAACCTAGTAGATACCCTGAAATTGGGTTTCTATCATAGTAGTCACAGAAGCCTCGTCTGAATGCGCTGATGGAAAGGGTGAATACTCGCTACAGGTCTCCTCCTCTGGGCCCTTTCCATCCCCATACCACGACGATCAAGCGAGTGCGAACGGTCGAATTGGGGTGAGTCGCTCGGTGCCGGTCCTGTCAGCTCTACCAGAGCTGCTTTATCTTGAAAGGCCGTGTGTTAACATCGAAACTTCGGTGTCACTTTCAACCTAATGTGCTATATTTTTGACGAGTCCTCTGATGAATCATGAGATTGAGGTCACTATTTACAAAGTTGCATTTTCTATGGAAGAGTATGAGTATCCTTCAATATTTGACTCCTCCTACGTATATCAATCAACATTCTGTCTGAAAAGAAGTTTAAACCGAGGAATATGTGCCTAGGTATACAGACATGTACACTGTCACACAGCAACAATATCCACGCGCGGAGCCAAGTGCACAATCCAAACTCGCAAAACGCAACGATTATCATACAACAACGCGTGGCCCACGCGAATCCTTTTTTATACGAAGCTTTCTCAAAACCTCAGATGTCCTGCTGTGACCTTTCTCCTTCATAGCTCTCTCGGGATACTGGGCATAAGACTTGCACCACTTATCCCACGACTTGGCAGCCTTGGTCAAGACCTTGTCCATGTCCTCCTTGACCTGTCTTGTCTGCCACTAAATTACAACACGTCAGTATCCAATAGAATCCAAGTGAAGAAATTGTAGAAGAGAACAGGGAACTCACGTTCTCGTCATCCCAGTCTCCAGGATGTTCCACACCAGGGGCTCTGCCACGCCGATCAGGCCACCAGCCGATGCTGGCCAGAACATCAGTCTTTGTCGGCGGGACTCCGGGGCTTCCGAATGCCTTCGGATTCCTCTGGTGGCATATTTCCTGGAAGTAGGACGCCATCGTGTCCATCGCATCGTCGGGGACCATTCGGACTTTGAGCGTCCTCTTGGCGTCCTTCTTCACGTCCTGCCCGGCAGCCCGCTTCAAGTCCTCCTCGTCCTCATCATCATCCAGGATCTCCTCGAAATGCACCTGCCGGCTGTCTCTTCGGCTGTCTCGACGACTCGGCTCGCCCGCATCGGGGCGCTCAGCCTGAATGCCAGCGGAGTAAATATCATCCTCAGACACTGGGCTCAACCCCCTGTCAGACCTACTCTGTCCTCCCTGAAGCGCCTCCGCGTTCTCATCCACAACCGGCTCCCTCTCCATCCGCCGAGTTACGCTCCTCGCAGTGAGATACCCGGAAATACTAGCATACATCCAGACACCGTCAATTTCCGCCAGCCCGCCAAAGGGCCACACCACCGCAGCAAGGGTATCAATAACCAGCGACGGCGGGAACAGCAGCGTGCTGATGACACTATCCCTCGCGGCCCGCCGCTGCGTCCGCGCCAGCTGCGCCCCGACCTCGGCGTGCACCTCGCGGGCGGTGTAGTCCGCCAGCACCGAGGCCGGGTGGATCAGCACGAGCTCGGTGACGCGCTTGCGGGGGACGCGGTTCAGGAATGTGATGTCCGGGCTCTTGATGGCCGCCACGGCGCGGTCGCATCCCCGCAGCGCCTTGTAGTGCAGCCCGCGCAGGGAGAGGGTCTTGCCGTCGTACGTCTTGGCCTTTTTGACTTCTTGTTGGACCAGCCGCTTCGCCTTGTGGCGCTTGCCCTCCTTGGCGCCCGAGCCTGCGACCGTTTCGGGCTTGAGGAGGTGCGGCGCGGGCGGCGTGTAGATCATGTAACGCTGGGGGACGTTGAGGGTCTGGCCTTTTGAGGACGGGGGAGGAAGTGGGATCAGATAGGCGATCAGCCTCTCCGGGTCACGGGTGTAGCCCACTGTCGTGACGGGGATGTCGCCCGTCGTCAGCCGGCGGCGCGGCGGGAGAAGCACGAGCTCATCGATGCGATCTGGCGAGCGGGAGTGGTGCTCGTCATGTCCGGTCGGTGGCCTTGGTGGGAGATCTGGTCGCTGCTCGGAGTCGGGGGAGTATCGCTCAGAGGAGCGCGGTGAGGCATGCGGCCATGCTGAAAGGTCGTCGTAGGGGCGCTCTGGGAGAGGGGGCGGCTCTGGACTGGCTGGACGTCCCGGTGAATATGAGTATGAGCCTGGATAGCTCGTCTCGCCGGTGGTGTGGTATGCGGCGTGTGTCGCGGGCGCGTAGTAGCGACTGTCCGGGACCCAAGGGATGTCATCGTGACCGTTTTCGACACCATAATACGCGTCCTGGTCCCCAGTGTCAAGATACGGATTGCGGGATGAGAATTTTGATCGTGAACTCTCCCCAGTATTAGAACCCTCCATGTATTCGGCTTGTTGGAATGTCATTGTGAGCGAGGGCTGAATGACTTCGGTTGGATTTGTCTCTATCGCCAGACTCGGGCACAGCGACTGTTTAATCTGACAGTATTTACAAAAATCCAATTTTGCACGTCATGAACAGATTGAATAAAGACGTCAGGAGGTCAAGCAGAACAGCCAACCAAAATCTCCGGAGCTTGTTTCACGCGTGGGCGTGGGCGGCATAACACACATGACGTGGCGGTTGAGTTGAGCCTGGTCCTTCCCGGTCAAAGCCACTAGATCCTCAGGGCGAGACTCGGCTCGCGAGGCTTACAAGCTTCTCCTGTGTAAAAGTCATGCACAACTCCATCACTACGTCAGAGAACCGTTCAAGTGTTGATATTAACCTCGAGAAACTCTGTTCGAGCCTTGCCCCTGCCCATTTCGTCACACGTTGAATCAACGGTTTGGCGTTGTCTTGTGTGGATAGTTTGAAAAACAGACTAAGCTTGGCATCAAATTCAGAGGATCCAGTTTGAGGCTGCTGAATGTCGCCAGAATGCCAACCCTCAGGGCATGCAATATTATTAGCCCTTTGCCGAAGAGACTGGTTCAACTCCAAATAATATCACGCGTTATAAAGGTGTGGATGTCGGACTTTTCAACTCGCTTTTTTTCATGGATATATGGGTCTGCGATTTCTAATTCTCCTATCGCGCGAGGATCCTTCCCGCGCTAGGCAACCGCCAACTTTCGAGGTGCAGGGATACCAGGGATAGTGCATTTCACGGTTGACACTAGACTGTCAGACCGTTCAACTCGCAAGACAGAGTCCCTGTCGGAGCAGTGATATACACAGAAGCCGGAGGCATCGGACAATTACTAATGAAAGTAGTAATGCGTCCTCTGTGGTATTTCTTCTTTCAGCAAAGACTCGAGGTTTGTAATGACATCCCAGTAGGCATCGTCAAAATAATCTCCCAGGCTTCAGCTTAAACAATCCCATTATGCTATCCCTCCAAGTAAGCACTACTTGAGCCCATCGCCATAGCTCAGAACCTTTTATCATCCCAAGTCCTTTAGAGTACATGGCCAAGTAGAGCTATTCGCCATTCTGTTAGCTTGGTAAGCCCGCGGCGCGGAATCCTTCAACCCACAAGCGGATTAGTGCCCGCTGCCCTACAATGACCGACGATCAGGACCAGACCAACAATCGAAATGTACGAGCACCAACTGGCTCCCAGCAGGCCTCATCTTGCGGGGATGGTCTGTTGGCATATAAGGGGGCTGTCTGGCGCAGCTTCAATGCTTCAAAGCTATTCGGCCCCCATCTTCATCAAGCCGGCTCTCAATCAGTTCAATTCCAAAACCAAGTCGAAAGGAGAATCAAATTGTTGAACAAAGATAATGGCATCCAAGACCTCCTTCATCATCGTGCCAGGCTCATTCGCCACCGCACCACTCTACGACAGTCTCGTCGCCGCCCTCCGAGACCAGGGCCACGAGGCGCGGGCCATAGATCTCCCCTCGGCCAACGACGGCTCCGTCCTGCCCGCGCCGACGGGCGAGGACGACGCCAAGCACATTCGGGAGGCGGTACTATTCACCCTCGACAGTGAAAAGAGCCCCTCCGATGTGGTGGTGATGCTCCACTCGTACAGTGGAGTTCCCGGGTCCTCAGCGCTGAAGGGTCTCAGCAGGGCCGACCGGTCAGCAGGAGGCAAGAGCACGGCGGTTGTCGGCGTGCTCTACCTCGCCTCGTTCGTGCTGCCCCTGGGCGAGTCGAACCGCCGCTGGCTGAGCGCCCAGGACGCCATGCCCGAGCCGTTTAAGTCTGGCGTGCCGGGTGGCTATCTCCCGCCCATCGAGCCGTCTTTCGCCGCCTTCATATTTAACGACATCAAGTCCGAGGAGTCGCAGGCAAAGTACCTCGCGCAGATGACGCGGCACAGTTCGGACAGCTACGACGGCGTGGTCTCCTATGAGGCGTGGAAGGAGATTCCCACCGTCTCGATTATCCCGGAGAACGACGTGATTGTGCCGACGCCGCTGCAGGAATTGATGTATGAGCAGTCGGTGGCGGCTGGTGGGAAGGTGCGAAGAGTGTTTGTTGAAGGCGCGGGCCATTGTGTTAATGTCAGCCGGCCGGAGCTCGTGGCTGAGGAGCTCGTCAAGTTGGCTGCTGGGAGCGAGTAACTTGTGGTCGCGGCGTTTGAGAAAGACATGAAGATCAGCTCTCGGGTGAAAGTGTAACGTAGATTCGTTCGTAGTTACACATTCTATGTTTACTCTGACTAGATCACTGGACGCTTTGACGTGTGCTGTCCACCTAAAGCCAATGGCCTTTTGAATAGTGCCCAGCCCTTCTTGTGACATGCTGGGAGCTAGCCTGGTCTGATTCTGTGCCAATGCTCAGGCTTCGAGCAAGCCTGTGTCCTCTCACATGTTTTCATGATGCTTTCTGTCAACGCGTCGTTCAGTGGAGACAGCTCGTTGATAATTTTCTCTATGGCATCGTCCAATTGACCCTCCCCCAACTAAAACAATTCATGCTCTTGTATCCGCAAATAATCCCGAGGAAGTAGTTGAACATTGGTGGATTGCGACACAGTGGCATCTTCAAGGAGTTAATCAGTTTTGGTTCGTAGTAAGGAGGTGAGATATCCACTTATTTATGGCTGAAAACAAAGTAGGTTTCCATTACCACGATATATTGTAGGAAGTGGCACTAGTATTGCTCTCCAAGAGTCCACTAGAACTCTTTGAATGCCTATTTAACATTTGACAGAATATGCCCCTGTGTTCTGAAGGAACGCCATTGAAATTCTGGCCGATATTCATGAGAACGTGCAAGTATGCCCCATGCGGCCAGATTTCCATGCGAAGGCGGTCATGCCTGACTCGCAGTGAGGCTTGTTCCTCAGCTGTGGGGAAGGTTTGCAATCCACGAAAACAGAAGGACGCTCATCCTGGCACTGCGGCATTGGTAGGATGAGGACAAGACAGGGGCTTGGCCCGCGGACTCAGTAGCAGGATGAGACTTAGCTGCAGAGTACCGTGCGGTCATGGTATCAGCTCAAGCTCTGGTGAAAAGAAAGAATACAACCAGGAAAACTACTAGCCTGTCGGACAGCCCGTTGATGCCCCTTTTCATTAATGATTTTGAGCCGCAATAGGCCAAACTTTATCTACCTAAGGCCTGGTTCACAGGCCACGTCAACAGTGACGAATGAAGCTTATTTGCCCTTTGAACCCCCGTAGGCAATTTTCGCCTGCAGTCAAAGGGCTTGCCTTTAGCCATGCGGGTTCGGCCGAAATATCGGTCGAGAACTTCCAATGTCCGTTCTTGTTGACAGATCTGTAGCTAAGTCCGACGTCGTACCCTAGGCCCCCACAATTTTAACTATTGAATCATCTCACAACATTGCTCTACACAATGCCTTCGTAGTTTGATACGAGAATCTCAGCAATGACCGAGAGTTTGCGCAGAGAATCGGGAAGGAGTTCAGGGACAGCCGTCATTTGAGAAGGATTCATACTAGTATAATATCTGGTATCGCGCACTGAAAGAACATAAAATTGTTGCCTCTTCTCGTGACTATCAACAGTCTCTGGGTACCCTCACTTTCACTATTTTCAATTTCGCTGCAAGGCCGATCGCTCGTTTGTCATCTGCATCCATTCGTTTCTACGCTCTTCATTTATCTGGTCATTTATGCGAAACCGTTGTTGGAAGGAAAACAGCAATGGTCAAGTTCAACCAGTTTCTAGTGGCAGCTGTCTTCGGGCTATTCGAAGTAACTTCAGCTCTGCCGCAGTCCAACCCGTTTTCACTTCCGAAGCGCGAGACCACCTCTTGCACCGACCCAATTCAACGCAAACCGTGGTCACGACTCACTTCCGAAGAGCAGTCAGGCTATTTGAATGCCACACTCTGTCTTATGAGCCTTCCTGCCACGCTCGGCATCGACGCTAGGGCGGAGAGCCGGTGGGACGAGCTCCAGTGGGCTCACATCCTGCAAACCAACTGGATGCACAGCAATGGGCATTTCCTTCCCTGGCACCGCTACTATGTGACTGTCCACGCCCACATGCTGCGCGACGAGTGTGGATATACCGGATCAATACCCTACTGGGATGAACCCGCGGACGCAACACTTACACACCTCAACGAGAGCGCCGTGTTTCAGCCTGATGCTTTCGGGGGCGATGGTGAGCTGTTGGACGGGGACACAGCTACCATTGATAAATGTGTCCGCGATGGGCCTTTCGTCAACCAGACCCTACGCTTGTGGTACGACACCTCAAATACAACCGAATACTGCATCTACCGCAACCTGTCAGATACGGCACTGGCTAGCGGGACGACCCAGGCTGATGTCGACGCCTGCATGACCTACGAGAACTACACCGCGGCCTGGACGTGCTTCGCTGGAAGAATACATGGACAGGGTCACACTGCCGTTCGAGGAGTAATGGGCCACGTTGCCAACGCTCCCGGTGACCCAATGTTCTTTCTGCATCACACTTGGTTAGATGCCATGTGGTGGAAGTGGCAGTCGCTAAATCTGACTTCACGGTTGACAGATATGGGTGGGCCAGTGATGCCGTCGGCCTCTTTTCTCTCGAGAAATACAGCGATGCCCACCCCGGGCGCAGAGTATCTGGATTATGACGGCGATGACGGGAATGTCACCACTCTGAATCACGTGCTCTGGATGGTGGGCAATGCGGAAAATGTCACAGTTGCAGAGGTCATGGACGTGAGGGGAGATGTCGTTTGTGCCGAGTACGTGTACTAAGGAGGGAATTACCGTGAGGCCTAATCGTTCGCCTCTTCCCTGTTCTACAACACTAGCTCCCATCATATTAAGTGTGCGCCATAGGCGAGTAATTAGTAATCATATCGGCCAACCTTCGATTGTATTTGCAATAAAGCTGCGTGTAACCTTTCGTTGGGCTGTGAAAAATAAGTTCGAAGACGTTCTCACGCAATGTAACACCTTTTATTCACCACATACACCATGGCATATCTGCACTGTAGAAATCCATGCTCCTACGACAAATGCATAACTGACTCCGGTCGGGCCGACATTCGTAGAGCATAATGTTTAACTCCTGTCGTTCTTTGTATGCCATCTATTTTATTTTATCTAACCTGGTAGCAATGATGTTAATTAGCCTCCACATTTATCCCAAATTCCTCAATGACGCTCCGGGGCTCTGTGTAATCCCCGACTCCTACAAAAGGCATCTTCAGTCCAAAGGCCTTTGGTCCTCCCACCGGCATGCCCTTTTCCGTCTTCCACAAAGGGTGCGCGGGCAACCCGATGACATTGACGCGCAAACCATATCGCAAATCTTGGGAACCGATCGCCTCGCCGTCTTGGCCGAGGATAGAGATAAGATCTGGTACGGTGCAAATAACCTTCTGATCCTTTTCCGATCCCTCAGAGTCGGTCAGAGCGGCGTAGAGATACTCATTCTGGAAAGGTATGAGCAGATGGCGGTCGCCGTGGGCGGACTGTCGAGCCTCGCTGTCGCGGTCTTCGTCTGCAAGAGGGGACAATAGAACGCTGCCCATCGTGTAGCCTCCGCCGACGTAGCGTCTCACGTCGACGATCTTGCCGGTGAAGAGGAGCTTGCCAGCACACACGTCAAACTAAGTAGAACATGATTAGATAAGACAACAAAGAAGAGCAAATTGCGAGACTCACGATTGCGTCGATGTAATCAGACTTCCTCCTTCGAGCCATGTGGACCGCTCGCCCAAGGTACCACGCCTGTGACAGTGTATTCGGGACGCCGTGAGACTTGACGGCAGACCCAGGCAGCGGTCTGGCACAGACGGCGCATCCGAGGCCCAGCTCAATTGCTGCAGTGCGCAGAAATCGCTCTAGACGTATAGGCGTGTCCGCATTCTGTGTCTCAGTTTAGTAAAGAACGAATGTGCATTCGAGAAACAAAATTACCATCACAACAGAGACGTTGCCCCTTGCGTCTGAGAGAGCGCAGGGAGTCAAAGGGTGACCGTACACACTCAGAGTGGCTGGTTGCATAGACATGTCAGTTGTGACTTCTTCAAAGGGGTGTGATCACAGGACTAGGGCCTTTTACCTTGGTACATCGTAGGGTATGCTCTTCCCATCGCATCGCCATCTACGACTGGTATGTCGTAGTGGACGCCCGTTGGAAAGATACTCAGGCCATTTCCGCCGCCACTAACCTCCGTCAATCTATGCACACGCAAATTGAAAATAGAGTCTTACATCTCATCGATGAAAATGCCGTCAAGGGACTTGATTCCCAAGATCTTGGTGACCGCGTCAATTCCATTTGGGATTTCTGTACCGCCAGCAATTCTTTCGTTAATGACGCTCGGTGTGCCGTACCAGGATCCGAAGCAGACCATGTCGTCGTCTCCAAGACCCTTTGGTGAGATTATTCGCATCTTGCCCGCCTCACTCGTCCTCAAAGCCTGCAGACTCTTGAGATACTCGTGATGCGTCGGTCCTCCACCTCCAGTGCCAAGGACACCGCATCCAGTCGAGATCAGCTCGAGGTCTACCTCAGACACGTACCAAACGCCATCTCTCACGCTCGGTCTGTACGACTCCAGGTCAACCTGCAGTGAGGGTTTGGTAGTGGGCTCAAGGGCATCGAAGACACTCTCTTTCAACCCCTCGCTCTCTTGCTCCTCCTCCTCCAAAGTGCCGTTGCTTTCTTGCGAGAAGGAGGGGCTTTCCGGCACGCAAAGCTTGCCAACCGCTCTGACTTGGATTCTCATGGCCCCATTATCAACGTACTGCAGCGGCATCTTGTTGACCTCGACAATACGCACGTCATCTGGTGCCGCGCCCTTCTGGATAGCAATGTCGATCGCCTTCTGGCAAGTCGCTGAAACAACGATTTTCTCATCCCTGCCCTCCAGAATCTCGATTATATCCACCTCCCCAGAGACCTTTCCAATAGCCGCGCCAACAGCATTGGCAGCGCCTTGGTGGATCGGCTGGATGCATTTTTCGACGCCGTCCAGATCGTCCGTAACTAGAAGTGCTCCGCCGCCCACTAGAAGAACGTAGACAGGCGCGGAGGATACTTTCATCTGCTCGATGACGCCCTCCAACATTCTTTTGATCCTGTGCCGCGCCTTTTCAACCGTCGCGTTTGGTATGCCCTTGACCAGGCCGGCGTCCCCAAGCTCGGCCTTGCCAGAAGCCACCACAATGTCAGTTGTAGTCAGCGTTGAGCCACCAAAGATTTGAGCCTGCTTCGTGAGGAAGTGGCCGACTGAACCAGGACCAACAGTGACGTCTCCCGACTCAGATTGCACATCCACCTTGCTGCCACCGCCAAGACCGATGGAAACGACTTCGGGCATGGAAAACGCCGTCCTCACACCACCGACCTCGACAAATCCTGGAGCCTGCCTCGGGAAACCAGACGGAAGTAAAGCGCAGACGTCTGTCGTTGTGCCGCCAATGTCGACCACCAAGACTTGGGGCTCAACCGTCTCGTCACCAGCGACATCAGCAGGATCTGTGATTACAGTCTTGACCTTGTCCAAGCCGGCAAGAAATGCAGCACCTGTCATGCTGTTTGTCGGACCGCTCGCGAAGGTCTTGATAGGGTACTCCGCGGCAGTATCGGCATCGATGAGCGTGCCGTCGTTTTGCGAGAGGTATAGCGGGCATGTGAGCCTCAGACGAGCCGTGGCTCGCTTGAAACCACGCGTCACCTTCTGGGCCGTCTTGAGGATGGCTGCGTTGAGGATCGTGGCATTCTCACGCTCGAGAAGGCCCGGCGGACCAATGTCGTGGGAGCAGACGACATCCAGCCCTGGTGCTTCCTCTAGGATGATCCTCTTGCAGGTCTCTTCGTGTACACCGGCATGATCCAGGGGCGCAAAAATACCAACAAGGGCGATCGCCTTCACGCCAGCGGCGACGATCTCCCGCACAGCATCCCTGATTTGTTGATGATCCAGGGGGGCGACCTCTCGCCCATCAATTTCCAACCCGCCGTCAAGGTAATATGCACCTCCATCCAGGATCCTCCGCAGGCCAGACGGGAAGTCGGAGAAGGGCGGGATCTGACGCGTGAAAGGGCCGCATAGACGGATAACAGCGACACGGCTCAGTCTGCGGGTATCAGCCTCGACTAGGGCATTGATGAAGTGCGTTGTGCCGATTGTGACGCTGAGGACTTTCTTCTGGTCGATAGCAGAGGCCGTTAGAACTTCACGGATGGCTGCCTCGATGCCACTGGTTATGTCTTCTGTTGTCGATGCTTTGTGAGAGGCCAGAACTCCGCGGCTTGGGGTGTCTGGGGCGGTTATGTCGAGGAGGGCGGCATCGGTGTTTGTGCCGCCGACGTCAACGCCAATGCGATAAAGCGACATGGTGGTGATCGATTCTTGCCGATGTCTGGCAAATACGATTTGTTTCTGTTGTAGTTTCCGTTCAGAAAGCCCAGGCCTTTTCTATCCCTTCTGGCTGTGGCGCAATTTCTAAATTGGCCGGCAGCTTGACCAAGAGCTATGAAGTCGATCCAGGCAAGCATCAATAATATCATGGAAGGCCCGTAGAGATTAGATCGGGGGAGTCTTAGCGTCGCATTTCCGTCGTGTAAGTGAGGCTTGGGTTGCAACGTCCTCACTGGTCAGCCATCTTCCCCGGCCCCATATGTCGTGGAGTTGCCCGAGAAGTTGCCCGATCTTAGTCTCCGGCGATCGGCAAACTTGGCCCCGGTCCAAGCCATTGCTGACGGTCAACCGCCATTGACAAATCTGCAATGATAAGTATTCCTCTTATTTACTGGGTGGAGGCGAATTCAATGCCGAGATAACGATGCCAGACTATGTGATTTATATGGCCTCGACGCTGCATTTCCGACTGCAACTTGCATTGTTCATCCAACCGATTTATTCTTTTTACGTCAATCCATGATGGGGCTCCTGCAGCGAGTGGAACTTCCCTATGTTTCCAGGTGGATTGTGTGTTTTCCGACCCGCCCCCGCATTTCCACTCGATGGCACCACCACTCGGATGCTGGTTCTGGTTGCTGACAACGAGATAGAACAACGATATCCGACCCATTGAGTCTACGAGGCGGACATGGGGCTTTTTAACATTCCATAATTTTTGTGAGCAAGCAGGCACATGGGTGTAGGGAGGTACCGACTGACCTCTCAACAGGGCTGTTGATCAACTGCAACATCACAACTTACCTCACCGGGAGTGCCTTGATCCCGCTTGGCCTCACATGGTGGCAGGCATTCATATGTAAGATTCAGCATGGGCTAGGGATTTAATTACTGGCTCACGGCACCGCAGGTATCATCCTTGGAAACCTCATCGCTACTGGGGTTGTCCTCATCAACTCGCTTCCTGGCAGTTACTACCACAGTTTGTGTATCCTCGTCCCGCCTTGAATAAGCAAGGTAGCTGATGTAATCGCAGTCGGTTTTCCTGTCTTCAGCCGGGCAGTATGGGGAATGTGGGGATCACAATTCGTAATTTGGAATAGAATCTTCCTGTCTCTTGGTAACTTCTTCGCATTGCCCTGAATCACTACTACGCAGCTAACACAATTGCTCCAGTCTGGTTTGTGTCCTGAATGCGAATGTAGCGAAACTGACCGACTGACCGACCACCACAGGTACGGCTTCACAGCTTGGGTCGGCGGCGAATGCGTTTACCTCATCCTCCTCTCGTGGGACCCGCGCCTCGAGTCCCCAGGCCATATCCCAAACACGATGCCCTCAGACACGGGTATGACAACAGCACAATTCGTCTCCTATATAATCTTCAGTGTGATCAGCCTGCCGGTTATATGGATCCGTCCGCACCGTCTTGAGAAGTTCTTCCATTTCGCATGCAGCATCACGCTCGTCTTTTTCATCGTCTTCCTCGTCTGGGCTCTTGCAACGATGGGACCCGCCGGCTTTGGTGACACCATAACATCCGGCTCTGACCTACCCAACACCGGAGGACCAGACAGCGTGGCATGGCTGATGGTATACGGCATCGTTTCGACCATCGGGTCGATCGCAGCGGGCATCCTGAACCAGAATGACTACTCTCGCTTTGCGACGCAACCAAAGCATGCTATCCTAGGGCAGGCTGTGTCGTTCCCTGTCTACGGTATCTTCAGCTCCTTGATCGGTATCCTGGTCACCGCAGCCACACAACATCGCTTTGGCGGCGAAGCGATTTGGAATCCGCCGACGCTGTTTGCACAGCTGTTGGCCCAGAACGAGACGGCGGGGACTCGAGCGGCGTGCTTCTTTGCCGGGTTGTGCCTCGTCATCTCCCAAATCGGCGTCAATGTCCCGGGGAATGCACTTGCTGGAGGATTTGACCTGGCTGCGACATTCCCAAGATATCTCAACATCCGCCGAGGAGCCTATCTCACAGCCATTTTCAGCATTATCGTCAATCCTTGGCGGCTTGTCAACACCGCCACGACTTTCCTGACGGTGCTGTCGAGCTACAGCGTATTTCTTGCCCCGATGACTGGTCTTATGATTTCCAGTTACTTGGTCGTGAACAAGCGGAAGATTGACATAGACTCCCTTTACCGTGGCGACTCGGGAAGCATCTACTGGTTCTCTTACGGATGCAATTGGCGTGCTCCTGCAGCTGTAAGTTGTTCAAGTCAGTTACCTGGGTCCTAAGTCATGACTGACCATAAATAGTGGCTGGTTGGTGTTATCCCTTGCATGCCTGGATTCGTAGCCGCCGTCGACACTTCAGTAACTGTCAGTCCCGGAGCGACTGAGCTGTATTACATGTCATATATCTACGGTCTCCTATCCAGCGGCTTGGTTTACGCCGCGCTGCACCGGATGTTCCCGGCTAAGGCCCTCGAGTCCTTTGTCAGGACGGCGCCATCTGCGAGAGAGCTTCGGGAGTTACATCTTGGAGAGTGGGACTGCACGTTGGCAGAAACACCCAACGTTCAAGTTGTTGACGGGGTGCTAGGTCACAGGAGCAAAGCTGGAGAGACCACGGCGATAAAGACGGACGTGTAATGCTTTGTTAGTCTTCACAATTAAACTGAGAATGGCGCACCGCCACAGTGGCGATGGAAATCAAAGACCGCCGAATAGGAGATCCCTTTTCTTCCCGTCGTGTCAATTGGGCACGATGGTGGGAAGCTTGTTGAGTTATGCATATAAATATTTATGGTCATGTCCAGGTTTCTGATATTTCATATAATAATTATTCATTGGCTTAGCATCCAATTTGAATCGTCACAAGGTGCCACAGACAAACTAAGTACAGATGAAGTCGCTATGTGTGGATAACGAAATGAGGCCCCCCCCCCCCTCTTTTTTTCCTCCTCCATTGTCCCACCCCCCCCCAACCCTCCCCGCATGTTGACTTTTCCTCTCAAAAAATTTCAAATTTCGCAGCACTAGTTTTGAGGGAGCAAAAAGATAGTAAACTAATGCTTTCAAAGAAGAGATTACAAAACTAAAATGTTTATTGATTCTCGAAATTTATTTACTGAGATAATTTGTGATAGAATTTATGTGTACCTAGGTAGTAGTGACCAGAGTGGGCCTCACTTGATTTTCCCAGCCAACATTTCATAAGTTGATTTAACGTGAAAAGGGTTGAAACGGGGGCCACACGTCGTTTCTACACACAACGTCACGTGATATCCGGAAACTAGCCACTCCCCGGCGTGTAGCGTCGCAGCAGGCCGGGCCGTCGGCAAACTGGACACCTGAGATCGGCCAAGGTTTCCCCCTTCCCGGCCAACATCCGATAACAAGCAGGATAATACACGACATCGGGTATCTCGCTCAACAATCTGCTGCAATCCTCGGGTTATGTCAACAACTGGAAGTACGCGCGATGCACGGCGACGCAAGTTCAAGGTTCAAAGCGAATTTGGCAACGCTCGACAGTGGAGAAGTCGCAAGAACAGACCCTGCGATGTTTGCCGCAAGAGGAAGACGGTGTGTGTCATCACATCTGAGCCGCCTTGTAAGTCTCATCAATTTCTGATCTTACGTTCCCCTCAGACAGACCGGTTGATAGGGCAAAGGTCTTTTCTGCAAAGGACGAGGCCTGGAATGCACGTCAACCGCTCCCTCGAATCCGTCCTCGTCCACACCAGCGGAAACTCCATACGTAGATTCCCAACCGACCGTGGTGCCGCCACTGGACCATGGCCATCACTTGAAACCGACTACCGCTACTACGGGATGCGACCACTACCCAGCTGATACTGGTATCGGCTTCGCCAACGACCGTATTCCACCCGACGATAGTGGCCAAAATACCTATCATAATCCTGCTGTCACCCCTTCTTCTGTCCCCGGCTATCGCGGAATATCAAATGGACTCTGGACCTTGGAAGACAACGAGAATCGGACTGCACACAGCATGGGACCGGCTGCAGAACAAGACACCTATGTACTTGATTCCATTCCTTCGGGAATCTTGAGTAGTCCAGACGATATCGACGCCGACATGATCCAAGTCTACGCCGGCACCAAGTACCCCTGGGACCCTCCTGTCCACTTCTGCCTGCTCCAAGACGAATTTGCACCCCACGACGACGCCGTGAAACAGGCCGCTTCGGATGCCATCGAAAGTCTTGTGGGCCATTATGGCCCAATTCTTGTCAAGTTCTATTTCAAACACATCCACCCCGTGTTACCAATACTCTCTAAGGCCAGATTCTTAAGACAGTACGCTGTCGATAAAACCAAACTCCCAGCATCTCTCCGGGGGGCTGTATATGCCCTCGCTTCTGTCTTTGAGAAGTCGTTGCCTTTTCAGCAACAACAGCTTGTCCATTACGCGTCCGACTCCCTGCAGCGAGAGCTCGACTCTCCAAACCTGGCCAAGCTGCAGGCCAGCCTTTTGCTACTTCACATCAAGCCCAACCATGTCGACAGCATTGAGCACCCGCGGACCTGGACCTCGACTGCCCAAGCCGTGGCTACGGCACAGATGATCGGACTTCATCAGGATGCCGAGAGATGGTCACTCCCACCATGGGAAAAGCGGTTGCGCAAGAAGCTTTGGTGGGCGACGTACGTCGCAGATGTTTGGTCAGCCGTATGCCACGGGAATCCACCTCACATTTATCCTGCATCCTTCAACACTTCTGGTATCACAATGGAAGATTTACGGAGCGACGAAGACCTGTCTGAAGACCTTCAGATGATGGTCGACCCTCTCAGTCATCGCTTCCAGGTTGCCGTTGGTGCGCGATTTCTCGAGTTGGTGAAAATTAGCAAGAACATGCGAGACCTGATTGATTTTAGCTTGTGAGTATTTTGTCTCCACGAATTGTGCACGCAGACATCAGGAATCGGGAACTCACCTTCTCTAGCCAGGTGCCAAGGCTGCGTCCACCGGGGCCTGAGGAGGGAACCGATCCCAGCTGGTTGCTCCAAATGATGGATAGACTCAGAGACTGGAGGGACATGCTACCTCATAGCCTGCTCATGCCCGCTCCCGAAAGAGCGACCGGCCTGTCAAACAACGGCAAGTTCTTCTTAAAAGCCCATCGAAAAGCGGAAGACAGTTAACAGTAGAAACAGTACCTCTTCACTTGTCTTACTACGCCTATACGGCTCTTCTATTCCGGGCTCTGATGAGCCCTGCCACAGCCGAAGCGAGAAATGATCCCTCGTCGAACCTGTGCCGATGGTTTGGGACCGCCGTAGCCGAGTTCCAGGCCTTCACAAGGTTCATGGATGAGGTCACGTCAGAAGACCTGCAGGGCTTCTGGGGTCGCCGTAAGTCAAGGCCCCACACGATCTAGCATGTCACTACCGTAGGCTGGCCCAATTTACCGACATCCAAGCGTAGATGCCCGGTCTCAGCTGATCCTCTGCGGAAACTTTATCATCTACCTCTTTCTGCAGCAGCCCAAGGCTTCAGACATCCAATCAGCTTGGAGCCTTGTCCAGACTTTCCGCTCATCACTACACAGATTAGACAGCCAGGCTGACGACGTTGCAAAACTGTCGATCCGGCCTGTTTTCCTGCGTATAGAGTCGTTTTTCTCGCAAGGGCCGGAGCTTATACGACAGTACCACTCAACAAGAGTAGCAACATCTTCTATAGGGTGAAACAAGCAGATGTGAGGATCGTTGGCTCTGCATCTCTTTGACTCCTCCATTGATGAGAAGAGTGACACACATAGACGAATTGTTCGACCTGGAACACGCAGATATTCCGATTTTCTATGGCAAGAGTATGGCTCATCCGTAGAGAGGACTATCTCAGGGTATCCTACTAGGGTCTCTTCTGACCATGTTTCTATCTTTAGTTATCCGCTTTTGTCTCCTTCTTCTCCGTGGCCCGACTCTCGTACAGAGCAGCAAAAGCCGACGCCCCACCCCCCTTTTTCAGAAGCTGTCGCGGAGGTCCAAACTCGCGCAGCTCGCCTGCATCAAGAACAGCCACCATGTCGAAATCGTCCAGAGCCGACTCGAGCTTATGGACAATGGCAATCACTGTGCGGTTCTCAAACCGCTCGCGCAAGACACGCTGGACGAGCTCGTCGGTGTGAGAGTCCACGCTGGCGACCATGTTAGTACCTAAAATAAGAGGTTGGAAAGGGAGATGGAGGACGATAATTACCTGCTTGTGGCTTCATCAAGAACAACAATGGGCGAGGGACGCAGGATAGCCCGCGCAATGCAAAAGAGCTGCTTCTGACCATGCGAAAGGTGCAGCTCCTGGATGGGCACTTCGAGTCCACCCTTTTCGGCTACAATGTCCCACAACTCAACAGATCTCAGAGAATCTTCAATGGCAGAATCGGCGAGTTGCTTGGTAGGGTCGGCGTTGAATCGCACGCTGCTTCCATCGATGAGGAATGCATCTTGAGGCACGCCGACTAGCCGAGCGCGAACTTGTTCACGGGGCAGCGTGCTGATGTCGAGCTCGTCCACAGTTATGCGACCACGGTGGAGGTCTACCATGCGGAAAAGACACGAGACCATGGAACTCTTACCACTATAGAGGGACATAGGTTAGTTAAGAGAACTAGGACTTCAACAAAACTTTGGAACGGCTTCACCTTCCAGTCCGTCCGCAGATACCAATTTTCTGCCCTGACTCGATCGATATAGATATGTTTTTCAAGACATGTTCGGACTGTCTATGGATGAATGTATTAGTAACTCGCTGTGAGATGGGGATAACTCGTTGACGGACCTATATCCGGCCGAGACATTCTCAAACATAATGGCTCCCTTGGACGGCCACATATCTGGTGGGTGTTCCTTTTCCTGCGGTTCGTGTTCCGAAGCCGTGTGGGACGTGAAGGATCTGATCCTGGAGATTGCGCCGATCTGAGTCTCCAGGTTGGTCCAGAAGGTCATCAACAGCTTGAGGTGCTGGCTGAACAGGATGATATTGACGAGAGCCACACCGATCAGCCCGGTCGGTAGCACGTCTTTCAGCTGGGTGACGAGAACCATGACCAGCACGGCGATAGCGGCGACAAACATGTCCAGGACAAACGTCAGCCAACGCTGGACGGCGTAAAGAAGATAGAAGGGTCTCTGCGACCGGTCCAGCAGCTCGTGGTGTTTCTTCTCGAGGGCGCCGCGCCAACCAAACGCTCGCAGCGTCGCCAGGCCAGTGACGGACTCGGTGAAGAGAGCGTAGAGCGGGCTTTTCGCCTCGAGGTCCAGAAACCGGAGCTGGCGGGACGTCCGTAGATAAGTGTGCTGAACCGCCCACAGCGCCACAAATAGGAAAGGGAATGCAATGGCCGTATAATACGAACCAGCCGCGATCAGGATCATCTCGGCGATACACAGCACAAATGTGGCAAAGGTGTTGAGTGCTGAGAGGGGCAGGTCCATGTCGATGAGCTGAAGATCCTGGCTGAAGCGGTTAATAGTGATGCCGGCGTCGGTGGCGGCGAAGAAGGACATTGGAGCGTTGAGCACCGTCTTGAGTAGGCTCTGATGGAAGTTGTTTCCCGACAGCGGTACCATGGTGACAATCATCTGCCAAGTACTCAAGACCAGGAACACTATGGCCAGCCCACCCAGCATCGCATAGATGCCCAAGTAATAGCCAAGGCGTGTCCACGGGTCTTTGGAGTTTGCAGCCGCCCACCAGTTGAGCCAGATGGTGGGGAAGGATTGGCAGAAGATGAAAGCGCAGATGCAGACGGCAAAGATCAAGGTTGGGATCCTGCCGATGGCGCGGATATAGTACGTGTAGACTGCTATGTCTCCGGTGCGACGACTGGCCCCGTCTTCCATTTCCTCGAGGAGGGCTACTTCTGAGCTCACCAAGACATCAGCCGGTGACTCAGCAGCAGCAACAGCAGCGGCCACTGGCTCGTTTCTCTTCTCTGCCGATGAAATGAGCGAGCGAGACACGTAGCCGCCAGAGTTGGTCAGCTTTTCTAAACTTCCCTGCTCGCAACCTATGCCAGTGCCATCGAGGCTGACAATATGGTCGGCATAGGGGAGCCGGTTGGCTGTCCCAGTCTGGGTCAGTCTGGGATCTCATGAAAACATTCAAGAATGGTACGTACCACGAGATGAGGCAATGATGACAGTCGCCTTAAACTGCCGCAGAATGCCAAGAGTACCAAGGAGGTTGTGGAAGACAGCATTTTCAGTGTGCGCATCTAATCCGCTGAAGACGTCGTCTAGTATGATGACATCTTTCTGTGCGTAAACAGCTCTTGCTAGACTGATCCGTTGACTCTGGCCACCGCTGAGCACGATGCCCTTACTTCCTATCGTGGTGAGGTCTCCCCTGGGGAGTTGCCCGAGATCTTCTCGCAAAGCACAAGCGTCTAGCACTTGCTGATACCAGCGCTCGTCTACGGGTGAGAAGGCGATGATGCTGTCTCGCACCGTACCGTTCATGAGCCATGGAGTTTGGTCGCAGTAGGCAATCTCGGAGCTCGAGATCTTGACAGACCCAGCCACGATGGCCACCTCTCCAAGCAATGCTTTTAGAAGAGTCGATTTGCCACTGCCGACTGGGCCCACCACAAGGGTGAGCTTGCTCAGGGGGACCTGGACATTGATTTCACTCAGCATGGGAGTTTTGGTGGTGTCATATCCAAAAGAGCCGGCCTCTACCACGACCGCGTTGTCGTTTAGCGAACCATTGGGCAACACATCCTGCAGCAGTTTGGGCGCTTCCTTGGACGGGCAAGACTTCTCATCGTGGCCGCTGCTTGAAGATGCAGAGTCCAAAAGGTGAACGCTTTTGTTGTTTCCATTTTGCAGGACTCTGCCGTCGACACGGACGTCAGTGTTGAGGAAAGACTGAATGCGCACGAAGCTTCCAATCGACCCCATCAAGGAAGATAGCGACGTAACAAATGAAGTCAGAGGCTCCTGCAGAAGTGCAAACAGCGACAACGATGTAAAGATGCGGTTTGTGTCCAGGTTATCATCTCCTCCACGAGACCTGGCGATCAGACTGTACGCAGTGAGAGTCAGGATGGGGGCGAAGGTAGGAGCAAAATAGGCTGCATGGGAATGCAACAATTAGCAACGTAGGTGTCATGCCATTGATGTTGAAGTACTCACCCAAGCCCATGTTCCAAATCAACAACCTGCGGAATTTGCCAGAAATTCGCAGCTCCTCCATCCGCATGGCCTGAATGTGAGTGCCGAGCACGTCGGTCAGGCCACACATTTTGACGCCCTTCATGGACCCCAACATCTGTGATGTTACGGCTATCCTCCTCTCAATGGCTTCGAGCCACTGGGCCTGGCGTGCCATGACAAAGCTGACTGCGATGACAGATCCAATGATAGAGACTGGATTGATTGGTTTACGAGTTAGCACGTCGATCTTTCATCCCCGACTTGAACAACTCACAAATTGCTGCACCAACGGGAATGAGGCACGCAACCCCGAGCTGGCGTTCCAGCAGGAAGATTGCAACGGCAATCTCGACCAAGTTGGCCCAGACGTCGTGGGCGGTGCGCCACCCTGTGTCGATCCTCTCAATGTCGGCGCTCATCAAGGTCAGAGCTGCGGTAGGGTCCGCGGCCGTGATGCTGATATCTGTAGCCTTGTGGTAGAGCATTGATATGAGCTGTCCACGGGCCATGGTGATGGCCCGGAACGTCAGGTGCTGGTACTGACCAGTCGACACCTGTGATATCGAGCGTCAGTGAGATGCGGCTGTGGTCTGCCTGGCTGGTGGGACCTACTGCTATGCCGATAAAGACGAGGAACCAAGCGCCTATGAGGCCATATCCCCGGTTCATATCGTCAGAATCGCCATCTGTTTCGGCCCATTCTAGTGTCGCCGAGATGAGCAGCGGCTGGCAGAAGGTGAAAGCGGCGAAGATCAACCGCGGGAAAACAATGGACAGAATAGGCCACTTCAATGTTTTCAAAACGGCCAATAGTAAAGCATGGCCCCCCTCTCTGGACGCTGTACGACTATCAGTATCCCAAGAGTCACGTGTATATACGTTGATGTAGGCGGGACGACATACACTTGGCCCATCTAGTCTGTAGTTGGTGCTGCAGATACGAAGACTTGAAGTGCTTTTCGAGAGGGAACAGAGCCTCAATCTCTAATTTCTTGGAGTAACCGGCACGGAACAGAGGGAGCTGCCACCAAAAAGCCCATCGCGAAAAGATGCCGCTCGTAACTTCTGGGGGTAATGCGCGGTACTGGGGACGTAGGAAACCACACTTCTCAATTGCCTCAACAGCCAGCATGACGATCTTGAGCACCGTTGCGACAAGGGCAGCAATGGCAACGGGCTGATTGTAACCTTGTAGCCATAGTGTCCGCGTTCGAGTAGCGTCAAAGAGGATGGAGAAAAGTAGGAAAAGACTGAGCAACGTTGACGGCCGATACGAATACACATGCTCAGCGTAAGACAGACCCAATATGCTAACAGATGCGGCAAATGATAAAGCGGCAGCTGGGAGGGAGGCTTTCGTAGTGACTGTTGAAGTGCGTGTGCACAAGATGAGAAAGCCGATTTGGGAGAGTATCAGGAGAAGGCATAAGATCTAAAAATTGTTAGAGTGCGGGATACAGGGAGACCTCGGATCAGCGGACTTGCAATTTTGCAGTACAGCCAGTGGCTATTCTCAACTTTGACAGTGTTCTTGCGCACCAGGTAGAGAGCTCGACAGGGAGCTGCGAGGAGCAATAAGGCGTTGACGGGCACAACAAGTATGGATTCTTCAAAGAGCAGTGTCAAGTCGAAACCACCCCTACAGTCACCGAAATGTGGTCCGAATGAGTCGTCGCATACCGATGAGGCCATGGTGGTCGCTGCTGCAGTCAGAGATTTTCTCAGGCCTGCTTACCCAGAGAGGTGAAAGCATCGAGTGCAATTAAAAGTTGAAGGGGGGCGGCAAATAGACAATTGGCCATCTGCAGCCGCCTGAAGGAAACAGCAAAGGGTAAAAAATTCCGAGAAGTGATAATCTTATTTTTCTCGGGCAGACGGATCGGTTCCGGTCATGCATGTGTGGGGAGATGGTGCTTACTGATCTTGAGGAACCCAAATATTCCCCTGTCACGCGCTTCTTAACGTCCCCGGCCCACATTCGGCCCACCCCCTGATTCGGCCCACCCTTAATCTAGCACTAATGCGTTATTAAATACCCACTTTTTAAATTTTTATAATAATCTATATTAAATGAGAAATATTGAGATATATATTATATTATACTTTTTAAATTTAATTAAATTTAAATAATAAAATATAAATCCTTTTTTTCATCTTATTTTTATTAATATCTTTTTAATAAAATTAATTATAACTATACCTTTTTAAATATAATAATATAGATTTTATATATAATACTGTATTTAAAGAGTTATTATTAAAATATCTTTATTTTATAATATAAACTTAAAAATAAGTATTTCTTATATAAATTATTCTTAGGAAAAATATATAAATATATAATTTTATTTATATAAATTTATAATAAGCTAAAAAGCTTTAAATTAATATTATTTTACATTTAAAATATATATATAAACTCTCTACTTACTTATAAGTATTTTATAAAATTAAATAAATTAAAAAATAAGTATGTTAAGAATCCCTTATAATTTCTAAGTAATTCTTAACATTTTAAAATTTCTATTTTTAAAAATTCTTTTAAAATTATATATAAGTAATAAATTTAAGTTTGATTTCTTTCCTATATAGATAAATAGTAGTGTATATAAATCAGAATATTGTATATTTATAGCATTTTTATAGAATTATTTAGAAGTGGGCGATTTGTGTGAGAAACGTGGGCCGAATCAGGGGGTGGGCCGAATGTGGGCCGGGGACGTTAGTTGGCTAGTTTGTTGTGAAGTCCTCGCCACGAATTCCTACTGGAAGAATGTCGGCGAGAATAGTGGGCTTTCTCCAGAATCGTCAAAAATCCATAGACCTTTCACCCATTTGGTATGGCAGAGTTACTTCCTCCCAGAAAGGTAAGGGCTACATGTATCTACAGGGAGATATTCAAGTTTTTAATCCTTGAGAGCTTACTTGGCGCCATATAGCAGTGGGGCGACGGGTCGGGACGGGACGGACGGAACGAGACGCGGCGAGTCTGGGGAAGGCGGATTAGCGTAAGCCTCTCAACCAGCTGAAACGGACGGAAACTGGCGAAGATCAACGGCAATGGCTCCATTAATTAGGCAGCTAGACGCGGCTGACTGTCGTGCCGGCGTTGGGTCCCAGGCTAGCGCGAGTTGTGGGAATGAGTGGCCTGCCAATGTTTAGCCTATTATGCTGGGCCTGCATTTACGAGCTGGATCTCATGTAGGTTGCTGCCACAAGGCGCTTACCTGCCTGCGGAAGCGACGTATGGCACCTTCAAAGATCATGATGATATGCTCTGATCTATTGAGATGCAATATATCCACTTCCTAGGCAGGCAAGGGCGCTGCGGCAACCTACATGACATCCACCTCGTACATGCAGGCCGAGATAGGACCAAGGTTACTCAGCAATTCAGGATTTCTGCGAGAAAAATGGCACCGAAAATGGCCAAGAGCTTGCCACTTGAAGCCTCTCGGAGCGGATCCCAATTTGCTTGGCACCTGTGAATTTCTTCCCTGAACTGTTCACGGAATCGGAGATGGCTTCCAAAGGATCACGGAAAAATGAATCTTGCTTTAGGGCCAAGCAGGGCTTGACAGGGCGCTGTGGTCTGGGCCTCGTCCATCGTCGGATCACGCACCGGTGAGGTCAAGACTGCATTTTTGTTTATTGTGGCTGTAGGCTGAGTGGACAAAAGGTGGAGGCGAATACGTCGGTTTCCTGCTAAGAGCGAGGATCCCTACTTGCACGACCGTTCGGAACGAGAGATTGTCTCCTGATCAGGACAGCCGCTTACATGACGACAACGGGGAAGAATGTGCTATCAGTCTGGGAACCAAAGCTCTGATCGGATCTCCACATGCCCTTTCTTCTTCAAGAGAGGGGAATCTTTTCTCCCTGCTTTGAGCGTGGTTTGTAACGGTTCATTATCGTCCAAGGAGCTACACGTTCGCTTGCTCATGATCCCCTCGACGCTGAAACCCAAACTCTACTCCATATTGTCCATATTACTTCAATATTCCATCCAATCTGTCCAAAACAGCGTTTCTGCACATACTGTTTCCCAGAAGTCCTGCAGGAATCCCAGACAAGACAATGGACCCGCCTGCTTGCGGCTGTGTCAAGGCTGCCGATCGATCTGCGCAAGATCTGGAGCCCACCATCTTCCCGGCATTCGACGCGGGTGAGAAGAATCAATCCGAGATCCTCTGTTACACCAGCCGGTTGGGATGCATTGTACATGGGGACCTTTCTCAGAAATGTATTGTGCTGCGCGCAGCGTGGGGAGTTCTCCTCGGATGTTTCACTGGGCTGGAGAAAGTCTGCTTTGCATTCGAGCATAATGGTAGCACAAGCTCCGGAAATGCACATGGCATTACGACAACAGCACAGCTGAATGTGCCCGGGAATCAGAAAGTTCGAAGTCTTTTGACCGGGAGCTTTTCTGCCCTGCTCTCAATACCACAAACCAAGGCAAAGACACTGTTGAACACCGCGCTTTGTATCCGTAGCTTTGCCCATGAGCCGAGCAACGATGATGAACAGAATCAAACGAAGAGACAAGATACTGTTTCATGGTGCAAAGTCCGCATGTTCGTGGACCCTGCCACCCTACACACCGTTCTTTGCTGGGATCCCGCCTTCATGACCCGAGACCAGGCGAGGAACGTCAGCAACACATACGACAAGATCATCACTGAACTAGTCAATCAACCAGAGAGACTCGTCTCAAACCTTGACTACTTTGGCGAGAAGAATGAGCAGCAAGTCCTGGCCTGGAACGGCGACCCACAGAGCAATGTGCAGAAGTGTATCCACCAGGCCGTGTCGGAGCGGGCAGCATTGCGACCCTATGCAGACGCGGTTTGTGCGTGGGATGGAAGCTTTTCTTATGCACAACTCTTGTCTCTTTCGGATCGTCTTGCTTGTCGGTTACAAACCTCCGGTATCGGTCCCGAGCGCTTCGTGCCTATCTGCTTCGACAAGTCCAAGTGGACTGTCGTGGCAATGTTGGCAGTGCTCAAGGCTGGCGGCATCTTTGTGCCTCTAGACCCTACGCACCCTTTACCGCGCCTCCGTGCGTTGGCAAGCAAGGTGAAAGCCACAGCCATCTTGTGTTCTCCCCAACACCAGCCTATGCTAGAGAGCGTGGCAACCGAATTGATCACCGTGGACGACCAATTGTTCACAAGCCTACCAGAGCACCATGGCGACGTCAACTTGGGCTCATCCAACAACGGAGCCTACATGATCTTCACAAGCGGTACGACTGGCGAGCCTAAGGGCGCGTTGATCGAACATGGGGCCTTGTTGTCGAGCGCCCTTGCCCATGGACCCGCCATGATGATGGATCACAACACAAGATCACTACACTTCGCCGCGTCTACCTTTGACGTAAGCATCACGGAGATCCTCACGTGCTTGATCCTAGGCGGGTGTGTCTGCATACCGAGCGAAGACGCCCGGCTAAACGCCATCGAGGATGCCATCACCCAGCTCCGAGCCAACTGGGCGCTGCTAACGCCGACATTTGTCAAATTCATCAACCCTGACAATGTGCCATCGTTGAAGACACTCGTCACTGGCGGAGAGGCCATGACGCAAGCCGTCATTCGCTCATGGTCTCACATCAACCTCATCAACTGCTACGGCCCTGCGGAGACGTCTGTTGTCTCACACGTCCATAGAGGCATGAGGGAAGGAAAAGACCCGTTGAATATTGGCCATCAAGTCGGTGTTCATTGTTGGGTTGTTGATCGATACAATCAAGACCGACTGATGCCCGTTGGGGCGGTCGGTGAATTAGTTATCGAGGGCCACACACTCGCGCGAGAGTACTACAACGAACCCGAGAAGACGAGCGAAGCTTTCATTGTCGATCCTACATGGACACGAAACCAGCCACGGCGGGTCGGCCCCAGACGAATGTACAAGACGGGCGATCTGGTCCAGTATAACCATGACGGGACTTTACACATCAGAGGACGGAAGGACTCACAAATCAAATTTCACGGACAACGTATTGAGCTGGGAGAGATTGAACAACATCTGAACGTCAGTACTAGCATCAAGCATGGCATGGTCGTCCTGGCCAAGGAAGGCTTCTCCAAAGGTCGGCTCTTAGCCATTGTTCAGCTGAGCGATGATATGAACCAGGACCTCGTGCCCAATGGTCGGCCTTACAAGCTGATTGATGGTCAACTCGAGGATGTGGCTCGAGATAAAGTCGCCAAGGCAAAGCAGTTGCTTACCGAGAGGCTGCCATTGTACATGGTCCCTTCCATGTGGCTCGCCGTCGAGTTCATTCCTCGTCTCCAGTCGGGGAAACTCGACCGCAAGCAGACTGCGAAGTGGGTTGATGACATGAGCGAGGAGCTGTACCGACAGCTAAACCCTGTCACTGCCACTGGGTCCTCTGACGCTCTGGTGTTCTCCAGCAAGACCGAACTGGACCTACATACAATCTGGACCCACGTCCTGAACCTCAAGGCCGAGCAGCTTGGCCTCCGACAATCCTTCCTGAGCGTCGGGGGTGACTCCATCTCTGCGATGCAAGTCATGAGCGAATGCAGAAAACGCGGCCTTGGCCTGAACGTCTCCCAAATAATTGCTAGCAAATCAATTACCACGCTTGCATTACATGTCAAGGATATCGACAGGCAGTTGTTCCACCAGGAGATTCTGGAACAGCCGTTCGAGCTGTCACCCATCCAGAAGCTCTACTTCTCCAGACCCAACCACGCCCAAGGCCACTACAACCAGAGCTTCCTCCTCCGCACGAGCCAGCGCATTCCTGAATCGGACCTGCGTAGGGCCATTGAGACTCTTGTACGGAGACGGTCCATGCTGCGTGCCAGGTTCAGCCAGGACCCCGCCGGTAAATGGCAGCAGCGTGTCACCAACGAGGTTGCATCTTCGTATCGGTTACGGACCCTCAACTCGGATTCGATTGACCAGGTTGATCACGCCCTTGTCGACAGCCAGACTTGCCTTGAGGTCACTCACGGTCCAATCTTCGCTGCTGACCTCATTCGCGTGGCTGGGGGAGAGGAGCTATTGTTCGTCGTGGCCCACCATCTGGTCATTGACCTTGTTTCCTGGCGAATCATCCTCCAGGAGCTAGAAGAGCTTCTGCTACAACCTGATGTCCCACTCCCTGATGCGGGTCGTCTTTTGCCCTTCCAGGCCTGGTGCAAGATGCAGTTGGAACATGCCGAGACCCAGACGCCGGAGCAGGTTCTGCCAATCCATGGCATTCCTAATGGGAACACCGAGTACTGGGGAATGGGGGACGCGCCGAACGTCTACGGGCAGATGGCCCGCGAAGGCTTTGAAATTGGATCTGCGCAAACCTCGCTCCTCTTGTCAAAATGCCACGAGTCGTTGCGCACCGAGATTCCCGATGTTCTTATGGCAGTCATGATCTTCTCTTTTGGCCAGACATTCACCGACCGCTCGATCCCAGCCGTGTTCGCCGAAGGCCACGGCCGGGAATCGTGGGACGCCTCCATCGACCCGTCCAACGTGGTTGGGTGGTTCACGACCATTTACCCCGTCTTTGCTGGATCTACATCACAGTCTAGTCTTGTTGACACCGTGAAGCTGGTCAAAGACGGACGACGCAAAATTCCCGACAGCGGAAGGCCGTACTTCGCGAGCCGCTGGCTGACAAAGGCGGGTGAGGACGCCTTTTCCCGCCACTGGCCACTGGAGATTACGTTCAACTACCTTGGTCAGTATCAGCAGCTGGAACGTGAGGGTGCTCTCTTTACTCCTTTGGGGGACATTGCCGGAGAAGTCAAGGGTGCCGCCGAGGGTGCAGACGTCGGTCCTCTAACACCTTGCATCTCTCTCTTCGAGGTCTCTGCCGTCATTCTCAGGGGAGCTCTCCGGTTTTCGTTTGTCTTCAACCAAAACATGAACCACCAGCCCGAGATCCGCCAGTGGATTACTTCCTGTCAACGCAGCCTTGGCGCCCTGATTGAAACTTTGAGCTCCATGACCCCTGAGCCCACGCTGAGCGACTTCCCACTTCTCTCCCTTACATACGACAGCCTTCAACTCCTAACGGAAGAAAAGCTCCCCAAGGCTGGCGTTAAATCCATGGATCTAGTCGAGGATATCTACCCTTGCTCTCTTCTGCAGGCAGGACTCCTGATCAGCACGGCAAAGAACAGCGCCTTTTACGCTGCGTACACACTCCACGAGGTCAAGACCAGAAGCGGTTTGCCAGTTGACGTGACGAAGCTGGCCGCTGCCTGGAAGCACATGATCGAGTACCACCCTATTCTCAGGACCATCTTCATTGAGAGCTTGACCCACCAAGATTCTCCGTACGACCAGGTTGTCCTCAAGGAGGTTGACATTCCACTCATTGTGTCTGAGAAGGACACAGAAGAAGAAGCACTCACGGTCCTGAGCTCATCGCCTCTGCATCAAAAAGACAATTCTCATCTGCTGCACGACTTCGAAGTTTGCACATCCAAGGGTGGCAAGGTCTTTTGCAGACTCGATATCAGTCACGTCATTATGGACGGTACTTCTCTGTCAATTCTCTTCCGGGACCTCGCCATGGCATACGAGGGGACTCTTGGATCTTGCGAAGGTCCGCTCTACCGGAATTACGTCAAGTACCTCCAAGGACAGCTTGTCCAACCCGGCATCGACTATTGGAAGTCGTACCTTGCGGGGGTCGAGCCGTGCCATTTCCCCGTCCTCGACGATGGCGATATCGTGGAATCAAAGGAGCTCAGACACCTCAGGGTCAGGTTTGACGAGCTGGCCGAGCTGCAGCGGCTGTGTGATGATCGGGGAGTCACCATTGTCAACGCCATCTACGCAGCTTGGGCGCTGACACTGAGTCTTTACACCGCCTCGGAGGAGGTCTGTTTCGGCTATCTCACATCTGCTCGTGACTTGCAGATCGAGGGCATCCAGGATGTTGTCGGACCGGTGATTAACATGGTGTCATGCCGCGTCAACGTTAGTAGCTCCACCACTTTGGGGAACGTCATGAGCCTCGTGCAGAAAGACTACCTGGATAGCCTGGAATACCGCCACGTCTCCTTGGCCGAAGTCCAGCACGAACTGCAGCTCTCCGACTCTGCCCTGTTCAACACAGCACTGTCGTACAGAAAGCTGCCGCGTACTCCAGAGAACCCTCCGGACCTCTTGTTTGAGGAGTGCCGCCCAACTTATGATCCAGACGAGTACAACGTGTCTGTCAACATCGAGGCGGACGACGATAATATGGCCATTGACTTGATGTACTGGTCCGATACTCTGTCAGACGGGCATGCCGCGAATGTCGCCAGCACTTTTACCAAGGCCCTCAGCAACGTGCTCCACCACTGCGATCAACCCATTGCCCAGCTCGAGCACCTCGCCTCCTGGCACAGTCACCAGCTCTGCCAGTGGAACCAGCTCATCCCCGAAGCCATTGAAAGCTGCCTCCACGACTTGTTCAAGCAGCAGGTGATTTCGCGTCCCGACGCTCCCGCGGTTGCGTCATGGGACATGAGTTTTACCTATGCTGAGCTTGACGACGCCTCTACCAAGCTTGCCCTCCATGTCAGTTCCCTGGGCGTCGGCCTGGAAGACTTTGTGCTCGTTTGCTTTGACAAGTCTGCTTTTGCCATAGTCGCCATGCTGGCCATCTTGAAGGCTGGCGGCGCATGCGTGCCTCTGGACCCAGCGCATCCGGATGCTGCGTTGCGGCTTCGTGCCGACGACACAGGCGCATCTGTTGCCCTCGTGTCCCCTTCGATGGTGTCCAGAATGAGCACCATGGCCGAGACAACAGTGGCTGTGGACGCCCAGCTCCTCCAGACCCTGTCTACAATGCCGGACCTTGCTCTTCCCCAGGTCACACCCCACAACTCCTGTTTCGTCATCTACACGTCGGGCAGCACGGGCAGACCCAAGGGTGTGGTTCTTGAGCACAGGGGGATTGCCACCAATGCTGAGTACTCGGGTCCCAAGGTGGGCTACGAGAAAGACTCGAGGGTACTGCAGTTCGCCTCGTACACTTTCGACAACAGTCTTGCCGAGATGTTCACCACCCTTACTCGTGGAGGCTGCGTATGCGTGCCTTCAGACCACGAGAGGCTGAATGACTTGGCCGGAGCAATAACCCGCTACGGGGTTACCTTGGCCGATATAACCCCAACTGTGGCCTGCCTCCTCCAGCCAACCGAAGTCCCGACCTTGAAGACGCTAGCTCTGGGCGGCGAGGCTGTGACTACCACATGTGTTGATATGTGGCGCGACTTTGTGTCTTTGAATTGTTGCTACGGGCCTTCGGAGTGCTCCGTGAACTCGACCTACTCTGGAGACATTGCCCAACCAGGCAAAGCCACGAACATTGGACGCGCCATCGGCAGTGTTGCTTGGGTTGTGGATGCTGCCGATCACAACTCTCTAGTCCCAATCGGTTGCGTGGGGGAGCTCCTCATCGACGGCCCCATCGTCTCTCGAGGCTATCTGAATCTGCCCGAAAAGATGGCACAGTCTTTCATATCTCCACCAGCCTTTGTGGAAACAACAGGATCTCAAGGCGGCAACCCAGATCGAAAGATCTACAAAACCGGAGACCTGGTACGCTATAATTCCAATGGCACCCTCACCTACCTTGGAAGAAAGGACCACCAGGTCAAGCTTAACGGCCAGCGCATCGAGCTTGGAGAGATTGAGCACCACATCCGAAAGAACCTTCCAGAGGGCTGGATAGCTGCTGTTGAGTTGATCATTTCAGAGGGCAGGAAGTCGCTGGCCTGCTTCGTTTGTTCCGATGCAGATGCTTCCCTCGCCGACAGCAACGACGAGAGTATTATACTGGACATGAAAGACTCGTATAGGGCTCGGTTCAAAGACTTGGAGGTGCTTCTGTCTACCCTTATTCCCGCCTACATGGTTCCATCCGTTTGGCTGCCCATCAACAAGATGCCCCTGACAGCGTCCGGGAAACTAGACAGGGGCAGCCTCCGATTGCTGGCACGGCGAGTTCCGGCACCGCTCATGACCTCTTACAAGCTCGCCTCGAAGTCTGGCAGGGCTCCATCCAACGATATGGAGAAACAGCTGGCTGCCATGTGGGCTCATGTGCTTAACATTGACGCATCGTCCATCGGAGTCGAAGATCATTTCTTCAGGCTTGGAGGTGACTCAATCGGCGCAATGCGATTGGTAACGCTCGCACGACAGTCTGACATCAACTTGACCGTGGCTAGCATCTTCGAAAAGGCGACCTTGCTGGACATGGCCCACTCAGCACACCCCGTGACCAAGGCTGTCGCCACGGCCGTCCAACCGTTGTCGTTGATATCCAACTTGGCTTCGGTGGATGTGCTGAAGCGAGAGGTAGCAGCCATTGCTCGCATCGATGTTGAAGCCATTCAGGATATATACCCGTGTACGCCAACACAAGAGGGTCTTGTGGCCCTCTCGATCAGGGAGCCCGGGGCATATGTTGCTCAGCTCGTCTACCGCCTACCAGATGACATAGATATCGTCAGATTCAAGAAGGCTTGTGATCTCGTCGTCCAAGCCCAACCGACACTGAGAACGAGAATTGTTCATACCGAGGATACCGGGTTCGTGCAGGTTGTGGTAGCCGAAGATGCCCCCCAGTGGTCCACGGTGACTGGCCTCGGCGAGGTGAAACAATCCTGGCGCCAGCTTCCTCTCCATAATGGCGGCAGGTTGGCTAATTATAGCCTTGTTGACAATGGTTCCACTGGAGTGTTGTTCGTCTGGTCTATCCACCATGCACTCTACGACGGTTGGTGTCTGCCTCTCATCTTGGACAAGATTAAGCTATGCTACCAAGAGGTCCCGAGTTCCGCACAGCTCAGCGGCCCTTCATACTCCAAATTCATACGATATCTTGCAGAAGTTGGCATGGATCAAGCACACGAGTTCTGGGAGTCCCACCTATCCAACATCTCGACCCAGCACTTCCCACGCCTGCCCAGCCCTGATTATCAGGCAAGCGCGAGCAGTCTATTGATTCACAAGGCAGAGTTGAGCCGTCAGTCTAGATCCGAGATTACTACGGCTACGAGAATCCGCGCAGCTTGGGCATTGACTGTCTCCACCTACTCGGCAGCAAACGATATCGTGTTCTGGGAAACTCTTACAGGGCGTGATGCTCCTGTTCCTGGGATCGAGGAAATGGTGGGCGCCACGTTGGCGACTGTGCCGATGCGAGTCGTGCTGGATGCTTCGCATACGGTTGCTGAGATTCTCGGCTACGTCCAAGCTCAGTCCACAGCTGTGAGACGGCATCAACATACCGGCATCCAACACATCAAGCGCATCAACGCTGACACTGCCCTTGCGTGTGGCGCGCAGAACCTCATAGCCATCAACCACGGGTCACGAGAGCTGACCGATTCTTTCTGGGACGAGCAGACCAACGAGATGGCTGGTACAAACTTCTACTCGTACCCCCTCATGCTCTCGTGCCACATTGGAGATTCGGAGCTTGAGACTGTTGTGCACTTTGACCAGGACATTATTCCAGAGTCGCACATGCGGCGCGTCATGGACCAATTCGCCTTGATGTTGCAATCCGTATCATCCCCTGAGCTGAGGGACGAGAAGATCGGTAACCTGGCCATGCTGACCCCCCATGATATTCAAACACTGCGGGAGCTCAATAGCTCACCAACACCTCTCGTTGACCGACTCATCCATGAGGTCATCCAGGCTCAGGGTCTTACTCAAGCGCAAGACAAGCTGGCCGTCTGCGCATGGGATCAAAGCCTCACCTATTCGGAACTTGACTCTCAATCTACGCGTCTTGCGTGCGTGCTCGTCGAGAACGGCGTCCAAGTCAATTCAATCGTCCCATTTTGCATGGAAAAATCGTCCCTTGTCATCATCTCCATCCTGGCCATCCTCAAGTCGGGTGCTGCCTTTGTCGCCTTGGACCCTGCACATCCCGAAGCCCGAATCAACGGCATCCTTGCTGATGTCGAGGCCACCGTTGTGCTCTGCTCACCCCAGTATGCTGAGCGTCTGCAGCATCTTGAGCCAAAGGTGATTCAGGTTTCACAAGACTTTGTCCACGACATCTTACCGCGTCAGAAGTCGACTGCTTCACTTTCTACCAATAGCCCCGCCTATGTCATCTTTACTTCTGGCACAACTGGGAAACCCAAGGGAACCATCGTTGGTCACTCGGCCTTTTGCACTGGTGCAACAGCCCATGGTACTGCCTTGGGCATGACCAAGTCATCTCGTGTCTTGCAATTTGCTTCTTATACTTTCGACGCTAGTATTTTGGAGATCTTGACTACCCTTATTCATGGTGGCATTGTCTGTGTGCCTAAGGGCATTGATGATATTGCGGGCGCTATCAATGAATTGCATGTCAATTGGGCCCTGTTAACGCCCTCAGTTGCCCAGCTGATTTCGCCGTCCCTCGTCCCTGGGCTCAAGACACTGGTGCTTGGCGGCGAGGCCATGTCCTCTGCTCACATCTCTTCCTGGGCGTCATCCGTCCAGTTGATAAACGCATACGGACCTAGTGAGACTGCTGTCGTCGCTACCGTCAACCCAGCCGTCACGCTTGCATCCGGCCCTTCCAATATCGGCCACGCAGTGGGAGGTGTTTGCTGGGTCGTCGATGCTACCAACCACAACAGACTGATGCCCATCGGCGCGGTCGGTGAGCTTGTGGTAGAGGGCCCAACCCTCGCCGAGGGTTATCTCAAGAATCCTCAGAAGACTGCAGAGTCCTTCATCACCAACCCAAAGTGGTGCCACCAGTTCCCCGGCACAGCTGAAGGCACTGAGCGCAGGATGTACAAAACTGGAGATCTCGTCAAAATCAGCGAAGATGGAGCCATTCTCTTCCAAAAGAGAAAAGACAATCAAGTCAAAATCAACGGTCAGAGACTCGAGCTGTCTGAAGTCGAGCACCATCTCAGCGCAGATCCTCTCATTCAGAATAGCCTAGCGGCTGTTCCAGCGTCTGGCCCTTTCAAGGGGCGTCTAGTCGCCGTCCTATCTCTGCAGTCACTTGCCGATACTCAGCGAGGGGTGGTGCAAGATGAAGAGATGCGTCTCGTCGGAGAGTACTCTTTCTCTGAGATAACACGCATTCGTGAGAGTCTAGCAGGACACCTAGCGGCTTACATGATTCCGTCCGCGTGGATCGTCGTGGGCCGCATCCATCTCCTGCCATCCGGCAAGCTTGACCGCAGGCGTGCTGTGAACTGGGTCGAGAGGATGACTCCCCAAAATTACCAGCTGGTTCTCGACGCACAGGAGAAGACATCAGCTCTGGACAGAGAAGCATCAGAGGTGGAGGTCAAGCTTCGGGCTGCCTGGGCCAAGGTTCTCAACGTCAAGGTGGACTCGGTGCCATTCAAGCGATCGTTTATCCATCTTGGGGGAGATTCCATCTCGGCAATGCAACTGATGTCTGTCTGCCGGTCCTCGAACATGGCTGTCTCGGTTGGTCAAATCATGAAGAGCAAGTCCATCGTCGAGCTCGCGTCTTGTGTCACCGCCGTCGAGGATGTTGTGCACGACCAGGAGCGGGAGAATGAGTGCTTTGACTTGTCGCCCATCCAGAAGGTGTACTTTGAGTGTTTCGGAACTGAATCGACTCATTTCAACCAGAGCATGCTGCTGGGAACCTCACGTACCATCACTTCCCGGGAGCTATCGTCAGCTTTGGAAACCATCATCAAGACGCACAGCATGCTCCGTGCTCGCTTTTCGCAGGCCGGTGGCAACTGGTATCAGCGCATAAGTAGCGACGTCACTGGCGCATACACCCTCCGATCACATGAGAAGGTCGACCAGAGTCATCTCTCTGAATTGATCGAACAGAGCCAAAAGTCTTTGAACATCCTCGAGGGGCCTCTCTTTGGCGCGGACATTTTCGAGATGGAGGGAACCGGCGATCAAATCGTCTCGTTTATCGCCCACCACCTTGTTGTCGATGTAGTCTCTTGGAATATCATACTGCAAGACCTGCGTGGACTCTTGTCGTCAGCCACCTACAGCCCCACCAAACCACCTTCATTCCAGGCTTGGCTATCTCTGCAGCGTGAGGAAGCTCACAAAACGGCGGTCGAACATGTGTTCCACGACGTTCCGGTGCCTCGACAAGATCTCTCATACTGGGGAATGCAAGGCGTACCGAATGTTCATGGAGACTCAATCACCGAGACAATGGAGATAACCACCGATGACTCACTTCTGCTCTTGGGCCCTTGTCACGACGCCCTTGACACCGATGTTGTCGATATCCTGTTAGCCTCCTTGTTGGTATCTTTCCGCCAGACCTTTTCAGACCGTCCCACAGTGCCATCAATATTCAATGAGGGTCATGGCAGAGAACCTTGGGATGATAAACTGGACTTATCACGTACCGTTGGATGGTTTACCACCCTCTGCCCCGTCTACTTGCCCAAGTCCCTGCCATCAGAGCTAGATATTCTCGATGTGGTGCGCTGGGTGAGGGACTTTAGGCGAAAGCTTCCCGGCAAGGGCCGTCCTTACTTTGCTCACAGCATGTTGTCTCAACAGAGTGAGACGCGTGCACGGGAGTGGCCTGTGGAAGTGGCCTTTAACTTCCTCGGCCAGACAGAGCAGATAGAGTCCGAAGACTCGGTATTCAGGTCGCTTGGTGGAAGCATGTTGGACTCTGCGACTTCAGAAACCGACATTGGGGTTATTGTCCCTCGCCTCGCACTCGTTGAGATCTCAGCCGCCTTTTCTGGCAACAGATTAAGCTTCAGCTTCTCGTTTAATCGTCAAATGAATCGCCAATCTTCTATTCCAAATTGGATGGCGGCTTGCAAGGAGTCTATTCATCAGGCTTTGCACAAGCTATCCGATGTCAGACATGAACGGCCAACTCCTGACCTGTCTCTTCTTCCTCTGGCTTTTGGTGGCGCATCCCAGATCCAAGAAAAGCTCACTGAAATGGGCATTGCTCATCTTGACGACATCGAAGCCTCGTACCCATGCTCTCCGGTACAGCAGGGCATCCTCTTGTCCCAGATACGAGACCCCGAATGCTATTCGTACTCGATCACCTTTTCAGTGAACTGTGCGCAACCGGGCGATGCTGTGGACGTGCAACGCCTAGCTGATGCCTGGCAACACGTGGTGCAACGCCATTCGACTCTTCGAACCGTGTTTGTGGACAGTTTACTAGAGGAGGGCGTAATGGACCAAGTGGTTCTGAGGAAGCATCTCGCTGACATTGCTTTCCTGGAGTACTCCGACAGTGAGCTAGCTCAAAGACCTGGTCAGCGTTCGCTGCTGGGTCTTCTCGCCAACCAACCACCCCACCGCCTCAACATCTTCAAGGATTCCGAAGGAACGGTGCTCTGCGTTCTAGAGATGAGCCATGCAATCGCCGATGGATCCTCGATGCCAATTCTGTTCCGTGACCTGGCCTTGGCGTACGAAGGCACTCTGGCCACAACGGATCTCTCTGTTTACAGGGACTACGTCGCTTACTTGCAGCGAAGCCAGGGCTTCCAAGACGTCGACTACTGGAAGCACTACCTGACTGGAGCTGAGCCTTGCCATCTACCCTCACGAACTGGTGGAGCCGCAGAGCCCAAGACTTTGCAAGCGCTTGACTGGAGCATCTCTCATGTGGCTGAACTTCAAGCCTTTTGCACCGAACGAGGTGTCACGCTGTCCAACGTACTGCAGTTGGCCTGGGCACTAGTCCTTCAAGCATATACGGGTCTTGACGACGTCTTATTTGGATATCTGGTCGCCGGAAGGGACATCCCGGTCTGCGACATTGATCAGGCAGTCGGTGTCTATCTCAACATGCTGGTGTGCCGAGTGCGTCTCAGCCCCTCTGCCAGCCTCGGCGATGTCCTCGAGACTGTTCAGGAAGATCTCGCAGCGGCGATGAATCATAAGCATGTCTCGCTTGCTGACTTGCAACACGCAATGGGTACTGCCAATGAGCCTCTCTTCAACACTGCATACTCTTTCCAGAGACGATCTGTCTCCAAATCCATGGCAACGGGACCCGTGTCGTTCGACATCAGTGACGCGCGTGATCCTAGTGAATACGACTTGGTCATCAACGTCGAAGTTTGGGACTCGAGTGTGGAGCTGCAGCTGTGCTACTGGACAGACAAGATCCCAGATTCACAGGCCAGGAATATTGCTTCCACGCTTGACAAAATCCTGACTTCGATTGTGACGTGCGACTTCGCCGTGCCGACAGGAGAGCTCCATACGCTCAGTGACCACTGCTCAAAACAGCTGGTCTCATGGAACAATGCCGAACCTGAGTTCTTGGACGAGTGCGTGCATCACGTCTTTGAGCACAACGCTCGACAGACACCAGATGAGACACCGGCTGTTGAGGCATGGGATGCAAGATTCACCTACCTCGAGCTAGACGCGGTCTCTTCGCAGCTCGCCCAGCACCTGGTATCTCTCGGTGTGAGGCCCGATACATACGTCCCTCTTTGCTTCCAAAAATCGGCATGGACAGTCGTCGCCATGCTGGCGGTTCTCAAGGCTGGCGGCGCTTTTGTTCCCTTAGACCCTACCTACCCGCCTGAGCGTGTCAACTATATCGTCCACAACGTTGATGCTAAACTGATCCTTTGCTCATCTTCCTTGATGCACAAGTTCGAAAGCTTGGGCCTCAAGGCTTTTGCTGTTGGCCCGGAGACGGTATCACGGCTACCTGATCTACTGGAAGGCTCGCTTCGAGTCCAAGTTACACCTAACAATCCGGCCTACATCATCTTCACCTCAGGCACCACCGGTCTTCCCAAGGGCACAATTATCGAGCACGGGTCCTTCACCACTGGGGCCACGGCTCATGCCAAAGCTATCAAGATGACTTCCACATCTCGTGTGCTGCAGTTCGCGTCACACACGTTCGATGCAAGCGTCATGGAGATTCTGTCTACATTGTTAGTGGGCGGTTGCATCTGCATTCCCAGCGACCAAGAACGCCTCAACAACCTGGCTGCTGTGATTACCAAGTTGAATGTCAACTGGACCCTGCTCACACCACCCGTGGCAAGTGTGTTGAAGCCAGATAGCATTCCCACTCTCAAGGTGCTCGTTACTGGCGGTGAAGCAATGTCGACAGATCACATCGCCAAGTGGGCAAACCACGCGGCTCTCATAAACGCCTATGGGCCCAGCGAGGCAAGTGTCATTGCTGCGGTGAGCATCAAAGTTGACCATGACGGCAAAGTCCTAAACAGGGACACTGCCACCATTGGACGTGCTGTCGGGTGTCGTTGCTGGATCGTCGATCCGCGTAACCATAATCGCCTCATGCCCATTGGCAGCATTGGTGAGCTCCTGATCGAGGGGCCCATCGTCGCGAGAGGCTACCTAGGCAATGACACCAAGACGAAGGATGCATTCATCGAGCATCCATCATGGCGTACAGCTATGAACCTCGCTGGCGACCGCGTGGACCGTATGTACAAGACTGGTGATCTAGTCGCGTACAACCCGGATGGCTCCCTCACCTATATTGCGCGGTCCGACACTCAGGTCAAGCTCAACGGACAGCGTATTGAAGTCGGCGAGATCGAACACCACGTCAAAGCGAACTTACCAGCCGACGTTCAGTCAGCTGTGGACCTTGTGATTCCCCAGAGAAAGACATCGACCAAGGCCCTAGCGGTGTTCTTCACCAGCGGCGACAAGGCTGAGGATGCGTCACCCAGGGAAATGGATACAATTCTCCTACCCGCGTCAAGTGCTTCCGCCGCACTTTGCCAGTCGCTCAAGACGGCACTTCGGCGCGCTCTGCCGTCGTATATGGTACCAACCCTTTACATCCCCGTCAACAAAATGCCGTGGACTCTGGCCGCCAAGCTAGACCGTCAAAGGCTCAAGGCCATTGCGCAGTCTATAACGCCTCAGCAGATGGCCCCATACACGCTCGCCGGGGTCAGCGCGAACAGAGCCGCCACCACGTCGATGCAACGCAGACTGCGGAAAGTCTGGGCCAAGATTCTGGATATTGAGCCCGAAAGCATAAGCAGAGATGATAGCTTCTTCAGGCTGGGCGGCGATTCAATTGGCGCCATGAAGCTTGTCGCCGCCGCGAGGATGGAGGACGTTGTCCTCACCGCCAAGACCGTCTTTGAGAACCCCGTCCTGTCGGATATGGCAACATCATGCAAACGCTCCAATGGGGCTTCCACCACTGTCGTGGGGCGATTCTCGCTGCTACGAGACGTTGCGTCCCCATCTCTTCTTCTCGGCGAGCTCGCAGAACGCTGCGGCGTCCAGAGGAGCCAAATCCAAGACGTGTACCCTTGTAGCTCGCTTCAAGAAGGGCTTGTGGCTGCGTCTATGCAAAATCCAGGCGCTTACGTTGCCAGAAATGTCTTTGAGCTGCCGTTGAGTGTCGACATTGACCGTTTAAAGCGCGCATGGCAAAAGACCGTTGATCAAGTCGACGTCCTGAGATCGCGCATCGTCAACAGCCAGTCTCTTGAGTCCTATCAGGTCGTCCTCGAGCCGCATGAAATCGAGTGGGAAAACTACAGCAGCCTGAGATCTGCCATTGACAATATTAGATCAATTCCAGAACGGAATGGCGGCGTCTTAGCCAGGTACGCAATTGTCAACTCGGCCGGTTCTGGCTCCCGCTACTTGGTGTGGACCATCCACCATGCGCTATACGATGCTTGGAGTATGCCTTCTGTGCTAAATTTGGTTTCGCAATTTTACCACGAAGACGGTTCTGAAAGACTCAGACTGGCCGTTCCATTTGCCAACTTTGCCAAGTACTTGGCCGACAGCGATGCACAAGCCTCTGATGAGTTCTGGAAGGCCAGGTTCCAAGGCACTTCTCCTGCAACTCATTTCCCAACTATGTCCTCTACAACAGGTGCCCAATCATCCAGTGCATCACTGAAACATATTATTCAGTACGACAAGGTCAATCTCGGCGTGGATGTAACTACCTCGACAATCGTCCGTGCAGCTTGGGCGCTTGTCCTGGGCTCTCAAGCCGGCTCTGATGATGTCGTCTTCGGAGAGACTTTGTCTGGGCGTGACATTGATCTTGACCGTGTAGAAGATATTGTTGGTCCAACCTTGACCACTGTGCCTTCGAGGGTTCAGATCGATCGGGACGCTACCGTTGGCCAGTTCTTGAGGAACATTCATGATCAGGCAATCGCAGTGATTCCTCATCAGCATGCTGGTCTCCAAAATATCAAGCGCCTAGGAGGCGCTATGGCAGTTGCCTGCGACTTCAGAAACCTGCTGGTTATCCAATCTGCCGGCGAAGTGAGCCAAGAGGACTTGTTGAAGCCAATGGAAGACGAACCCGAGCACTCGAACTTCTTCACGTACCCGCTGGTCGTCGAGTGCTTCATCGAGGCCCACGATCTAGTGCTGGTAGTCCATCATGACGAGTCAGTCATGAACAGGTGGCAAGTGAAGCGCATGGCTCATCAGTTCGACGCTCTGGTAGAGCAGCTCATCCGTCTGTCACGAGAGCCCACCAGCAAGGTCTCCGACCTTCGACTCTACGGTCGAGAGGATGTTGAGCTGATCAAAGAGTGGAACAAGTGGACTTTCGAGTCTGTCCAAGAAAGCATTCCCAGCTTGTTCTGGCAATCAGCCAACATGCAGCCGGATGCTACCGGCATTCGCGCTTGGGATGGCCATCTCAGCTACGACTCCGTCGCACAGCACGCCGGCCACCTCGCCAAGATACTCGTACAGAAGGGGGTACGGGCTGAAACGATGGTCCCGTGCTGTATGGGCAAGTCTCTCTGGACCACGGTCTCAATGCTTGCCGTGATACTCGCTGGGGGTGCTATCGTTCCCTTAGACCCTGCACAGCCCCCCGCTCGCCACGCAGAAATTGTTCGCGACTGTGAGGCCCGTGTCGCTCTCTGTTCACCACAGTATCAAGACCGTTTCAATGGCCTTGTCGAATTTGTCGTCTTGGTCAATAGCGACTTGTTCGCTGCCGATCTGTTCCCTCAAGATATCAGACCGCAGGATCTGCCAACCGTCGCAAGTCGAGATGCTGCATTCGTCATCTATACCTCTGGCAGCACCGGAAAACCAAAGGGAATCGTGATTGAACATGGATCATTTTGTGCGAGTTCCAAGGCTTTCATGCATCGCATGAAGCTTACTTCGGCGTCTAGTGTCTTCCATTTTACTTCTTATGCGTTCGACATTGCAATGGGAGAGACATTTGGGGCCCTCACCAGCGGTGCCTGTCTCTGCGTTCCCAGTGAGGATATGAGGATGATAGATCTACCGGGGGCCATGAATACCCTCGGGGCCACTTGGGCCTTCCTGACACCCTCGGTTGCTAACATTCAGGATCCGTCCAAGTTCAAAACACTGCAGACACTCGTCTGCGGAGGCGAGGCCCTGACATCCGAGACGATTAGCACTTGGGCAGATAGGGTCGAGCTGATGAACGGCTACGGGCCAGCCGAGTGTACCTTTTTTGCCATTGCCAACGCCGACGTCTCACTCACCAGAGAACTCGCAAACATCGGCCGCGCCACGAACGGCTGTCACTCGTGGATCGTCGACCCCAGAGATCACAACTGCCTCATGCCCGTGGGCTGCACAGGTGAATTGCTCATCAGCGGCCCTATCGTGTCGCGAGGTTACTTGAACGACGGTGCAAAAACGGCTGAATCCTTCATCGAAAACCCTGCGTGGATGCACCACTTCGTCAGCGAGGAGCATCATCAACAGACCTTGCGTCTGTACAAGACGGGTGACCTAGTCCAGTATAACCCTGACGGGACACTGGATTACAAAGGACGCAAGGATCACCAGGTCAAGCTCAACGGCCAGCGTATGGAGCTTGGCGAGATTGAGGCTCGTCTTGAATCTGACCAGCGCATTTCCCAGGCTTGCGTCACTCTACCCAAGTCTGGATTCTTCGAAGGTCGTCTAGTGGCCATTGTGTCTCTCGAGCAATTTTCAACTGAGAATTCGAGCCTTGTGTCGCCAGAACTTACCCCGGTCTCTGCTTCTGAGATGCAAGTTGCTCGAACCCAGGTTTCCGCCTTGCAGAACCAGCTGTCCGAGAATCTACCACTTTACATGGTGCCATCGGCTTGGTTTGCGGTTAAAGCTATTCCCCTATTGCTGTCTGGCAAGCTCGATAGGGCCAGTGCTCAGACATGGCTCGCCAACATGGACGCGGACACGTTTGAACTTAGCATCAGTTCAGAGAGCAGCGACGATGTTATGGTCTCCGGGACGACGTCCGTTGGACAGCAACTCAGACGTATCTGGGCGTCAGTCCTCAACATTGCTGAGGAGGAAATGCCCATGAACCGTTCCCTAATTAGTCTTGTGAGTACCACTCTTCTCCTGTTACACTTCCCCGATCTTTGTTGCCTTGGAATATTCCAAAAATGTATCGCTTTAGGATCCGTAGCAGTTAATTAACGGGTACTAGGGCGGTGACTCCATCACGGCGATTCGGATCATCACTCGCTGTCGCGACCAATCCATCAGATTATCCATGCAGGAAGCTATGAGGGGTAGGTCAATTAATGACCTAGCCACGCTCATAGAGACAGAAGACCGACAAATGCAAAATGGCGTCCCAGAGCATGAAGAACAAACCGATGAAGAATTTGACCTGTCGCCAATCCAGCACTTGTTCTTCAACAACAGCTCCAGCAGGGAATACGGAGACCGCTTCAATCAAAGCCAACTACTGTCGATCAAGGTCCCCTTCGATGTGTCCAGTTTCGAGCATGCTTGCCACGCACTCGTTAAGAGACACCCAATGCTACGCGCACGCTTCAAGAGATCTTCCGATGGACGGTGGAGCCAGCAGATTGCTCCGGATGTTGACACTTGCTGCAGCTTCCGCTTCCATAAGCTCGCTGCGAGATCTGACATAATTTCACTCCTCGCCGCTAGCCAAAAGACTATCCACATTTCCGGCCCAGTCTTCGTCGTCGATCTCTTTGAACAGCCTGATGGCTCTCAAGCAGTGTCACTCATAGCCCACCATCTGGTTGTCGATATTGTCTCCTGGATCAATATCGTCCAAGACCTCGAGACATTCCTTTCGGCTACCAATCCGACATTCTCCAAGCCCTTCTCGTTCCGGGATTGGAATACAGCGCAGATTGAACATGCCAGGTCCCTTGAGAGACACGGAGACAGCCTGCTGCCATTCCCTGTGCAAGCTGCCGATTTTGACTTCTGGGGCATGTCAAACACCGCCAATGTCTACGGAGATGTTATCAAGAAGGACTTTATCGTCTCAGATTCCGATATTGTCTCTCTGGTGCTGGGTGACTCCCACACGGCACTCAAGACTGAGCCTCTTGATCTATTCATCTCGGCTCTGCTCAAATCGTTCGGAAATATCTTCAGAGAGCGAGAGCTGCCAACCTTGTTCAACGAAGGTCACGGCCGTGAGCCTTGGGATGATACCATCGACCTCTCCCAAACGGTCGGATGGTTCACCTCACTTTCTCCCATTCATGTGTCTCGACGCAACCTCGACCCCGACGTTGTCATCGACTGTGTTCGCATGGTCAAAGACATGCGCCGCAGCGTCCCAAGCAACGGCCGTCCTTACTTTGCCCGCCGCTACCTGACCGAGTCGGGGAAGCGCCATCTGGGCCATCATGAACCCATGGAGGTTTTGGTGAACTTCCTCGGCCGTACTCAACAGACAAGCCAGGGCAATTCTCTCTTCAGCTCGTTCGATCTGTCAATGACTGACAGAGAGATGGCGGCCCTTTCTGACGTCGCGCCTGAGACTCGCCGTCTAGCCTTGTTCGAGCTTTCGATATCGATTCTTGACGAGGGCATCGAGTTCGCCTTCATGTACAATAAGCACATGCTCCACCAAGACCGCATCGAGAAGTGGGCATCGGACTGCGAAGAGGTGCTCATCGACATTGCAAAACAGCTGAGCGAGGCCCCCTCTACTCCCACGCTCAGCGACTTCCCCCTTATGCCCGTCGACTACACAGAGCTACAGGAGCTCGTCACAAGATCTCTCCCTGCTGCACACGTTCGCTTCGACGAGGTTGAGGACATGTATCCCTGCTCCCCAATGCAGACAGGTATACTGCTCAGTCAGCTCCGAGATCCATCCCAGTACCTTTTCCATACTGTCGTTGAGGTAACCTCTCCCAACTCCTCAACTGTTGATGCTAGGAAGCTATCACAAGCTTGCTACAAAGTCATTGATCGTCACCCTGCTCTGCGCACTATCTTTGTCGAGAGCACCTACGGAGGCGGCTCCTTCGACCAGGTCGTGTTGAAACCTCGTGAGGCTCGAATCACCGTCATTGAGTGTCGGGAAATCGATGTCATGGCGAGACTGAACGCCAGATCGCTTCACAGGACCAATAAGAGGCATGATGGACCGATGCTTCCCTACCAAATCACTATCTGCCAGACACCACAAGGCAAAGTGTTCATGAAGCTTGAATTGAATCATGCTGTCACAGATGGTGCTTCGACATCGGTCATCCTGCGCGACATATCAAACGCATACCTTAGCAGCCTGCCTCCGACCAAGGGCCCTTCATACAGGGAATACATCAAGTATACTTCCAGTCAACCCACCGACTCAAGCCTCAACTTTTGGTCTAGCTACCTCTCTGGAGCGCGGTTCACCGAATTCCCAACAGTCAATCCCGATATTTCGGCTGGCCGCAGCCTAGGCTCTATCACGGTCGAGTTTGGTCGATTTTACGAGCTGCATTCGATTGGTCGCGAAGTTGGAGTGACCTTGTCCAACATGATCGTCGTTGCTTGGGCCCTCGTGCTTCGAAGTTACACTAAATCTGACGATGTCGCCTTCGGCTATCTCGCCTCTGGGCGTGATGCCCGCATCCATGGCATTGACGACATCGTTGGTCCTCTAATCAACATGCTCGTGTTTCGCTTCCGATTCGCGAGCAGCGTGCCCCTCAGGAGACTTTTCCTAGAAGCTCAACAAGACTATTTCTCCAGTCTACCGCACCAGCACTTTTCTCTGGCTCGCGTCAGCCATGAACTGGGGCAAGCGAAACGAGGCTTCTTCAACACGACCATCTCCATCCAAAATGCCGGTTCATCGAGCAGTTCAGATCTAAACGCTCTCACATACGAGCCAGTCGAGGCGTTTGATCCAAGCGAATATGCCGTTACCCTCAATGCCGATACCACTCCCGGCGATGAGGGTATCATGTTCCGCTATTGGACAGATGTTCTTTCAGATTTCCAAGCCCAGGATCTCGCTCTCACCATGTCCATGCTACTAAGCGACTTCATCGATCACAGCAAAGATGCCGTCTCCCACTTGCGGCTCTTCCAAGACCCGCAGCTACTTTCCAATGCGTTTACGCACACGCATGAAGTTGGCGACTGGACATTCCAACATGACGGTTCAAGAAGTGCCGCTACGATTGACAGTTCGACACGCAGCGAATCCTCGACAGATCTCAGTGCTACGGTGTTCTCGCCGCCCGCCCCATCTCGTCCCTTTGCCCGTGGCAGAAACCAGCTTCACCACAAGCTGTTGGCATTGTGGAGAGACAGTCTCGATCTTGGAAGTGCTTCAGTATCATATGAAGACAGCTTCTTCGAGCTTGGTGGTGACTCCATTACCGCCATGTCTATGGTGGGCAATGCCAGGGAGCTAGATATCCAGCTCACCGTGGCCGACATCTTCAAAAACCCCAGGTTTGGGTCAATGCTTGATTGTCTCCTGGATCGATCATACAAGGACTCGGACACGGCCTCGAGTGTTGACAAGATGTCCAGCTCGGACTCAAAGAAAGAGGGAGCCGTGATAGATGAACAAGCGTACCAGCCCTTCTCCATGCTTGGCCTGGAGAACCCTGAGCAATTCGTCCGAGACCACGTCTGCATCGTTGCAGGCGTGTCCCGAGCCAGCATCATAGACGTGCTCCCAACCACCGACTTCCAGGCCCAGGCCATCGAGGGCAGCCTGCTGGCGTCGCGATGGATGCTGAATTACTTTTACCTGGATTCCGTTGGCCCACTTGACACTGGCCTACTACGAGAAAGTATCGCGAATGTCGTGGCCTGTTACGACGTGTTGCGCACTGTCTTTGTCCCCCTTCAGGAAAGATACCTGCAGGTTATCCTCCGCCAGTTACAACCCCAACTAACTGTCCACGATGTCGACGATATCGAGCAATTCACCTCAGAGCTCGAGTCCACCCATCGACAAGATAGGCCGCAGCCTGAGCAATCCTCCCTCCAGTTCGTCATGGCGCGACAAAAGTCATCGCTACGACATCGGATTTTCATCAGAATATCTCATGCTCAGTATGACGGTGTCTGCTTCCCAGCTATCCTTGAATCATTGAGGGCTTGCTATGAGGGAGAACCTATCCTTCCCACGCCCTCGTATGCCACTTATATTCGTGGGGCGTTGGGTAAGATTACTGTGGAGCATTACGCGTACTGGAAAGCACTCCTCAAGAATTCCACCCCTACACACATCATCCCACGACAACGCAGTTTGCTACACACATCTCCTACTCAAGTCTTGAAGACAGTCGTGTCGACACCCTCGCTCTCGTCTTTCAACATCACCACCGCTACTGTCGTCAAGGCTGCCTGGTCGACGGTCTTGGCAAAGGCCACGGGCAAGACGGACGTTGTCTTTGGCCACCTCATCAGCGGGCGCAATGTAGGCAGCGTGGCCGGCATTGAATCAATCGTCGGCCCTTGCCTGAACGTGGTTCCCGTACGCGTCTGCCACCAACCCTCTTGGACCGTGCTGCGTCTCCTCCAACACATCCAGAATCAGCAGGTGGACAACATGCCGTACGAGTCCCTCGGCTTCAAGGAGATCATCGACAAGTGCACCGACTGGGATGATGACGGAGTAAACGGCTTTTCCACTGTCGTACAACACCAAAGCATGCCTCAGACGGCTGCTCTGGCCATCGGGGGCAACACGTACCAAGTTGGTGCCATGGCCTCGCAAGAGGACACTGCTGATTTCAGTGTCGTCACTACGCCTCAAGATGCGAACAGTACTGAGGTCTGCTTGCTCTATGCTCGAGACGGGGCTATGGACGCGGGCTTTGCGCAGGGAATATTTGACTCGCTGTGTGACACTATTACAGCCTTTTCGGAGAACCTGAACAATTTTGTTGGAGTTTCTTGACATTGATTTTGTTCGGTACCTAGGTAGTGGTGTTTTCTTTCTTTCCTTTTTTTTTCAATGCCAATGTATATAATTCGCAAATTATAATCGTCTTTCCCACACCCAAACCTTTCATTCTAACGATGCAATTTTACCGTAAGCAATCGCTTGGGTCGTAAATACAAAATTCGCGGCATGTGCCTCTGCTCAGGCTAATTGAGTCTAATACTTGAAGTGTACGGTCGTAATAAATGACCGTGTCATGGTACAGCTACATAGACTACACCAGGCTTTCAGAAGACGTTCTGGAATTCTGTACCTTTTGCAGGACATGGCGTGGCCAACTACAATGCAGCGGTCACTTCCCGTGCCAATGTAGCTGTTTCCGAAAAACACGAGGAAGTTAATCTCGCCTTTGCAAGTCTAGGCAGGTGAAGGATCGACCTGCATGAGTCTCGCTGGGGGGTCAACTGCAATGATTGGTGACCTGGGAACGAAGCCGTTTAGCCGCTAACCGGCAGAAGTGATGTCTGGCCACAAACTGCGGAACAGAGTACGATATAAGGAGGATCAGCCCACTGGCTTTGCTACCACAGTGAATTTGGGAATTCTAGGGCCAACCTGACTTTAAATAAACTTTCTCGACAATCATATCCACCAACTACAAGATGCATTCGTATGTTTGGATATTCCTCCCACTCTCTTTCCTCATCCAGCCAGCCAGCTCTCAATGGCCATCCTGCGAGCCAAGCTGCAAGTCCTGCGGTCTCATATGCGATCAGGGCTGCAGCTCGCCCCTCAACTACACCGAGTGCACCACCAAGTGTCTCTACTGCCGCCGAGAGAGTTCTTCGTGTGACTGGGTCCAGCTCACGCCGCCGTCCGAGTCTGACGAAGAAGTTTGCGAGGAGTGCTACGGGTCATGCTGGTGTAAGATCGGTGCTCGGTGTTACGACAACTATACTTCGCCGACTACAACCGGCGGACATACCCCTGCTACGACGGCCAAGCTATCCCCTAGGGGACTAAGGATGATATAATTCGACACTCTTTGGATGAGTTGGTCAGGATGCTTCTAAGGGCTTGAATGGTCAAAAAGAATAGCAATTTCATATCCAAGGGAGATGTTTGCTGCAAACAACTGTTGCCAAATGGCCAGACAAAAAGCGAATTATTTCTGCCCGCTTTCCCATCCATATTCCATCTCAGCAGAGCAGACTGAACACAAATAAAACTTGTTTCTAAACTTTCATTTCTTCACTGAAGTAGCTTAACTTCCATCAATAAACTGAACTCCAGAATCTTCATTCCAAACTATCGTCCAAATTTATTTCAATTCCTTCTGTTTGTCGTGGCTCTTGTCCCCCTTGCGTCACACAGTCCACCCGCATGAACAATAGGGTCATGGCAACTTTCTCGGCGTTGACCGTAGCCTTTGGAGTATCTCCCAAATCTATTAATGCTGATATCCTCGATGCGTCTTCCTAACTTGTGGCCCTCAAACTTATTAAACCCGCGACACTGTGACGGGCAGAGATGGGCATAAAAGCTTCCATCCTGAAGCAAACATGTAGGAGAGAGAGACAGGAGAGTAACATAGGTAGGTACGTCGGAGACCTAGTGTGAGAGAAAAGAACTCAAAATGAAAAATGAAAAAGATCAGTCAACAGCTCCAACACCAAGCCCAATACTACTCAAGGAACCAGAAGTACGCAAAAGAGAAAATACATTGTACAGCTAGAATAAAACGAAGCCCATGCATAGGGGTAGCGCCTGAGAACTCACTCCTTCAACGCTGGATACTCGAACAAATGGTTCGATACCTCCATGATATCATCCTCCCTGTTGACTTCAAAACATCTCTACGCCACTCCCCCGTCAGATATCCACCAGCGTCTCCTCCTCGGAGAGCGAATCCGCATCTGACTCAAGTGGCGCTGCCTCATCGGACGCATGTCCACGGTCTGCCACAAGCAGACCACACTCCGTACACCGCAGTTGTCCCAAGAACATGGAGTTCACCCTCAAGTCCGTGAAACGGTGCCCATTGTCACAGACGTACCACGGACCAGTGCCGCCAAGAGCCCATGCCACAGCCGTATACCAATCAGTCCCGCCTCCCTCATCGAGGCAGACTTCCTGAACGAAACGCCTGGTGGTTATGATTTCGTCCCTGAGGTGCCGGGACGTCAAAGAACAGCCCGCGTGGATGTCAGAAGCGTTGGTGATGTTCTGTAGGCCCATGCGCCTCAAGCCCTCGTCTGTGACTGGTAATTGCGTAATTGTAATTGCGTTCTCGGAGAGGCTGGCCAGAGTTGGTACGAATTCTTGTCTCCGCGTCAGAGCCGCGACTCCCAAGGCACGGACGAAACCGCAAAACCAGGCAACGTAGACGTGACCTTGTGCCGCGAGGAGGGGCCGCTTCATCTCGCATGCTCGCTTGATCAACTCCTGAGAGGCTCGAAAGTTTGACTTCATGTCGAGCTTGAGCGTGGGACGCGGGAAGGTACCAGCCGCGATCCCTTCCTTCCACAGCTTAAGGAAATCGGCCAGGACTGCAATGTTGCATCTCAGGGAGAGGTCCATCGCAAGCAAGCCGCCACAGGGCTGGACAAAAGGCTCGTGTTGGTGAATGGAACCCATGGAACGGGCAGCAGCCTCGCTAATTTCATTCGCACGCCTCGTCAAGTCCGCAACCTTCTGAAAGACCTCCTCCTTGGCCCTCACCCTAGTCGAGAAGCTTTGAATATCTCGGTACAAGATGGCCAGGTCAGCGTACCTGCCTTGGCCAATGAAGTCCCTTAAAACCCTGGTCTGGCGTTGCATATTGCCTTCCAGTTCGATTATGAGGCCTTGACGACCGTAAGAGGTTCTCAGATCCCGGTAATCCATTCTTTGACGTAGAGCGTTCATACACTGAGCCAGACGCTCAGCCAACTTGAGAAACGTGGTATTTGACCAGCAGATTAATTCTTTCAGGGACTCATCAAGCATTGGACGACGAACGATTCGACCGTAGCGGGAGATGTCACGCAAAGAGGCTAGGCATTGGGTACAGCGTGCGACCTCCTGAACAGAAAAGGGGCTGACGACACCTTTGATACTCGAGGGAGCGCCTTCCTCTGCCAAGTTGTAATAGTCTTGGATTCCCAACTGCTGGTCCATGGAGGATCTGGTCTGGAAATGGCCGCAACGGGGGAAGATGCAAGGGTCCTCGTCCAGGTTAACGTCCCTGTAGTCCTTCATACCCAAGCTGTCGGCCACAGTGAAAAGGATATCATCCAATCCACAGGACTGGCAGTACTTCGAATCCGGGCAGGACTCGCCGCACATAGAAGGGCACTGGTGACCACAGTCGAGCAGCAAGGTGCACCGCCTGGAGCAGGGAACCCAGTTGCATGGCGCGGCACAGGGCATGGTGCACTTGCTGTGTGGGCAGCCGGAGGCGCAGTGCTCCTCCGTGCATGGAAGGCAGGTTTCGTGGCAAAGCTTGTCGCACTTGCTGTGACTACAGCGGACATCGCAAGGCTGTTGGCAGGGAGAACATTCTGAGGGTCCGTGGCAATTTTGCTGACATGAATGAGCGCAGTCGGGCTTGCTCCTTCCACAGGGCTGATCGCAGAGCTCATGAGTTGCCTTCAAGAACGTGTCATGGTAGCGGAAGTTGCACTCATGGCATTTCCGTTGACACGTATGGCCACATGGTAGAGCCGCACTACACTTTGCCGGGCACCTGAAGGAGGAATTCTGCGAACCAGTCTGGTAACAAGGAACTCTGACGTCGTGATCGCATCCAGGCACCTTGTATGTGACGACAGCCTCACAAAGAACGCCGGACGGATCCTGTACCTGCCAGCACCTCGGTGATTCAACAATATGACCACAGGGGAGTCTCAATTCCATATCATCCATCACCTCACTGCAACTTCCTTCGCAGTCTTCTCCACAGGTCAATGCGCAAGCGTGTTCGCAAAGTGGCTTTGACCGAGGGCAAGGCTCACCGCATTTTGTGAGTTTGTGCATCATTGTCGAGTGGCATGAACGGCGGCACTCATGACCACAGTCCAGCTGCCCTCGACAGGGCTGAGAGCACCCGCCATCCGGAGATTCCAGTTTGAAGTCATAGGGGCCGGACACACGGATGACTTGGTTAGGGTGGCGGGGGCAGCGGAGCTCGAGGCTGTCCCCCAGATTGCCCCCAGCCTCAAGCGTATTGATGATGCGCCTCCATGCCTGGTCCTCCTTGTAGGAATCCGAGTCTCCCAGGATGTAGCAGCCGTGCTGTGCTCGGGACATCAGGACATCGATGCGATTGGAAATTCGCATGGAATCAAGAGCGCGCTGTGAGGTGCAGCGCCCGAGGGGAATGATCACTACCTTGGCTTGCTGTCCGCGGAAGCTGTCCAATGTGGCGAACCTAACACTCCCAGGTGGAGCTGCCCATGCCTTACTTCCTTCTCTTCCATCAAAGGCCGAGTCAGTATAGCCGCCACGTTCCTGATACTCCTCAGGGTTGATCTCCCACAGGCCTTCGAGGTCACACTCGTCGACTTTGGCCGTGAATGAGTCCTCCCTTTCCACTCGCCTCAAGAGCTGCTGAAGTTGGCTTGAGGATGGTGTTACTACGGCGATGTCATGCCTGCTGTAATGACCTTGCCGAACGAGGTGGGTGAGCATTGCTATGACCATCTCGATGTCGAAGTAATCAAGAGAAAAGTCTTGATCTTGAATCAAGCTTTCCCTGCCGGCCGCGTGCTTATGGTCAAGCCAGAAGAGCGGCCGCCGCATGCCTACCACCTCTGGAAATGTCCAAACCAGGCCATCATTTCCAAGGCCTGTATCTCGGATGAGACGGGTCAGCCAAGCAATAGGAGGGCGCATGCGACGCTGAAAGGGCAAGGTGCTGAGTGACACGCGAGGACAAATGTCATATTCCATCTGCAAAAGCCGTTCAAAAAGCGAGACGTCCAACGGATTGAGAGCACCTTCCAGGTTGGTGCGCTGCAGCTTGTCTGTGTGAACTTTGGGAAGCAGCTGATTGTCACCAATCAATATGATGTGCTCGGTAGAAGGTAGGATAGCCGTCAATGTTTGCGACTCGAGGAACTCGCCGGCATCATCGCAGATAAGAACTTTGGCCTGGATCGTCTGAAGCAACTCGTGATACCTCATGAGCTCGGTTGTTGTCACCGACACGACCAGGGCATCTTGTAAGATCTGCCTCCGAGCATCTTCGTGAAATTGCGGGAGTTCTTTCAGGATCAACTCGTACTTTTCGTAGATCCTTCTCAGCTCTTCGATAATGTGGTCTCGCATCTCTTTCAGCCATTTCTTGTGCTGATATCGCCGGTCTGAGCGTAGCGTATGCAAGTTTCCAAATGCTTGGATCCCCCCTTCGAAAAGATATGCGTCTCCGTTTAGCCACTGTTGGACAGCGTCCGCTGTGCTAGGCTGGTAGTCAGAGAAGTCTCCATGCCGTCGACCAAAGATGTTTTCGCGGCTGTCTGGATAGGCCCGAGAGAGGAAGCTGTCAAGCGTCCATGGCGAGTCGATTTCGGATAGTTGCAGAAGCTGTCCCTCGATATCCGACACAAGTTTGTCAAGGACATTTACCTTTTGCTCCTCGGCGCGGCGCTCCTGTCTCCGCATTCCTTTGTAGCGGGTAATCGGAAGGTTGAGACTCTCCAATAGTTCTGAATCCGAGCGACCACCCATGCGGACAATGCCTTCAATGCCGTCTTCGAGAAGTTGGTTGACCATGCGATCCAGTGCAGAATCGTTGTGGAAAATGCAAATAATCGGGCCAATGTCGGCATTTTCACGGTTGTGAACGAGAGCATTGATGATCTTCCTCGCCAAGTAAGACTTCCCAGTACCCGGCCGCCCGTAAATGAGGGCCACCTCAGTTGAAAGTGACTGGAGCAAGGCTCTGACTTGGTCGGTCCCCATATCAATCGTTGGTGATCCTCGGACTATGGGAAGATCTCTCGGGTGAAAACGAAATCTTTGCCCATCGTTTCTTGGGTTGAACTCAAATGTTTGTCCATCCTGCACGAGGTGGTCCAGATTGAACTCGAATCCGGGAGCTCGAGCATAGGCAGGTACCTCAATTGCGGGACGACTAAGTGGATTCAAGAGATTGACGAGACGATGCGGCGACTCGCACTGTCGTTGGAGAGCTTCCAAGGTATCCTTGAAGGAAGCCAGCTTCAGGTCTGGAAAATCGAGAAGGTACCTCACACTGTCCGTATTTCTGTACCAACGAAGAGCGTCCCCGAGTTTTGAGGACTCGACGAGCTTGAGGCTGACATATGACCATTTCTCGCCACTTGAGAGGTTGAACTTGTATCTGTCCATAGGAAAATCATCTGGCGCGTCTTCGGATCCACGTAAGGTATGTTCGGATACAACAAAGTGTAGGATCACGCCTGCCCTGTCGAAAACGCAGACAGCTGTACCAGGCCGAAACCGTTTGCATCGTACCCACCAGGACCGCCTCTCCTCATTTGTCATGCCTCTGGTTGACGCTGGCTGTTTGCACGCAACCACGAATTGGATGCCGTGCTTTCTGTCCATGGTAATGTGCTGGAGCTCTGCGTCGTCGCAGAAGTCAAAGTGGGTGCTGGTACGTTGACGACGGTAGGCAGCAATACCTAGACCACGGACAGCCTGAAGAACCTCTCGGCAAGCATCTCGAATTTGCCCTGCGGTGTCTTCTCTCAACAGACGGAATTCTCGATCGAGTCGACCACTGGCTCCAGGCAGATGCCAAGAGGCTGGATCAGCTCTAGGAAGGTATTGGGCTGCTCCTGAGGTGACCTCTCCATATGTAGGCATGATGTGGATTCCAGTTATATGACGACGATCATTATCATGCCGTGGGTGACGCGTCGAAAGCGCGAGAGGTCGGTCCTGCTCGGACGTCATTTCGCCGTGGCTGTTGATGCTGTGGGGCGCGTTAGATGTCTTGAACTGTTGGTACAAGGGAGTACGGGTAATTTACCTCGTGATTTCGTCCATGGCAACTGGAAATCCAGATTGTCTTGTGCATGGATTGGTGATTGAGATCGAAGGCGGGGCGTCAGCCTCGACCGTTGAGGCCGCAACAATGACCAAACGAGCGACGCGTGGAGAGCCTGCAGTTTTGTGCCTGCTCAGAAGATTAGAATGGTGAACAAAACAGCTCAGATTGTGTGGCTTTAAAATGAAAAAAGTTGTTTAGGCAGCTGCTTCGTTAAGACTGCTTCTAAACGCTGCATAGAAGGAAAGTGGCGCGAAGGGCGACTACGTACCAAAGGTTCAGGTACTGACGGTCCAACTTAGGACGAATTTTCAAGGAGGTCGAGGGGAGAAGCTCTAGGGGAAAAGTTGAGGGGAGCTTCAGCTGTGAAAGCTTCCTCAAAGGTCTGAAAAGCTGAAACCTTTGTGGCAGGAGGCGAGGGATGTCGCGACCAGCTCTATCAATTGAGCTGCTACAGATCCAGAGGTAAGAGAACAAACAAACCGGTGGGGTGAGAAGTTCCGTTGATTGAAAAGCAGCAAGCAGAACATGCGTAAGGGCAGGAGGTAGGAACGCGTAGTGGGGTGGTGTAAAAGATCATTTGAGGTTGTGAGGCCAAACCTTCATGGGAGGCTACCCAGGCAGAGCTTCTGTTCAATACCCGATAAATCATAACTGAGAAGACTAGTAATTGTCGTAAAAAATATTATGCAAATACTTAAAGAAGACGCGCCTTTTGTCATTAGAAATGCTACCAGAGATCCAGTACAAGCTTAGCCCCTCGGCATCTCGACACACAGGTCATGACCGTGCTGCCGTCAGCCCTGTCCCTGGGTGTGAGAACAGCGTCTCTGTGTTCAGGCAGCCCACTCAACACTCTCACCTCGCAGGTGCCGCACAAGCCTTTGCCACAGGTAGATATGACCCCAGCCCCGGCTTCGTTGATGATATCGAGGATAGACTTGTGCTCAGACACCCGCAGAAGCTTCCCGCTCCGGCCCAGGACGACATCGAAGGCAGTGTTCTCTGTTGTGCTGGAAGCTGCAGAGATGGAAAAGCGTTCTAACCTTAGGACACCCAGAGGCGCGTCTTGCAAGCTCTCTTCGACATCCGCGAGCAGGGCCTCAGGACCGCAACAATAGACTCGAAGGCCAGTCACGCCATGAGACCGAACATAACCGCTGACATCGAAGCGTTTCCCATCTTGCTCGTCGGTAACCCATGTGATGCAGCGTTTCCCATGATCTCTGGTCAACTCTCCAACAAAGGCGAGCGCGTCTCGTCGGCGACCAAGATAGATGAGCGTGTAGTCTGCTCCCATAACCTTCGCCTGCGCTGCCATGGGCTTGATAGGTGTGATGCCAATTCCTCCAGCGATGAAGATGGTCCTGCGGGAGCCTGGCACGAAGGCAAAATTATTCCGTGGACCGCGGATGGTCATCTTAGACCCCTCTCGTACGGTGTCATGGATGAAGTGAGAAGCCCCGATGTTATTCTCCATGAGGACAGCAATTTTCAGAACATGACGGTCATCTGGGTCCGAGCAGATGGAATACTGCCGAAAGCCAAAGGTGCCCGCCTTGATATCTATATGGGATCCAGGTGTCCACAGCGGCACCTCGAAGCCATCCATAGATCGTAATGTTATCTGCATCACGTCAGATGCGACCTCAACCACATCACTAACAACCATGTCCAGATCCTGTGGTTTTCCAGCCGTTACTTTGGATGAGTTGATCGATCTACCACGGCTTCTCTCTTGCTGAGACGGAGGATCCCAAGAGACCCTGATAGCCTCTGGACCACGCGCTTCAGGGCCATTGCTGTACTTGATAGTCTCGTATGGTGTCGCCAGCCTCAGGTTGGGTAGACGCTCGTTAAGAACCGAGAGCTCGGTCCTAAGAAGGAGACGTGCGAAAGGGGCCCCTGTAAAAACATGACTCTTATAGCGTATAAACTAATACTTAATATGAGATCTTAGCTATACTAGCTAAATTAGGTAGAAAAGTGAGCTTTTTAATTAATTAAAGGTTAGCTAAAGCTATAGCTGATAGATATCTATAATTAAAGGGCCCTGCCCCCTTTAAATAGACTGCTTAATATATATATACTTAACCTTTTATTTTTATAGGTTATGAGCCTAGGTGTTTATTTAATTAAAGTAATAAAATTAGACCTTAATTGCCTATTTAGAAAGACTTATATTATATAATTACCTTTATTATTATTATATCTTGTTTTAATAATTTAACTTTATAATGCTTTTATTAATTTATTAAGAAGTACCTTATTGCTAATTACTTAATTAAGTATATTGATAAGCCCTTGATTAATTAGATCCCTTTATTTAATAATTGCGCCCTCTTATATTTACTTAAAATACTTAATTATATCTCCTTTAATAATAACCTAATCTTTTTAAAACTTATATTATTTAAAAGCCCTTAAAGAAATCTTTTTAATTATATTATTTTTAATTATAATTTTTTAACTATTTAATTATTAAAATAATTCTGCCTCTTATGCCTTTAAATCCTCTTTTAATAAATATTAATATTTTTTTAATTTTTATATTCTTCTTATAGCTACTCTTAATAAATTTAATATTCCTTAGCTTTTTAGAATTAAGAACTATTTATATTAAAGTATAAAAGTTATGGCTTTTCTTATAAAAAAAGAAATAGCTAGAAATAATTAAGATTTTCTTAATATTTTAGCTATAAATAATAATAAGGCTAAATTTTTTATAATTTTTATATGTAAGGAAGGTCTTCTTATATATATAAAGGATAAAAATATAGCTTTTAAAGCTTAGGAAACCTTAAAGGATTTATATAAACTTAATAGATTTATTATAGAATATTTAATTTTTAAGGAATTCTTTAATATTACTTTTAAAAAATTTAATATTATGGAAGAATATTTAAATAAAGTTAAATAATTAACTAAAGATTTAGTTATAAATAATATAGCTCTTTTAAAATAAATTATTATAGCTTAGGTTTTAAATTCTCTTAATAAGAATTATAAGGGATTTATATAAAATATAACTTAAAGTCTTAGAAAAGATTTAAATAGCTATATAGCTAATACTTTATTTATTAATTTATTAAATAAATTTAAAGGAAAAAAAAAAACTATTATAAAAATTTTTATATTAAGAGGAAATAAATAGAAAAATAAATATCCCTTTAAATATAAATAATATTTTAATTATAAAATAAAGGGCTATATATGAGAAAATTATTATTTTCTTTTTTTAAAAAAAATATTAAATTCTTAGAGAATAAAGAAAAATAAGAGAGAAAATATTTATATATATAAGCTAAATATATTAAGATATAAATAAAAAAAACTTTAGGAAAAATTACTCTTAATCCTTATAAATCTTAAAAACTCTAAAGATAATTTAGAGAAATAGGAAGAAAATTTTAAAAAAATTATTATTATTATAAATCTTAAGGAAAACTTTTTTATAAATTTAAATTTAATTAAAAATATTGAAAAAATAAATTTATTAAACCTTATAAAGGTAAATAATATTTATATATCCTATATATATATAATAATTAATATAAAAATAGATAATATAAGTTAAGAAAAAGATTATTTAATTAAATTTATAATAAATAGCAGAGTAAATATAATTAATCTTTATAATATATATTTATTTTCTATTATAAAATAAATAAATAAATAAATAAAATAAGGAAAAGTAAGCTTTATATATATTAAATATATAAGGGAAAGCATTATATTATTTTTTAAAAATAACTTTTAATTAAATATAAAGAATATATATTATATATCTATTTTAGGTATAAATATTCTAAGTTATAATATTATAAGTTATATAATAAAAATAGAATTAAATAGTAATTTTATTAAATTATATTTTAAGAAATTATATAAACTTATAGCTATAAGATATAAGAAAAATAGCTTATATTATATAAAGATTTTTATAAATAAAAAGAATTTAAATATAATTAATATAATTATATCTAAATCTAAAGAGATAAATATACTTTAAGAAATATATAAATAATATTATTATTTAGGGTATATAAAATTAATATTTTTAATAAAAATATTAAAAGAAAATAAAATAAATATAAAAATATTCTTTAAAATATTAAAAACTTTTAAGTATAATATATATTTATAAATTAAATATATAATTAAATAAAATAAAAAAAATTTAAATATTAAAGAATATAATATATTTAAAAGAATATATAATAATATAAGTAGCCTATTTATACTTACTTTTAATAAATATAAATATTATATATTATTTTTTAATAAATAAACTTACTATTTATATAAATATTTACTTAAAAATAAAGATGAAGCTATAAATATTTTTAAAGACTTTATAAATAAAAAGAAAAATAATACTTTAAATAATAAAAAAATAAAAATAAAAAAAATATTTATAAATAATAAATCTAAATATATAAATAAAAGATTTAAAACTTTATTAAGAAAATATAGTATATATTACTATATTACTTTTATATATATAAAGAAACTTAATAAATCTATAGAAAGAATAAATTTAATTATAATAAATAAGGTTCAAAATCTATTAATAGCCTTAAATATACTATATATATTATAAGGAGAAGCCTTTTAAATAACTATATATTTATATAATATTACCCCTTATATAACTTTAAATTTATAAACACTATATAATAAGAAAAATAATAAAAACCCTTATATAAATAATATAAAAACTTAGGGTTTTATAATATATTATAATAATAATAAATATAAAACAAAATTAAAACTAAGAAATAAAAAGGGTATTTTAATAAGTTTTATTCCTAAAACCTATATATATAAAATATAAAATATAGAAAATAAAAAACCTACTCTAATATAAGATATTTAAATATTAAAAGGAAAATTCCTTAAAAAAGATAATATTTTAAATAATAAATAATTATAAAATAATAATAATAAGGAATTTAATAATAATAATAATAATAATAATAATAATAATAATAATAATAATAATAAATCTTTAAATAAAAAAGAAACACCTATAAAAGATAAAATAATAATTAAAAGCTTTAAGGAAATATATTTAGCTATAAATACCTTTATAAGTAATATAATAAATAAATTTAATAATTTTAATATTATTCTTATAGCCTTAACTATAAAAGAACCCTTTAATATAAAGGAAATATTAAATTCTTTAGAAAAAAACTTATAGTTAAAAGCTATGCTTAATAAAATAAATAGCTTAAAAAGCTAAAAGACTTATAATATAATAAATTTACCTAAAAATAAAATAACTTTATTAAAAAGGTAGGTCTTAAAAAAAAAATATATAAATAATCTAAATATTATAAAAAATAATTAAATAATAAATAAAGAAAAAACTATTTAATATAAAACTAAATAAGTAATCTATAGCTATAAATAAAGATTTAAAATAAATTTTCTAAAAACTTTTTTTATTATCTACCAGCTAAAAACTTATAATATATTATTAATATTAGCTATAAATAAAAGCTAATTTATATATAATTATAATGTAAAAAATACCTTTTTATATTCTAATATAAATTATAAAATATATATAAAATTACTTAATTTAATATATAAAAAATCTAAATATTAAGGATTATTAATAAAATTAAATAAAGCTATATATAATCTTAAATAATTACTATTATTATAATATAAACATCTAACTAATATATTAATAAAAATTAGATTTAATATTTACCCTTATAATAAAGGGGTATATATAAATAAAAATAAATAAATAATATTTATTTACCATATAGATAATATAATAATCTTAAATAAAAATAAAAAGGAAATTAATAAAATAATAAATAATATTTCTATAAATATAAAACTTAATTTTCAAGGCGAATTAAAAGATTTCCTAGAGAATAATATAAACCTTAATAAAGAAAATAAAGAAATAATTATAAATCAAGATTAATATATAAATAAACTTTTAAATAAATTTAATATCTTTAATAGCAATATTATAAATAATTATAAAATAAAGCTAAAATTAATATTATATATTTTAAAATATATATTATATAAAAATAATAATATAGCTTTTATTAAAGAAATAAAGAAATTTTAATAATAAATAAGGTTATTATTATATATTAATTTAAAAGTTAAACTAAATATAATATATTCTATATTAGAATTAATTAAATATATATTTAATCTAAGCTTAAAATACTTTAAAAAATTAAATAAAATATAAAGATATTTATTAAAATTCCCATATATATTTAAAAAATATACTTATTTTAATAATAATAACCTATATATTATAAGATATTATAACTCTTCCTAGGGTAATAATATTAATAATGCTAAATCTACCTTTAAATATATATTTTCTATTTCTATAGGAAATAAAGAAGTATTTAACCCTATAAATTAATCCTCTTAATAGCAAAAAACATTAACTTTAAGTACTTATAAGGCTAAATATATAGCTTTAAAAGAAGCTATTAAAGAAGGAATATATTTATATAATTTAATTAAATATTTTAATAATAATTTAATTTTAAAATATAATTTATATAAATTAAAAATATATAAAAATAATAATATAGCTATAAAATTAATTAAAAATTAAACGTTTTATAAACATACTAAATATATTAATATAATATATTATTTTAATAGATATACTATATAAGAAAATCTAATTAAAATAACTTAAATAAATATAAAAAATAATTTATTAAATTAGCTAATTAAGCCTATAATTAAATAAGATTTTAAATCATTTAAAAAAAAGTATAATCTTATAGAATATAATTAAATAAATATTAATAATATAAAGGGTATATAAATAAATATTATAAATACTATAAATAAAATTATTTTCCTTATAAAAGAGAAGTTTTTTATATAAATAATTAAGCTTTAAATATATATTTTATTCTTTTATAAATAGCTATTTTTTCTATATTTAATAAAAATATATAAAAAATATACCTATGGTTTTTAACTAAATAACTTAGAAGTTTTTCTTTTTATATATATACTACTTATATAGAATATATATATATATATAATATACCGCTACTATATATATATTATACTTATAAATAAGCAATATTATATATATTTCATAATTTATAATATAGATAATATAATAATATATAATATTAATATAAATATTTAAAATTATACCTTTACTATAATAATAATGCCTATATAAAAATATAATACTATAATAATATAATAAATCCCTTAAATATAATTATATATTATATAATACGCTTATGGCAGTAAATTTAATTTATATAATAAATAAATTTTTTAAATTTTTACTTTAAATAAATAAAATAAAATAATATTTTAAATATTTTTAATAATTATTAAGGCTTTTTCCTTGCTATAAAGGTTTTCCTTAATAATATATATATATAAGATTTGTATTAAATAATACTTTTAAAGAAGCTATTTAATAAAATAAAATATATTATAAAATTAGCTTTTAAGGAACTATAAAAATATAACTCTTATAGCATATAAATTAATACTTAATATAAGATTTTAGCTATATTAGCTAAATTAGGTGGAAAAATAAGCTCTTTAATTAATTAAAGGTTAGCTAAAGCTATAGCTAATAGACGTCTATAATTAGAGGGCCCTGCCCCCTTTGAATAGACTGCTTAATATACACACACTTAACCTTCTATTCTTACAGCCCCTAAGCAGGCGTGAACACCACGGCCGAAACCGAGGTGCTGGGTCTTGGGACGCCTGTCGACGTCAATGACGTCTGGGTTGTTGAACTTGGTGCTGTCTCGACTCCCTGAGTTATATGCCACAAACAGTTTGTCCCCCGGCTGGAAGACCTTGTTTTCAAATCTCGCCTCCTTTGTGACCACGCGCCACATGCCTGTTATGGCCGACTCGTAGCGAAGGAGTTCTTCGATGGCGGCTGATCTAGTTTCATCGCTCTCTGAGATTTTTTCCCACAGGTTGTTGTGGAGTAGGTGTGACAGACCCATGGACAATACGTTGGTCGTGGTCTCATGGCCCGCCAGGAGAAGGCCCGGGATCATACTAAGATGCTCAAAGTCCGTCATATTTACGACGCCGGCGTCTCTTTCGTTCCAGATGTGGCTGATGAGATCGTCCTTCCTGTCTGTTCGAGGATCCTCGATAACAATAGCAATGTAAGCGTGCAGATCCAAAACATTTTGAACCCTTTGCTGAGTGCTGATCTTTTCTTCAGATTTGGTGATGTCACCGAAAAGTGAGAGACAAAGTCCAATCCACTCCCACTTGGCTGGATCTAGCCCTGCAACTACCACTATGCATCGAAGAGGTACGGGTAATGCGTAATGACTCTTGATCTCGACTGATCCATCATCGACGAACTTGTCAATCATGTCATGGGCAGCAGCGCGGAGCATCGGCTCGAACCGATCCAGCCTCCGCGGCACGAAGAACGACGCAACGCTTTTCCTCAGCCGATCATGGTCGGGATTGTCATGAGCCAGCAATGTGCCCTTTTCGGGAACTTTGTTTGCGAACAGGTCCTGGACCATTGGTGGAAACTCTGGCACTGTGGGTCGAGAGCTGAACACTTCGGGTCTATCGAGGACTGAGACAATATCATCGTATCGAGAAACGACATAACCCCCGACCTTCTCGCTGAACTGAAACCCGGCAGTATCCCTAGAAGAAGCGAGATCCTGGAACAGTCGTCTCGAATCGCTGAAAGGACAAGCCATTGTCTTAAATGGTTGAAATGGCTCTTAAAAGACCCTTGTACTCTACAGGTGTGTTGGTAGCGGCTTGGTTGTTGTAATTGTCTCGTAAGAAACCACACAAAATTCGTGAGGCTATGCTAGAACTCGTTATTGAATTATGGCCAAACTAACACGGTAGACAGGGGCTCACCGGGTCGACAAAAGTGTGCTTGCTTGTACACCAAGCAACCCGTGCCGAACCGAAGTGGATCCCGTTCGGGGCCGAAATCAGATCCTCGGTCAAAAATGCTGCTCGAGATCAGGTATCAGGTGACGGGGAGTAGAAAAGTCTTGGCTGGGGGTGGTTTCTGTCCTCTTAGATTTGGGTCCCATTTCCTACCCCAGTCAACATTTCCTACCCCCCGCCATACCCGTCACCTGCAAGCTCGAGACGCGGTTCGGCACTGCACCCTCTGTGGCCTAAGGCCGGCACTTCATCTAACGGATGTCACGCCTGAGCAAAAGCACTAATCCGAGTCGTAATATGGTAGCTATTTGACTAAATCAGGTCACCTGTGCCCCTTGTGCTGAGAACAAAGGCGAGACAAGTTATTTGTTGCCGCTATTTGCCGCTGTTCGGCCGAGGCTAAGAGCCGTCCGGATACCAAAGCTCGGGAGCTTGGGCTGGTCATGTGGCACAAATCGCTCCTCCTTACTCCCATATCAATGTTGGAAAGCGGAATATTGACAAGGATTTCAAGGGTGTTTTACGTTACGATCAAACACTAACTAAAAATAGGGGCCTGTCTTGCAAGGCTTGGTGAGTTCTGTCGGTAATGTGCCTAGGCGCCTAATTGAAGCTCATTGTGGGCTTGTGGTGCGCGAGGCATGACTTTCGGCATTAGAACGGCAATGACCGAGTCTCGACATCAGCGAGGTCGTGCGCGGAGGATCCTGACGATATCTGAGCAGTTTGCAATCAAAGAAAATACGAGCCCATAACTGAGCGTCAGCTCACCGACCTTTTGACTAGCTAATAAAGGGGATAGGCTTCCCGCCGGCTGCTCTTTAATGGGAGATGCTATTTCACTAGGGGTCGGTTGCCCGTGCAGAAGGAAGCAACCTAGAACAAGCTAGTACAAGCACCTCCATGGACGAGCTTCCCCAGACGGCGGTCATGACGAAATCCATTGCATGTACCCTTACTAGGTAGGTAGCTATCTAGGAAAGGTCGGTATTAGGGATTTACGAAGGTAGGAAGGTGAGTAAATTAAGTAAAGAAACAGGTAAAAGCTTGCGCGCAGGTGCCCTGGCGCTGTCCGCGGAGCTCAATGATAGATTCTTTCACAGAAAAGTGTATATATCGCTCCTTGGGAATGTCCTGCTTCCAAATTACTTTTCGCACCCATTGAGAATACCTATATCTTTGATCTTTGACCCCTTCGTAGACAAGTACGTATTATGAATTCCCGAAAAGTCACCATATGCGCGTTGCTCGCAGCTTGTTCCGGCACAGCTGCGGTGCGTGCCGCTGGCTTCCTGAAAAGCACTGTGACTGCGCACCAGGATGATGCCACGCACCCTGAGATCTTAAGGCTCTTCGGAAGACAGAGCACAGAGGAAATTTCCAATCAACAGTATGGCACGGGTTACACCATCGACATCGAAGTGGGGACGCCACCTCAGACAGTGACGGTTCTTGTCGACACCGGATCAGCGAACCTTTGGGTGAACCCAACGTGCGAGACATCCGGTCAAAAGAAGTATTGTGAGAGCTTTCCGCAATTTAATGTCGACGACAGCAGCAGCATCGCGGATACGAGCTTTGGTCAGCTATTGAGCTATGGCAAGGGCAACGCGTCGGTTGAGTATGTCACCGACAATATCGGAATCGGATGTGAGTTCTAGAGCAACGAAATCCGGTCGACAGCTGGCTGACTCCCACGTTCCCGTTACATAGCTGCCAACATCACCGATCAGATATTCGGACTCAACAACCTGTCTTATTCTGTTCCCATCGGTATACTGGGTTTATCGCCTCCCACAAGCATACTAGATATACGATATTCTTTAGTCCTGGACAGTATGGTCTCACAGGGCTTCATTTCCAGTAGGGCGTTCAGTCTCGACCTGAGAAGCGTCGACTCTCCCAACGGATCACTCATCTTCGGTGGCGTTGACACGGGCAAATACACCGGCTCGCTGGCCAAGTTTCCCATCGTGGATCCAGCCGATACGCCCGTAGGTGCCGTTCGCTATTGGGTCAACCTGACATCCGTCGGCCTCACCCTGCCCAATGGCACTAGCGGGCTGCTGGCTTCAGGCGAAATGCCTGTGTTCCTGGACAGCGGCGGCACCTTCTCGCGCTTCCCTAACGAGACCTTCTTCGCAATCGGGGGTGTGTTTCCTGGGGCGGTCTGGAATGAAACTATCGGCTACTACCTTGTCGATTGCGACGTAGCAGATCAGACTGGCAGTGTAGACTTTGGCTTCGGCGAAGATGAGGACGGAAAGGTTATCAGCATATCGTACAAAGACTTTATATGGAACCCTTCCAACCAGGGACAATGTGCTTTGGGAATACAGATTGATAATGGTAAGTCAAGCCCTGATCGATTTAATTGCACGCTTGCCCTAGACACTCCTCCATATATCTGTGCAGTGTCTTGGTTTAAGCCCATGGACTCGTCGCTACAAGCTTTAGTCTTTCCTGCCCGTCTTGTCCGATCTCCGGCGCCCCTTTTCCCATGCATTTTCTAACTAAGCGGCAACAGAGGAACCGGTTCTGGGCGACTCCTTCCTGCGTGCAGCGTATGTGGTCTATGACCAGGACAATGCGAACCTACATCTGGCACAGGCCGAAGACTGCGATGAGAACATCATACCCATCGGATCAGGATCCGATGCCGTCCCATCCAGCACCGGCCAATGCACCGGCCCCACTGGCACAGTGGCGAGTACCCCCCTCCTCGGCACCACGACCGCGACCATGTCTATACCAACCTCAACTAGTGGGTCTGGGTGTGAAATGACCAGTTCGATGGGAACAGGAAGCACTGTAATGACCGGTGTCCCCACAGAGACAAGTGGGCCGACAGAGATAGAGACTGCTACGGGTAGTGCGACGGAAGGGGCCTCTACAGGAACGTCCAGCGAGACCAGTGTCACCAGTACGAGTACCCCCGTGCAGGTCAATGTCATGGCGAGAGAGACTAGCAATCCCATGGCTGCCTTTGCGTTGGCGGCGGCGGCGGCGGCCGTACTTCTCGTTTGAGCACAGTGAGGTTTGGTGTGTTCTGCTATTATGTTCCATCTCTCATAGGGACAGGGCTATATTCTTGAATAGAGAGGACATTCAGCACTGTGTTCGACCAGTAGTTTCCATTGAAGATATACCGAGACTGGTCCAAGGCTTCAAGGAGTCGATGGGCCGAGCCGAAGTATTGAGCACGGGCACTTGGTGCACCACCAGCCGAGCGGCACTTGTTGCCCCGAAAGTCGCGGCTGAAGCTTTACCCCAGGAAATGCAAGCCGGATCCGAACCGACGCCCCGGAAAGCAAAATGTGGGGGTGGGGCCAAGCGCAATCCGAGCAATTGCAGTACTTGCTCCCGGTCCAACCAGGATCGCGACATTAGGAAAACAAGACAGCAGGGCCCGGAGTCGTGATGGACAGCCTCGGTAGCCCATTGACACCTTGCGTGTCGCTATATGTACCCGGAATTCCTTCCGAATGAAACATGGCCTTCGGGGCCAATTCGCGCAAGGGGCAAAATGTGTGCTTGACGAGACAGATTGTGTGTTCTCTCTCCGTCTAGCACTTCACCAGCCCCTGATATCCCAAAGACAAAGGGTCGAGAGTTGAACGTGACGAAGTAAATCATGGACAATAAGGATACAACAGACTTGGACCATGTTGAGGGTCTGAAGCCCGCATCAGTGCCGGCTCAGAACCACGGCGATGTCCTCCTCGTGACTAGCCAAGATGTTCGAAGAATACCCGTGCCGACAGACAACCCCAACGACCCGCTCAACTCGAAGCCGTTCAAGAAGTTCATGATCGTTACGAACTGCTGCTGGTTTGGTGAGCTTCTCCCAGGCCTTTTGGCCCGACCACGTCTACGTCTTCCCTCAGAACACAACTGACATCCCCAAGCGGTCTTCTCCCTCCTGAGCCTCAGCGGCACCGGGACCTTCATGAACACCCTCTTCGAGCTGTACGCCCCAGAGGGCAAGACAGCCGAGCAGGTCGTCGGCCTCAGCACCTACCCAACGATGGTCATGGCCCTCGGCAGCTTCGGCCTGCTGCCGCTGGCCTTCGTCCTCGGGCGGCGACCGGTATTCCTGTTCAGTATAGCCCTCGCGCTCGTCATGGTCATCGTCGCGGGCGCGAGTAAAGACTTCAACACGCACTTCGCCGCCCGATTAGTTCTCGGCCTCGCCACGGGTGCGACCGAGTCCCTCCTGCCGCTGATCCTGTCTGACCTGACCTTCCTTGACGAGCGGAGCTTCTACTTTGGGCTCTACTGGTCCTCGCAGAATGCCATCAACGCCGGGTTGCAGGTCGCCCTGTCGTACATGATCGCCGCTTCTTCCTGGCGGTGGTATTACTGGCTGTTTGCCATCACTTTGGGATTCGGTGCTGTCTCTGCTTTCTTCTTCCTTCCGGAGACCCGGTTCCAGCGCCCACTTGCTCTGGTCAACGGATATGTCATCTACACTGACGACTTTGGGCACACGCAATTCCTCACCGATGAGGAGGCACGAGAGCGGCTTGGCGAGAGGATAGACAATGAGACTGGCGGGGAACCTGCGGTGAAAAAAACATTTGTGGGGGAGCTCAAGCCCTGGAACAGCGTTCCCGGGGGCGCCTTCAGGACTTGGCTAAGTGCCTACGCCGCCATCGCCAAGTCCCTAACATCCCCAGCGGTGTGGTTCGCCCTGCTAGCCTCGTCCATCACCCTCGGAATAGGCGTCGCCATCACCCTCGTGTACAGCACCGTCCTCGAGGAGTCGTTCCACTGGGGTCCCGAGTCGGTCGGCCTGTTCAACGTCGGCATCATCCCCGCCGCCGTTCTCGCCATAGTCCACTCGGGCTGGTTCGCCGACAAGGTCAACGTCTGGCTGGCGGCGCGCAACGGCGGCGTCCACAAGCCAGAGCATCACCTTATCCACCTCGTCATACCGTGCCTCGCCGGCGCAGTGGGGATCGTCGTCTTCGGCGTCGTCGCTAACGAGCCCGAGCGGTACTCCGCCTGGGGGCTCGTACTCGCCTGGAGCATCTTCGAGTTCGCATTCACTGCCGTTCTCATCACGACGACGACCTTTGCGGCCGAGGTTATACCGGAGAACCCGGGTGCTGCCATGGTTCCTGTGGTCGGCGGCAAGAACATCATATCGTTTGGCGCGTCGTATGGACTGATTCCCATGCTGAACATGTGGTCTTACTTGAAGAGCTTCCTCGTGGTAAGTCGAAGTCGAAGGGTTCCTATCACAAGTAGTCGTCATTGACACGATATCAGCTGTTCGGAATCTTCATTGGAATCTTTGCCTTAGGTGTCCCCATATTTTTCCTGAATCCAAAGGTTAGGGCTCCCTCGCCAGAACTATCTGACTGCCTCTAACACCATCCACAGTGGAGGGCCTCAGCCCTGAAAAAGACATCTTAAACTAAGCAGCAAGAGATGTTGTGTGGAGAATTTTGGGCGTACAGAATTTTACAGGGTAAAAGGTCAACAATTCTGTCACTGGTAAATCACTTGTGATCTGAACAGTGTAACAATGCAGTCAAGGCACCCGACTTGAACTCGAGGCCTGCATTGTGCGCTGATGCTTGTGACCCTCTTTGCAAGAGCTGCATGGTGAGGGCGAGAGGGGCGAGAAAGAAAGGAAGACATGGAGAGGTAAACAGACCTAGTGCGGAAATTCCAATGCAGCCCATGCGAAGACCCCGAAGCCTGGTACGCGTACCTGGAGCTGCATGTGCCACGAGAACACATCAATAACACTGCCCGGACCCATGGAAACGTATGGGAATTCGCCGTGACCAAGAATCAAGGGAACCAACACCGTGACGTGATACTCTATGCATTTCTATACATCTGCCAAATCTCTACAGCTCATCCTTGATATGGCCCGTAGCCTCAGGGTCCTCTCCCTCCAACGCCCTGCTCTTCGGATTCTTGTCCTCTTGGGGCTCCTTGAGCTCTTCCCCATCGCCCCTGATGACCTTCTCCTTCTCCCCGTCCACCCCCTCAGCCTTGCCTCCCTTCCTCTTGCGGTCCAGGGCCGCGATCTCGTCATCGTACAGGGTCCACTCGGGCACCTGCCTCCTCGCCCTGTCAAGCTTAGGCTCCTTCGTCTGTGGGTTGTTGCAGAGGTCGATGGTCCTCGCTTCGGCGAACGTCTCGTCGCTACACCACGTCTCGCACCACAGCCATTCCTGTGGCAGGCTGTGGATCGGAATTTGGAACTGCATGTGGTTCGGCAGGTCCTGGTCCAGGTTCGACAGGGAGTTCGGGTCCGCTGACAGCGTGTGGTACGTCTGACGCAACCGGTCGCCGGCCGCCAGCTCCCTGAAGCGCCGGAGGTCGACCACGTACAGCGCCGAGATGTGGTATGGCTGCCCGCGCAGGTAGTTCGCCCAGTAGCCCTGCTTCCAGAAGCGGAATCCTTCCATCTCGACGCGCGAGTCACACATGGGCGTGAACCCGTACGGCGCGCCCTCGAGGTCGTGCTGCACTAGGCTGTACATGTCCGTGCGGACAATCTGGTCTGCGTCGACGAAGATGACCTTGTCCAGGGACAGTGGGAAGAGCACGTCCAGGAAGAGGATCTTGTAGCCCCAGATCTCGCGCTGCTTCTCCTTCTGCTGGCGCAGCCAGTGGGGCCACTTGTAGGTCACCATCTCGTACTTGAAGCCGTATTCCTCCGCCATGAACGGGAGGAAGTCCTTGAATGCCGGAGACAGGAACTGCTCGATGAACCAGAACTTGACCGAGTGCTTGGTGTTCTTCATCACGCTGAGCATCATGATGTTTAACATGCGCTCATACAGGTGACCGCTGGCGACAGAGAAGATGTTGATCTCGGCGTGCTCCTCGTCCGAGGAAGACTTGGTCTTGACACCGAACAGATCTTTACCGAACTTCAGTCCCTTAGACACGACGTCGAGAACACCTCCGTCGCCACTTTCCTCAAGGACATCAGCCTCCTCCATCCCAGGCTTTCGGTTGATCCGTGGGTAGAGCGTGGTGCCCATGAAGTTCATCAGAGCGGCTTCAGTACCTTCATCACCCGGCACAGCGCTATAGCCCTTAGCACCGACACTCTCGATATGGTAGATATCAGAGCTGCGGCCCTCCTTCAGCTGGATGTTGTAGAAACCCGGATTGGCCTTGAACTGGAAGTAGCCCAGGTTGAACATGACAATCGTGTCTGCGACCTTGGAATCTTTCTCCGTGCTGAGCGTCAGCTGTGCACCACGGGGCAGAGATCCCGTGGACTCCCTGGAGTGGCCTTCGATGAGGATGTTCTCGAGCTCGTAGATAACCTCAACGTCACTCTTAATCGAGCTGAGTTTCAGATTATCTAGATCGTGCACGGAAGCCTTCGAGGCTACGAGCCATGCAGGAGGCACGTCCATTGCGACATTCAACAGTGCTTCGGATGGCAGGCCTTTGAACTCCGCAGCGAGAGACTTGACTTTCCCGGACTCATCGAAGACAGGAGCATGGTCAAGAACGTATCTGTAGAATCGCTTTACCGGAAGCTCCTCCAGCTTTTCCTTGGGGTTGATGAAGACCTTCAGATACACTCCTGAAAGCTCAGAGAGCACCTTTAGGATGGGTACCCATCTTTGACCTTGCTCACTGGCAGGGTTGATGACGGCCACGAACTGAATTGTTGCCTTCGATTTTTCGCCAATTTCGAACGCAGTATGTGTGGAGTTCCAAACGTTGAACGCAGATATTCTGAGCGGAGAGCCAGATTCGAAGATACCCTCAGGCACATCGGGCATAGTAGACAGCGCGGTGATTGACGTAACCTTGGCAGCCGCGAGAGGGCTCGAGACCTTCTCAGCAAGACCAAGATCCTCGATCGCGTTATAGACTGGCAGTATTCTCAACTTCTGCTCGATGTCCAAGAAGAGTTGATAGTCATCTGCATTGAAGTCTGCTGCTGACTCAACGGGACCGACAATGCGACCATTGAGAATAAGCATGTTCTGCCCAGGTCGGATAGCCGCAGTGGAGAGGAATCGGCGCAGAGCAGAATCGTAGAGCTCGTTCTCTTCTGTCAAACCCTCGGTGGAATCGATGATGATCTTCAACAGCTCCTCCGAGTCGGCAGCGGCGAGGTCAGACTGGCTAGCCTTTAATGCAGAATTGATCTTGTATGCTTCCTCCGACTCCACAGGATTATGAATGATTTCAAGGCGGATGCCAGGGTTGTTCACCCGGAATTGCAACGCCGAGGCAGCGAGCTTGACGCCTTCAGGGTTGGCCAGGTCAAGAACGAGCGTCAACAATGCCCAGTTCTCCTTGGTGGACTCCGGGTACGACTCGAGCACCGGGATCATTTCGAACAGTTCTGCATGCTCAGAGTGCAGCTTGTTCACATCCAGCACATCCAGGTCATTTGGATCGCTAGGGAAGATGACAGTGTTGCGGCGCTTTGCTGCATTCTGCAAGAAGTAGTCAGGAATCCACTGGTCCTCCTCAATCTCACCGTAGAAAATGGCTTGTCGTAGGGTCTGCAGATCGATTCCAATTTGCTGGCTCATAGGCTGGAGCCAGTTGCCTTGACGTGACATAGGGAAACCATCGACAAAGAAGACAGGGGATGGGCCATTCGCGCGTAGTCGATCGGCCCATACCTTGGAGAGACGGGTTTGTTCTCCATGTTGCTCGGAAGCCAATACTTCTTCAAAGGATAGAGCGGTGGCGTCCTCTCGCAATGTCCTATTGGTGACCGCTGCTTCGAACAGTCCCTTGTCCGCGTCTCCAGTCTTCTTGGCTTCGATTGCAGCCTGCAGATATGCCATCATCGCCGACAGACCATATGTCTCCACAAGGTTGTAGACTATTTTGGCTTGACGCTCCGAGGCCTCGGTGAAAGCTAGAGGAACGATGCCGAACCTCACGGGAAGCTTTCGCTTGACGAACTCTTGGAGCTGCTTGCCAACCAAGGCAACATCATCCTCCTTGCTGAGATCCACCGGAAAGACCAAATTGAAGATATCACGGCGGATCTGAGGCAGGGAGCCAGGCATGCCGCCACCTTGGAGAAGCTGGAAGATGTTAGCAAAAGCTAAGAGGAGCGAGTCGCGGCAGGACTCACGCTCATCAGATGCTTGGGGAAACCCTCGTATCGCTTATCCTTCTCAACATTGTTCAAGTATACGATGACTTTGCCATCCTCAGGCCCGTCATGCCAGACAAATCTCTGAACGTCATCGGTTGCCTTGGCAGCAGCCACGGATTGGTGGGTGAGGAGGGCAATTGCCTCTTCCCCGGTCAAACCCAGGTCAGTGACGCCGTTGATGAGCTTCCGCTCGCTTCTCAGTAGGTCAACCAGAGTGAACGCGTCCATCTGTCTCTCAACGAGCTGAACGCCATTCATCCACAGCACGTTTGTCCCTGCGGGAACCAGTTCCGCGCGGTTGCCCTTGTGCTCGCTGTAAAAGTCATCCGAGACGTTATGGGCAGCAAGCGAACTGGAGTGTTTCGGGAAATCCTGGGTCAGCTTCAAGAGGGTGCCGAATGGATCATCACTCTGCATGATGAAGGATGAAGCCTTTAGACCAAGGGAGGACAGCTCCGACGTGGACAGAGGCTTGAGATCAGCGACCTCCTCCTCCTGGTCCAAGACGACTTCGGAGGCTATGACTTTCTGGGACGCATCTTCCTCTGCCTTGCGGTCGTCGATGACAATGTAGTCGGTTCTCTTCAGCTGGAGCGCAACTCCATAGCCACTGACGGGCAACGGCTCGAGGTTCTCGTAGGATAGCCTGCGGTGGCGGAGCTTGTAGGTGCACTCCCTGTTTAGTGCCTTCTCTGACAGGACCCTGTGGAATGGTGCAAATCGAGGCGAGGTGATGTCTGCGTACAGAATGCAGCTAGGTCCATCACCAAGAGAGCGGTCGAACGGCAGATCCCGGTCCTGTCGCTCCGGTACATGGCCCCGAGCCTGGCCTGCGTCCAGAGAGGGAATACAATGTTGCTGGCCCAGCCATATTGTCCATGCATCACAACCGTCCTGGTTCCCTTGTAGCGTGGGTTCGACCCCTGTTTGATAATACTGGTAATGTGCCTCGATCCGGGGGACCGCCGACCTCGTTGACAGGGCCAGCTTGAAGATGGACAGGCCCTCATCGCTCGTTATGTGCCCATCTTCTTGAAGCACGGTCAGAAAGCTCTCGTACAATTCGGCATCGGTCTTGAGCTCGGAGAAGTAGCCGTCTGCGATGCGGTCGAGGAGTGGAAAGTAGCTGGAGGCATTCTCGTGGGCGGCAGTCTCCCTAGAAACCCGATCAGTCGACACAGTCACACCGGAGTTGGCCAGGTCAAGTGCTTACAGCAGCTCTATCAAATACGGAGGCGAGGGAAATGCAGCCTTCATGGCGATCTCGACAGACGGTCCGGCGCATGTCGGCTGGGCCTTGAAGAGCGTTGCTGCCAGCAGGGAAGCCAGCAGGCTCCCCGGCAGCTGAGAGAGTCGAATCATGTCTTCTCTTTGCCTAGTGGGCTATGACGAGAAGCTATGCGATTTCGAGGATGGGTATGGGAGGGTATGGGAGGTTGTGGCCGGAGCAGCCTTACAAGGCGCAATCGGTCAGTCGGGCGACGGCCTCAAGGGAATCCAGTACGTAGTCAATAAGCCTGGGGCTGCCTATCAACAAGCTCCACTATGCTCCCATTGCTCCAGAAATATGGCAGGTTCTCTGAATTTAAATGTACAGCAGCAACAAAGGATAGCAGATGTTGTGCTAGACCAGAAGTTAACTGGTCTTCTGGATGTTGTCTCGGATTGTTTGGCCTTTCTTTGCTTGCAGTGTCCAGTCCTGTGTCGAAAGTGAACACATTGCCTTGGGAGCTCTCCCAAAGAGGCTAGCGTGAGTGAGAGCAGCTGCTTAAGTCATTGGGGGGGGGGCACCGTTCCGTTAGTTATAGACGGTATCTCGCAGCCACAAGGCACTCAAACAGGATGGAATAATATCCTGAGAACAGAAGAGGGTATCAGAACTTCTTTCTTGTAGTTGAAATCTCAACTTCATTTTCCATTGTTTTTGTAATCCATTCGCATTCAGATGGCAGCATTAAAATATGCGGAAAGAGCAGAAAGTCTAATCCTTATCAATACAATCAGTCCTGGCCAGTCCCAGTGCCAGTGCCAGTGCCAGGGTGTCAATTCAAATGGCAAGCGTGCACGGTCCAGGCCAGTGACGAGCAAGCTGGGCTGGGCACTCCCTGGTCTAGTTCCACCTTGCAGATGGCCACGATTCCACTCTTGTGGCCTCGAATCCCCCTACCAGCCAGCAACACCAACACCAACACGCCGTGGACTCGAACGACCGGTGCCAGGTGGTCCATACTCGCTCCTTCACTTTCGACCACACCAGGCACTCTTGATATCGTCAGGAAGTCCAGATTCAAGCAGCACCAAGCAGCCACTGCATGGCCTTTCGCCCTGGTCCCAATCAAAACATCCCACCAGTCTGTCCCTCTCGGTTGATGTGAAGCTTGGGCTTCCAGAGCACCACCCACCATGGCCTCCTCAGGCATGCTCACCAAGGTCCGTCCACACACAGCACCATTAGCTTTTTCCTCTTGATAGGGGAAGAGCGCCAGAGCTGACAATGCGCAACAGTTCGAGAGCAAGAGCTCCCGCGCCAAAGGGATTGCTTTCCACCCCAAGCGGTAAGCTTCAATCATCCAGCCGGAGCTGCCTCATCGGCGCTGATACTCACGCCTTCCAGACCATGGATCCTCGTTTCCCTCCATTCATCGACTATCCAACTATGGGACTGTACGTACAAATTCTAGAAGGCAATGGGACTGGGCGCATTGCCAGGCTGAGCGGGCAGGATATTGCGACTCCCTCGACTCTATCCATCGGCGATCCCAGCCCCTGGTGCCCTTGACACCAGCGTCGGCAGTTGCTAACTTCAGTCTACGCATGAACAGACCGTATGGGAACCCTGATCGACCGACTTGAAGGCCACAGCGGCCCCGTCCGCGGCGTCGACTTCCACAAGACACAACCCCTGTTCGTGTCCGGCGGCGACGACTACAAGATTAAGGTGTGGTCTCTGACCACGAGGAGGGAGCTATTCACACTCAATGGGCATCTCGACTACGTCCGAACCGTCTTCTTCCACCACGAGCTCCCATGGATCATCTCAGCCTCCGACGACCAGACCATCAGAATATGGAACTGGCAGAACCGATCCCTGATCTGCACCATGACCGGCCACAACCACTATGTCATGTGCGCCAGCTTCCACCCCACACAAGACCTGGTCGTCTCGGCCTCCCTGGATCAGTCCGTTCGTGTGTGGGATATCTCAGGGTTGCGCAAGAAGCACTCCGCCCCCACTTCCATAACATTCGAGGAGCAGGTGGCTAGGGGCAACCAAAACCAAACCGATATGTTTGGAAACACCGATGCCGTCGTCAAGTTCGTTCTGGAGGGCCATGATCGCGGTGTCAACTGGGTCTCGTTCCATCCAACCATGCCCTTGATCGTGTCGGCTGGCGACGACAGGCTGGTCAAGCTGTGGCGCATGAGCGAGACGAAGGCATGGGAGGTCGACACATGTCGAGGCCACTTCCAGAACTCCTCTGGGTGTCTCTTCCACCCCCACCAGGACCTCATCCTGTCGGTCGGAGAAGACAAGACCATTCGCGTGTGGGACCTGAACAAGAGGACAAGCGTGCAAAGCTTCAAGCGAGAAAACGACAGGTTCTGGGTCATTGCTGCTCATCCCGAGATCAATCTGTTTGCGGCTGGCCACGATAACGGCGTCATGGTCTTCAAGCTGGAACGTGAGAGACCGGCAATGGCCGTCCACCAGAGCACCCTCTTCTACATCACAAAGGAGAAGCAGGTCAAGTCATACGACTTCCAGAAGAATATTGAGAGCCCCACGCTGCTCTCTCTTAAGAAGGTTGGGCCAGCCTGGGTGCCCCCTCGCACGCTTTCGTACAACCCTGCTGAGCGCTCGGTTCTGGTCACCTCCTCCACAGATGGCGGGTCGTACGAGCTCGTCAACCTTCCTCGTGACGGCTCTGGCGCTATCGAGCCCACAGAGTCAAAGCGCGGACAGGGCAACTCTGCGATTTTCGTAGCCCGGAATAGGTTCGCTGTCTTGAACACGTCCAGCCAGACTATTGACATTAAAGATCTGTCCAACGCCACCACCCGTTCCTTCAAGCCTCCCGTCGGAACGACCGACATTTACTTCGGTGGAACCGGCAATCTCCTCATCATCACCCCAACCGCCGTGCACCTCTACGATATCCAACAGAAGAAGAGCATCGCGGATCTGTCTGTGAATGGTGTGAAGTATGTTGTGTGGTCCAACGACGGTCTGTATGCCGCCCTTCTGAGCAAGCACAACGTCACTATCGTCACCAAGACCCTGGAGCAGGTGAGCACCCTGCACGAGACCATCCGTATCAAGAGTGCTACTTGGGATGACGCCGGCGTTCTACTCTACTCGACCCTCAACCACATCAAGTACACTCTGCTGAACGGCGACAACGGTATCGTCCGAACACTGGACACGACTGTGTACCTCACCCGTGTCAAGGGCCGCAATGTGTACTGCCTAGACCGCGCGGCCAAGCCCAAGGTCCTCCATGTCGACCCTACCGAATATCGCTTCAAGCTATCGCTGGTCAAGAAGAATTACAGCGAAATGCTCGACATCATCCGGAACTCGAGCTTGGTGGGCCAGTCTGTCATCTCGTATGTACAAAAGAAGGGCTACCCCGAGATTGCCCTGCAATTCGTCCAGGACCCAACCACAAGATTCGAGCTCGCCCTTGAGTGTGGCAACCTCGAGGTCGCCGTGGAGATGGCCAAGCAGCTGGACAAGCAGGCACTCTGGGTCAAGCTCGGCAGTGAGGCCCTGGCACATGGAAACCACCAAACGGTTGAGATGTGCTACCAGAAGCTGAAGCAGTTCGACAAGCTGTCCTTCCTGTACCTGACCACTGGCGATCAGTCTAAGCTTGCTAGGATGGCAAAGATCGCTGAGCACAGAGGGGACTTTACTTCTCGGTTCCAGAACGACCTGTTCCTTGGTGACGTGGACAGGATACAAATGTTCAAGGAGGTGGATCTTTACCCTCTGGCATATCTGACTGCCAAGTCGTACGGCCAGGAGGAAGAATGCCAGTCGATCTTGGAGGCCACGGGCTTGACAGAGGATCAGATTACGCTGCCAAAGATTGGCGAGCCACTGACTCCACCAAAGCCCGTTGTGCCAACTTTCAAGGCGAACTGGCCGACAAAGGCCACCTCGCAGTCTTTCTTCGAGAAGGCATTGCTTGGCGAGGTCGAGGGTCTTTCGCTCGAAGACACACCCGCAGCCACGAACGGATTCGGCGACGACTCCGTGGACGACCTTGTGGCTAAGAACGGCGCGCTGGCAGAAGCTGACGACGAGGAGGACGCTGCTGGTTGGGACATGGGAGATGACGAGGTTCCTGACGTAGAAGGCGACTTCGTTAATGTCGAGAGCGCCGACGCCGGCGGCGCTGGTAGCAGCGAGGCCGACATGTGGGCTCGTAACTCCCCGTTGGCCGTGGACCATGTGGCCGGCGGGTCCTTCGAGAGCGCCATGAACCTTCTCAACAGGCAAGTCGGCGCTGTCAGTTTCGCACCGCTCAAGCCAAGATTCTTGGAGGTGTACGAAGCGTCTAAGACGTACCTCCCTGCATCAACTGGCTTGCCTCCGTTGATCAATTACGTGCGCCGTACGGTGGACGAGCAAGATCCTAGGTCGGTCTTGCCGTTTATTCCCAGAGATCTCGAGCACCTAGCCACCAACGACCTCCAACGCGGCTACGACACGATGAAGGCCAACAAACTGGAGGACGGCGTCAACATCTTCAAGGGTGTCCTCCACGCTATATTGGTCAACGCTGTGTCAAGTGAGAGCGAAGTCGCCGAGGCGAAGAAGCTCATCACGTCAGCGAGCGAGTACACAGTTGCCATGTCGGTCGAGCTGGCACGGAGGAAACTCGGCTCGCCGGCAGAGGTCAACGCCAACCCCGAGCTGCTGAAGCGGTCCCTGGAGCTGTCAGCATACTTCACAATCCCCAAGATCGAGGTGCCTCATCGCCAGCTGGCCCTGCTCAACGCTATGAACCTGGCCAGAAACGCCAAGAACCTGAGCTCGGCCTTGAGCTTTGCGAACCGCATCCTGGCCAACGGAGGAGGCGGCAAGATCCTTGAGAACGTAAGTAATCCATCATACATGTTGTCTTGAAGTCGATGGCACGGTGTGCTAACGAACAATATCTACAGGCCAAGAAGACCAAGGCACTGGCCGAGCGCAACCCGCACGACGAGATTGAGATCGAGTTTGACCAGTTCGCCGAGTTCGAGATCTGCGCGGCCAGCCACACGCCAATCTACAGCGGCACGGCGTACGAGGAGTGCGCGTTCGACGGATCCAAGTACCACACCAAGTACAAGGGCACCGTGTGCACTGTTTGCGAGGTCTGCGAGATCGGCAAGCACGGCAGCGGGCTGAAGCTCTTCTTCTAAAGAAAGCTGGCTGCAAATGATCTCAAGATGGGCGCCGGGATTTAGGGAAAGGTAGAACATACCAATCCACAATGATGTAATTAGCTAGTCTTTTTTAACGACACGAAGAAGGGGGCAAACTCGTTCGATTTGAAGTGGTGGACGGGACGGGGAAGGTCTGCTGTATGGTGAGATTATAGCAATGGCAGTGGACGGTGTGCCGCCCGCCGCCCAAGAGAAAAACAAAAGTCGAGGTCTGTGTTTTCCCCCGATGGCTCTTAGACGAAAGAAAAAGCTGGCGGGTGAGGGGTAAACAAATGTCTTGAATGTTGCCGCAATATACTTATATTGATGACTATGCGGCCCTGCGATGGTGCGTTATGTGCGTGTATTGGCCGGGCTGAGTACAGGGCCCGCCCTCGCACTAGCATGCTTCTGCGGCCATTCATGAATGTACACGGCTTCTACAGGGCCGCCCGGAGGTGATGGGGGCGATCTCCAAGGTCTGGGTTGTCAACTGAAGGTAAATTCGGGAGCAGTGTGCTTGCTGCTTTCTCCGAGGGATAGTGTGGCGGAAAGCTTGACCTGAAAGTTGCTTTACCACCTATATTACTCGAGCAAGTCGGTCGGTCACCCATCCAGCCTCTTAGTCAGTGCATTGGCATTAAGTGTCATCATTTCTATGTCTTTTTGGTGTATGTGTGTTCTCCTAGAAGCCAGGCACAACGACGCATGCCCAGACCTGGCATGCCCGGAACCACCAACACGACAAGCCCATCATCCCGCCTTGCCTGCCGCCCTGCTCAATCAATCGCCACCCAGGCCAACCGCAGCGAAGCACGAGACTATACAATAGTCTCCAGCTCCCGGGCGTAGCCCAGCGCGTTCTCGATCACCAGCTTGCTCATCTCCTCCTTTCCGCCGGCGCCGGCCGCGGCCTCCTCGTCGTCGTCTCCCTTCCCGCCGGCGGCAGCGGCCTCGGCCTCCTTGGGGAAGTAGATCCGGCCGTCCTTGAGGGTCCAGCCGCGGGAGCGGGCAAACTCGATGACGGCGCCCTCGGAGTCGAGGAAGAGGAGCGACTTTGTGGACGAGATGGGCAGGGACGGGTAGGCGCGCTCGCTGCTGGAGGCGATCTCGTTGCGGATCTGGGAGGTGAGGATCTGTTTTGTGTGGCGGGGTGGTCAGCAGGGTGATCAATAGTGATTGTGGACGCCTTGGCATCATTGGCGTAGATGGATGTCACCACTCACCTCAGAAAAGACAGCAAACTCCTCGCTCGGCACCTCGCGGCTCTTCATGGCCTTCCACACGCGGTCGTAGCTCCCCTCCATGAGCCACCGCTCGAGGCGGATCGGGTAGCCCAGGAAGCGGTCGCCCTCAACGTCGGCGGTGGCGCCGCCGCCCTCGCGGGCCGCCAGGCTCTCGAGCTCCGAGTGGAACTCGGCGTACCGGCCCTGCGTCAGCAGCAGCAGCAGGTAAAGTCCCGTGACGCGGTTGCGCTCGGCCAGCGACGGGGGGAGCACGGACGCGGGGAGCTCGTAGAAGGGCGCCAGCTGCGCCACGTACCGCGTGAAGGCCTCAGGGTCCCGCGCCCGGATGCTGTACAGGGCTCCTTGCTCGTATGTCTCGCGCGCAAGGGCGAGGACGCTCTGGGGTGGCTGCTGCTGCTGCTGCTGCTGCTTGTTGCTGGTGATGGTGGCGGGGGAGGGAGAGAGGGCGTTGAGCTTCAGGAGCTGCAATTTTGCTTTGGAGAGGAGAGGCGCGGCGTCGGCATAGCTGAGGGTCGAGGATTGGGATTTGAGCTGGGAGAGGATCTGCTGTAGCTGGCGTTCGGCCATGGTGTCGGTGGTCGCAGTCTCGTGCTGCTGCGGCTGGACGGGGTCGGGTCTTTTGGTTGCTCGGGAGGGTTGTCTGGTTGGTCGAGTGTGTGATGTGATCGTATGTACGAATGAACTTTGCAGATCGTTGAGTAGCTCGTGATTTGCTCACAGAGTTGCTCGTCGAGAATTGTGTCGGTTGGTGATGGTGATGGTGATGGGTCTGGTAGTGGCGGTTGAGTGCAGAGCTCCGGCATTCAGCCAACGGCAGAGCAGGCTGCGGAAGGCTGACGAACTGACGTTGCCTTTCCGGCTGGCAGGCCCAATCCATGGTGCAGGGGCCCCCTTGAAGACCCACCGTGGATGTGATTACGTAACGCAATGGCATTGCTTTCCAGGCCTGCCCAACTCATCGTACTCATCCGGGCTTCCTACCAACAGGTCTCTCGGATAGACAGTAGCACGACACAAATACCCTGATACCTCAAATTCTTTATTTTCCTTGGTCGGTCTACTCCCCAATTCTCACATGATCTGCGACACAAGCTCGATATGCTCGACAGTAATTCCTCAGCAAATTGGCGATCCTCATCTGAGAGCGCGAGGGTTGCTGAGGGTGTGGCACTCTCGGATGGGTGAATGTTGATTGGCACTTGATGCCCGTCATGCGTTTCCTCCAATACATCAGGAGGCAGCCAAGCTAGGTATGCGCGCCCAGTTGTAATGCCTTGCTATGCCTTGCCACGTGTCCGAACCGGCTGGCCTCCTGGCCCAGAACGATGGGCCGCAGCTGCTTCACTTCCTCGATAATGTTGCTCGAGTTTGAGCGTGCCCTACATATTCTCGGCTTTTTTCGACATGGTAACGAAATTTGAGTGACCCTGATGCCGGCAGAAACTCCCTAACGGTCATGGGAGCACGCCCGAATCTGCCTGCATAATACTGTGTGTATTCAGTAGATGAGCCACCTGGAGGGAGGCTCGATTGGCCGAAACGAAGACACACGCTGCAGGTGCAGTCAGCCAGCAGCACAGCCTACGACGTCACAGGCGGAGAGGTCCTGTTTGGCATGCAAGTGTAAAATGGCCGCCCCGCGGCGCGTCGCATCGCGTCTCTTCACAACCATGGTGCATGTTGTCTAGAGCTCTCAGATCGGGAGCTTCGAAGCTGCAAAGAAGAACTCTTACTGCGGACACGAGCTTTTCAAGGCATGAGTTTTGCTACAGGATACAGACCGCTCCAAACCTTCATGCTGGTCTTCAATACGCTGCTGTATGAGCTGCTGATGCCTACTCGATCGACCAATCAACGCATCAACCGCGCCACCTGATTGCTTGCGGTATTCAACATGGCTGACCCGAACTTGCACGTGGACTTGCTTTCTTCCACAGAACGCGCAGGAGACAAAACTACAATGGGATTTGACGGTCCGGCGCAAGAAGCCTGTGGGAACGGGCAAACACCACAGTTTTCAGGAGTGCTGATCAAGCTGTGCAAAGTGCCAGTATGGAGCTCGAACCATGTCATGGGAGTTTAACGGCGCTGACATGTTATGTACCATCCAGGTGGGCAGCCAAACCTCCTTCATATCTCCCACCTTCCGTGGCAACGGCGCCGAGGAAGTCCTCAGGAAGCCTTCGGTATGCTGGATCTGCCGTCGACTACTTGCATGCCTTTCCAAATCTCTGGCCGGAAGGGACGCTGCTTTCATTCTTGGCTCCTCCACCTCTAACTGTGCCGTGAACCATGAGCTTCTGATTGCCATCCGCATTTTCCTGAAGCAGAATGGTATCAGGGCAGATGAAATTACAGTAGAGTCTACGGGTCCGGGTCCTCTGCGCTTGATTCTCGGAACTCATAGAACGGGTGCTGAGGGAACAGAGACACCGGAATCGGATCAATCCGAGGCACCCGGTACTGACATGTTGGTGTGGAAGACCAACTTATCCAAGGATACGCGAGCCTTGGACATGTCGCAATCCTTCGACGTGTATCAAGAATACCAAGCTACGGCAACCAGTCCACCAGAGACCTGGATTCCAAAAGCACCTCACGTCCCCAAGAGTTCACACAGCAACGAATGCTTGACGCTTGCAAAGAGGTGGCTCAACGATTGTCTGCGGGAGCATCCACATTGCAGGGCCCGTATGATCCCTAGGCTCCCACGTCGTGTCGTTGATGTCAAAGCGGGGCGACTGAGACTTTTCGTCCCCCGCAATGGTACCAGAGGGAACTGGGTCGCATTAAGCCATTGCTGGGGAAAGAAGAACACCTTCAAGACCACGCTCAAGACGCTTGAGTCCCACGAGCGTGGAATCGGGTGGGGAAAGCTTCCGAAGACGTTCAAAGATGCTATCCAGGTAACCCGAGCACTCGGGGTGAGATACTTGTGGATTGATTCACTTTGTATCATTCAGGACGATGGGTGAGACATTCCTAACAACCCATCTCTTTGACGCTCAACCTTTTGATGAGATTATAACAGAGGAGCCGATTTCCATGCCGAGGCGGCGAAGATGTGCGATATATATCGAGACTCCATCTTGACTATAGCTGCCTCTTCTTCTTCCAGCGATTGCGCCGGCTTTCTCCAGGATAGAATAATTGACGATCCGCTTCAGTTCAAGAAGCCTGAGAGATTCCAATCCGTTCGTTTTCGTCGCGCGGTTGACCATTCACGGATGCTTCGTGACGACCCAATTCATTCTCGAGCCTGGACCTTCCAGGAGACAATCCTTCCGCGCCGCCTGCTGTCTTTTGGTTCTCAGGAAGCAACTTGGGAGTGTGAGACTCTCAGGCAATGCGAATGTCGTCAGATTGAGTTCGGACAAGACACCAAAACAAATCCCAACGAACTCGGACGAGCAGCCTATCGGAAGTACACGAGAGCAGTGATCGAAGGGCAATTCCACGTAGGGAAAAAATACGATCTCCCTAGGCTTGGTGCTCGTTTCCAAACACATGCAGTGTACCCAAGCCTGTCTAAGCCCTCAAGCATAGAGAGCTATGCGGAAAGGTTATTAGCTGAAGCACCAGCAGTGGAAAATCACGAAGAATACCGAAGATACATCGAAAGGGTTCGTCGGAGAAAAATGCGCGATGAGATCACTACCTCTAGCACATTCAGCGATTACTTCGATGCCTTCGCTGGTACCAATACCGAACCATATTTACAGCATACCCTTTCCGGTAGCTCTCATGATAGGTCTGGGGAGCTTAGCCCAGAAGACGGGCCCGCCTGCGCAGAGTGGCTGGAAAATATCTACCTCAACACGCTGGCCGTCAACACTTTCTACCGATACTGGCGTCGAGTTCTCGTTCCGGAATATACACGTCGCGCGCTTTCGAATGACAGCGACCGTCTCATTGCTCTTCAAGCCATCGCGAGTGACATACACTCAGGGATCCATGATCGGTACCTCGCTGGATTATGGGAGGGCGATCTTGTCAACCAGCTTTGCTGGCAGTCTCAAGACAGCCAAGGCCTCCCTGCCGACAACCAGAGCCCCTCATGGTCGTGGTCTTCTATCCGCGGGCCAATCATTCCGTTCCTGACCGAGGAGTTCGAAGACAAGAGCGCCGGGCTGGAGAAGATGACCATTATTGACGCCGACTGCCGGCTGGCAGGCGAAAAGCCATGCGGGAGGATCTTGGGCGGGTCCATCCTCCTGAATGCGTCTGGCATGGACGTGCGATACATGAAAAATGCGGAAAGGGGGTGTTTCGACTTCCACGCACACGCCTGGAGGCTTGGGGACCCAGACACGGTATCATCTAGGCCGCTGAAACTGGAGTTCAGCCCAGACACTCCGCTGGGCTGCGGGCCAGATGGATCATTAACCAGATCTGAGGACTCTCTGGACGCGAAGCATTCCGACCGCGCCATGTCAGCCATTCTTCTGCTGGTCAAATGCTCACTAACCGGTTATTTTTGCGCCATTGTATGCAGCCGCGTCTCGCCAGAGTCTAACCACTGTCGCCGTATTGGGATTGGAATCATCCGATGGGTGGATCTCGAGGCGTTCTCATCACATCTGTTCAGGAGGGAATTTGTTCTTATCTGATCGGCCTACTCTGAAAGATATTATACACTTCTCTAATCAAGAGATGCACTTCCGTCTGAGTGGCACGCTATCATCTTTTCCCGAGTCGAAAGATCATGCCATACTGGGCATATCTAAAAACCTGCACATTGTTTCTGCTCTAATCAGTTCAGTGAGTACATTCGCAAGCCCCTAGACTCTGCCCGTGTAATGATTCCACGAGCATAGCATTACATTAAATCCCAAGAGATACCGTTCATGCTACTCTCATGGCCGCCGTCAAGGTCACCGCCCATTACACCAGGCCAGGGATGCGAGCTGAACCCGTACAAGGCGGTGGGTAATGTCCTCGCAGATGAAGCGGAAGTCCTGAACAGTGTGGGGTAGTCATTCTGCGAACTCATCCCATCTGCCACGGTGGGGGTGGCGTCTGTCCTGGCTGGGAAGGCAGGGGACATGTCGTCCGTGGTTTGGGCTGGTGGGGCCGTCCTGTGCAGAGGTGGATGTTCAGTACAGTGAAAGTTACGCGACTTCACAGGAAAGCGAGATAACTTACTCTAGCCATGGGAACTGCGTGAGCAGGACGTCGAGGTTATCATGTGCCGTTCCCTGCAAATCCAAACCGGGCGCGGATACGGCCCCGTCAACGTTGCGCTCGCTGTCCAGGTCCTGACCTTGACCCGAAGGTTGACCCCGCGACGCCCTGGAGCCGCCGCCTCCTCCACTACTCCCCTCCTCGCGCGCAGACCAGAACGCGTCCTTGGCGGCGGTCAAGATGCGCTCGCTAAGAGTCATCTTGCTAAATCGAGGGCCGTGGTGATTCATTAGGTCAAGGCATCGGATGCCGTCCTGCACGAGGTTGAAGATTGTCGCCGCGTCGGCAGCAGATGTGCGCGCGGGCCCGTCCAGCACGCGGTACAGCAGCGTCAAGCACGCACCCATGACATTATACGCCACGCCAGCATCCTGATGCATGTCAGGCACGCGCACAGTGAACGCCTCGAGCGCCAGCCCGATCAACGCCTCGGACGCCTCCATTGCGCGCGTAATACTGCCTTGCAAATCCGCGATGCCCAGCGTCGCCGCCTCAGCAGCGGCCTCGGCGTTGGTGGCGTGCATGCTGGCGAAGCAGGCCAGCGGTCTGTGGATCAGGATTCGGCAGTGGTAGTAAGCCAGCCCGAGGTGCGTGCGCTGGATTTCCTGCCAGGCGTGGCGGCTGGGCGGCATGGTGGCGTCGAAGAAGTGCAGGAAGGGCGGCAAGGACCGAGTCACCTCGTCCAGCTCTGCATCGCATTCCTGGGCAGTCCGATCGATGGTCGCCGCGTCGGCGCCGCCGATGGCGCAGTAGATGCCCGTAGAGATGCGGTCGGCAGTCCTGGCCATGGCGGCCATGGCGCGCACGAAGACCAGGTTGGTGTTCTCATCAGGCTCGGAGGAGGGGAGGTCCTCGGGGAGCGAGACGTCGATCAGATCATCGCGGAGGCATGACGGACGGCCGAAGCAGAGGGTGACGAGGCGCTCGTTGGCATAGAGGCTCCAGAAGGTGACGCGCAGGCGGTGCATCTCGGGCCGCGGGCCGTTGGCGACCTGCGCACGGTTCATTCCCAGAGCGAGGGCATTGACGGCTGCGTGGCTCGCGTACAGGTGCGCCTCGTTGGGGCGCATTAACTGAATGCCGAAGATGGACTTGAGCAGCAGCAGGTGTACGCCACCCAGCGACGTGTCCTCGAAGGCGTGGCCACGCAGCTGGACCCGCGACGCCAGGTGCCAGGCCCAGCGCTCCAGCACTTTGGCGTCCTTTCCCGGCGACAGGCTGGCCATGATAGCCCCGATGGCGAGTACCATCAGGACGATGTTCCTCTCGGTCAGCTTGTTGCCCTGGCACATTTGCGTAGCCGTCCCGGGCTGCTGCGGCGGCTCCCACAAATTGTCCCAGGCCCGCTCGATCTCTGCGCGCACGAGGAAGGGGAACTGCGGGTGGCAGACGTTGAAGTAGGTCGTGAGGAAGCAGTCACCCATGTCTCTGGGGAGGAAGGCGTGCAGGGCGTTGGCCTCGTCGCGGAGCTCGGGGGGCTCGGGCGTGAAGACGAACTTGTCCAGACCCCAGATATGCATCGCGGCCGGTGGGTTGTTAGAAGTTGGGCCATCGACATTGTGATGGATGCGCTGGTAGAAGGACTGGAAGAATGCAAGGTTGGACGCAGGGCCGTAGAACTGGAAAGCGCCTGTGCTGGCCTGGCAGATTCCCATGCCTGAGCGAAGTTCGCGATGTCGCTTGGCCGCGAGTGGGCCTGGACAGAGCGCCCGTGGCTGCACGTTGGTCGTCTGGGGCCGTTCATGTGTAGTGGCGGGTGCTGAGCCCTGGGTGTTTCCGTTGGTGTCCGCGTTGGTGATGATATGCCCACCATCACGAGCGGGCTCGACGACATGATCCTCGATCCCACGCCTCCGTTTTCTGCCTCGCGGCCTCAACGGCATGTACACGCAGTCTCGCCCATATTTGCTGCATGAGAGGCAGCTTGGGCGCTCGCCTGAACAGCGGACCTTGCGCCCCTTGCAGCTGTTGCAGGCAGCGTGCAGGTGTTGGAGGCCAGAGCCGACATTGGCTGGCTGGGCCGCGTCAGGTTGGAGTCGGGAATCCATGCAGTGGTGGACGAGGCGAGGTTTTGAATCGGCGAATGGCAGTAGACTCATGACTATGCACCCAATTAGTCAGCTGTAATTACTAATTCCCCTCAATTGCAGAATATAAGACAAGTCATTTGAGAAGAACGTCTCATCATAACTATATACCCAATGTCCTAGTGTTGAAGTCTTGAATATTTACATCGACTACGCAGAGTATTGAAGACCTTGACCTATTTCTATGCTCTAGTCAACTTGGAAATCGGTCCGGCTAACGACGCCAACTCAGGCAACTAGGATCTTCTTGCACTTTTGCAAATCAAACATCTCGCCGTGCATCGCCCCATGAATATATGCCTCGCCAATAAATTGATACGGACCATCGCTTCCATTTCTCCGCAAGATCATCGGCACCTTTCCACCCTGGAGAATGAATATTTCATCACCAGGGATAGCCCATCGAGGTGCCAGGCCAATCAGATCGTCTGTCCCGCAGAAGAACTCTCGCTCGACGGAAAGTTTCCTGCCCGCGGAATATCCCTCGGTGTCCGAAAGATGCGGGTCGTAATCGTATTGCCTGAGCAGCCATTCGGGTGCTGCACGCAACACCAGCAACATCAAAACCACGATCACGAAGCCCATGAGCTGCGAAGAGCAGCCCTGCCGGAGCGTTAGGAGCCGCCAGATCTTGAGCTCAAACTGTTCGGCCCTGTAGCACAGCCGTAGCTCCTCGGGAATATCGCCAGTCTTGCCCAAGAGGAAGGTACGCAAAACAGCGTCCTCAATGCTCTCCTTTGTGTGCTCATACTCACTCTTCTTCGCTGCTAGTTTTCTTGCCGTTTGCTCCCAGGCCATCCTCCTATTCATACTACGCAGAGTCTCGCGGACCCCTGCACCTATGTGCAGGCGGGGGCCTTCAATCTGACCCGTCGTATGTAGCTTATGGATCTCGTGCGTGTCACTGCCCGGCGCGGCATCCTCATACACCTCCTCAATCTTTCCAATAGGCTGCCCCAGTATTTCCATCACACCGTCTTGGCCGACCCTGAGCGCTGTGGTATGGCCACTACTAGCACAAAATTGTGTCAAAGGACTAACTTTAGGCGGCAGAAACATACCCATGCCCGTCAGGCTGTGCGGTCCAGTGGTGTCGCTGAAGTCCGGGACCCATGAAGGCATGGGGATCGGATCCTTTCGAGTACGTAGACCCTTTGGGTGACCGTGAAGATTTGCACGATTCGGGTTGGAAGGGTCACCACACAGACCGAGTATATCCAGGCAGCCTTCACGGACCGCCCACTTTGTCGTCTCCAGGAATACGTCCTGTCCGCTAGCCTCCTTGTAATTTGGTTCCAACGGAGGTCTTTCCGAAGCTAATCCCATAAGGCCATAGATATGATCCCGAGAATCTGACGCCGCAGCCGTCCGATGCCGGGCTAGCACCTGGTCCAGAGGCTCAAAATTCCGGGCCTGCGTGCTCTTACGGCACGCCTGCAGAGCTCTGAGACTCGAGAAAAATTTGCTCACAGCCCGATGAGATGGGTTCAATCTTCCAACATCGAGCGATTCGACAAAGTTCATCACTCTGGTGAAATCGTCCCAAGAGGTTTTCAGATCTGCATAGCGGACCTCTACCTTTTCAGGCCATGCGATCTCTTGGATGACCCACACGCGATGGAACCAAGGTGCGTCGAAAAATCCGTAAAATAGGGTCCAGACTTGGTCAAAGTCATCCGGAAGGCCATATCTGGCGCGCTCGTCCTTGCTCATGTCTCGGAGCGTCTTTTTGCTGCGGACTTGGTAGCTCCCGTGCCCAACAACTGGAACGCTCTCTAGTCCATCTTCTCGAGATAGCTTCTTAATGGATGTCTCGATTATTCCGAAGAACTTAACCAATTCGGACTTTTGAGGAGGGAGCCATGCTGGCAGTAGACGTCCCCCAACCCTGAGCCACACGACGGCGCACCTAGCGGACGAATAGATGTCCTCCATTAATCTGACTTGTGCAGACCTCTCATTCTTGTCGTTCTGATTGATACATATCTGGTCGATCCAAATAACGCGCTCTTCTTCTCCATTTCTGAGGTAGACGAGTGCGTCATGCAACGTATCGGTGATCGCAAGAGTCGATGCAGGCGCTGGATCGCCTGTAGCTGTCGGTGATAGTGATGATGGTTGGATTTTAATGCCTTTGTCGCTCGCACGCCGACCCCAGCAATATGACAAAGCTTCGTAAGAAGGCTTTTCTCCTAGTCTGACAGCTGCAAGGGTGCATTCGAGCTCATCGTTGGACTGGCCTGGATGAAGGCGAATGACGCGGATGCTATCAGCCATATTCAGCGGGCAGGCGTCATAAACGAATTGCGTGTCTTCGTTGCCCGCTTCTTCATTGTCCGACTTTTCGTTTTCAGACTCCTCAGGGTCCTCCCCAAACATCTCTAGGCGCATATTGAGGAGGTATTCCAACTCTGTCCCTATTAAAGTGGCCAACGGGTATGCCACGCGGAAATGAAGAATGGCTCCTCCTATGAAGGTGAGTAGGATGATTGAAAGCTCCAGCGGCGAGAAATACCGACGATCCCCGAATATAAATGTCCACAGGTAACGACAGGCCACACCTGACGCGTAGGCAAAGAGGCAACACAGCATACCAACGCAAAGATAGGTAATCCGGGTCCGAAATTTGCTCTGACGCACAACTTCTCGTTGGTCCTTCAACTTTCCGTCATCATGTTTCACATAGTATCGGGTGTCCTTCACCCGACCAGAGAAAGCTAAGGCGGCGAGTATGATCACGGATACCAAAGACAACATCATGTTTCGTGGTTGCGACATATGTGTGACCACGCTGGAGATCAATTAGCACCTTCGGCACTCCGAAGGGGAATTCGGACAAGACTGACGCAAGCTTGTAGGACAGGCGCCCTAGGTAAGCTGCAAGGAGTGTTACGAATAACCAATAAACCCTGCGCCCGACTCGGAACATCAGGAGAGGATCGGGCAATGCCCGCGGCTCCGAGTCCGACGGAAGGACCATGATGGACAACAGGAACAACACCGTATCGATAATAGCAATGATGGAGAAAATCAATGGCCATGAATACACTTCGCTTAATGCAATACCAAAATTCCACGCCGATAAAGTACCGATGCCCAGAATCGCTCCTGAACCAAAAAGAATATTATCTCTCATCAGTCCAGGTGAAAGGATGGACGACTCAATAAAGCGCCAGGATATCGGCAGCATGATGGCCAGAAGAAGTCCCATAAGAGTGTGAAGAATGAAGAAGTGGTTGTCATTGCGTGCAAACCCACATGCAAGGATCAGAGGGCACAAAGTGCCGCTTCCGACCAGCCACATCCCCCTGGAGTTACCGACGAGTAAAAAGCTCGATAACCCAGAAACGAGCAACACAACTTCCAAGAAATCGTCGCGCTTAGGAGTGGTATTGGTGTCGGTGGCAAGGATACCAGTTGCTTCGCTCAAGATTGCTACTGCTGTGACGCCGTTCAAAAGAGTGCTGATGACGACCATAATAGTACGCAAGGCCTTGAATATGCTCGGGCTGTCCTGATTCTCGAAGGGTACTTCGTCCGATGGTCTGTTGACTGAGGTCAGACCAGGCTGCGAGCTCTGTATCCCAATCGGTTCAGATAAGGGAACCCGAGCTGGAGCTGACTCCATGGTGATCGCGGGAGGGGGAGATGAAACAGTATACTCAGGCGTCAGTAGTATGGTAGAATTGGGCCACAAGCCTGGCAGTGTGTATGGAAAATTCGTTAGAACAACAGAGAGAACATGGCAAGTACAATCGTCGGCTGAGCCAATTTACTTACGAAGGCATGCAGAGGCAGCCACTTCGTAGTCAGGTCCAAAGTAGATACGTCATGCCATGGCGCAGCGAACCAGGACCCTTGCCACTCAGTGCATATGCAGTGTGCTCATGGCGAGAGGCCTCTGACGGGGGCTGGTCACTCGCATTTACAGGCCCGTAAAATCGCGCGCAGCCCAGTAATTGAAGATCGCAGGAGTATCAAAAGCTTTCAAAGTTACGAAGTGCCGGGGGTCTTAGGCAAGCAGACTACCAGGCAATTCAAAGAGAAGAAGTGCCTGTGCTTGCTGTCAAGATTTCCCATGCCGTTGCAGAGGTCAAATTTCAGGCTCACGGGTGATTACGGCACAGAACTGGAGTGGCACAGCTTTATCGCCCGGGTGGTGGAGGTGCAGGACGAATAGAGTGCGCAAGGGGGTTCGAGATATTCCCCTGCAGATGCATGTTGTCCCTGTCTCTCTCAGACGAGGTAATTCTCTCCTACGATTTGGCCGTAAAGGCTGCAAATCTTTTATTCTCTGTAATGTCCTTTTAATCACAACTCTGAGTGCGGGAGGCTTAAGATACCAGTTGGGAAATCAAAGTCTCTCAAGTGCGTACTCTTATAATTCTAACAAGTATAATTATATCGAAGTACAACTTTGCTTTTGCCTTGATCTACGTCATCTGCCATGATGATCCGATACATCATACCTTGAGCCCAGCTCGGGGACGTGTCCCCTGCAATGTTCAGATTCCAGCGAATGAAATATTTGGCCCGCGTGTTACACGAATTGAGGGGTTTGCGCGCCATTCGATGTGTGAGACGATCCCGGAAGCCTAATAAGCCTGCAGCCTCCGACACCATGAGCAACACTAGGTGGCCAAGTTGACTTCGACTCATGAAAGCCCTTACTCGTGAGGACATGCTCAAGGACATATCTCCGTCACCATCACTATCTATTTATGACCTTATCGGCATCAGAGTACCTCCTTACTTTACAGCAGGTGGAAATGGCAACCTCACTCCCGCAATACGACGGGCGCGACACACCAGCGCCACCCATATTCATTCCATTCAGGCAGCCAGTATTGAGGAACATGAGATTGAACCCCCACTGGATTATCGGCTCCCCGATACTGAAGGAAAATGAAAGGCACGCGGCTGTCTACTCCGTGCTGGCCTCAGAAACTGGTCAACCGGTAGGAAACCTCGAGGCACATGCTTTTGTGCTCGATGGAATTGGGCCAAAATTGCGCAAATATCGGCAGCGCTGCATCAAAAGGATGAAAGGTCGAACAGAACTGAAGGTCAACATCGACGGCACCACCATAGTTGTCATCACCACCTCGCGAACGGAGAATGCATGTGCCTTAGAGCGTGGGGCAGGGCCTCGTCCAATGAGCAAGGAGGGCCAGCAGGCATCAGATGGCGACACCACTTCCATTGGGAAAAAGAAAGAAAAATCCCGATACCGGCTCGAGTCGCAACGAATACGGCAAAAGGAAAGACGACAAGCCGAGCGGTCTGCGAGAACACGACAGCACAACGAAAGGACTGCCGACGGCGGCCACAACGGTACCGAAAGCATCGACCAGGTCAAGTCGCTCGACGGGAAAGATGAACTGTCCATGTTTGTGTTCCTGCTTTTTGAACTAGTCAACGCGTGGGACCAGTCAATGGAGACTCGACCAAAATATATCAAGCTCGCCGAGGATATTGAAAGTGGCTGTGTCTATGACGTAAACATGTTGCGGACTACCGTTTCTCTGCAGACAATTGAAGAAATGGAATGATACCTGAAGGTGAGACGAAACGAAATATTCTTGTTGCAGGGCCATCAAGCTAAGATCTCGAGCGCTGAGGCGTACCATTTGGGCAAGCTGATGAGCATCGAGCAAGAGCCTGGGCAAGACAAGGCGGCTTCTCCAGTTCAAAAAGAGGAAAATTCAGATCATATGAAACAGAGTCAGGGAGATTCAAGGGATGGATCAGATGCAAAAGTCAAAGAGCAACTGAAGTTAGTGAGGCTCGCGGACGACATCATCCGCAACTTATTAATTTCCCGCGAGTTTATCGTCCGGCTAGTCGAACGGAAGCTTTCTTCCGCTCGTGTGGAAATCGTTAGCCATGAGTTCCGAGAGCAAACAGAGGCTCTCGAGTGTCAAGTCTCTCAGTACAAAGGCTGGATAAGCACGGTGGTCCCATTTCCAGTGGCTCGAGCCGATGTGCTAAGACTCATGGAGTCGGGCAATATTAGAATGGCAGCATGGGAGAATAGCTTCTTGAAGGCTGATCTTTGATCCAGGAGAAGTTTAGAGTTCACATAGAATTGGGTTTCAAATTTCATCCCTTTCGTCTCAGATCTCGTAAATTGTGCGGAGATGGCGAAGTGGGGTGAGCGGGATTTGGCCAACATGACCCGCCCTGAAGTCCCTCGGACATACCCCATTAGATAAGACAAGAAACCATCTTTAGGAGTTGCATGTAGCTGTTTACCCGAGTATTAATTCTTTTCCATTACGATGTTGTTGACTTCCGCAATGCAAGAAATCACGTTCAGGACATAATTATCACGCGCAAGCGAAGGTAATCCAGTCACTTAGGCTTCTACTGGCTTATCCCCTACTCTGGTGAGACACACTCATTCGCTTGAAAGTATACAAGCGACTTGTCTACCTAGATCTGTATTCCATACGGCAGGAAAGAAGGGGTCTGGCAATGTGCGATTGTTTGTATTCGAAGTGGACGAGATGAGCCAAGTTCTGAGTCCAGAAGGTGGCTTGGAAACCCTTTTTGAAGACGCCATAGTACATGCCCTCCACTCACTGTACCCCCTATTCATTGCCACAGTCCACCTCATTCCATACTTACCTTACCCTTGGATAGAGTCAAGCTCTTGATGTTTTCCCTCCACAACACAGTGAATACATTCCACCGACCTGAGAAGGTAGTCGCTCATCAACTGACCTCAGGGCTTGACAAAGGTGGTTCCGGCGCGGCGATGTGTAGTTTTCAAGACGTACGCAAGTCATCTCTTTTGCAGTGGGAGTCTGCCCAATACAAGAAGAATATGTCCAGAGCAAACCAACTAAGCGAGGATCACTCGTCAGAGACGTGAATCCGTCTGCTCCCTTTTGAAATGAAATAGACCACAGTGGAACCACGTGTTCCGCAGACGCCCGAACCGTGTGGCGGCTCATGGCGGGGAAAGCATTAATTCATCGGCACAGATTGGGATGCTGATCACAAATGGACACAAACAATCCCTTATCTCTTTCCGACTTATTATAGCCGTCAAAGGCCCATAGTAAAATCCTTCAATCTGTCTGTCGCTGTGTTGATTCATCGTTCATCTTTCTTGGTCTTCCTCTCTTTCGTGGTAGCCCCCCTGGGCCATAAGACGGCCCATGTGGACAATCCTCCTCGACATGGCTCCGGTGTTCCTCGAGACCTGTTTTTGTATGGCTGTCGGTTCTTTTGCCACAGTGACAGATGTAGGGCGCTCCACGCCTACATTGGTGGTATTGAAGATGACTCAAGTGGTCCGCGGCGTTGTGGCGTTGATTACAGGAGCAAGTGAAGAAGACCTCTGTGACGTGCTTGAGGTGGTCACGAAGGCCAGTGGGTGCGTTGCTGTCTGTTTTTGTTCCGCATACGCAGATGTAAGGACCAACTGGCTTGCATCTATGCCCCGTGTCTTGAATGTGGGGCAGGTGGTGGTCACGACGACGGCGACTGCCACATGAGCAGGTGTACTTGAGATCCAAATGTACGTCCTTCAAGTGTCTGCACAGGTCCTTGTCGGAGTTGAAGCTCCGGTTGCAGTTGGACTCAAAGCAACGCCAAGGGCCCGAGCCTGCTAGCCGATGCGTTTCCGCGACGTGCTGTAAGGCTTTCTTGACGCTGAAAAACTCTCGTCGGCATTTGCTGCAGTGGAGCTGGCTTGGCGAGGGCTGTGGACTTGGAGATGGCAGTTCCAAGGTCGGCGACCAGGTTGAGGATTGAGGGGGATAGTTGATGAATTCGTGGAAGAGATCCGAGGATGATTGTGAATCAACAGCAGCGCTTAACGAGTTGAGAGATGAATTTTGACCACCCTGGAAAGATCCAGCATTAACATCACAGTCGGCTCCGGCTGACGTCTGGTGCCGTGATTCAGAAATCCACGACCCTTTGCACAAACCAGGGCACTGTTCGGATGTTCCATGCGGTAGACCCTCTGGGATGGCTGCATGATTGTATAGCTCCACCTGCTGATGCCATTCCAATTCGCAAAGAAAGCAAGGCGTATCTTGTTCTATGCAGTGATCATGATGGGCACTCGAAATGTCTGATGCGCCGAGACGGTGCTCGACGCCAGACTATTCGAAAAGTTGTTGGGAAAAGTCGGAAGTTGGAGGGTTCAACGGGTACCGTTTGGTTGACTCGATTCTGTGGAATTCCATCAGTACATTCACCCTTCACGTCGACATCGTTTCTCTTCGTTGTGAACAGAACGACTCAAAGGAGTTTCACTCACTTACAGAAGCAACAAAGTCTGATCGAGGGATTTAACTAGTTAGTTCCCCCGTAAAGGACTGGTTTCACGACGAAGTGCCAGCGCTGGCTGCGGAGTCGTCGGTTGAAAGCAAATAAGGCTCTGAGTTGGGGACTGGCTTGCCTTTTGTTCCCACTGAGGGTGGCGCTTACGTACACCAGCATTTCTTCCACTTGAATCCGACCTGCATGGTGTTATCAGGTGGCGTCTCTACCGAAGGCACTTCATTTGTCAGTGAATCGAGCAGACCAGGGCCCAGTTTCCAATTCGTCAGACTCGGCTTCATCTTAACCTCGTCCTCCTTCCCACCGGTGCAGGGGTGGCAGCACCCACAGGGCCCTATTAATCATTGGCTCAGTTTCCAGATACAGTGGTACCTGCGTGCCCTGCATTTTTGGCCGGATCCGCAGCCTGCGTCACTGTGCTACAAGTATGGGAGAAGAAAATTGGCCCTCCAATGGATACTATGCATTATGCAAAACGAATTGGCAACTGACAAACTCTGCATTTCTCAGACTATGTCTGTGCAACACGATGATCCGGGCCTTTATTCTGAATGGTCAGTACGTCCAAGGCTTGTTATTGACGAGCTTGGGAGAATGCCAACGTCCAATCCAAAAACTGGCCCGCGAGGCAACGCTACATAGCCTCGAGGATAAAGATCTTGAATGCCAAAGCTGAGTTTGTACTCACCTGGGGCTAATATATTCGGCGGTGATGGGATTTGGCTACAAAAAGCTCAAATTCCCGGCATGGAGAATGTCTCCTGCTCCGTGAATTCCCAGGCCCAGATTGATTCCTCTGTTTGCAATCTACTTTAGCAATCCAAAAGTGAATAACCGTCACAACAGCCTATACATCCGAAGCCATTTTGTACTTGATAATTCTACCACTTAATTACCTAGACGCTGCTGCCCTCATCAACAAGAAGAACCCAGATCAGCATGAATCACCAGGCTCAAAAGGCACACACGACATCATCTGGTGCTGGGCACACACAAAACAGGCAACAGGGTAAAGGTGTGTAGACTGCCTTGCCGCTCCCAATAAACAATTAGGAATGCAAATGTTCAACTAATCCGAGGTGAAGGTGGTCAGTCCGTTACCATGGCTCGCTGGCTAGATCAAAGCATGACAGATGAGCCCTGGGCGGCCGTGCGTGTCACGGGCCCGGCCAGACAACAGTCATGGCATTATTATGAACGTCCTATGAATGCTGGAGATACGGATGGTACGAGCATGAAGGCGGAAAAGGGGTCAGCACAGGGAATGTGAACATTTTAATTGCAACGAATTCTGAGGCGACAAGACCAACCAAAGTTTGCAAGCTCGGACAACGTCTTTTCATCCAGATCGTGAAGGGCATATGTACCAAGTGATCGGAGTTTATTTTATACGCTTGTTCTTCGCCCCATTTGGCACACTGACAAGCCTAGCGGAGAGATCCGTCCGCGAACACAAGCCGCCTTGGGGCAAAAGCGAATTCCTGATACGTCCATCCACGTTCGATGTATGTTGTCCCAGCGGGGCGAGATTCTTCAGGCTCGTCGCGTTCACTGAGTGGGCAGGGGTTTTTGAAATGTGATAGTTTCTCTCCACCTGTCATATCCAGAGTGACTTGTTTAACAGACCTGGGTACTGCTGAAACTCCTTCAATACCACGCAACCCATGGTTGCCATCGGTCCCGGCAAGAGCCACGAGGCATAGATCAGATGCATCCCATGCAATTCGTGGTAGAAGGCAGACATATCGTCTTGGACCATACAAAGGCTGTCCACCCATAGCTATCTTTCGCCCAGGAATTGGGTAACTTTGACAGCGTCGTAGACCGTCCGAGGTATACTTGGAGACTGATCAATACCTAGGTATGCAAGGAGCCGCTTCTCCTAAGACGCTCAATGTTTTTGAGGGTAGTCTTCAGACCTTGCACCTCACCTGAGGTGTAGGACAGGGTCACGTATCTCGTTGTGGCTGGACTAAAGGGCGCAACGCATAGATCGCCAACGTCGACTAGCCAATTAGGGTGTGCCGTTCTTCCGGGCTGTACTTCATGTCACGGAGTTCGGTAGTTGTCTGGCAGGCTCACTCACCGAGTCCAGATTCCAAGTGCTGAGCAATGATTGGGGTGACACAGCTTGATGCTCAGGCGGACCGGCAAGGCGAAAATGGACACTACAAATGGATTCCCCGTACAGACGTAGCCACGAGGCATGAAAAGTGTGTCAGCATCTGAGTGGTCGTATTTGAGCTCCCGAGGTCCAGGGACAGATGTAGACCTGCAAATGATCGATGCCGAAGTCAGGGGTACGCTTGAATTCATCCTAATGGCGTGATTTGATATCCTGACCTGAACAGCAGTGTGCTACGCCTCTTCAAGTACATGGAAATGGCACTAATGTCCGTTCGTACCTCTTTGTCATCGGAAAGTAAGACATGTAATTGGTTGGTACTACACCCAGGTCTCATAAAATACCTAGCTTAGGAGCCTCTTCTGAATGCTGCCTTCAACACTCCTCCGTACCTCAACCAGCTCACCACAAACGCGATGGCCAGGGTGCTGACACAGAATGCAGCAAACACGCCCCAGTCCCTCCACCGGTCCGAGTAAAAGAACTCGAACTGGGCCGCGTACTCATCACCCACGCTGTAGGGGCAGAACCCACAGCTATCAACAGCGCTTGGGTCCTGGATATAACCAGGCATGCGGCCGAGGTACTCGCCCAGGTACTCACCGCACGTCATGCCACTTGGCGGGCTCAGCATGGTCATGTCGGAGTCAGAACACCGCACGGGCACTTCGTGGAGAGCCGACGACACAGTGGCGCCCATCCAGTAGCGCATGGGATCGGCCCAGAACAGCCAGGGGCGGTAGAATCCGTTCATGCCTGAGTGCGGGATGGCGATGCCGCCGAACGTGGCCATGACGCACCACACGAGACTGTTGGCGTATCCCGCGACCTCTTCTCCCGCGCAGAAACTCGCAACCGCGAAGGGGAACCCGATGCCGAACATGCCCAGCGCCACGAAGCACAGATACCCGAACCCGCCGGACCCGAGCCCGACAGTGAACCAGCTGCACAGGAATGCAATCGTGTACATGACCAGCGCGAGCGGCAGCTCGACGGCGACCAGGGCAGCACAGAGTGCTAGCGGCGAATATCCTACCCCGGAGCGCTCGCGCGCCGTGAAGAGCGCCCACTTGGCGTACCACACAGCCTGCAGGTCCGCCGCGGTGGCTGGAACGATCCACTGCAGCAATAGCATGACGAGGATGCGGTTCTGGATGCCCTGCAGGGTGCGCGCCGGCATGAAGAAGCTGAATGACATGAACAGGGCCATGAAGACGGTCTTGGCGAGCCGGCTGAAGCTGTAGAAGCCGTCGCGCCAGACCGAGGTGGCGTGGCGGGTCGTAAGGAGGGCGAACTGGGTGAGAAAAGGGAGCGAGTGCGACTTGAGGTCAGCCTCGGTGGGCTGCCTGTTGATCGCCTCGACCTGCTGCAGGACCTTCTCGTTCTCGACCGACTCGTTCCACCGCTGGGACCACTTGTCCGCCATGGCCGGGTCGGCGACGGTGTCTAGGATAAACTCGGCCGGGTTGGCGGTGCTGGCCATGGCGACGCCGTTGCGCGCGAAGTAGTCCACCACCGTGCCCGAGTTGTCGCCCGTCTCGCCGAAGTAGACTGTCCTGCCGCCCGGCGCCAGCAGCAGGATGTGGTCGAACATGTCGAAGATGACGGCCGACGGCTGGTGGATCGTGCAGATGATGGGCACCCCGGACGCGGCGATGCCCTGCAGGAATCGCACGAGGGAGTATGCGGCCTGGCTGTCAAGACCCGAGGTTGGCTCGTCGAGAAAGAGCAGAGCAGATGGGGCAGCAGCGAGCTCCACGCCGATGGTCAGCCGCTTGCGTTCCTCGACGCCCAGCCCACCCTCGCCCGGCGTGCCGACGAGGGCATCGGCGATGGGGCCCAGGGCCAGCAGGTCCACCACCCTGTCGACGTGGGCCAATTTCTCTGTATCTGGCACGCTGGGTGGGCGGCGCATCATGGCAGAGAAGACGAGAGCCTCGCGGACCGTCGTGCCCGGGTCATGAACGTCTTGCTGCATGCAGAACCCGCACGCCTGGGAGAAGGCCTTGCCGACGCCCACGACGGACTGCCCGCCAAGCCTCATGTCGCCCGAGACGGTGCCATCATTTTTCCTCTGCGCCAGGGTGTCGAGTAGTGTTGTCTTGCCGGCGCCCGATACCCCCATCAGGGCCGTCAGCTGGCCCGGCTTGACGTAGCCACTGACGGCGTTGAGAAGAGTGCGTGGGCCGTCGCTAGTGTTGACCTGGTAGGAGATCTTGGAGAAGGTGAATGATGCCTGAAAATGTTAGCTATCGGTGAGACAATTCCAGATTGGTGTTTGTGTGTTCTTCCTACCTTGTCATCAAAACTCACAGATGGTGCGCCATCCTCGACCTGGGTCATCGAACCGCTCGAGTCATTGGGGCGTCTCTGGCCTACGAGCGAGGGGGAGCGCGACTGTGCCTCTACATCAAGCTCTTTCTCTGTCTTCTGAAGCGTTTCCTCAGCATCCCCGGGAATCACGGCACCTCTCTTGTATACACGGCCGACAACGCTGCCCTCCCCTCGTTTTGTCATATAAGTCTGAGCCAGGCCTTGCAGGATCGTATATCCGACCCAGAAACAGAGAAGAATGCCAAAATTCCGCCATGCGTCTGTCGGGAAGTAATTGAACTGTGCTGAGAGATACTTGGGCCCGGGAACAGATGCCACACCTGCAGTGCTCCCCGGGATAGGACAGCCTTGGTTGGCGATTGTGATATTCTGGGAGGTGTTTCTCATGGTCAGCACAAGATGCAAAAGGCCAAAGAATCAAGACTTGAGAAGAGAATACTCACCTCATAACCCGGCCCACTTGGAACCAACTCATCCTGCCCACACTCCAAAGTAATACCCTGGAACTCGAAGCCCATCAGCGCCTCCAGACCATAAGGACTAGGACTGATCCACCGGATCCAAGACCCCCAACCAAGCTGAGTCGGCCACGGCGGCGCATACCCAGAGTACAACAACAGCACCGGCATAGCTGCGCCACCAAGCATCAGCGCGACGGGTACATTCGGCGCCGCGGCGCCCAGCAGGCGGAACACGGCCATGAGTGCCGCGTACGTGACGAAGACGATCAGCTCGAAGAACCAGTAACCCCCACCAGAAATCGGGTCGCCCATGAGGAAGTAGTACGGTATCGTAAAGCACAGCGTCTGCGCCAGACAAACAGGCAGGTCGGCCACCGTTGTCGCCGCGGCCGCGATCCCGGGGCTGAGCATCCCCAGCCCGTGGTGCTTGCGCAGCACCGGCCTCGTGCGCACTGCGAGCCCCGTCTCGGAGAGCGCGTTGAGGGCGAAGAAGATCAGCGCGAAGAAGACGCCGCCGCTGCGCTGGAACGCGCCCGTGTTGGAGGTGGGCGGCTCACCGCGGTACGCCGCGCCGAGGACGAGGGCGTTGGTCGTGTTGAGGGCGAGCACGGTGAGCAGGTCGCGGCGCCCGCCCCAGATGAGCTGGTAGTAACGTGTCATGGCGGCCAGGAGCTGTGTGTGTGGGCTGCGCACCGTCAGGGAGGACTTGGGGCTCAGGGAGTCCTTGGTCGCGTTGAACTCAGCCTGGAAGCTGGCTGCCTTGGTATCGTCTTTTGCTGTGTTTTCGCGGAAATATCGCACATCTTTCTGCAGAGTCTGGTATTGAGGGCTGCGGCGAAACGCTTCTGCGAGACCATCTGGATCAAGAGGAGGCCGGGGCTGGAACCCGTCTATGACACGCTGCTCCTCGGGCGAAGTGACTGCAGAGAGGAAGTCGGGTGTGGTCTGTCTCATGGGACAATAGAAACCGAGGTGATCCGTGAAATACTCTTTTGCTTCGTCACCTGCCCGTCCCGAGTATATCACCCTCCCCTCATACAGCACGAGGACACGGTCGAAGCACTCGCGGTAGATGCTCTCGGAGATCTGGTACGCCGTGACGACGTTGGCCATGCCCGTCGCATCAGACATGGCCCTCAGCAGCCGGAGAAACGCCAGAGCCGACGAGCTGTCGAGCCCACGCAGCGGGTTGTCCCAGCACACGACAGCCGGCGCGGCGGCGAGCACCTCGGCGAGGCTGACCCGCTTGCGCTCTCCCCCAGACACGCCGCGCACAAAGGCGTCGCCCACCACCGTGTCCGCTGTGTGCCCTATGCCCAACGCCCCAAGGATTCGGCCCGCCATGCGCCGCGCGAACTGTGTGTCGGACTCGGCCTTCAGCCGCCGCGGCTTCCGCAACTTCAGCGCGAACGCCATCGTGTGCGCAACGCTCAGCGTGGGGAAGTGCACGTCGTCCTCGGCATTGTAGACGACCTCGGACCCGTGGTGCCGCGCCATCTCGGGCGCCTCGATAGTCCCGTACCGCACAGCGCCGTCCACACCCGTGAAGGACCCGCGCTGGTTCGCCAGGACCTTGAGAAGAGTCGAGCAGCCTGCGCCGGGGCGCCCGAGCACGAGTAGTGTCTCCCCCGGCGGGACAACGCCGGTCGCGCCTTGGACTAGTCTGCGAGTTGAGTGTAATGGTCGTCCTATCACCTGACGGAACAGCTTTGTCGGCCATCTGACGAGAATGTCTTCGAAGATAGCGAGCACATCTTCTGCCCGGGACTCGCCGGCCACTGTGCCCCAGACGTCGACATCTTCGAATAGGATGCCTAAGGCGCGGCCGTCGGGGCGATATGTCGGGAGCTTCTCATCCTGCACCTCACATCAGCTTTTGTTTACGGGTGAAAAAATTGTACTGACGCAGAAAGCAAGTATGAAACACAACTACACACCATATCAGAGTTCTTGGTATTTGCCAAGATAGGCTCTCCTACTAGTTTGGTCAACCCAAAGGCGATGAACTCGACAGCCTCCATAGGTGTCTCCGCTGACAAAAGACAGGCGCTGCTGTTGGGTTGAACATCTTCATCTTGGATTCTCAAGACACCTATTTAAGGGACAATGGGAGGAGACGACAGTCATAAAGGGCGTTGATTTGGAAACAACGCATTACCAAGCAGCCCACAGGGAGATGTTAGTAATGTTCTAAATGTCCGAGATGAGAGCAAGAAAATGGGTTTCACAAGGCATCACTCGACCGTTCGGCCGTCCGAGTCTGTGTTGTTGAATGATGCAATGTTCTGGTTGGATCCCGGCGTTTGGAAACACTTGAAAGGGTCCTTCTCAGAGCCCGGCTAAATATCCGCAAATGTCCGAGTGTGTGTGGGCTCACAAGACAGACCCACAAGTCGACCGAGCATGAGGTGGCGGCGAAATCACGACATAGAGGCAGAACAAAGAGGTTTGAGCGTTCTCTCGAATGATTCAAAGCTCTCGGTAAACACAGAATCAAGGTAAGGAAATATTGGCCTCGTCATTTTGATGTTTCTGACACCTCTTGGGTGGTTTTGATAGGAATAATGTCCGAGCCAAGCTCCCGCCCGACGTTAAAAGCAAGAAATCTGTTGCACGGGATAAACTGCATGCCATTTAGCAAAGCAATATCATTTGCATAGCTATAGGAAGTGATTGTCCATGGCCAATGGAGACCAAACGATTTTAAGGAAGCACACAGACATGACTCCCTGCAAGAGAACGTACTCTCCACCAACCCCCCCCCCCTTTGGGACCCACTCAGACATATTCTTAGATCAGTACCAACAGCGCGCGGAGCTTATGATGTCGTTGAAGTTGAAGTCATTCAGGTTTGCGATGCCAGGGTTCCGAATGTTATAAATCTTGCGGCCGCCCTCGTCACAGTTGCGCCTGTCGTAAACGTGGCAGGTGACGCCCGGGTCGGGGCCCCACGAGCTAATGCTATCGTCCCATGGGTTCACGAAATTCGCTATGCAGATTATTCGTCAGCCACGTTGCCGTCGTGCCACACAGGATGACAGGGTCGCTAAGGTCACAATTGAGGTAGGGAGATTTGAAAAGACTTACCGCACTTGTCGTTCGTCCAGTGCATGACTGTGCACGCCGGCTGGAACCCGGCATTGATACAGACATATACGTTGCCGGTGGCCCGGGTGGAGATCTCCTCGGAGGAAATGGAGGCAGCCTCTATCACGGGGCCCTCGGGATGGACCAGGTGCGCCTCGGCAAAGGTCGTATTGAAGGGCTCGATGTCCCCCAAAGCGGAGTACTCGGCTGCCTCTGATCTAGGGAGCACTGAAGCACTTGAGAGCTGCAGGGCCGCGATCATAGAGGTGATGGTGAAGCGCATCTTGAATTTGATGCGGGAAACAGGGACGCTGGGTGGGTAAGAGTACTAATGAGGCTTGAGCGGTAGTCTGGAAGGAAGAGGCTGATGAGGAAACTAGAACATCGTCTTCACAAGGGACCGAAAGGCTTTTATAGTCCACGATGCGCAATGGGTTATGGAACTTTGTATCGACATTTTCACCTTTAGAAGTTGTCTATAGAGCAATGTCATCCGAGATTCTATCATGAAGCCCGGCTGCATTCCAGGCCAGAAAGGTAGGGGCTTTTGAGGCTGGAGTCATGAGTAAGCACTGAGTCAACCCATTCCAACAGTCGAAAGCGGGCTGATCGAATGTGTTCTACAAAGCCATTAGTATAGCTAAAGTTATGGGGCCTTGAGACACTTACGCCAAGGTGGCGCTCTTGGAAGTGTGGGATCGTACCATTTATGACACCGGTCAACTAGTAAACCAGGGAGTAGTAAGGATTATCCGTAGTACCTGCCTGCTGGCCGGGGATAGAAAGTTGGATTCGGCCGCCCATGATGTCCTTGAAAGCAAGTACACTCAAATTTGGAAGCTGCTTCTGCTACACAGCACTCAGAAGCAAAATCTGGCACTGTGTAGATCGTTGTATCTCCTTGGCATTCTCACCGAGAAGGTGAGCCAAGACGAGAATGTCTTTCAATTCAAATTGAAGGGTCAGGTGATTGCTCAAGATTTTATGTAAGAGAGAACGCCTTCAATCACCGAGGTGACCCAGTTCAATGCCCGGAGCTGCGAAGCTACGCGACAGAATACCTACATGTAGGTAGCTTGTACTTATGCCAGGTAATATGTCTTTTGAGATAGAGCGACGATCAGATGGGATGTACGGAACCTAAGAGCTACTAGTCATCTCAGGTGGGTGGCTAGTAGGGATAGACAGATGAGGACATTGGTAGAAATGAACGGAATGGAGTTGACCCTGATCCTGTTTACCATGAGATCCTAGCCTTTAAAGGGACGTTCATGATGTACGAAGGGCTACGCAAGTATGGTCAGACGTACTTACTCGCTTATCCTGATCAATGAGCCTTTCTACATTTCATCAGGCTAGTGATTCAACCGGTGAAACGGTTAATCAGCCACGGGATTGAAAAGTTTCTCGTGACCGAATGCCATTCTGCCTTTAGCTTGGCATATTTGAATTAGTCAAGAGAGAACAGCAACTTGCAATCCAAAATAAGTTTAAAGCAGCCCGCTCCGCTCTCTCTTTTCCCCATCTCACGTTGACTGGTCCGAGCCGGAATCACAGATCAATGACACAATTGCAAGTGGCAAGGAAAACACAATCAGAAATGTCCGAGAAGGGAGCCACAGACATGAGCGGTGCAACGAGAGCCGCAAATAACGGGGTCTACTTACACATGTAGGCCAGAAGCCACTCCCTTGGGGGCACTTCTCGAGCAGGCGTCCACTTGTGAATATGTCCGAAAATGTCCGGGCGGGATGACCGGCTCCGCTGTGGGTGCTCCACACACGCACGACCTCGCCGGATGGGCCTCCCCGGGGACCCAGGTATCGATAGGACGCCCTTTAACTAGCTGCGTTTCCCATCTGATAAGCCACTCCTCTGTTTCTCCTTTACCTAAGATGAGATCAAAAAGAGGCCGACTGCGTGGATCCCGGGGATCTGGATAATGTGGAGAAAGAGGATGCACGACGAGACCACGCGTGTTAGGTTGCCCCCTTCGCCCACCCCTACACTGACAAAACGTGACGTACTCGCCACAGAACGACCAAGTTGCCCTTCATCTGCGCGAGTAAAGCACGCCGACCGAAGTAACCTCCGCCTCACCCACAGTGACAAGACACAAAATCTCACAGCATAAACCCACCACTGATCAGCCCAGGTCAACATCTCAGGGAAGATTGTGTTGTTTCATTTCATTAGTTATATGCCGCCGGCCTGCCTCGCCTCGCCTTGCCTATGGTATGGTATCTCAAAGCAGAAGAGGCGAAGAGAATCATCAAAGCAGGATGGATGGGGAAACAGGTGTGTGTAAATATCAATCAACCAACCAAACCAGCCAGCCAGCCCTCGCAACCAAAAGCAAGTTAAGCAGGCAAGCTAGTGAGAAAGACCCGCGCGATGCTTTGAAAAGACTAATGCGCGCAACCATCTCTGGCGGGAAAACATGGCGAGGAAGTATTGGAATAGAAGACAGAAGATCTTGGTCGTTATCTCCAAGCAGATCATCCTTTTTCTTTCCCTTTTTTTACATGACGACCTGTATTTGCGGGGGAGTTCAAGTCAGCCTCACGATTCATACTGAGCCCAGAGAGGAGTGGCAATGGCTGGGTATTGCTTGGGAGCACATGGCAAGTAGAACTTACACAATCATCCTTGTCCTTAGTCTTGGGGATGCCCATCTCATCAAACGTAGCCGGCCCGTTGCCCATAGTCTTGCCGTCGGGGTGGTCCGTCGGCTTGCGCGGCGCCTTGGGGGGCGCGCTGGCCGTGCTGGGCGCGGGGCTGGCCGTGCCGGGGCCGTGCGAAGACGAGGCCGTCGGGGGCCGCGCACCGGCCGGGTTCTGCTGCGGCGGCGCGCTTGACCGCCCGCCGTTGTCCGTCAGCGTGTACCCGGCCATAGGCGGCCGCGGCCCACTCGACTGGCGGCCCTGCTGCGGAGGGCCCCCGAGGGACTCCTGCCGCGGCGGCGCGAACGAGCTTGAACGTCCGCCGTACTCTTGTCCAGGCATGGAGCCTGCTGGTGGGATCATCGGTGGTGACTGGGGGCCTTGTTGTCCGTATGGTGCGCCTCGTCCTGCTGCTGTTTGCGGGGTTGGTTTGGTTAGTCTGGTCTTTGCTGGATATCCATATGGAGGGCCGACGTTAGATGAAAATGCCATACCATTTCCACCTGGTCCGCCGGCAGGTCTTCGTCCATCCGGTCCTCCCATACTGCCCATGCTGCCCTGGCTGCCCTGTCTGTAGCCTCCTGCTGGCCCAGGGCTTGGCTGCCTGTAGCCTCGTCCACCTGGGGGCATGCCTGCTGGCGGGATGACACCAGGTGCCAGGTTGTTTGGTCCGGGTCCTCCTCTTCCAGCGCTTCCTGGACGGATTCCGAAAGCACCCTGGTTGCGCATCGGTGGCTGATATCCGTCTTCGGGGTATGGGGCGGCGGATGCCGGTCTGTTGACGTTGAGGGGATAAGGTTTCGTTTCGTCTTCTGGGTAGGGGGCTGCCGACTTCGGCCTCATAGCGAGGTTGCCATGGTCAACGTTGACGTTCAAGCCAAAGGCAGGTGGACGGCCATCGGCACCTGGTGGACCGTGCCTGGGAGACGGGTTCGGCGATGCTCTTGGGCTTCTTCCGCTAGGGTCGTTTGGCGTCGCTGGGCCCTCAGGCAATGCTGCCATGTGTTGCTGATCCTTGAGCCTCTGGAGCCGCTCTGGCCGCTTGCCCCTCATCGAACCATGCTGAGACTTGATTCTGGTAAGAGCGGTTGTCTCGTGGTCCTTCTTCGACAAGCTCTTGTTCCTCTGCAAGCTGTCCAACCGTCCAACGGCGTCGGGGTTGCCATGCGACGCTGCCAGCTCGTACCACCGCCGTGCCTCGTTCAGGTCCTTCTGCATGTGTATTCCGATCTCGTGGTAGTAACCCATGGCGAACTCGCCGGTGGGAAGCTTGGCATCTGCGGCTTGTTTTGCGTATTTGAACGCGAGCCCCTCGTTTTTGGCAAAGTTGCCTTCGTACCCGAAAAGGAACCATCGACTGACGCCAAGCGCCGCTTCGGGCTGACCTTGTACCGAGGCAAGGCCATAGTAGTGCAGGGAGTAAGCAGGCTGGAAGTCGCATCCGAGCTGGCAGAGCTCGTAGGCTTGGCCCATCTTGAGCTGGGCCTTCGCGAATCCGAGGTAGGCCGCCTTCTCGATGTACTGCCTGGCGGTGTCGACCTTGTAGGGAAGCAGGCCCTCGGGCACAGTGATATCGGGGAGATCTCGGGCGATGAGCATGCCGAAGACGTAGGCTCCTTGCGGCGCATCCTCGTCTGCCGTGTCGGCGGCCCTGTTGATCAGGTCGACACCCCGCTGAAAGTCCTGTCTCTGGCCGTGTTGCCCAAGCAGGGCCATCATGCCCAGGCGGTACATGGCGGCAGAGTCTCCCAGCCTCTCACCGTTGTAGTAGTGCGTGATCGCCTTGTCGAACTCGTTGGAGTTCTCGAAGAGCATTCCCATCCTGTACTCGGCGCGCCCCCAGCCCTGCTCGGCTGCGAGCTTGTAGCCCATGAAGGCCTTCCTCTTGTCCTCCCTCACGTCGAACTTTCCGAACTCGTCCCACTTGGCCATCATGAACACGGCCTCAGGGTGGTGCTGTTCGCTGAGATACCTGATGATGTTCATGGCGTCGAGGCGGAGTTCATGCTGTTGCTGGGGGGTACTCGGGCGGCCGCTGTTGGCAGCGCCCCGCGCGCGGTCCTCGGACGCGATCTCGACGTAGTTGAGGGCGTCCCTCGCCCACGACAGCTGCATATTCACATTGTTGGAGTGCAGCACATGTTCGCGCGCGTTGTATAATATTTCCTCCTTTTCGACATCGCTCGGTGGGATGTTGTCCCCCTTCACCTTGGGGAAGGGGGTGTAGCTCGGCATCTCGTTGGCCGCCATCGACTTGTAGGGGGCGTGGTTCGGATCGTCCTCGAAGGGGCGGAAGTTGCTGCTGTCGGGCTCGCCGTGCTCTTGACCGTAGCCGCCAGGATAGTTGGGCCCGGCGCCGTTGTTTGGATGCTGAGATCGAGCTTGTCCTGCCTGGTATTCCATGCGCTGGAGGTCTTGTTGCATGTTTTGAGGAACTTCGGGCATCACCCTGCAGTAGCGCCCGATCCAACGTCAGTCTCTCAGCTCCTCCTCTCCTTTTTTAGCGACCAAGCCGTCAATCGCGGTCGCGAAAGTACAGCGGGCCGACTGGGTCGCACAAAAATGGGGGTTGTTGGGGCAGCAGATTAAAGATTGAACAGAGTTATTTGACTGACCTCTGGGGCGCCGGAGCGTACATCTCGGGCATGGAATAATCGTCGTAACCTCCGGGAACAAAGGTTGCAGCAAACTGCGGCATGTCGTTAGAAACACTGCGGGTTGGCTGGATGGAGCCTGCATAAATAAAAGAAGGATCGGTCAGCCAGAGTCCCTTTTCCGGCCCCCTGCAACGTGGCGGGCCACAAGAACAAATCTCCAAGGACCCTGAAGCTCTCCCAGACTGGGTCAGGCGCAGGCCGTTAACGAGTAGAAGCGAGAATGGACAGGAGGGGCGGGCTGGAGTTCTAGAAGGAGTGATGAGCGGGACAGGTCGTCAGACTAGTCTAGTAGGCCTGGGTGCGGTGGGCTCGGCCGCCAAGAGAGATTCCAAGATCTAAGCGGGAATGGGAGGGGAAAACCCGTGGGCTGCCGTAGGTAGTGTGCGGTCCTGGCAGTGAATGAATGAATATTGACCGGCCCCTTTTTCTCAAGGTGGAGAGAGAGGAAATGGTCCAGGCAGGGTGCCAGGATGCCTCCGTTGATGACCCGACACCACACACACGCAGCACACACACACAGAGAGAGAGAGAGCAGCACAGCCATGCCAGTTGCCAGACAGCCAGACAGCGCTGCTTGCTGGGTGTCCCGCTTTCGTCACAGGCCGAGGACTTCCGGGCTCCACCATTTGGCTTCCGTTAGATTGATTCCGACAGGAACGCAGTGGCGAATCATGCAGTGAGAGGGCCGGACACGTAATGGGACAAAGGGCCTTGTCATTCAGCTTTGTGGTCCCTTATGGTTGTTTGGGGCTTTGAATGGGCACTTTGGCTCGGCAGGGCGGCACAGCCTGGCTTGATGACGCCGTTGGTTATTTCCCCTGGCCTAATCCAGACCCGGAACAGGGGCGGGGCTAGTAGGCTGGCAGCTGGCAAAAGCGTTGGATTGCTGGGATGGCATGAATGCCCATAGCTGTCTGTTTTTAAGAGACTCTGGTGCCTGACCGGGTAGGGGCTGGCTGCATGCCATTTTTAGAGTTCGCGGGCCGGCCAGGATACAAAATGCGTGGGGCCTGGCCGCGTATCGAAATGTCTTTGCGTATTGGCCGTAATCGTAAAAGTTTGGATGCCGATTGAATATTGCCAATAGCCTCTGCCTATCAATCTGGGTCGCAAGCCGCAGACTGCCTTGCCGCGTGTGTTTTTCTCTGTGTGTGCGTGTGCGTGTGTGTCGCTCATCCGTTCCTCGACTCTGGCTTGACTTCGCTCCACAGAACAGCGTCCCTGGACGGCAGCCACACACAGAGCGTGCATTGGGGGTGGGCAGGAAGAGCTTCAGGGCCAGGATGACAGGCGATAGACACAAGTCCTTCCTGCGGGCAGGTCTGGCTGTCTGTCTACCTGTCTGGCTGGCTGGCTGATGGCGAAACCACCCAACCTGCCAGTTGGCGGCCGCTGAGGTTGGTGGCGGCGCGCCCTGCATCGGAGATAATTGGGGATGAAGGGGAGGCGGGGACTTAGGTGGGGACTTACCAGCACCGAGAGAAGACTGAGTCGGTGTCACTGTCGCAGAAACACCCCGTTTTCCACCACGAGAAGCTGCTGCTGCTGCTGCATGCGACGCGGGCGAGGCTGCTGGCGCCAGGTCTGGACCCGCGTTGTACCTCTTTGCCTGCTGGTTGGGGCGGGCTGCGCGCGTGTAAGACGGGAGCGAACTCCTGCCTGTGGATGATGAGCTCATCGTGGGCGTGTTTCTGACTCGGGTTCTGCCCCTGCTTATGGCAGCAACCTTATTATTATGTTTATGCCTGCGTGTTGATCGGCTCCAACGCCCGCTTTCTTCCTGGAGCAAATGGAACGGTGCTCTTGATCAGACCAAGGTTTGTATCTCTGCATCAATTGAGATTGGTGAGTTTGTCTCTCACCGTGACCGGCAGTTGTCGCCAAATGGACTGGAGGCTGGACTGCGCCGCAAAGGAGGTGTCTCGTCTCGTATTAACCGATGCTGGGTGAGGAAGGATGACGGCCGCGCCTCAATGGGTCAGCGTCAATGCTGAGAGCTCCCAACGGAACGGCAGACGGTCACAGAGCCACAATCACTGAATGAGGGGCGAACTCGCTTTCGACGGATATCTGGCTCTGAGTTTTGATCGAGGAAAGGTCGACAGCAAGCAGTGAGGTTTGGGTGGCTTGTGGTGTTATTTGACGCGCAGGTGGTGGGTGGGAGTCGGTCGGGTTGAAGGATCACAAGCCGCCTGGGCGGTTACTCCAACAGGTCAGGTCGGCAGACGCAGCGAATGCGCGAGTGCGAGAGCGTCCCCAAACCAGCGCAGACGCGAGGGTTAAAAGGGGAAATACCGAGCTATCTCTGGGCAAAACGGTGGCACCCAGGCAGCAAGCAAACAAACAATGCTCAGGTGGCATCAAGGAGAGTTGTACTCATCTGTCTTCTTCATGGGTGCACTTGAGAGCTGCACGCCCGAGCGAGGGGTCACGCCCATTTGGGAAAGTGAGGCACGCACAAGCTGCGCCTTCCCGCCAACCTTGTGTCCAGCTCCAAGTTCCTCATCAGCTCCTTGGCCTGTTGGTCAGGCCAGGCCAGGTCAATCCGCAAACAGCTTTCGAAAGGAGGACCAAAACCCCCCAGCTGTCTCACATTTAGCCACATTCCAGTGCTCCGGTCAAATTCTTCCAGGAATAGACAGACCGGCTCCCACGTGTTGTCCGGAGGCTGGCGCATTTTCTTTGTCTTGCAGTAAGACATGTCAACCAAAAATCAATGGGGCGGCCCATGCCATTCCTTCACTCCACCAGTCTCCGTGGATCCTCGCGACTCCCAGCTGCCCGTTGCTATTCTAAGCTCTGCCACGAAACGAGAATTATGGCTACAGGCCTCATCAGATTGCGTTGAGGAGCATGATGCCAGGTTTCGAATCATACAATTGGGCATGCCAGTCTTTGGCTGGAGACACTTCATGGAATGTCCGGAATTGGGGGAAAGGACTGGACGCGAGGCCTGCACAGCATCAACACAAGGCCCCAGGCTAAAGTTTCATCGTCTCTAACAGCGTCCTGAAACCATAACCTAGACTAATCATGGTTTTAACCCACTTCCTTCTTCAAGACCACGTACAAATGAACAAATCATGGCACGAGTTAACGCACCAACAACAAACGCTCACCCTAAGGCTGGTTCTCAAGATACGCAAATTAGGCATCACCAGGACCGCTGTTGTCTAATGATCGACATAGCTGTATCTAACCTAATAGTCCCCAAAGGGAACACTCTCGGCCCCAGCGTCAATCGAAGTCCACGCTGCGGTCAGAAACTCTTCCGGTTGGGTAAACTTGAAGTCAGGCAGGAGCCGGTTCCAGGCGTCCGAGGACTCCCACTCGCCAGCCGCAATGCCCTGCAGCACCCCAGCCACGAGTTGAGGGGCAACGGCCGCGTGCGTCTCCTCCGGGACGGCCGGGTGGTCGACCTTCGGGAACCACGGGGCCTTGACCACTCCGGCCCTCAGATCTTCAACCTTGAGCCTCGAGACGGTAAAGGGTCCACCTGTATATTTGGTCCACACTGGTCAGCCATCATCCAGACTGCGTTATAATAATAAAAAAGCCATTTCTGGCAAATTCCTTGCCCACGTACCGCGTATTTTTTCACCCAGCGCGATCAATTCTCCGATTGTTATCAGCCCACCGGTGATGCCGCCGTCGACAGGCCACTCCCCTTCATATTCCACAGCCAGGGCGACAACTTTGGCGAAATCCTGCACGGTTGTGAGACTCACGACGCAGCCCTCACCACCCTCCGGGATCAGAGCACGGCGCTCGTGGAAGTTGAACGCCTGCTCAAACACACGGACGTGCTTGGCCGACTGGAAAGGGTAGGCCAGGTAGTTGGTGAACAGCCCCGGGACGAACAGGCAGTATTCAAGCACCTGTTATATCAGATGAGTTCAAGATTCGGCATAGACGGATGACGAATTTCATCTCCTCACCTTCTTGTCCTTATTCACTTGCGCCAAATAGTCCCGTGCCTCCTTCTTGAAGCCATACCAAAACAAATGTTCAAACTTTGCCCTGTGTTGATATTACAAACAAGGTCAGAAACAAGGTGTGCGAATGGCATCGAGGGACATGTCGATCACATACATGGCCCATTCACTAGGAGCAAAGCGCTTAACTCCGGCTCGGATCGAGGCGTCAATCAGATTGATCTGATTGCTCGTCTGTGCAGATGCTGTCGGCTTGATCGGGCCGGCGAGGAAGGAGAGTACGGTGTGCACACCGTCCAGAGTTCTAGTCAGCTCCGCGACGTTGTTGTAATTTGTCTTGACCCATCCGACTCCCTTTCCGAGATCCTCGGCGGGAGCGTCCTTTTCAGTTCAGCGCTCACATTTGCGTCATCTGCGTCATTGTAATCGTGTTGGTAAAAAAACGGACCTGTCTGGAGAGCAGAATTATTTCATGCTTCCCCCGGGCGACAAGGGCCTCAAGAACCTCCCGTCCGACCTCTGAACACTAGGTTCAGCAAACAGTTTCAAACCAAAGATGGCATAGGTGACACTTACGGCCCCACCCACCGGCTAATGCGATCTTGACCATTGTGAGTATAGCTCGGGGTGGGCGGCGAGGCGAAAGAGCAAAATTCTGCGACTCGGGTGGACTTTGGCGTACTGAATACCAATCCTACCAAAGAGTGGCAGCTGAACTTCGATATCGCGAAGGAACGGGGGATTGAAAGAAGTTCCTATCATGTTTTTATAGTTTTGATATCAAAGTCTATCACGTTTCCGGCTCATCCTATCTGCCTCCACGGTCCAGACCGCTCAAGTCAGAACATCGAGGGTGCCACAACGATCGGCGCTCTGCACCTCTTTAGGGATCCCAACCGGTAATTGTTGACTTCTCCACCGAAAGTCACTTCAGCTGCAAAATAGGGCCAAATGCTACCTGGTGGTCCAAAACATGCCAATACAAAAAGTAACCGTTTAGCTTTGAGATGTAGAGCCATGACACGACAGATACCCACAATAAACAACGTCATACAAGGATGACAAATGCCTTGTTGATTGACAATCTAGGCTGTGTGCGGCTGTTGAAGATATCCGCGATCGCTTCTGATCATGTAGTAACTTGTGAACAAACCGTCAAGATTAGCAGAGGTGGGAATACTTGAGCCTAGCAAAATAGTCCATGGGAGGTTGGGCGGGAGAGATGGTCGGCAAGATCAAGTGACGGATAGACACGGAGAGGCTCGGCAGACAAGACCGAGGTGGATAATGTGATTGTTCATATCTCCCAAAAAGACACCAAGCAATGCAATACTATTCTAGGCAAGCACAAAGCCAGTTGAAACCCATACTGCAACATACCCATCCCTCCCTCCAAACGCCAACACCTTTACGGAAACCCCGTTGTTGCCGGGGACTCCGCACTCATCTATCATATCAGAGGGGTAAAAGAAAAGCCACAAACGACCACTCAGTGCGATATGTACTGGAACACAGCCGAGACATTGTCCTCACCACACTCCTGCCGGAGCAGCAGGTCCTGGATCTGCTGGAGCCCCTCATTCGGAAAATGATTCCATGTGCTCGTGTCACCGTACAGCATCGCCGGCGCCTTGATGAACTGCTTGCCGTCCGGCTTACACCTCTTGCACTTGAACGTGTCGTGCGTGTCGCTGCGCGTGTCCGGCCGGTACTGGAACAGCTCCCGCAGGCTGTCCAGGCTGAAGTGCCGCTCCACGTCCTCCGCCTCGTCCACCACGCACGACGAGAGCGACTGCTTGTGCGACTGCCGCTGGAACACCTTCTCCTCGATCGTCCCCGTCGCGATGAATCGGTACACGAAGCAGTCTTTCTTCTGCCCGTCACGCCACACACGAGCGAGGGCCTGCTGGTCCGCGGCGGGGTTCCAGTCTGGGTCGAACAGGATGAGGCGATTTGCGCCAATCAGGTTGATACCACAGCCACCGGCTTTGCTGGAGAGGAGGAAGACGAACTGGCCTCCGTCTGGGTCGTTGAATTTGTCGACGAGTTTTTGCCGCTTATTGACGTTCATCGAGCCATCCAGACGTAGGCAAGGGTACGATTCGTTCCGGCACAGCCGCTCAAAGAGATCGAGTGTGGATGTATAGTTGGAAATAAGGACAATTTTGTCGTCGGTGTCAGCGCGGATTCTCTTCAGCATGCGATCGAGGACTGCCATCTTGCCGCTGTACCACGGCTTGACGTCACGGTCACGGCCTCGTGCCTCCTTGGGAACGTAGTCATCTGGGAAGTGCTCCTCGCAGCCAGGAAGATCATTGGACAGGTCAAGCAGGTCTGGGTGGTTGCATAATTTCTTGAGAATGTTGATGGCCTTGAGGGGCTGGCTCCCCTTGCCGCGGAGCAGTGCTTGAATGTCTGGACTTTTGATGAAGTAGTTGTAGAGGTCGGTCTGGAAGGGAGCATTGCTGCAGAAGACAACATGCTCGTACTTGAGGGGGAGGTACTTGGAGAGAAGGTCGTTGGATCTGCGGATGATGAACTTGTTGACGACCCCGAGCAGCTCCGATAGGCACTCATCGCCCCGCTGACGGTCTTTGTCTGATGCATCAGCATCGCGACCTCGGAGGATGGGGATCTCAAACCGCTTCCGGAATTCCAGTCTCGTACCCAGGAGACCCGGGTTGGCGAAACTGATCAGAGCGAAATATTCCGACAGGTCATTCTGGATCGGGGTTCCGGAAAGAATGATGCGGCGTTGTACGTTGAGACTGTTCAAGGCTGTGAAAGTCTGACTTTCGCCGTTCTTCAGACGATGGCCCTCATCGGCAAGCAACAGTCCAATCTTGCAGTGCTTGAGCTCCTCGACATTGAGACGCAGGGTCTCGTAAGAGACGATGATGACCGGCCGCGTAACAGCGCGCCCGCTTGAGATGGCCCACTGTTTGAGCTGCTGGTTAAGCTGCTCCTTGGTGGCCTTCCCGTCAATGGCAAAGGGCGTGATGGCGCCGGGACCCAGCCACTTGACCAACTCGTTGGCCCAGTTCTTCACCAGACTCGAGGGGCACACCACAATAGCCTTCTGTATGGTGGTCTTGCCTGCGTCAGGGGACTGCTTGAGCAGTGTCCACAGCAGGGTGATGCACTGCAGCGTCTTTCCGAGGCCCATTTCATCAGCCATGATGCAACCGTTGGCCTTCTCGTCGATCATGCCGGTGGTGCAGCGGTACATGAACTTGACACCTTCAATCTGATGGGGACGCAGGACTTTGGCGAGCTTCGGGTCGATGACCACTGGTACGCGTGGGTGGTCTGTGTCGACCTTCTTCTTGATACCAAGAATTTCGGCCAGACTCTTGTGCACGAGTGGTGCGTCGATGACCTCGGTCACAGGTGCCTTTTCAACCTCCTTCGGCTTCTCGATTTCCTTGGGCTTGTCATCGATGGTAGGGTCGTAGAGGACAATTGAGAATTCACCACTGGGGTCGTGCAGGGGCTTGGCAACGAATACGGCGCCGGTCCTCAGGCCCAGTGTGGGTGGCGGCCGATTGGGATTGTAGGCAGCGCTGTTCTTGTTGATGAGGGGGATGGAGAAGGCCTTTCGAAAGACCTTGTCCTTGTCTTTGGCCTGGAACACGGGGAAGCGATTGGCATCTCGGTTCGCAAGGGCGAGGCGGTCCTCGTTGGTGTACGGCTTGTCTACATCGACATCTCCATCCGCCCCCTTGTAGTCTATCCTCCTCTTCTTCCTCGCAGGTCGATCTGTTGCAACGGCTCTCGTTGCAGATCCGGGACATTTGAATGGCTTGTGAAGTCTGTCGATGGTCTGGGGCGTGGGGAAGCGACTCCTAGGCGCGACATTCTCCTTGTTGGCCTTCGGGGTCGACGCGACCTCGGTCCTGCAAGCCATAAGTACTTGAGCTGGGCAGGAGCAGGGTGGTGACGGTGTTGATGAACATGCTGGGTCAGAACTTACATTTTGCCTTCAGTGTTGTTGAAAGCCGAGCTCTGCGGCTCGTTGGACGGAAATTTGCCACTTCAATGGCCTCGGATGTGTTCGGATGAGGCGCGGTGGATGTTGTTTACTTGAGTTGGGAGGGACCGCGACTGCCAAGCTCGTGTCGGGAGGTGACGCGTCTGCCTCGCCGGGTCACGTGCAACAACACGTGTGACAAGCTTCGCGAGGTGCTGAGACTCCAACTTCTCTCGACGAGTGTATTTCGAGATAGCAGAGTTTATGTGACTTTGGCCATTGCTACTGAGAATGGCACACCTGCATAATTCCATGGATTGGTTGCTGTTGAGATGAGTTCGAGCCATCTTGGTCTCCTTCTGCTGGCCCGCTCGACCGCTCCTGCCGCATCATCACGTAAACATCCGCGGGAACTTGGGCCGAGGTAGTCTTTCGGTTTCTTCCTTGTGCAACTTACCGATTTAGGCTAACAGAACAGATCTTCAACCCACTCAATCAATTTCTCATCCATGTAGATGCGTATGTTCAATTGGCATCAGCGAGCATATAAACGGTCCCCTACTTCAGAAGATCAAATGCCTGTCGCAGCTTTGTGAAAATTGCCTCATGGACATGTCTCTAGCCTCCTCCTCGACCGTCTCCACACAACCTGGTCCAGGGCGTCTTTAACATTCTACCAATACCTTGCTGCCTCCAAACTGTCATTCGTACTTTTATCAGTGTCTATACGTTTTGTGCTTGATGCTTGGCACCTTAGTGAGGCTTGAGAGAAAATACCTCGATAGAGCACCGTCTCCTAGCAGAGAAGGCATCTGTGTGCCTTGACATCTGTGTGCTGCGGGCATCGAGGACGCCGAGGACTGCATAAATCATGTCTGCCGACTTCTGGGCCGGCTATATTTCCGGCGCCGTCGGCATTGTTATAGGCAATCCCCTTGATATTCTCAAGGTGCGCCTCCAGGCTTCTAGCAGTGCGTCCGGAAATCCAACCTCGACAGCTCCATCGAGTCTCCCGGCTCAGCCGTCTCCTTCGGCGTCCACTTCGGCCCTCACCCTCCTTCGCAAGTTCTCAACGGGCACCGCAGCACCCATACTCGGCTACGGCGCCCTGAACGCCCTGCTCTTCGTCTCGTACAACCGCTCAGAAGAGCTCCTGAACCGAGCGTTCTCGCCACATGGCTCCTCGCAGTCATCTCCGAATTCAAATGGCTCCACAACCGGATCCAATCTCTGGACAACATTCCTCGCGGGCGCCATCGGCGGCCTCGCCACGTGGGTGGTCTCCACGCCCACCGAGCTGATCAAGTGCAGGGCGCAACTCAGCACCAGCCCGCAGGCTTCAAGCTGGGACATCCTCAAGCGTGTCCTACGCTCCGAGGGCGGTGTGCGGGGCTTGTACTTCGGTGGCACCGTGACCGCGCTCAGGGACAGCGTCGGCTACGGCTTCTACTTCTGGAGCTACGAGCTGACCACGCGCTGGATGGAGCAGTGGTCGAGATCACACGAGGGCCAGCAGGGCGGAAGCTTCACCGGCGGCGAGACCGCCAAGGTGCTCCTCTGCGGCGGGCTGGCGGGAATTGTGACGTGGGCGAGCATCTTCCCGCTGGACGTGATCAAGACGCGGGTCCAGGCGCAGGTGCTCGGCGCCAGCACCATCGCCGTGGTGACGGGGGAGAGCAGCCCTCTGCTTCGGACCCCGGTCCCGAAGAGGCTCGGGGCGATCGAGATTGCGAGGGATGCGTATAGGGAAGGTGGGCTTCGAGTCTTCTTCAGGGGCCTGGCAGTGTGCAGTGTGCGGGCCTTCATTGTCAACGCGGTCCAGTGGGCCACGTACGAGTGGATCATGATGGAGCTTGGTCAAGGAAGGAAGAGACCTGAGGCCATGCCGGCTTAGTGTCTACCTCTGCAACTCAGAAGCGGATACGATTCATCCTCTCGGGCTTGAAAACCTCTTCTTCCGACCGACAGGGCAGCAAAAGACAAGACTTCATTCGACTCACGCACACTTGCAGAAGAGGCCGTCCCAACCCCAACTTGGGGTCGACTCGATGAAAAGAATCGGCCGGTAGGCCATTCGTCGATCGCCTTTTGAGTTGTCGTATTTTCCTTACTAGCAGCTCACAGACTGGCTGATCATGATTCGACCGGTGATCACTTAGGGAACACGAGCGTCGACATAGACCGGAGTCACCGTGGCCAATCTCGTGCAACAGCCGCTCTTACTTGCTTGATTCCTTCCCAAGCCAATGAGCATTTCCTGATGGGCGTACCTCTCGGAACCGCCGCGAAATGGCTAGGATATTCAATTAAAATTATACTTGTTCCAATAGCCTCGAGGGTATTCCAAAACCACCACCTCCGATGGATCTCGCGGCACCAAAATCCTAGCAGAGATGCGGCCGGATAGATGTGCCGCCGTCAAGTTCTCTTCGCTTAGGTTCAACGCTGAGAACTCACTCGAGACGACACTCTAGAGAATCATTTTGTTGAGTATCTCCAGGCACTTGTCAGGCTGGCTCAGGAAAGGGAAGTGGCCGGCGTCGATGCGCTCCGACTTGAAGCCCAGCGACTCCGCGAGCTGCTCCTGGAGCGGGCCCGGCACGCACTGGTCCTGCGTGCAAATGAGGTAGCTCTTGGGGATGGTGATGTCGGCCGCGCTGAACTTGATGGGGACCTCGAAGGCGTCCTGCGAGTGCGTCACGACGCCGTCCCAGTACCTCGCCAGCTCCTCGGGGCTGCCCTGCACGTCGCTGAACAGCACCTGCTTGGCGTCCTCTTTGAGCTTGATGGCGTGGTTCTAGCCCGCGGGCGGTCTGTTAGTCACGGGTCACACGCAAGCGAGTAGTTTGGCACGCAACTGGCCCGTAGCCAGACGAGCGTGCACCAAAGGAAGAATACAGGATAGAGACAGGAACATTGCCCCCCGGGTGCGTACCTTTGAGTAGGCCGGCGCAAAGTCAGCCCACGGCGGCCACTGGCCCCCGAAGACGGCAAAGAGGTCCATCCCCGGGGCAGGGATCGCAAATGCAGCCACATAGATGATCTGCCTGAACCCTCCGGCCTTGCCCTGGCGCGCACGGTCCGCGACCCCGTTACCGGCCGTCGCCGCGCCGCCCGGGACGCCGCCGTACGAGTGGGCCACGATGACGACCTCCCGGCCGCGGTCAAAGAGCGGCTGCGCCGTGTCGAGGATCACCTGCACGTCGGCCTCCCACGTCTGGCCGCGGACCTCGTCGCCGCCGGACGTGCGGAGGTGGGGCAGGTAGCACTCATAGCCCAGGCCCTCGAGCTGTTGTTTCAGGGGCTCGTAGGACGGGCTTGGCAGGGACCAGGCACCATGGACGATAATTATTGCGGGCTTCTGGGAAGAGGGTGCTGCGGAGGAGGCCATTTTTTCTTTTTTGGGGGTCCGGCAGTTGCTGGGTTTGACACGTGAGAAAGAGAGAAAGAGGAAACGAGGGAGGGAGGCCAGGAGAGGTATGGAGTTCGGAAATGGAAAATGCGACGTGAATTTTGTCGTGTACCCTGCTTGGTTTGGGAAATAGACGAATAGGAAAATAGAGATGTGATATTGGCGGACGCCCGCGCAAGATAAGTATGGCGGCCCGGGAGCTGAAGATCTGGTCCCCGGTGCAGCACTTCACATGTTCCTGATCGGCCGGTGGGGTGGTGCAAATCGTATGACACTCATCATCGCGAGCCTCATGGTGGATAGAAGGCCACCCCTGGGTGGATATGCGAGCGAGTCAGCGGCATCCCAAAGGAGCAGGCTGAATCGGCTCACTTACACCACCTACACCACTTACACGGCCCTCCCTTGGCCCGGCCGGCCGGGCCCCTGTTGGAACCTTAAGTCTCTGAAGAAACCGAATGTTACAACCCACAACACGTGGTGACAATTCCAACGGGGTCTTTGTTTTTCTTTTCCCATCACTCTTGAACCCTTTCTCCGCCGACTCGCGGGAGATCCAGCGAGCAATGACAACCGCTGATCTCAAGGATATTCCCTCTTACGCCGCCGCCGCAGTTGCCGAGTTCTTATCATTGCCTCGAGCTTGAGCCTTTCCATTTCGCCGGTCGATACTCACACGACATCAACGAAAACACCGATAAGCACCGGGCGTCTCGTTCTTTCCGATGGGCAGCCATGCAGTGGACCTGTCACAGTTCTCGCAGGAGTATATCGACTATGATCAAGGCCCGGCCGTCGTCGGCGTCTCCATCGCCGTGGGGCTCCTCGCGCTCGCGAGCGTTGGTCTGCGCCTGTGGGCTAGGCGCATGAAGAGGGTCGCGCTTGGGATCGAGGACTATCTGATCATAGTGTGTGTGGTACGCAAAACAATGAGTGATGGACCACGGAATTAGTGATGGGATCCAAGACCGAGGAGCATGTCGGACTGATACTTTTATGTAGCCTCTTCTCATCGGAACTGTCATCTGTGGTAAGGAGTTCTTGTCTGATCATGACCTGTGCTTATCTTTACTGACGCAATTTTCAGCCATCTTCGGTAAGCTTCCGATCTTCGCCTTCCTGAGGCTGAAGCCTAAGTGTGGGCGCGCCCGACTAACCCTTTTGACCAGCTGTCCATCTCGGTCGGGTGGGTAGACATTATGCGGTGAACAGAATTGTCGATCCACCGAGTTACGGTCGCGGCCAGGCAGTAAGCTTTCTCTCACACTGGACAATTCTTGATCAGAATGCTGACATCCACCAGGCCCTCTTCGCCGTCGAGTGCATATACGGCACACTCCTGGTGGTGTGCAAATTCTCGATCCTAGCCATGTACTGGCGCATATTCCCGACGCCGTTCGTGAAGAGAGGGTGCTGCGTGCTGGGCGGGATGACGCTGGCTTGGATCATCGCCGTCGCGCTGGTGGCGTTTCTGCAGTGCCGCCCCATGCAGAAGATCTGGCTGCCCGACACACCAGGCCACTGCATCGACAACAACAAATTCTTCATCGGCAACGCTGTTCCCAATATCTTCACCGACTGTGCGATCATGGCGCTGCCTGCGTACGAGATCTCGCGTCTGCGGATGGGTTCTTCGCAGAAGATTGGCCTGGCTGGTATCTTCCTGCTGGGCATATTGTGAGTGCTGTCATCTTGAGAGAATGTCGTCCCGCTTTTGGCTGATTTGGCTCCAAGTGTCTCATTCATCAGCGCCATCCGCTTGATTTTCTTGTTCCAGCTGAGCGCTGGTGGGAAAGACGGAGACCTGACCGGTGAGTCGACTCGTGTCCATTCCCAATCGTACGAAGAATCCTCAGCTAATCTGCCGAAAGTTCTGATCGCTGTCCCATGGATCTTAACTGTTGTCGAGGGTGAGTGCGCAGTATTATGCGCCTGCCTACCTCTCCTCCGACCGGTAGCGCAGGCCGTCTTCGGGCGGGTGCTCACGTCGGGCGCGGGCAAATCGTCCAACAGGCGGCCCAGCGGGCTGAGCGCCCTCAACTCGGCCGACCTCGTAACGATCGGCGGTGGGGCTCCCGGTGGCGGGAGACGGCCCGTGTTCAAACAGGGGAGCCATGGCAGTCGTCCCTTCGCGGTGTTGGATGACACTGATTCCGGGGAGGGGATACTGGTCGGTGGCCAGAGTATGAGCACGAGCGTACAGGGGAGCGACGGCAAGGCGCCGAGTGAGGGTAGCGATGACATCCCGCTGGAGCGGATTACTGTGCAGCATGAGGTGAAGGTAAGCTGGACTGACGCCAAATCTCATGGTTGAGATATACCTGTGGTGGTGTCGTCTATTTCGGCTGCCCTCGATGCGGGCGATACATGGCCCTTCCAAGATCTGTCTGTGGTCTATAAACAGATGGCTGGATGTTCAATAATATTTAATGAGACCTGTGCGAGCATGATTGATACCAGGTCAGCTGTAAACAGAGGCCGCCTCACGATGTACTTGTTGGAGAGGAAAAGCAAAAAGAGAGGTTGTCGCCAACACCCTCCTCACGCCCTGCCACCCCGATAAGGTGCTACAGCGCGTCCCTCCTTTCGGTGTTTCCTTTTACAGGAGCTTCGGGATATTTGTTGCAGTGTCTTGCTCCCACCTGCCTGTGTTTTTATTGGCGTTGCGGTGGACACTGTGTCTGAACTCGTGGCCTTTGGGTTTGTTTTCCACCTAACCTATGTGTTTATTGGCTTTGCAGTGGGTGCTTGTGTGTCTGGACTTATTGGGGTCTTTCAATCGCTCGCTTTGCCACCATGCCAGCTCGCCTGTGGTTGTAAGATGCGGTTTTGTGTGTGCTATCTCGTTGAGAAGACGATGCGACGAGGTGAGATGAAGGCGGCGTTGTGAATGTTAGCAGTGTCAATGGGATGTCACTGCCGTTGGGATGGAGTCCCGATGAGGCTCATGTCAGGCGAGCATCGATCGCCAGAAGGTGGTCCAGGCCAAGACCTGCCAGAGCCCTGCCATGCAGTGGAATGCAACACCCCTGGAGCTATCCGATCGGCAGGTGCAACTCAGGCTAACCCTGCCTGTCAATTTGGCCGGCAGGACGCATCTCCCAATTGTTCATCACGGATGCACGGGTAAAGGTGGGCACGAATTAAGGGGGTGAGGACAAACCAACAACCATTCAGTCTTTTTTTCACTAGCCCATGTGCTTCCTGCCTCTGCAGGCAAAAAGAGAGGCAGAACGGGCGGCAGGTGCGTTCAGCTCCGGCTCAGCTCAGCCCGTATCGGATCGACTCGACTCGGCCTGGCTCACGAGCTTACCTGCATCTGTCATCTTGCACTTTCTCACTTCTTGCTGGCCTGATCTACCGCTCTGCTCGTAATAATCATAATCCATCGGGTCGCATCGCTGCTCTTGATGGCTTCGCCTCGCCCATTCTGACGTCTTTCTACCAGAGGACAGGTCGTCCGTCCGTCCGTCCTTTGTGCGCCGTTGCTCATTCCAGTGATACCACATCTAAGTCAATCAATTAATCGTAACCAAATCAACCCCGCGACTTTCAAGGGTCCTCGTTCGGTCAGCCAGGATACTCTTCCCCGGATAGAGTTTGAGCTCGGACAGGCGCGGATCGCTTCGCTTCGCTTCACGCGTTTCGCGTTGCCTTGCTTCCGTCCACCCACACGATGATCGCCGTGCGCCCGAGGCCGGTGATTGGCATCGCGATCGCCATACTTGTGGTCGCCACCTTCTACCTCCTCCACCCTAACCGCAACGCCCTGCGCGTACCTTCGAGTTTCTCCGCCCCCTTCTCCGCCTTCAGCGGCTCGCCATCCGCCGACTCCTCGTCCTCCAAGTCGAACGTCGCAGAGAAGCCCTACGGCAGGGACTACCATGGCCACTCCACGCCCGACGACATCAACCGTGTGACCAACGGTACCCTCGGCTTCGGCAAGGTCTTTGTCGTCGGCCTGCCGGAGCGCACCGACAAGAGGGATGCCATATCGCTGTCGGCCGCCCTGACTGGCTTCGATATCGAGTGGGTCGATGGCGTGCGCGGCGAGTCTATCCCGGACAAGGCCGTGCCCTTTGGCATCGACCGGAAGAAGTTGATGGAGACAAACCTGGGCAGCTGGAGGGGGCATATGAATGCGATACGGAGGTGAGCACCACCCCCACACACGAACCCTTACGCTTGGCAATGCAACCACGTTACTTTGTTGATCGGAAGCTAATCTTTGTTTTCTACAGAGTCGTCGATCAGAACCTCGATGCAGCCCTCATAATGGAAGACGACATGGACTGGGACGTCCGCCTGAAGCCCCAACTCGAGATCGTCGCAGCTGGCGCCCGCGCTGTCATGTCCAACCTCCCCGATACCTACTTCCCGACAGGCAGGGCATCCTCCTCCGCCGGTCCTATGCCGACCAGCCCCTACGGCGACGACTGGGACATTCTCTGGCTGGGTCACTGCGGGGAGCCGTTCCCAGAGGACCTGCCCGAGAATAAGGAGCTGCCTGACGACGACGCGGGCAAGGTGGCAATGATGCGGAGGTACACGATCCTTAATGACGCGACTGTACCGCCGCTGGACCATGTCACGGGCATCGTGGACTTCAAGGCGCACCCGGAGCGCACGCGCTGGGTCCACGTCACCGCCGCACCGATCTGCACATTTGCCTATGCCGTCTCCAACCGCGGTGCACAGAAGATACTGTACGACCTTTCCGTCGACCGCCTCTCAGGCCCTTTCGACAACGCCCTGGCCTGGCTGTGCCGCCGCGCCGTGGGCGGGTGGAGCAAGCTGGCCGCCCTGGCAGCAGCAGGGGACCCGCAGGACCGCGAGGGCAAGCTTGGCGACCGGGGGCTGGACGCAAAGTGCCTGAGCGTGACACCACCCGTCTTCTTTCACCACAAGGCAAAGGGGAACATCCACGGCGACAGCGACATCCAGAACGTCGGCGGCGAGGGCGAGGAGGAGAAGCCGCCCGTGATTCGGGAGAAGGGCAGTACTGAGAATGTCATGTGGAGCGCACGGCTGAATATCTTGAATATGATACAGGGGACGGCGATGAAGAGCCAGTGGTAATTTGGCTTTGGCCTTGGTTGGGTCTTGCTTCTGGAGTATACAGAGATGGCGGGAGTGTCATGGTTGTCCATTCACGGCGTTATATGGGGTTTGGAAACGGTTAGATATCCAGGGTAGAGATTGGATTCTCTTTCTGCGGCGGACTGCTGCTTCTTTTGGATGATCGTTCTTGACCAATGCCTTTGATGATTACTTGCTCAAGTCGTGGCGATACCGCGGGGTTCTGGCTGAGTGAGGGTGATGAGTGGATGGGTTCGACAGCGCGGCGCGTGGAGGTCATGTCAGCTACTGTGGTCTTGCGACTACACTCTTCACAAGCAAGTGCTCGGGGTCTGAGCAGCTAAAGGTATGGATTCAAGGACGATAATGGTCTCTCGGCACTCCACTTGCGAAACCTGTGCCGAGTCGTCAGGCTATTGTGCTCGTCTTTTTGGTCCTCTTGTCTTGAGTTTACGTAAGCGGGGGAGAAACGGGTCACGAACGTCAACGACATGTCGTCCAAGACGATCCACCTTTTTCACCGAGAGTGAATCTAGCATCGGTAATTTAGCCTACCAGACGTTATCATTGTACTTCAAAGAATCCATCCGCAGCATTCATGCGACAAGTCCATCTATTCGTGTCACCTGCGGCGCGGGCCTGGGCTGGATTGGACTTGGGTATGCCCCTTATACGGCCCCTCGAAAGGCTGCCGATACCACCGTGCTCTCAAAGGGATCATATTCTAAGCAATTCCCCGCAACCAGAAAACACATAGTCTCAGGATACGGACTCCTGGGCCACGAGATGTTGCCTCTTCAGCTACAAGCTCTGGTTGACCCCAGCCGGAGATGCGGCGTCGGCATCGAGGTGGAATATCGGGGTTTTCACGAGCTTAAAGCTACTGCACGCTCGGTTCTGGTAAACTTTGGTGAAATCACTAATTCAATAAGCATACTATCTACCTGTCGAGCCCCCCTGGACGGTGTAAGACGCCGCCACCACCGGCATGACAGGACCAAGGAAAGGGAGCGTGTGTAGTGGGAAGAGAATGAGGGCAATGGGAAGCAAACGGTTGGTGAGGGTGGATATTGGTGGAAGGAAGTCATATCTCATTAGGGAGGAAAGCAGCAACATGATGGAAGCAAAAGAGAAAAGGGGCTTGTTGGTGATCATCTCATAGCTGGTCGCCGTCCATACCGGACATGTCGACGTCCCCGCCGACGCCAGCAAAGTCGATACCACTGAAGTCGAAGTCCATGAAGTTCTCGGTAGCGCCGAGCCAGGAGTAGTCCTCGACGGATCCGAACGGCTGAAGGTCAGCGGCACTGAACATGGGAAAGCCGGTGATACCACCATCGAAGATGCCGGATGGTACGGTTGAGGGGCCGGCGGAATACCCAGCAACGCCCAGAGCGATACCGCTCGGAGCAGCGTCATAGCCAGCTGAAGTCGAAATGGGCATGGAAGTGCCAGTCGTTGCAACTGCGGAAGAGGCATGCCCACCTCCAATGGACTGGGAACGTGCCTGGCTGCGAAACTGGGCGATGGCTTTATCTCCGAACTTGTGGCTGGCGCGTAGATGGTCAATAAGTTTGTCCTCGCGCGCAAAGCCTTTGTTGCCGTCACAATAGATGCAGTGGTGCTTCGGCCCGGCCTGAGCTGCGATGTGGCGGTTCAAAGTGGCCAGCCTGACGAACTTGGTGGTGCAAGTGCACATGAATGCCTTGTGGTGTTCCTTGGCCGCATGCTTCTCCAGGCAGTAGTTGTTCGGGCATGTCACCTTGCAGGTGGCACAGGTGTGGGTTGGTTCGAAGTTGACCCGCAAGTGGGTAACACGAATATAAGTTTCACTTGAGTAATTAGCGCGAAAAAAAAAAAAGGTCTCACCCCTTGGTGCCCTCAGCCTCTTTGGCCGGAGGAACCTGGGTGGGCAGTGGATGCGCCGGTGTGCCATCCATCACACCCTGAGCATGCTGCACAGGGCGAGACGAGCCTTCTGACTGGTCACCAATATTGTTCTCACCCCGATGGTTGGGGGTGAAGTTGTGAGGTGGTTGGTAGTCGGACATGATGGGTACTTCGTCGAATGAGGTGTATTGTGGGTTGAGCTGCGAAAGTGTGCCAGAACTGCGGTACTTGGGCACTTGGGGGTAGCCTGCAACATATGTTTTCTGCCAACAGGCCCTCCTGCTCTGGCAAAGTGGAAGTACCTGAGGCTTAGAGGTACATTCACGTCACACAGGGTGACAATTTCTTGGCCTGCATATTGGGCGAGATGGGCCGTGGCCAGCGAGCGTCTCGTCACCGAGTTAGGTGTGGACACTTTTCACGTTCAAAGAGGCTGTTGAATGGTGATTGACTGTCGGCCACAAAAGTGCTCTGCTGCCCAAAAATATGGGTGCACACATTGGGATGTTAACCTGTAGCTGAAGGATATGAGTGCTTCGGGCCCAGGTTTCTTTACGAGGTTGAGCCGACGACCGAGAGTAAAACCCCTACCTAAATGTTGTGGGCATGGATTCGTGCGCTCCAAGTTGAGCTACAGGAAATTCTTCCACGGGTGATTCACAAGGACGTTCTCCTGGTAGCTCTAGCTGCCTTTATTAGCATCACCTCAACCTTGGAAGACATAGGCATCGTAAATGTGGCTAAGTCTGTTGCCATTTCCCAAGCTTAGTTTATACTCGTGGACACCTACACAAAAGAGGCTGATTCGTTGGTGAACTTCAGAACTCATTCTTGGGAGATGGCAGTCGTATCAAATACACCTCGCAGTGGCAGCTCAACCAAAACTCCCACGTAGATAAGCTCAAAGCTTCAGTTAAAATGTTTCTTGCACCTAGGGTCGCTCCCGGTCCCGTGACGAGAACTGATCATGGTTTCTGTTTGGTCAGGTCAGCAGTGTGTGGCGACCTCCATCCTTCGATGAGCGTCGTTCCAGTCCGTGTGCTGAGTTTCCCGTGATAGCGACTCATGTATAGAAGCCTTTGATGGCTTTGTCAAGTACATCAAAAAGGTTTTAGAACATAATTTCCTCCTTGGACGCACACCAAGCCTAGTGGACGTATGCCGGGCCGGACCGCCTTTCACTAAGACCAGTAGACCCATACCGGCGACAGCAGCCTGACACCAGACACAATGGACCTAAAATCTCTCATTACTAATGGTCTTGGATATAAGTTCTGGTAGTAAGATGCACTTGAAGGGCAAGTACGGGACCAATGAGGCGTTATGGGTTTAGCCTCAGAAGGTACGGTGGGACCTTGACGGCACTACCGGTATTGGCCAGGAATGCGGTTTTTGGCCAAGTTATTGGAGGATTAAATTGAAAAGAATACACGCAGTAACCGACCTTATATTCATTGAAGAGAGACTCACTCCATTCATTTCCCATCCCATCATCAACAACATTTAACACACCTACACCTACTCACCTACACCCACACACCTACACAGGCACACAGTGTTGGTTGACCCACCCGGACTCCCTCTGAGACGCTCGACACTGCCCACCATCTTCCCCATCTGATGACTGAGCTGCTCTCCGGATCGCTCTGATTTGCATACCCCTGCATATCTCCCAGCCGCCACCGACCTCTAGCTCCGTCGCACTCCAGCACCCCTCGCGAAGATCCCACGCAAAATAGCCAGCAGCCCACTTCGACCCAATGGCGAGGCTACTGTGCCGCTTCAGAGATCGGATGCGGCGCTGTCACGAAAGAGCCGTACAAGCCGATACAAATTCACTTCCACGACAAGAGTCTCGCAACAGACAGCTTGAGCCTCCGCCACCGTACCAGCTCGAATCACCTCCAGCATACGCGCGATCACCTTCACCAAGCACAGAAAACCTCGACACACTTCGCAGCCGGAACCGACCACGTCGTCGATTTTCCGACCGCCGGCCCCAGCCAACGGGCACGCTCCTGGGGGACTGCATAGCTGCCGCGGACAGTGTCGAACTCGGGCTGTTCAGAGCCACACGCGAATCTGGCCGTGCGATGGTTGCCGCCTGCGCTCTCCAGGCCGTCGCTGCCGCTGCCTCCACATCGCGCTCCTACCCGGCCTTCGTTGCTGCTGTCACCTACGCGGAGATGTTGTCCTTGATCTTTGCCGAAACTCCCGTTCTCAGCCTTTACAACGGACAAGCAGACGAGGAGGCTTTCAGACGTCGCCGGAGACATGCCTTTGTTACTGCCATCAAAGCTGCCGTAGACACCAATACTGTGAATGGCGGTGTGCCCTGCAATATTGACGACCTACTACCAGCCAGACTACGGTCCCCTTGAGGCTACATCGATGCCAATTTCTTGTTGCGAGTATCCAACATAAGTCATCATTGTCACATATTGCAGTCACTCTAGTACGTATTAATTTCCCCACTTATCTCAGCAGACTGTACTAATAAGTAGACAGGCGAGTGAATCCATACCTCACTTTTCATCACGTCGGTTCACCATCAATGGCCACCCGGAACTGCTCAGTATCCCCAGCAACTTGCCCGCCACTTGTTCCACACGGGTTGTTCCAGACCTACTCAAACAAACGGCGGGGCAGACACAATTCATATTCCTCTGTGTGACTGAGGCTTCCTTATTGAGCTGCATGGGGGACTACTATGTACCTACCTAGCGACAAAATGACGGCAACCCCGATCCAAAGATGACATGGCCTACCGCAAGAGAAACCCCCCGCTAAACAGGGCTAACACCGCTCCCGCTCCCGCTGCCTTCTACACCTCGGCCAGCATTTCCGCCATCGCTAATCACCACTCCAGGACATCATGCCTCACGTAGACAGCCTGACCTTATGATCGGGCTTGATGACTTTTGGGGTTATCGTGTCTGCTGAGTTGTTCGGCCTCGGCGGCACAAGACGGCTTCTGCTGAACCAGATTCCCCATGGCACTTGGAGAACCTGACAATGATGACCGTCGTGGAAACGGGCATACTTTCATCAATTGTCATGACCGTTTTGATGAGCGGAGCTGCTAATCCAATATTGCTCATGCTGTGTATCCCGGTATGGGTCTGAATGATCCCTAGTAGGAAAGGAGGGATGTGCCATGCAGGCATAGACAGAGTGCCGGGAGTGCCAGATGAGGGCAGGAAGGATACTGCCAACGCCAGTATTAAGAATACTTAGCAAGGAAAAACGCATGACATATTCTCTCGTTTATTTGCAGTCTCATGAATGATACGCGAAGAATGGGGAGGGTGGGATCTAACAAGGACGCCGAACCGTGCAGTCAGCTTCATGCACCGACCTGAACCTTTGGCTTGAGATTGTCTATGTAGCCCAGCTCATTTTCTTAGTTTTTCATGCTCTCAATCACCCATTACCCTTTAGTGGTATATGAAAAACTTAGGAAGGGAGATATCCTCAATGGCGTTTACTTCCAAAAGTTCTCTGCAGCCTGACTAGACATGTGCCCCGTGAACATACGCGACTGGCCCCTTGCTTCTGCGGTCCCAACAGAGACAGGTGTTGCCTCTCCTGTATAGTCAATGTCACCAGTCATTAACCTCGCCTTATCATATGTTTTCTGATATTTCACCGTCGTGCCGGCGAGTGTGCTGGTCTCCTTGAGGGCCGGCTCGTACACCCGGAGGCACGTCTTCAACATCTTTTCATGTCTTTCCAGGATCGAAACCACCTTTGCCACGTCTTCGCTGGCGACACTAGTAGTAGCCACAGACAATGCCTGCATTGCGACCTCCAGGCCCTGTATTCGCCCGCCAATATCACTGGTCGATTGCGCGTACGTGGATGCGAGCTCGTCGATGACTTGTTGGCTTTTGCGTGTCGTGCTCCTGCAGGGTGTGGTACGGCCATGATTAGTGGGGCCTCAGCGGAAGTGGAGGAAGATACGCACAGGTTTGCGAACCCCAAAGCGTCATTCAAAGTCCTCTGGCTCTGGGCCAGATTATCTTTTAGCAGCCCAATCTCGCTGTCGTTGAAGTGGAGGCGTATTCGATCACGCAGAGCCATTCGGTTCTCGTCAGAATGTGATGTAAGATGGCTGAGCTTCTTCTCGAAGTCTGCACAGATCGTTCGACAACCTTCCATGACTGTAAGTAGTGCCTTCAGACTCGCTTGCTGGTCTGATGAGAGAGCGACATCCTCGAGACCACTAAAGCTTGCCTCGGCTTGAGAGTTGAGAATCGCCTGGAATGCGTCGAGGTCGCGATGAAGTGTTTCGAGCTTCTCCGGGGCGTGCTTGATGCCTTTTAGCTTCTCGTTCAGAGATTTGCAGCTGTCGTAAGTCAACCGAACAACGCCGATGACGGCTGCTGTGATGCTGAGGGGCTCAATAGGCATGCTTTGGAAGACCACGGATGCTGTGGCAAGGTAATGACCAGTATAGGGTTAAATGGGTATCTTTTCGGAAATCGGGCTGGAATTATCAAAGGTAGAGAAACGCTGTGTCATTTACACACACTAGATTGATTTTCTTGAGGCGCACCAGGAGCCTTCTGGGCAGCATGAACACTTGTAACTGGGGATACTACTGCTAGTACACTTAAAGAAAGTCACTCGGTGTCGGAGGCCCCGCATACTAGTTACACAGCATCCGACTATACGTCTACAGGCAGCTCAATGGGCATGAGAAGAGAGAGACAGGGATATACGCGCCGTGGCTTCTCGGACTGCTGACCGCAGAAATGAATCCGGGCCTGATTGGTGGGCCGGTGTTCAGGGACCTCAACATGGGCGACGTCGGGCGTAAAGCAGGCGCAGCTAGAGAGGGATGTCCCTTCCGATTCGCAAGCTACCTGAAACAAACGGACGGTCTGTTGGGGGCAGTTTGTCCATTTCGCCTGAAAATTCTGTCCACGTGTCAATTGGAGCCTGATGTGAGGTCTCTCGGCCTCCAAAGCCTGGTTCAGTACTCTTTTCTTTCTCAACGTTGGACTCAGCCGACGGAGGCCAGAGCACATACCAGTTCGCTTGCTCATACCAGATCCTGTTCGCTCTTGACATAAGCAGACCTACTCGATTTACATTCTTGTTGTCTTGGTTTCCAGCTGACTGGACTGTCCGCCGGACTGCGCATTTGCTATGGAGTGGCAGACAAGGCTGCCCACGGGCGGTCACAAGCGCCCCAACGACGCAGCCCTCCATGAGTTCAGACCCCGTCAATCACAGAGCCCTGCACAACTTTCAGTTTCTCGTGCAGAATCATCAGGCTCATCACGCATGCTCAATGGCACTGTCAAAGGCAACGTCTATCAAGGCAACGTCACGAACTACTACAATTCACACAGCACACCAGGCGATTCAGATCCGAACGATCCGGTTACGTATCACAACGTTTCTAGCGTACTGTCTGACTCGGAGAAAAAAGAGTTGCTCCAGAAGCTCCAGTTTCCCCAATTGGATGCCCGCCTGACAAACTTGAGAAGGGCTGGAAGGCGAACGTGCGAGTGGCTGTTGCGACGCAAAGACTACCAGGAATGGATGGACATGGACTCGAAAGATTTTCAGGCCCAAGATGGCTTATTCTGGATTCGTGGCAACCCAGGCACAGGAAAGTCGATTGCTATGAAGTTCTTGTTCCAGAAAATGCAACACAAGCTAAAGAGAAGCCACGATCAACTGGTTCTGTCGTTCTTCTTTAATGCTCGCGGAAGTGACCTGGAAAAGTCAACTTTGGGCCTCTATCGCTCACTACTATTTGGCCTACTATCATCAGATCCGAGTCTTCTGGAGGCCCTCGATGACTGCTCAAGGGGGCAATACCTCGGCATCTTGTCTGGAGAGTGGGAGCAAAGACACGAGCCGTTATTACAACAACTTTTCGAGAATGCTATCAATCTTCTTGCGGCACTCAAGAAAAGTCTGTACTGTTACGTGGATGCCCTGGACGAGTGTCCGGAAAATCAAATCCGGGATATGGTGAGGTATTTCGAGGACCTCATGGCCGAAGAAAACTCGCACAAAATTCGGGTCTGCTTTTCAAGCAGGCATTACCCTCGGATCAGTATCAAAACCAAGTCAGTAGGCCCACTTCACTTCCAAGATGCGATGCAGCAGTGTGTCCCAGATCCGTCCTTGATCCAGCTAACATGGTGCATGCCATCCTAGGCTCACAGTCACCCTTGAGCATGAAGCAAACCACAACAACGACATAAAGACCTATATCGGGTCAGAGCTCAGGTTCGATGAGCACACCAATCAGGCCGAAGTGGACGAGTTACGAGATGCGATATTCCAAAGGTCTGCTGGCATCTTTCTGTGGGTCAGCCTTGTCGTCCGTCAGCTGAATGACGTCTTCGACAATGACGGTCGTATGGATGCTGTATGGGAACGCCTGGAGGAAATCCCAAGAGCTGCCAAGGAGATACCATTATCCCATGGGGATCTTCCATTATATGGATTGTTCCAAGACGTTATTATGAAAGACACGAAGAATATCCCTGACCTGGTTCGACTCACGCAGCTCATCTTTTGCGCAAAAAGACCCTTCCGCCCACAAGAGGCATTCGTTGCTCTTTATGAATCCTATCATAAGCCATTCGATGCCGAGAAGGTCGGAGCCAACATATTGTCGAAGCATATACTGGCAATCTCCAAGGGACTTGCTGAGGTAACCAGCGCCAAAGAACCCACAGTCCAATTCATTCACGAGACAGTCCGGGAGTTCCTCCGCGATGGCGGTTTGTCGATCATTTCCGAACAGTCAATGCAAGGTGATGGGAATGAGATACTGAAGATTAGCTGCCTCGACCAGATCAAGGCACTAGATTCTGTGCAAGAACACTTCGAACTTCTTGCAGATTACCGCACGTGGACAAGATATCGAGACAAGCAGGACAAAAGCATTACCGCCTGGCAGCGTGAGGAATTCCAAGGGCAAGTTAGTCAGATTTTCCCATTCTTGGAGTACTCAACGCAATACGTCCTTTCTCATGCAAATGCCGCTGCCGCGCAAGGAATCCCGCAAAGGACGTTTCTGGACTCCTTTCCCCGTCATCTTTGGGTACCAGTGCACAATTTGTACGAGAAGGCCAACACGAAACGCTTTGCTGGATCAGAGACTACCATGTTATACATACTGGCGGGCCATGGACTCAACGATTTAATTCGACTTTTGACGGACCAACGGAACTACGCGACCCTGTACAAGAACGAGCAGTGTCAAAAATCCCTCCAAAATGCCATATACAGTGGGAATTTCGATGCTGCGTGGATTCTGGTTGGGCTCGACCATGAAGACCGTCCTCCAAGGCTCGATGAGCCAAAATTAAGCCTCTCAGGGAGCCGCAACACGGTCCTGAGAGCAATGATTGATGCTGACGATGTTGGCTTGCTTCGCAAAGTCATACAAGACCTTGGTGTGGCATTTTTGCGTGTAAATGCGGCTTGGGCCCAAGGGGAGAAAGGCGGCCATCTCATCTTGAATGACTGCAGGTCAGCGGCTATGATCGATTGTCTCGCTGAGCACTTGATGTTGCCACATTTTGGTCCCGCGGACGAAGACGCTCCAAATGACGCCGAAGGGAATGGAAGTGTTTCCCCTACCTCGGACCTATTTTTCATCCGCCGAGCGATTGACAGAAACCCCAAACTCCTGACCGGTACTGTCTGGAATGGGCAGTGTATGCTTGACTACGCATTGAAGAAGCGCTTTCTCCCACTAATGTCCCTCTATTTCGAGCTCATCAATTCGCTGAGCCTGGCTACGCTCAACGATTGTGTTGAGCGTGCTGCAATGGTTGGGTGGCTTGATGCCGTGAAAGCGCTCTGTTCTCTTGGCGCAGATCTGGACTACCAAGATAAGTCTGGTCGGACAGTTCTCCACAAGATGGTTGCAGAAAGGCGCCTCCGAAATTTTTACACTCAGGATCAAATAGATATGTGCTCTGTTCTGCAGTACCTGCTCTTCGAGAGTCCAAAGCTTGGGGCCTTGGCGGACAAAGACGGTTACACTGCTCTTGACCTCGCTCGAAATGAGCTCTGGGGTCGTACATACAGAACGCCAGGTGACGAGGGATACGAGAAGGCCTTGGAAGTTTTGGTCAAGGCTGGAGCAACGACAAAAAGTGGCTTCATATGCAAGGATCATCAGTATCCCTGGGTGGTTATACCTTGGATTTCCGTCCCGTTTTCCATGCGACTTACCGGAGAAAAACAATTCACCAACATTGATACTCGTGACAGTCTTGGACGAACAGCTTTATCATGGTGTTTTTCAGTTCGGCCTGGTAGTGGGCATCACCATTCTCCTCTTGTGTACGAGGTGGCTGAGACGAAGGGTAGATCCCTGTTGGAGTTTCCCCATGTGGATGTCAATTCACGAGACAACTCGGGCCGTACCATCTTGGAGCATCTCATCCGGCATCCAGCCCCGCATAGCGGTCTCAAGGACCTTACTGTTGCTTTCTTCGAGTGCAGTGCTTTGGATGTCAATTTGGAAACCAGCGACCGGCAAAGTCCACTAGACCTCATTATTTTCCTCTATGGCACCTGGCCCTTGGAATTTGGTGACATTGATGCCGAATGGAACATCAACAGCTGGGAGAAGGTGAAAGGCGTGGAAAAGGAATCATGGTTCCGGGAGGGTCTTCTAAAAACGGCGCAATTGCTTCTAACAACACGAAAGGTAGATATATCAGAGCAGAAAAGGTGCCTGGCAAAAGCCCCGAATGGTCTACGGGGTCTGATATGGGAGAGCATAAGAGAAGTCGAGCCAGACTACCATTTGCAGACTGTAACTGATGGGAACCAGTAAGGGAACTGCACTATGGCAGAGATTGAAGACACATCGGTCATTTCGGGGTTGATCAGTCTCTTCGTGGGCCGTGGAAAAGTGGAAAGTGGTCGAGAGAACAAGAATCAAGCGATTTCCATACCGTGCTTTGGTGGGCCGCAAAAAAGGTCATTATGGCCTCCCTATGCGTTTAGGCTCATCTCTCTACCTTAAAGCCCTCTCTTTTAACTTAAATTAGTTATTATAAAGACCCTCTTTATTAAACCTTTAATTTATAAGAAGTTATTATTTCTATATAAATTCTTAGTAAATTAAAATAGGTTTTAAAAATTTAAATTAATTATTAAAAAAGATTAAATTTAAGGCTAAAAATAGCTTTTTTTAAAAGGTGCCTTCCTTTATAAATAATCCCCTTTTTTAAAAATAATCCCCTTTTAATTATTAATAATAAGTCTCCTTATTTTAAAATAATAGCTAATTAATATAAAATCCTTTTTTTTATTTTTTTAATAATATTTTTTTTAAAATTTTAACTTATTAATAGGTTATATATATAAATTAAATAAAAATATTAATTTTAAATAATTTAATTAATCTTCTTTTAATTAAGGAAAAAAAAGTAGATAAAGAATTAAAATTATTAAAGTTAAGGAAGGAGCTATTTTTAATTAATTTAAGAGGTATTTAAATTTAAATTATAAGTATTAATAAAATTATATACTTATTAATAACCTTATAAGTTTATTTTTTTATTTTATAATTTTTTTTTTATTTTATAATTATTTTTATTTTATAACCCTTTTTTTATTTTATAGCCCTTTTTTTTTTAAAAAGATTACTTAATTATTATTTAACTACTTCTAAGAAAAGGAGACTTTAATAGAGAAGTTTTATAAAGATAGCTTTATAGAAATGGTAATTAATTAAGGGAGGGGAGGCTATAATGACCCTCTTTATAGCCTACTAAAGCACGGTATGGTTTGCTTTAAATCTGGCCCTAATTGACACTCGAGCTGCAGGGGGATTGGAACGGTGGGGTTTGGATACCCGTTTTGGCTTTGCGGGACTAGGAATTAAGCAGGCGAACGAGGATAAGTTTAATGTTTTGAATTGAAGCTTGGCATGACGGCATGGTGGATCGTCCCCAACATCACGCGAGCAACTTACCTGGGCATGCTCCGAGTCTCGTCCTAGTCAGCCATTGTTCACCTTTGTCAACAACGAGTCTTGAGCCTTTTGGAGAAATACCTGTTCAATCTAGCAATCTGAGATTTCGGAGGTGGCATGCGGAATCCCGCCTAATTGTACATCCACGCCGAAGAAAGTCAGCTAACCTCGGATTCTCACCAAGTCATCAAAAGTCCACCTTCGAATATTCCAGATGCCTACCGTAGGAGGATCTACCGTGGGATAGGCGACTGTGGGATAACCTATCATCGTAGAGGCTACGTTCGTATGTTTCTGTCTGCTAGACTACTTCAGAATTGTCATGTCAATTGGCGGTTGATCGTGTCTCAGTGTGTAAAGCCGTGGCTAGCCAGCTGTATCCGCAGCCCGTCGCGTCGGTTTTCACACCCACGCACCTTCTACTCAGGACAGCGCGATTGCCACAGCGCAGACGACGGTTTCCATTTTCACCTCCCTACCTGGAGCTACGTTAGCTTGACACTCGTCGACGAAACAGACATCACCACAATCACTCGCGACGACCATTCGTCCTCTCAACTCGAATTGTTGGCTACCGCCCTCGCGCCCTGCATCGCCCCCTGGTTCGAGAGACGCTGCCAAGTGCTCATGATTGGACCACATGTCCAGCGCTCTGCTTACTCCAGACTACTCGGGACTCGCCCAACACACGGCCAGCCAGGCAGCTCCTGCACAATTAGCACCCTGCCAGACCTCCAAGGCGACGAGGCCTCCTGAGCCGCCGCCTCATCTGGATACTGGAACAACGCAGGCGCGTGTGTGCAGTACCCTCTCCCCTCGAGGCGTCTCATTCTGATAACAGCCCAGTCCGCCGGGGCGCGACCCTTCCGTTGCTGTCATAGCCCGTGTCTTGCTCCCCGGCCATGACGTCGCCAGGTGGAAACGTGGCCGAACGCCGCTCACCGCAAGCCATTGCATCGCGATGAGTGGCTTCCAGCCTCCAGTTTTACTGGCCCTGGTCTTTTTATACTACTGTGCAGGTCAACACAGGCCCGATTGCTCAATCAATCGAGTCTCTCTCTTGAGCACCCCGTACGAGCACCCCGGCGCCTTATATCCTCTCGCACCCGTCTCGCCCTGAGCTGACGCCTGCCCGTCCCCCGAGATGGCGGGGTTGGGCACCCACGCTTCTCACTACCCACGCTTGTCACTATTTAGTGGGATGACGCCCGTGGCAGGAGACATGTTGTGGCTCTTTCACAGAATTCGTTCACTTGTGAAATATCTCGTCCGAGGAGACCCAAAGAGACCCAACAAAGATGGACCCACGCGATCAGGCGCGCCTCCTCAGGCTTGACCACGGCGGACATGGCCAGAACTTCGGAAACAACAACCTGTCAGGCTATGGTGGTGGTGTCGGCTCCACTCCACCCACAGCCCAGCGGGTCGAATGGTATTACCAGAGAAACGCCACGACCAACGGTGTGGTGACTTCGCCAGCAAGTTATCCTCGTCAGCCTGGCACGAATACCGGTACCAACTTCGGCAGCCCTGGCCGGGACCCCAAGTCACCGGCCACGCAGGAGCTGTAAGTATACAGTTCATTTTGGCCACTGCACTCTCTGCACAACATATCGATGGTTCTGTTCGCGTTGATTTCCTGTTTTATTTTGGTTCGTTCTTTTCATGGTACTTGGTATTCCATGACTGCCGCTGTCAGGTATGTGGGGGCGGGAACTAAAAGCACAAGTCGCATCACAATGATTCGGCTGTCCTTGGACGTTTCATAGGCTTCTGTGAACTGTTTGAGATGCCAACCGGCTACATTTACACAGGGACCGACCGGATACTACTTGTTCAGACCTACATCCAGGAGGTCGTGATTTGGCCATCATACTTGACGTTCCTCTTTGAGCAAAGCCTACACTCTAAGGCCGAGAGGAGTATGGAGTGGGCCACCCACTGGATATCCACACAAGGACCGTTACCTTACCCAGGGGCAATCATCCATCTGGATCTCTCCCCACCAGGCTTGGACTCCCTGGATTGGACACTCCAGGATTGACTACCTCGGACTTTGCCGGGCATGGCCATTTTTGATTCTTCTGGGCAGCCACCTTCCACGGCCACACACTTTGGATTTTCTTCCCCCCTGGAGCCTTTTTCTTGTCTGTATTCAAGCCGTGGACAGCCGGGACAGGACCTTCTGACCACTTGTGGAACCAGACCACTTTCCGTTGCTGTGATTTCTGCTATGAGACTGAACTTGGCAAGTCGGACACCCCGATGGACATTTGAAGCGAACCACGGACATATCCCACAGGACTCTTCTGCTACCCATTGGCTTCTGAAGCCCAGCAAAATGCTGTAAAGCAACCCATAATGGAAATCTGTGAAACCAGACAGATTGTGCGCGCGACTTTGGCAAGCCCGTTGACCAAAGCCAACTCCCATACCGTTCTTGGCAGAATTCATCCCAGATAGCCCTGTCCCGTCTCGGAGCGAAATCATTGTTACCAGTCCGCCTTCTTCTTATCTTTTTGCCTTTTCTGTACCGCGACCGTCATAGCTGTCCAAGTCTCTGAGAAGGAGCCAGCCAGTGCTGAACCTGGCCATCGCGGAGAGGCAGTGCTTCTCTGATGAGAAATTGTCACACCTTCCCGGACTGTCAGTCTCTTCTCGTGCCAGGAGTATCAGCCGGATGGGTATCTGCCATTTTATTCCCTTCATTCCCCGCGTGGACTAGGACCAGGGAAGACTCGTTGTACACCTTGCCTTCAGGCGACCCAGAAACTCGACCCCATGCCTTGCCTTTTTTCACTGCCTTGTCGGGGACCCTCCAAACTTGGATCGGTTGTCTGCCCAGGCCCAGCCGACTTTACTAACCACGACTCTCCCAAGGAAAACTCCCACCGAAAAACCCCGGACCCTAGACCCGGCCCTACTGTCTCCAGCTAGCTTCTTGGAGCACACCAGACTGGAAGGACCCACCCCAAACACCTGCCTGGTCTGCAACGTCTCGTTCCAGACCAACTCCGGGCTGGAGAGTCACGCAAAAGACGCCGGGCACTCGGCCTTCCTGTGTGCGTGCGACACGGCCTTCCGCAGGCTTTCCACCCTTGCAAGGCACATCAATGCCAACACGGGACCCGGGTACCAGTGCGAGCTGTGCGGGGACAGGACCCTGCCCCGTATCGACAAGCTATACGACCACCTGCGGGACGGCCACAAGGTCAGCCCGACGGTGCTGGACCAGCACAGAAACAAGGCATTGGGCCGTGCCAGGAAGGCGTCGCGGCCCATCAAGCCGGCCCTGGCCCCGGCCCCCGTTGCCACCACCCAGGTTGCGCCACCCGGCGGGTTCGGGCCTTCTTGGTCCTCTGCCGGGCAGATGAACGGGATGGCTGGGCGCCATACCATGAATACGGCTCCATCGAGTCTTCATAGTATGGATACTGCCCAGTTTACAGTAAGTTCCCTTTGACTACAGTGTCGGATTTCTGCAGGGCCTTCGCCAACCAGTCCATTGCTGACCTGATGGTACCCAGAATTTTACAGAACCTTACCACTTTTAACTTCACTTTAAAACCTGGTTCTGGTGGCATCCAACGCCATCAGGTTCGTTATTGTTGGAGCGCACACGGAGGCCTTCTGAATTCGTTTCTCTATTTCTGGCGGTGGTCGTCTTTCCTAGGTGCATTTTATTTCTACCTAAAAGGCCAACACAGGACCCATCAGTGTCACTTTACTTTCCTATCTCAAATGCCGTCCCGTCTGGAAACGCTATGGTATGTCATGGCGTTTTACACTCGGGTCTCATGTCGGTAGTACGTCAACGCGTCGACACATGGGGCAAACAGCAGTAAAATAATGACAGTCTCAGCGTAATGATTGCAGTTTCAATCTCATATGAAGAGTTCACCTGGCTACGTTGATGTCAGTCGACTAGCGCGCACTACACGGTTTAGAACGGGGACGTGAAGAAAGTACTCAGGTAAGCATGGAAATTCGATCTTTTAAACTTTGCAGATAGGGCGTCTTCTCAAATTTGGATCACCTTCTGAATAGGTATCTCATGTCGTATGGTCTCACATTAGGGCATCTCTTGACATAAAGTACTACGCAAACCCAACCAAATGGGATCTTTGCGAACCGTAAGGATGCTGAAACACGATTTCGCCGGCAATGGACATCCACGCACCCCAGCATAGGGAGCTGGTGGAAAGGCGAAGACGTCAAGGGCTCGCCGGAGACGGGCCCGTTGGACCATGCCTAAGCTTCTGAACCACTACATATACTTAGGTAGGTTCCTAGGTGTGGCGCATCAACATCGACGCTTCGCTCGCAGGTCTAGCTAGAAGCTGAAATGAGAAGCAGTGGAAGTCCACGGCCATGGACTTCGGAACTCAGAACCGATGGACAAACCAATACGTGGGCTCACGCCCAAATGCAGTATGGTGCACTCGTGAGAAACAACCTGACCATGGCCCTCTCTATTTGGGCGGCGGATGGACTCAAGACGACAAAGGACCAAAGATGAGCTGCCGAAGCACCCTTTTCAATACCGTAGCGACGCCTCATCTGACGGGGTTGGGCACCCTCACCTCGTGAAACGTGGCCTGGGTTCAGCACCCTGCAGGGAGAAGAGCACATTTTGTGTGTTGGGGGAGGCGATACAGAGCCTCGCCTGGCCTCTTGCGAAGTTCTGACTCCGACACGCAGCCCGCTTCGTGTGTGCGACGCTTTTTTTCGAAGGCCGTGGAAAGGTAGATATCCTTCGTTATATGCCTTGAGCTCAGCCCGGCTGCGGTCCAGCTCGCTGGCCGCAAGTTGCCTTGTCGTGGAGATGTCGCCTGCTTCCAATGCGGTTCGTATTTTAGCCAGCACCCCATTTTGCACCCTATTTCGCACCCTTGCATGAAAAGCCAAGCACAATCCGGGGCGCCTACGGACCGTTCTTGGGGCTGTGATTAGCTGCCTCACTGGACCATTGCATATTTGACGTTGCACGCACCCTCTTTGTTGGGCATTGATGCAGCAATTGTCTGTGCCATCTCGGCACGGAACCAAGGATCTCACCCTTCCCTATTTATTACCTAGGTAGGAAAGGTCAAAATTTGCTGGAAGAGGGATGGCGGCTTCACAACTTTAGTAGCATTTGCTTATGTCAACATCAGGACATCCCGCTCGAGTCTTGCCCGTCGGCCCTCTCACTACCGCACAAGGCACACCGTGTCTTCTAAATGGCCGTCTCTGTACACTTCAATTCATTGGCAGGGCTTGCAGGCTCTGTTGAAAGCTCTGACAAAGTGCCTGCGGTGCTAAGTAAATTGCAGATGTCAGTCTTGGTCGAAGCAAGAACTGGCTGTACCCGAGAATGTGAATGGGGAAGTGGAGCCGCGATGCCTGGTAAAAGAAGAAGAAAAAAGAATTATACCATGCAATAAGACGGTGGAGGGTACGGTCTCATGTGCCGATCTCCAGCAGAGCCACACCAACAATCTAATGCGAACCACTGACCACCATAACTTTACCTAGGTAGAAGGCAACCAAATTTCAAAATCGCTGAATTCTAGACAATGTACCTCTACATACGATGGTGTGCGGAGTGCTGATAACTCCAACAAAAATATTGTATTAAAAAAGGCGAACGTCCTCCGAACGAAACGTCGCCGTCACGCCCAAACACCCTGTTGCCCGTCAATGTACCTCCACATCATAGCCAACATGGATAATTTCAGTCACGTCACGCAGCCTGACAGTATGGCTCTTGCCAGCCCAACCTTCTCAAACCAGTAAGCTTGTTGAATGCAAGGACAAGTTCCCGCCATCGCCTTGATACATCATGATATTCACACCCCTCCACGTGCCCATGACTTTGGTTCACTCAGTTGCTATATTTGTGTCCAGAGACCACCGTGTATTTATCAAAACTGACAAAGTGCCCACTTTTCCCCCAAGCCGCCCTTCCCATTACACTACCATTGTACACATTGTCTAACCGTATCTGTCGTTGCAGGGCGTTCTACCAGGAGCATCTTGGCCAATCAGACTCAGTCGTCCCCACCCCTCCTGCGCACGGAAAGGTGGATTTCCTACACAACATCTGCGCTGACTGTCCATTCATCTCGTCAAACAAATCGGATCTTGAACAACATGCCTTGGATGCCGGGCACTCCTCTTTCCCCTGCATCTGTGGAGCACAGTTCGCCAGATCCTACTGCCTGACGCGCCATATCAATTCCAAGATTGGGCCTAGCTTCCCTTGTGGCCTATGTGACGACAAGTCCTTCCCTCGACTGGACAAGCTGGGTGACCACCTACGCCGCTGGCATAGACTGGGAGTCAAGGCCTTCAACCAATACAAGGGCGGGAATTCATGCAGTAGCTCCGACCCCCAGCCGCCCACCCGGAACCCTCCCCTGCAGGCTGAGGATCCCCGGCAGGCCTATCCTGTGGCACCTGGCTTCGGACCTGTGCCAATGTTCAATGGGTTCCTTTCGGCCCCAGACACAGCGCCGGATGCCTCCTCGGTTGAATCCAACGCAAGCCCGGGTAGCTCCACAGTAAGCTCGAATTTTCCAGAATCTCGTGTAGAAAATTCCGTGAGCTGACTTTGCATGATCCAGGCCGCTGACAACTGGTGGTGTTCTCAGCCGGGCAACAATACAACGTACCGTTCGTGAAGTGCCTTCTTAAGCGCCCCACGTTGAGACATATGTCTCACCAGTTTGTGACAATGGTAGGGGGTATATTGAGGAAATGAACACAAGGGTACTCCCAGAATCCACGCCTGTCAATTGGCTGCCCACTCGGCATATTTGTCTTATTGCTGCTGGAGGTCGCTTTGTCTTATTCTCAATACATCTGATAGACGTCAAAGCGAAGGTCTCCGTCAATATTTATCTCCGGGTCCTTATACTCCAGATGAAACTTCTTATTGTACCCCTCGACCCCATTGAAAAACGTGATTGTGTTGCCATCGACCTTTACATCTCCCATAGAAACGCCCCCGATTTTCACGTCCACCGATCCGACCTCGATCCTGCTCAGTGGTTTCTGGCCGTTGGAGTCCAGGTAGATGGCGACCGCGTAGACACCGACAGGAGTCTTGGCAAGCGTGGGGTCGTCGCCGGTGGCCGAGGTGCTGCACTTGTTGTTGAACATGTCGTAGTTGCATGTTCCACTGTAGATGTGGTTTCGTTGAGAGGTCATGCTGGGCAGTCTTGCTCGGCAGCTTGAGCCACAACACTGCTGCTTTGGGAGGAATACTGTGTTTCAAAAAGAAAAGGCTGAGACTGGTAGTTGTGGGAATTGAGATAGAGTGGTAATTTGCTAAAGAAAGATCGGAAGAAATTGACGAAATGTTTCATTGAGCTTTATCATTCTCAGCTCTTCATGGAGAGCATCTGTCATTGCTAAATTCGTACATCGGGCTCAGACTGCACATGTCGACGTCAGCGCCCGCTTTGACTCCAGCAAGCCAAGGCAATCAGCTTTGCCCGACCACTGAGTGGCATCCTCAGGTGGCTCTTGGCGGACCAACCGCGCAAAGTGTAAAAACATCAGCTCAGCTAGTAGCCTCTGTGAATTGATGTGGCGTTTTGCTGCCCAATCGTTCAAGTTACACAGCAGGCGCATAGCAGACATGGGTTTGATCAGAAAAGGAGATCAGAAGCAACGCAGAGTTCAGCAAGACCAGTAGCGACGGGAAATTGTATATCTGGCGCTCGACTGCGTGGGGCCGATTCCTGAATGTCGAGACATGCGGGTAAGCGCACGCTTTCAGCTTGCTCTGATCATGGCTGACATTGGTCGCCATGATCTGCTATGCGGCAAGCACTCCAGCGGCGTAGTGAGGCTCAGCGTGGCTGCAGCGGGGGGCTTGCCGTCCAGCGCTGCATGGCGATACTGGGTTGGGAGGGCATGCCCTTTGGCCGAAGTTGAAGTCGTGGAACATGGGGATCATCACGATGCCTGCCACGCGGGAGCCCGGGGCCGCGGGATATAGGATGCCCATGAAAAAGCTGCACGTGCTGCAGAACGTCGGCTTGTCTGCATAGACTAGCTAATTGAAAACGGCAACGTTGCTGGGATATTCTGCGGAAGACATGGCCTGGGTGACTCAGGGAAATATACCATGGCCAGCTCAAGGGCCAGCTGGTTAACATTTGACCAAGCAACAATACATGAAACAATGTATTCTCGAGGGCGTGTATGCCTCCTACTACCTTCTACTGCTAAAGCGCATCGTATACATCATATCCAAAAATGTCTCCTTCATCAGTTCGTCAAATCGTAATGAAGGGAAAACAAAGGAGAGAAACACAAAACAGACTCGTGATACAAAAGAAATAATTCTCGACACAGGCGATGAACTAGAAATTAAAGGTGTTGAAGTCGGAGCCAAAAGGCTCCCACGTGAAATCATTTCCCAAGGCTGGCATCTCAAGGCCATCATCTAGGTTCAGGAAGAGCGATCCCAGGTCCACATTGGAAAAATCAGGATCCCCATCCGAGTGTGCGGCCGGGTAGCCAACGAAATCCGGGGCGGGATTGGCAGGGAACCCGGTCTGGGCAGCCCCGGCGCCGGCCGGATAAGCAGAGTAAGGAGAGAGATCCGAGGTCTGCGTCATGAAGCTCTGAGGAGCCAATGCAGGAGCCCCGGTCATATGTCCCGGACCCAGAGCCGAGAAATCCGAGAAGGCCGAGAAATCACTGGGCCGAGAACCAGGATAATCGGCCGGGGCCGGGGCCGAGAGGTTGATCGGCCCGGTCCAGGGTCCGCCGGGGTTGGGGATTGGATGATTAGCCTGACCATCCACGTATCCCGTCGTGGGGGCAGCGGAGGCAGCAGTGCTGCCTTGCCTGGGTTCCTGAGGCGGCTGCGATTTCTGGGTGCTGAGAAGCTCCTTGATCACGTCATTCGGCTTCTTGTGAACGAGACGGAGGTGCTGCTCGACGTGGCCCAGCCGCTTGAACTCATTGTCACACAGGGGGCACTGGTGCTCGGGAGCCTTTGTGGACTCCTCGAAATGGCGTCTCAGAGCAGAGAGCCTGGTGAAGGCCTTCCTGCAGGTACAGAGGTAGGCCTTGTGCTTGTTCTTGGCGGCATGTTGCTCCAGTTGGTAATTGTTTGGGAAAGAAGTGGAGCATACGGTGCATGTGTGTGCATGTAGGGTCTCATCGCGGGAGTGCGTACACTCATTTGCATTCCACACTTTGAAAACCACGCTAGTGACGCCGCCATGGTAGCACACACCTAATCTGTATGCATACAAAACCAACTCTATCAATTTAACTCTAATCCAATTAAACTCAATATAGATAGATAGAGGGTATTCCTAGCTATCAAATGCTTCTTTCTATATCAATTTTGGAGTTTTAATTATGCTATAATTTGCATTATAAGTTTTATTTAAAATGATTACTTTAGGGTAGTTAATTTAGTGTTTTAATAAGAGAGTATCAATAACTTATACCCTTAGTATAAATAGAGTTTATTTAACAAAAATGCTAGAAACACCCTCCCCATATATTTCAAGAGATGATAATTATTAATTAAAATAGCACTTTCAATATACATTACAGCATAACCAGACCTCCAGAATTAATATAAAAAGAAGTATTTAATAGCTGGGAATGCCCTCTATCTATCCATATTAGGCTCAATTAAATTAAAGTTCTATTTATAGTATTGTAGCTATAAATATATTAAGTTTAATCATAATATCTCTAAAAATCACCCTTTTAATATACATTATAATACAACTAGAACTCTAAAATTAATATAGAAAGAAGCGAATAATAGCTGGGAATTCTCTCTATCGTTTAATGTTGAGTTCAATTGAATTGAAGCAATATTGGTTGAGAAACCTTAATAAATAATGCAATATATTGCTGAAATGATAGTATGCATATAAGTTTGGTGTCTGCTAACATGGCGGCGTCACTAGCGTGGTTTTCGAAGTGTGGAATGCAAATGAGTGTAACAACGGATGCAGTTTCGGGCTTAGGCTGGGCGTCCTTTGGTCTTTTTGAGACACTGCGGAAGGTTTAAAAAAAAAGGAACGAGCTTCACCTACCCAGTAGATCCAGGCTTGGCATGCAAGGACACGGATTCAACATTGGGGGGCAAAGTCGCCTTGCTTGTGATCGGTTGCCCTGCTCCAGTACGAGCAGGTGGGTTCCATCCACCTGATTGGTCCGTCGTAGGGGGAACGGGTGCTAGTTCGGGGGCGGAGGCTTCGCAGCCTGCATTTTCGGCAGTGGAGTCGGGCTGGGCGTTGTACTGAAACATGACGGGTACTGTTCGCGTGGTCGCGGTGGTTGGGCGATGTGTTGAGCGGTGTTGGTTTTGGTGTGTCTCGACGGGCTGGGTGAAGCCGGGGACCTCTCCTGGATATGTTTTTGCCCCTGAGGCTCTCACTGCAGACCATGGGGAATGTATCTCGCGGTCTGGGGACTTGACCCTGTACGATAGGGTGCGAATGTGCAAGGTGCTGCAGGCTCTGCTCAGGTTTGCTGGATATTGGACCAGAAGAGGCTGCTGCAGGAGAAATCTGACCTGCTGGCCAAATGGACTTTTCCCTCCCCTTGTTTACCCAGAACAGGTCATCCCAAGCAAGCTAGCAAACCAAGTCTGTTCCAGGGAACGAAGGGCCGCGGGCACACCAATATTAACGACAAAGGAACGCGGACAAGGGGAGGGGAGCTATGAGGTGATCACGTTGTGTACTGCATGCTCAGTGACGGTCAAAGCATAGCAATTCATCTGTGCAAGACTGCGCAGCTCACGTTGAAGAACAGGTCCGGGCAGAAATTCAAAATAAATTGCGAACTAACATGTGTAACATCCCTTGTTGTCTGTTACCGACCGCCAGCATCTCACCTCACAGCGATCAAACCAACAGTATGCGTCGGTGTAGTCGCAGTGAGAGAGTCGACGGTCAATCCCACCAGTCATTAAAAGAAACCTCGTGTCATGAAAAGGGAAGAAGGTCGTGATCTAGGCAAGGAAAAAACGCAGAAACTCGAACGCGCGGAGAACAGTAAGCCCGCGACCAAGGAAAATGCTCAGAAGTTAAAGCCATCGAACCCCGTAGCCCAGGCCTCATCCCCGATGAAGCCGTCAACCGTACCTGGAATGTCCTCGGCCGGGACAGGAGTGAAAGCGAAGGGATCTGCAGCCGGGACAAATGCGCCAGACGAGCCGAATGAATTGGTTGGAATAAAAGAACTGGTCGTAGCGAGTATATCAGTAAGATTGAAATTGGCGTATTGCTGTCCAGTGGGTGCCACGGGCGACCAAATAGATGGACCAGCAGGAACAGGTGCGATAGCTGGAGGAGGCGCAGGCGCCAGAGTCGGGGCCGACACAGACGAGGCTCTGGCCGAAGGAACAGGAGCCGGACGGCGACGAGAAGCAGCAGTGCGAGATCTTGCTTGCTGCGAGTTGAACAGCGCCTGCAACCACTCGCCCTTGACCTTGTGGTAAAGACGACAGTGGTCCTTGAGCTTGTCCTTCCGGATGAAAGAATTGTCGCAAAGGGTGCAGGCGAAGGTCTTGGGCGCGTCCTTGTTGTCAATGTGGCGCTTGAGAGCCGAGTGCTTGCTGAAGCCCGTGCCGCATACACACTTGTATGCATGGTGTTCAGTTGCCATGGCATGTTGGTGGAGGGCGGAGTCTGTTGGGAAGGGGGCGAGACACTCAGCGCAGGCGTGCTTGGCCCCCGAGTCGACTTGGGAATGCTTGGTCGAGGGTGCCGGGTCGGGCTGACACAAAGATGCAGATGCAGATGCAGATGCAGATGCAGATGCAGAGACATCTTCCCTGAACCAATGACAGTTAGCAGAGGTGTAAAAAAAAAATACTCACCCACTGGATCTTGCACCCTTGAAGGGGAGTGCAAGATCCAATCGGGCTGGCAGCTGTGCCGCTTCGCCCCCGTCCATCAGCCCAGACGAGGCAGAGGGAGCGGCGGTCCAGGCTCCTGACTGGTCCATTGTAGGCGCGGGCATGTTGTGCACCCCAACGGGGTTGTCAAAGTTGAAGAGGTCGTTGTACCCGGACATGGTGGAGGTACTTTGGGTTCGAGGTAGATGTGCTTGAGCAAGGAGGAGAATAGGAGCTGGGTGGTTGTTCTGTAGTAGGGACGAGACACGGGGGACCAGCCCACTCAAATGCGTGTATAGTCAGCCACCAGAGCCTCGCCGAGCATGGCAAGTACCAAAGAGGCTCGGGGTACTTACAAGCGTGGGGTTCAAAGCCTGCATGATGGTAGACGACGTGGCACCTCCCACCCCATAACGGGTGAGGCTCCAGGGACGCGCCTGAGCTCGCTCCGAGGCTGCGAGGGTATCACCATTGCAGGACAGCTTCGGTAGACTTGCCCTGTGGGAGTGTGGGCCTGGTACTATGGGACTGTAGGACTGGGAGTTTGGGACTGGGACTGTGGGAGTAGGTAGTATGGGAGCTGGGAGTATGGGAACATGGGAGTAGGAAATGTGGGAATGTGTGGGGTGGCAGCGGGTGTCCGGAGACATGGCGAGCAATCACAAGGGACAACACAGAAGATTTAAAAGTACAGATGGAACCACGTTGTATTTGAAGACTCGCAGAGGACTCTTACGATGCTGCAGTGCAAAAGTCGGCCCTCGAAGCGTGTCCGTTGAGAAATACCTTCCGTCTTGTTCCATCCTCCTAGCGCGAGACATGCGCTACCATTTGTTTCCTTTTTTTTTTTTTTTTCTCTTTCTGTTTTGTTATTTTTGATGTTCAGAATATGGCTGTCGTTCCTCCAGTGCTGTGTTGTGAAGAGGTAACCACAGCCGTGACGACCGCCAGAGTCGCAGGAAGGTACGTCTAATAGGACAAATTGAATCCTGCCAGGAATCCAAAAGTCGCAGAAGACAACCACCATCGTGACTTCCGTGCTGGGCCGAGATGGAACCAATGTGCCGCTTCCTGTTCATCATTCAAATGTGGAAGGCTTTCATCCATTGCCTCCCTGTGCCTTCCTGTCATGTCCATTCCTTCCTTTCGAAAACGCCTGCCGTATGCAACAAGTTGAGGTTGCTCGCGTCGAAATGGGACGACAAGAGCCAAGTTGTGGGTATCGCTATGCATCGTGAGGGAAAAAGTCGTGACCATGTCCGCCGTCTTTAGTCAATCATGTCGATCCAACCGTATCAAGTCTTCGTTGAAGGCGATGAGGAAAGAACCAATGCCGAGAGAATCCGAAAAAAGTGGAAGATGTTTCTTAGTCGCCCTTCCGTGATGCACGCCGTCGTCCGTTACGCCGTAGTACCAAATCAAGTGTTCCTTCCTGATACACCCTTTGACTCCATGGCGGAAGGCGCTGATGAGATGCGAAATCATGCCCCGTCGGGAAGAAGGTGCAAACGCCGATGCTGAAAAGAATGTTCCGATGAGTGTGATGAAAATGTAGTAATGACTGAATGCGGTGAGTCGAATAATAGGAAAAAAGAGAAAAAGAAAAGAAAAACTCGAAATGAGACTACAGAAATGCTGAGCAAAAGGAGCCAAATCCGGGAAAGGCGCATGAGAAAGCGCGTAGATTGCGATCGTGCCTATGGCAGCATGTGTGGGCCGTCAGGAACGTCAGGACACTGACTCCCTCCTTTGGGTCAACCCGCCATGGGATAACCCGTCATGAGATCGTAGGATAGTCTGCCATGGGACAATCTGCGGTTGGCAATGTTTGGTGTGTTTTGTATCCGATACAACTTTGACATGCAGGTCAAATGGTGTATTCGTTGTGACACGACTGAACCGAGAAGGTGCAAATGTGCCACAAAAGACCGAGCAATCGCTCAGTCGAAGCCGCTGCAGCAGAGGCGAATGTAGGCCAGTGGCAGCAGCTTTGTACAGTTGGTTGTGTTAATTTAAAGTGATCCCCGCTGGCCAGGGCGCAGCCAGAAACCAAGGAGCTCCTCGGCAAAGTCGTCGAGCTCGATGAGGCGGAACTGGCCCACGGCCCACTTGGCCTGGAAGGCCTCGTTGCGCCAGGCGCCCGAGATGTTGCGCCGCCAGCCGACGAGCTCGACGTTCCAGCCGCGCTCGAGGGCCCGCTCGACGTTGCTGAGGAAGCCGTCCGAGAACTCGGCCTCGGCGGCGTCGCCCGTCGCCAGGACCATTGTTCCAGGCCTTGGCGCGTCGAGGATGCTCTGGACCATCTTCAGGTGGAGGATCTCGTCGACGCCCTGCTCGCGGTGCTTCATGGCGACCTGGATGGGAGGGCACCAGGGGCCGTAGTCGTCGGACTCCTCGTCGAGCGCGCCGGAGGCGGGCATCGGCATCTTGGTGATGTGGGGGTTGGAGACCTTTGGCTTCGGGCCGGTGACGCGCTGCAGGATGTTCATGTCGTAGCCGCACAGCTCGGCCTCCATCATGTAGTCGGGGTGCTGGCTGGCCGGCTTGAGCGAACCCACGACGGCGCGCTTGGCGCAGGGGCGGTAGCGCTCCAGCACGAGAGAAAAGGCCTCGAAGAAGAAGGGAGGAGCCTGGACTCGGTAGTTGTTCGAGACTCCTCGCTTCGCCTTCATGCAGTCGTAGTAGCCGATGACGATGTTGGACAGATCGACAAAGACATGAATGGGCTCCTGAGACTGGAGAATCTGGGGGTGCGATCGCAGGGCGCTGTCCTCGGCGAAGCGCTCGTCGAGCTTGGCCTTCAGGATGTTGAGCTGAGTCGCCTTATCAACGCGATAGAGCGGGTCAATTGAGTTTCTGGAGACGGTCTTCAGGTGAACGTAACCAGGCTTCTGGGGAGCCCAGGGACTGTTGACAGTAGGCTGGTAGTGACCAGGCAGGAAGTTGCCATTGATGTCCCAAGGAAGGATGAGGGGCTCAGCAACGGGGGAGATGAGCTGCTTGGTGGCGAGCTGAGCGAGGGCGATGCGCTCGTTGTGCTGGAGCTTACCAAGATGCTTGTCGTTGGGGTTGAGGATCTTGAGTGGGGCAGCAGCCGGGAAGACAAACTTCTGGAACTCGGCGTGCTTCTCCTGCGCGTGGACTGTGTGACTCTGGTCGCAGAAGGGGTCCGCGGAGTCGTCCGACGGGTAGAACTCGGGGTCGGGGGTGGAGCCGACCAGGAGGGATTTGATGGTGAACTTTGGGCTCAGCTCGGCATCGGCCGGGGTGACCGGACTCGCAGAGGTCGGGGTGGTGTCGCGGCTGAAACCGGCGATGTCAGCAGACATGGGAGTGTCTCTGGCAGGGCTGTCGTCGTCGGTAATCGCGCCGTCAATTGCCGCATTATTGGGGCCTGGAATCTCGAGGCGAGCCAAGTCGTCGGTAATGCTGGTGAGGCCCATACCCAGAAGAGGGGAGGATGTGGGGCCGACCACGGTGGCATGGCCGCTGACCGTGGAGATGGAGCTGCGGAAGGGCGAATTGGCCTTGTCGCTGTCGGACTCGTCGGAGTTGGAGTTGGAAATGGTCTGGTAAAGGCGTGCAAAGTTGCCCAGTTTGGGGGACCTGGGGCGAGGGCCGGTGCGGCGAGCTCGACGGTCAACGCCTGAGGCCGTCTTGGCTGATGCCAGAACAGAGAGAGCCATGGTCAAGTCGATGTTTCAGTGGTATTAGACAAGATGGTGGCTAAGGGGAAAAGATGAAAGACAAGGGGTTTCGAAAGCCGTGGAACAGGCGCTGGGCCATTCAAAAGACTCGTGTGTGTGGTGATATGTGTTGAGGTAAGGGTAAGGGCGACGATGGTCAGTGATATCGCAAAGTCGCAAACAGGGTGAGGTTGGGTGGCAATTCAGTAACGAAAGGTGACTGAGAGAGACTGAGAATGAGGCTGATCAAGCCCGTCGAAAGAGCACGATTCCTGCTCGAAGATGATTGCTTTGAGGTTCGTTCCAAGATGTACAGTTTGTGGGTGAAAAGATACGCTTCTTGAAGGAAAGGATGGGGTGCAGCTTGTTGGAAAAGAGTCGAGCTGGGGGAGGTCCGAAGGGAAAGAGGTGGTGACTCGAAGCCGGCGACGAGGTCAATGATCCAATCGACTTGAGTTGCGCCAGACTGAGTGGCGGTTTTCGGCTGCGGGCGTAAAGTGGGGCGGTTTCGTGGGAAACCCGCAGTTGATTGGCCGCCTGATCTCGAGATGCATCTAACTCTCACTTTCGCTGCAATCGAAATATTTAATATGGCATGCGCACCCAAAGGCCTTTTCAGATCCAAAATCAAGAACAATTTTCTCGCTTTCTGACCATGTTTCCCACCAGCCACCCAATTTCGGACTTTTCGCCTGCCTGCTGGTAAACCCCTCACAGACTTCGGTCCTGGTGCAGCTGGAGCTCTGCGCCTGACCAGGTAAAACTGGCGCGCTGAAGGATGAGTCGCCAGTGCGGAGCATCTCGTTGCTCACGAGAAAACAGACTCTCTTGATTTGGCAGCAAACAGTATTACTCTCTCGTTCTATGTTCCACGTGACCTCTGTGCATTTCAATATGTTGAGCTTCTTGAGAATTGATCGAGCAGAACAAGAGACAAAAGAAGCAAGCAGCTCTCAAACAGAAACCAGACAGCAAGACCTTCACTCACCTGCCCAGGGGATCGAGGCTACAATAATACAACAGATATTGAGTGAGTATCTGCAGGGCTATCTACTCCCACAGTACCACAAAGCTCATCCAGCTCCATCCCCATTGCCACTCAATCAGACGGCAAGGCGTCGTCAACAGCAAGAGATTCAGAGGTGCTGCCATAAAGTAAAATCCGAGCAACCCTCAGATAGCTTTCACATCAAGCATCATCCGTTCCCCTAACCCCCAGGAGTTCTTTTTGACGTATCCCCAAACTCCTTACAGTAATTTCGTACAGTACAAGTGCAACCAACCCCCCACTATCAAGTCAGGGAGGGGCTGAATAAAACGGAAAACCTCAGACTGTCGCGTGCAACGCCTGGGTATAATGTGCCGTTCGTGGGCAAAGTCAAAGTCGTAAGCTGGGGACCGTCCTGTGTGCTTCGGTCCCAGCTCTGTCCTTCCCTGCGGTCGAAAAGCAAGATGATGGGTGTCGCGGCGAGTGTGACAAGTGGTGAGTTGTCAAGTAAGTCGACAGATGCGAGATGGCGGGAATAGTCCATGGCCGTATTCGTCAGTCGCACTCGCTCACTGCTGCGCCTTGAGGGCGTCCCTCTCAGCCAGCCACGCAGCCTTCTGGGCCCGCACGGGCGCCAGCTCCTCCTCCATCTCTTCGTTCTCGCGCTGCATGCCGAGGATCCAGTCGCCGATGTGCCTGCCCGCCGCGGCGCTCATCTGCCGCTCCGCCTGCTGCTTGAGCTCCCTGTCGCGGGCCGCCCGGTCGGCCTCCTGCTGCCGCAGCGCCTCGTCGCGCTCCTTGCGTTTGCGCTCCCGCTCCGCCCGGTGCTGCTGGATGTCGCTCAGATACCGCACGCTGTGGCCCAGCGTCGCGTTCTCCTCCGCGACACCATGGCCGGGCCGGTTCTGGGGCGGCGCAGTAAAGAACAGCACGTGCCCCTTGTCGTCCGTCTGGTACTGGTCTCGAACCTCGCGTGGGAACGAGGCGTCGACGTCGTCGTACAGAACCCAGGAGTCGTAGCGCGGCGCGGCGTGCATTGTTGCATTGGCATTGGCATGCGGGATCGCCGTGTTGCTCGGGGTGGGAGCCATGGGCATGCGCGACTGGTGGTGCTGGACCGGAGCGGCGTAGGGGGTTGGTGGTTGGCTTGAGAAGCTGCCGGAGTTGGGCATGTGGTGGTGATGACCCACAGATGCAGGGCTGGGGACGTAATGCTGCTGATGCTGCGGCGGCGGAGGCTGGTGCTGCTGCGGGTGGTGGCTGTAACCTGGGTGCTGTGGAGCAAAATGGGGACTGTGAGCCGGGGCGTGGTGGTGCACGGGCGAAGCGGCCGCGTGGTGGTGCTGCTGATGTTGGTACTGGTGATGAGTAGACTGGACCGGGATGGCGCTAGGCGTGGTCGCGACCGGGCGTGGTGGGATGAAGTGCGGCTGCTGGTAGTGATTTGCATGCGCATGTGCATGTGCAGGAGAAGGGGAAGGGATCGGGCCCGGTACGCCGGGATGAAAGGCGGTCGACCCAGGGCCCATCGGGACAGATTGTCGACGAATCGGGTCAACAGCAGCCATCGAGGGCGGTGGGACCGATGGCGGCTCTGGGGTCGGCTCTGGCGAAGGAGAATCCTGTTTGTGCAGGGATCCTGCGGTTAGTCTCTCGCTTGTCTAAAGACGCTTGCTTGCCCCGTTCTGCTTGCGGAACGTGCCTGCTCGCGAGACGTGTACTCAAGCCTTGTTGTGCTTGTCCAAGGGCAGGGATGACTCGGGAAAAGTTTGTTGTGCAAGGGAGGGGTGTACGGGGGTGTGTGAAGAGCCAGATTAAGCGAGTCTGACACGATAAGGAAATTGTGGCTGGACCCAAGAGCCTCGAGACAGACGACTTGGCCCGTCTACTTGTCCGAGACACACCAGACAAAGATGCAAGAGCCACGACTCGGACTCGGCGCTGATGACGTCTTTGTTGCAGGTGAATTTTGAACCCAGAGCAGTGTGCAAAGTGCAAAGCAAGAAAGGAAAAAATGAATATAGAATCTGGAACGTGACTTACATTTGGCTCTCGGGGTCGGATATGGACTCCTCCAATGATGGGCGGCGCGTCCTTGTGTCCCCAATTCGGCTTTGGCATCGAGTCGGTCTCCTTTGCGTTCTCGTTGAGCAAGTGCGCAATTGGAGTCGGCTCCTTCTTGATCTTGCGAGGCACGTCATACAGGTCCATCTCGTAGTCCCTCTCCCGCACCTCGTCAGGCAGGCAGCTGGTCCACGTTTTGATGCGGTTGAAGGTGAACTTCTCCTCGTTGTACCGCGCCTCGCAGACGTACACCTCCTTGCCCAGCGGCAGGCCTCGGGGCCGGCCTTTGTGGTAGCGAGTGTGGAACATGACAAAGCAGCGGTCCACGATGTCGTCGATCCGGTGGTCGCGGTACTGGCCCGTCTTCATGACCTCGTGCCTGTAGAAGCGCTTCGTCACGCGGTGGATAGTCTGCTCTGGTCGGTAGTACCAGCAGGCGTTGATCCACTTCTTTCCCGCCTCGTCCTGCCAGAGCCGATAGATCTGCGCCACAATGGGCTTCTCCAGGTCGTTCATGTTGCGGATGTGAACCCAGTCGCCTGTAGAAAAGACACAATGTCAGCACCAATGTTGTGCAGTTGTCAGCGCGTTTTGCTTGTTTCTGTTCTTAGACTTACCAACTCTCCACGTCTCGCCATTATGCTGGACCTCTGAAAGCGGCAGTTTACCCTCCTCATCACGGAAGGCGTCATCTGGCTTTGCTTTCTCCTGCTCGACCAACCTTTGGGCCTCCTTCAACAGCTCAACGGCATCCTCGTGGATCTGACTCTCTGGTGCATTGTACTGCATCGCATTTTGAAACATGATCTCGAGATCAGCAAGGCACTCGTCCACGTTTCGGTACTTCTTGCGCTTCGCGTTCCTTTTGACCTGATCAAGAGCGATAGGGTTCGCCACCACCTGGTAGTACTCCTTGTTCAGCTGCTTGTCAGGCAGTCTCTCGAAATCGAGAATTCGGAGGTTGCCGTCGTCGTCCTTTGGCTTGCGCAGGCCTTTAAGGACTGCATTAATACGTGCTTCCGTTGGAGTAAACACCTTAGGCGGACGACCACGTTTCTTGTGGTAGTCATCATCGTCGTCGGCGTCCTTCTTCGAAACACGGCCACGGCGGCGGCCACGGCGGCGGCCACCTTCATCGTCGGAATCATCGTCGTCCTCATCTTCATCCTCTTCCTCTTCCTCTTCGTCTTCCTCCTCGAGCTCGTCCTCCGATCCAGGCTCTGGGGAGGGGTCCACGGGAGGTAGCTCGCCAAAGTCAGGCAGCACGGCATCCTCGGCGGAGATGGAGCCGTTGTTGATCAGCTCTTGGAGCTTCTCCTTGAAGACCTCCAACAATCGAACGGAGTACTTGAAGATGTCGGAACTGGGACGGTTGTAGATCTGCGCGTTGCGAAATATCTGAGCCACGTCGAAGACAAACTGCGAGAACTCTGTGTATTCCTTTTTGAGAAGTTTACCCTGCGCCTTTTTGTTAGCCCACTGGCTGCGAATGCGACTTTTCTGGGACAACTCACCCGCACTGTGCTGAACGCAATGGGATTTGAGATGACTTCGTGATAATCTGGGAAGATGTTCTTTCGCGGAATGCGCTGGAACGGCTCACAAATTTCCTCGTCGCTATGACAAACAAACCATTAGTATAAGCTTACAGAAATAGTCGAGTCATTCGGTCGCTCACTCTTCTGTGTAACTGCTGAGGTACTTTTGCGTGTCATCGATGAGTTGGCGCAACTCCTTGTTAGGGTCATCGACGTTTCGCCACCTCCCCCTTCCGCGCCGGCCCTTCGAAGAATCAGGAGGTTCGGCACTGTCCGCCTCGCCGTCCGCGTCTGGATCGGCATCCGCATCAGCATCTGCATCGGCGTCGGCATCGGCGTCGGCATCAGCGTCGGCATCAGCGTCCGCGTCGATTTCGCCCTCGGCATCGGCGTCGCCATTGGCGTCTCCGCCTGCGTTCACGGTAGGCCTGGCAGTCGCGGCATCTCCACCGTTGGTGTCGGCAGGGGCGTCTTCCATATCGACGTCCTGGTCGCCCTTTGCCTCGATAGAGTCGTGAACCATAATCTCGTCTGCAGATCGTGGCGCCATGGTCCGTCTGTCACCGTCGAGATTGGCCGACGGGTCTCGATCCGAACCCTCCTGCTCCTGGTCTCTTTGTTCAGACCCACCTGCGCCTTGTGTTCGGCTGCTCGTGCCCTGGTCTGGTTCTTGCTTCCTGTTGTCTGTCTGACCGTCGTTTTGCTCGGAATCACCCTCTCCCTCGGCGTTGCCGTGAGTGTCTTGACCGTTTCCAGTGCCACCTTCCCCTTGACCTTCGCTTCCGTCGTCGTCGTCGTTTCTAGGATGGTCCCGTGAATCCGTGGCCTCTTCGTCAGACTCCTCAGACTCCTCAGCCTCTTCTGTCTTTTCGACCTCTTCGACCTCTCCAGCGCCTTGAGTCTCTTGGATTTCTTGACCCAGCGAATTTGCTGCGAGTGTGATGTTTTGGATTTCTTGGATCACTGCGAGGAGTTGGGCCCGGTCGGCCTGCGCGGCCGCGATCAACCGGCTAAGTAAGTCGATAACGACACGATTCCAGTGCGGCTCAACCGAGAAAATGGCTGCGAGCTCCGCAGGTGATAAATCTCCGGCAAGGAAGACGTCCAAGGCCGCTAACAAGTGCTCGTTTTGGAGGACGGGCCGGTCGGGTTGGGCGGGCTGGTCTTGTTGGGCGGGTTGGACTGGCTCGGCGGGCAGGTCGTTGTCGTCGTTATCGAATTCGCTGCCGGAGTCCTCGACCCTGAAGGAGCTGCTGTCGGGGTTGACTCGTCGTGGCTAAGCGCAGGTCAGCTTTCCCGCGAGCTCCCAAAACACCATGGAATTCGAGTGGCGATCGTCTCCCGCCGTCGCGTCGCGTCACGTCAATGACACGCCTCCTCCACACCGGCGCAGAGACGCGATGCGCTCCGTATTTTGTTGTTTCTGTCCACCGCGCAGACGAGAACAGAAAGGCGACCGCAACAAAACAGGCAGCTCAAGCTGCAGCGGGGAGAACGGGAATACAATGGGCGACTCACCCTTCGAGTGTCCTCTTGGTTGCGTGCCTCGCGAAGGTGTGCTGACTGCTGTTCGAGCTGCAGGCGGGAGGCGGGAGGGAGGAATTGGTCCTGGTCCTGGGAGAGGTGCAGTGGGTTGTCCGAACGCAGAGGGGGCAAGCCGTCCTGGTCTCCGCGATCGAGACCGTTCCCCAGCTCTCCCAGCTCGTCAACGGCGCGCCTCCCCCCAGGTGGCGCTAGGGCCCGGGATGGGGGGCCGGCGGCAGCAGTATGGGCCCACTGGCTGCTTGGGGCCATCTTTGGCTGGGAGGGGGTGCTGGCCTGCTAGGGTTCGGAGTGAATAAAACCACGCCTGGGCGTGTGAATGGGAGGAGCGGGATGAAGCGGGTTTTATGGTCCGAGCGTCACTGACTTCAACTGCGGTGATTGGCGCTGGGTGACCTGCTTTGTCAGTCAGTGATGGGATGGCCCATATCAGTGAGATGGCAAATGCATGGAATTGGCGATTCAGTTCTCCCTTTGCCATCTCTTGTCATTCCCAATCAGTTTCCCTTTCCGGCCTGATCAAATCGCATCTGCTTCATGTACAGCAGCCAACTATACCAAGTGACAGACGACACTCGTTAAAGATTCACTGGAAAGAGGGCCTCGACTACTGCCAGGGTGTCGCCACTGAGAAGGAAACTGGACGCAGAACTCACTTTGGGGGTGGCTTGCAATCGATCACTGCCTGCTGATTTCTTTGTTGTGGGGGGAGGGAGTTGGTTCAAGACGCCTCAAAATAAAAGCAGCAAAAGACCAACTACTCGGGCCTGGCAGGTTGGATCAGTCTACGGGCTTGGGCCGACTTCACGATCAGACTCCGAGCTTGGAAGACGGGCCTAGTGACCTGTTGCTACTCGCATATCTCTGGCCACCGTTATTTTATGTGCATAGCAGTTGAGGGGTCACTCCACAAGCCTTTCACGAAGACAAGTCCGAGGCCTAGGCTTTTTGGATAGTCTACGGAGAATAGACACAGACGCGAATCTCACACCACCATACACTGGCAACCATCCAGCAGACCCAACGCAGAGGAGACACATTTTTCCAGCTGAGAAAATCATGGCCGAGATACGGTTCAGAGTCCGCGGCCCGGGCTGGGTCGAGACGGTGACAGCAACATCAGACTGGACGATCCAGAAGCTACTGGACCACCTGAGGGAGAAGCAGGGTGCCCAACCGTCAGCCCTGAAGTACGGCTACCCCCTTAAGAACATCGACCTCAGCAACACCAGTGCAACGATCGAGCCCCTGAACTTGAAAGGCGAGGCCATCACCTTCGTGCCAAGGGAGGAGGCCGCGGCGCCCGAGGTGCCCACAGCCACGAAACCAGCCTTCAAGCCCAAGGCGGTGGAGCCCGACCACACGGTCATAGAATGGCCCGAGAAGGACGGCTTCCTCGCGCTGCGCGTGATGCCCGACGACAACTCGTGCATGTTCACCGCGTTCGGTGGTGTCCTGCAGAGGGCGGACCCGGCGCCAACGCTGCGGAGGGAGGTGGGCGAGTACATCCTGGCGCACCCGGACAAGTTCAACAGTGTCGTGCTGGAGATGGAGCCGCAGAGGTACGCGCAGAAGATGCTCTCCCCGCAGGTCTGGGGCGGCGCCATCGAGTTGTCCATCTTGTCGGACATCTACGACATCGAGATCTGCTCCGTTGACGTCAAGGTATGCGAACACCCAACGGGACAAGCCATGTCAGGAGTCGGCTAACACACCACACAGTCACAACGCGTAGACCGCTTCGGCGAGGGCAAGGCGACCCGTTGTCTTTTGCTGTTCTCGGGTATCCACTACGACCGCATAGCCTTCACCATGGACCTCAGCCTGCCGGTGGACTTTGACGAGACCAAGTGGGACACGGGCAACGACGCCGTGGTTGAGATGGCGCAGCGGCTCGCGAGGCAGCTCAAGGATGCGCACTACTACACCGATACGACGGACTTCGTCCTCAAGTGCGACGTGCCCGGCTGCGGCTGGATCGGCGCTGGCGCCGCCGAGGCGAGTAAGCACATGAAGGAGACGGGTCACTCGGCCCTGAGCGAGATGCAGATCACTTAAGGGGTTGTCCCGCGGCTGGGCGGCGGGGGTGATGTGCTGGCAACTTTTGGCTGTAGTATTGGGTTTGCTACGGTGTTTTGACCTTTGGCGGCGGCATGGCATCGTGATACATCGCAGCGTGATAGAACATCTAGGACCGGAGCACATTGAGATTCACAGCGCAGCCACATCTACATAGACAGTCATTTTTTTTGCATGAGACTAAAATGCCGGCTGATACGAACCAATTACGAAAGGTACCTTGCAACCCCTCACGACTTGTAGGTGAGGCCGCCGCCGTAGCTGTGCTCGCTATTCTCCCCACCGGCGGTGACCTTGCCCTCCGTGACGCCCGTCTCGAACGCACACGTGCCCATGTCCAGCTTCTTCGCCGGCCCGTTTGGCGAAATGTCGAAGTCGAAGATGTCGATTGGCAGGCCGATGGTGGTGCAAGCGTTCGGGATGTCCACGATGCCCGCCACGTGGCCTTGGACTGGCGCACACGACAGCAGGAGGTAGATCTGGTAGTCACTGTAGCCAAAGCGGCGGAGATACTCGATCACACCTATAAAGCAGTCAGTTAACTAGCCAACCAGGCCGAGGAGTGGGAGAGCTATATGTAAACTCGCCACACAAAACGAGGAGGACACTCACGCAGCGTAGTTTGCCGATAAGCAACAGCGACGTCAAGATAATGCTGTTTCCCGTGCTGGTCGACACTAAAGCCCTCAAAGTAAATGTACCTGCCCGGGCCGAACTGCGGCTCGACAGGGCCGGGCACGTATATGGGGCTCTTCATGCCCAGGTCCGCGAGCCCGTTCTTGAGGACCTTGAAGTTGATAGTGATGACGCCCGCCATCTCGATCGCCCCGCAGAAGCTGATCTCACCATCGCCCTGGCTGAAGTGCAGGTCACCAACGCTGAACTTGGCGCCGTCGACGTGCACGGGGAGGTACACCTTGCTGCCGCCTGTGGCTCCGCGTATTAGCTTTGATATCTCAGGGATATGGTAGTTAGAGGCTATTACATACGCGACAGATTCTTGATGTCACAGTTACCCCCGTGTTCCGGTCGGCCGGGTACAGTGCGCGCCCCCTCGCGCCCGATCTTCTCGGCGAGGTCCACCTCGGACGTGCTGACGCCGCCGGGGTGGCAGTTGTGCGGAAGCGGCGGCAGCGCGACGTCGCGGCCCTCGAGCTTGGAGCTGGCGATGAGCTGGCCCTCGCGCTCGTTCCACGTCCCCAGGACCTCGGGTGACGGCGCGCAGCCCAGAATGCCCGGGTGGATGAGTCCTGCGAACTTGACGTGGGGGATATGCCGGGAGGTGCAGTAGATGCCCTCAAAGTCCCAGATGGCTTTTGCGCTGCGTAGTATGAGCTTGGTAGTCCCGTTGAGGAGGGAAAGCAGCCATGGGGACGGGGCATACATGCTGGCTGACTGCATGGGTTGGTGGTGGCTTACGCTGATGGATAGATCTCGTCCAGGAACCCGCCGCCGTTGCCCTTGTCAAACACTCCCGTGAAGCCCCACGGCTGGTCCTGGAAGGGCTGCACATCCATTATCTCTACGAGAAGGACATCGCCCGGCTGTGCGCCCTCGATCTCAAAGGGCCCGGAGAGGTAGTGGATCTTGGTCAAGTCCACGTTCCTCATGTCGTCTGCAGAGTCATTGTTCTTGATCTGGCCGCCGGTCCTTCATGACACATATCTGTTAGAAAAGGGCGCATATGTTATTTTGGGGAGACCTGGCCGCATACCAGTCGACACACTCGATCTTAACGGTCTCGCCATTTTTGATCTTGCCCGCGAAGGGGACTTGAAGCATGATTAGCCCTCATCCAGAGCATTGTCCAGGAACTTTTGATGGTCTCCTCACTGTCTGGGTGCCATCTATTCTGCTCGCCCGTTAGTCCTAGGACCGAAGCGGCTCTAGTGGACGTTACGCGACTTACATGAAGCTGAGGCTGCTCACTAGCAGGTTTGTCAAGGTCGACCTTGCAGACAGTCCGAATTTCACCAGGCATCTTGATCGATCTGGACGATTCCAAATGGGAGTGTCTGTAGGGATAAATCTATGGGGTGCGTGAAGCAATACCTAGATATTCTCCCTCTCCCGCCATAACGGCAGGTCTGTCTGTAGTTATATATCACATCTCACGAACTACCCCGCACAAGCACACGGTGTGTCCCTGAGATGAGTTCTTGCTTGGACGACGTAATGAAATCTGACTATACAGATTAGGATGGTCGTTATCGGAGGAGTTGGTAGTTGACGGCTCGAAACCAATCCCAGCCCTTATCTAGGGCGACTCACCCAATCCCGAGCTTGGCCGCACCCATCCGCCCGGATCGGCCTCCTTGTCTCCACCTCTCCGCAGATAAGACCGCCGGAGTCTTTGTCGGTAGGTGATTTGGAATGCAGAGCCCGTCTCATAACAAGATGGTACACCGGTACATCACCCAAACACCCACACCCAAACACCCACACCCAAACACCCACACTCTTAACACCCATACTCTTAGCACCCATATACCAAAACCCCATATACCAAACACCATACGCTCAATACCCATATACCTAATACTTATATATTTAACGTAAATTGGGTATATAAATTGGGTGTGGGTGTAGGTGTGGGCAGTTATGGGCGGCTGTGTAAATTAGGGTGTAGGCATAGGTAGGGTGGGCTATAAGTACAGGTGTACCATCCATTTTTGACCGGTGCGAATATCCGCTCTCCATAACAAACCCCGAGAGCCCAACATGTGGGACAGTCAACAAGCACATTTCTTATTATCAGTTGGGCAATGCATCATATCGGTCTTGCTTCAATTGACTGCTACTGAGCATGTGTTTATCATTGTCATGCAGGGGCTAGAGCTCAACCGGCCGAGCTTCGGGATGAGGATCCACTTCGGAGTACGAAGGTGGCTCGTCATGGATCTTGTCCAGACTTGACAGAGGCAGACTGAGAAACTTCTGCTTATTCCTCCACTCCTGTTGGCTCGATGCGAAACCATCGGCCCTGGTCGACGGCGGCGGAGGATCCGTAACCTTGGTGATCAGGTACGCAGTCGACGCCTCAGCAACGCCGTATATCAGCACACCCAGGAGCGGCACGCGGAGCAAGATGTAAAAGCCGATGCCGAACCCGAACAGTAGCCCCTCGCGACTGCGGAACCAGTTACGCTTCTCCTGCTTGTTGAAGCGGATGCGGGCGAAGTAGGGCTCGAGCAGTTCGCGCATAAGGCTGCGGGATGAGAAGTAGGTCTGAAGGAAGATGACCAGATATCTCCGCGGGAGGAAGATCCCCGTGCCGAAGATGACGGAGGCTGGGCCGAGGCCGACTGCCTTGTTGAAGGTGTAGAAACTGGCGGCGGGCAGGACGAAGCGACCAACCACGGGCAGGTAGGACATCAAGTAGACGGCCAGAGAGATGGAGGCCTTGCGGGCGAACCTGTACAGGAACATGGAGATGGCCTCGGCGGTGCTGGTCGTGTGAGTGCTGCCGTCACGGGTGGAGTATTGCCGCAGGTTGGGATAGTACATGTCCCGGAGTTCCTTTGGGTCGTCATGTTTATGCTTCTGGACGTACGTAACATCAACCCACCTCAGTGACTCCATGAAGCTGTCTCTTGTCAGATTCTGAGCCACCAGATCAGGATGGTTTCCAGTGGCTGGACTCACAGGTTGTCTAGGGTTGGCGTGGCATAACGCATCAGAGTCATGAGAAATAGTGGCACCTGCAAGACATAGTTCGCGATGAAGTCGAGCCCTTCAAGAATTTTATCGTCCCAGGTGACAGAATCAAGGCGGAAGATGAGAGACAGGAACCAGAGGAAGACCCGCACGCCGAGGATCTGAGAACGGCATGTGAGCACGTGTCACGGCGTGCATGGAATATCGAACACTTACTGGGATATAGATGGCAAGACGGATGGCTATACCAGCTGCCACGGCGATTGCGGCCTGACGATAGTGCTCAGAGCTGAATAGGGCAGGATTCTGGAGTGCCCGATGAGCTGTTGGTCTCTGTCAGCGCCAAGGACCAATATTGGCCAGAAGGAGGGTGTAATATCGTACCTCCAACTAAGGTGAGCTGGACGCCTCGCAGGATGGCGTTTATATCGAAGTGGGAGATGTCGAATGCTTTCTTGAGCTTCTCCTTGTCAATTTCCACGGGCGAAGACTGCTGCTGGGCTTGCTGCTGGCCTGGCGGTCTCCTCTCGCGGGCCGCCATGGTGATGACGACGGTGACGCTGTTGATCCGAGAGATGGGGTTGCAGGATCAGTTTGGACGGCAGCAGAGGTCGTGGCTACGAATCGCTGTGTTTCCAGGCCTAGGCGTGACAAAGAATCTTGGGACCACGGCTGTTGAGGCCTCAACAGTCACGATGTGAAAAGCTGACGAGGCGGATGGATACCAGGTGGTCTAGTGGGCTGTGTGTGGCTTGGATGTGCTCGGCTTGGAGAGCCGAGAGATGATGTCAGTTCCAGCTCCAGCTCCAGCTCCAGAACGGCGCGACGCACAGGCGTAGACGCAGACGGCAGATGGCGGAACGGTGGAACGGCAGACCTGGTCGGAAACGGACAGGGTCTGGGCAGCCTTGCACAACAACAAGCATGGGCCACCTGGAGCTGCAGCTCCTGCCTTCCAAGGTTTCCCCAGGTGCTCCCAAGGTCCCTGGATCTTTGCTCCGTCAAGCTCCCAAAACGGATCGCTATTCCCAGGTTGCTCTCAATTAATGCCCCATCAGACAGGGAGACAAGCTGCACAGCATGCCCAGGTCCTGAAGCTATGGCCGGGGAGATGACGATCAATCAGTCCATCAGATGATATCTTGCTACAAAGAAACAAGCATCAACATTCAACATGCCACTCGCTGTCAGAGAATGTGCGCCCGGCCAGCCAGCCATCATTTGTCATGAGATTCTAGGCGTTACGCCGCCTTCCCACCAGATGCAATGGCCAATGTCACCGTCGGATTGATGACTGCAAAGATGGGGAGGGACGATGGGACCCCTCCCAACCGTGGAATGCAAGCTGAATTGCGAATGAGTGGGGGTGACTACTAATAATACTGTACTCACAGTGGCAGAAGTGGGTTACCGTTACTCGCTTCCAATCTCAACCCCTGCCGGACTGCTGCAAGACGCCTGCAAGACTGCGGGTGCTCCTCTGCTGTACCTGAGTACGCCCGGGGTCTAGGCTGGCAGCCGACTCGACTCGACTCGACATCGAAAAGTTGCAGGCTACCTAATAATTCCCTCGCCTCGACCCTTCATCCAGTCTTCATCCCTCGGCCTGCCCATGAGCCCGCCATTGGACACGACTCTGTTCCTCGAGTCCTTGAACTAAACAGAGCCTGATCTCTTGCAGCTCGGGCTTGGTCAAAGCTGTTGCTCGCAGCGTCAGTTCGCAACATCGTTCGACTCGTGTCTCAAGTGCTTCTTGATGAACTGATTCTCCTCCAATCTGCGACCAATATTTGGGTCTTGTAATTCGACTCGTCCAACCCCTCCACACGCCCGCCCTTCTTGCCATGTCGACTATCGCCGCCCCTCGTCTGCTGTAGACGTGATTGTCTGACAAGACTTTGCTAACCTCGACCGCGTCCCACGCCATCACACTGCCCATAATCATGGACCAACTACGACCACCCGGTGACAGCATGCCTTTTCCCGCCCCGCGACGGCATTCCACCGTCCCAACCTCTTTCCAGCCAGCACCCTCGCGCCCGCCTTCGAACTCTATCTCCAGTAATGACTCCGTCGAGACCCTCTTTAACCATCCCTCCGTCAGGATTGTGGCCTTCTCTGCCGGGAAATCCGCGTTCGACCGGCCCAGCCCTGGCTTCGAGGATAAGCCCGGCTCACTGCCCTCCTCCTCCCAGTTCGAAAGGACCCTAGCTGTTGGTACGTGTGAACACCATGCCGTCATTTTGAACGCTCCTCGCTAAAGTCTTCCAAGGTGCTTTCCAGATTTACCGAGCCCCCGGATCCGTCGCGTTCTTACGATGTGGCTCAGCCCTACAGCCTATCCTGCCAAAGAGCCAATGCTGGACCCTGGACGAGAACTCAAGCAAATTCGCTCTGCAGATCCGGCGACCGAATTATTGGAGAATCGAGGTGCCCGTGAGCGATGACGAAGACACGCGGAGGGCGGCCGTATTACGCGAAATTCTGGATAAAATACTACAATTCGAGAAGACTCCATGCCCTTTCGAGCGGGACTTCACTGTGCAGCTGCCTGAGAGACCGACGACGCCTGTCAAGAAGCGACCATGGACTCCTCCGGTCCGGACAGTTTCGATGAATTGGCCCCCACAGCCGGTCACGCCGCCTCCTGAATTTGCGACTCGGACGAGGTTCTACAACCCAAATGCGCGGAGGCATTCTGATTTCGGTGTGGATCTGTCCAAAAGCAGCGCTACGCCTGAGACACCTGAAGCAAAGCCTGAGGGAAAGCCCGGGGATGGATCAGCGAGATTTGGTACACCAACGAGGCCGCCATCGCGCAGGCTGTTGGAGACGATGGAGACGCCCCGGCAGGAGACAATCCCGGAGGAGGTCTGTTCTGAGGAGGCGAAACCGGAGTTTGGCATCAAATTCAGATCGGTCCTGGAGGAACCAGCGCCACTTACACCACCTCTTACCGCAATTCCACCGGAGCTTGCGAGAAAGCCTGTCGAGCCCAGTTCAGAAGGAGCTGCACCTGTTAGAACAGAGGTAAAGACGGCAGAAGACCTTGAAGCAAGTCCAAAAGCCCCTGAACCCCAGAGAGCCCTATCTGTGCCGAAGAAGCGTGAACCCATCTGGATAACGAAGAAGCCATCTGCTACGCCTAGGAGGGTGCAACGGCCAGCGTTACCAAAGGCTCATTCGGTAGGGCCAATAGCACCAACGGCCTCAAACGGCCAAATTGGAAACATGGCGGACACTGCTAAGACTGCATCATCTGAGGGTAGCGCAGACCAAGATTCAGCACCGGTGGCAGATAGTACGAATCGGAGAGACTCGAGAGGCTCCGATTCCGAAGAAGCTGGTTCGATAGAAGGAGCTGGACAGATGCGGTTGAGACGGACCAGGGTGGCAGCCTTCGCATCCAGGCGAGCCGCCACGGCGCCTTCACTGAGAGTTCGAACTTCAACGCCAGCCTTGAATCTGCCGCAAGAGACACCTGAGGAAGTACCCGAGCCGAGCTCACCAGCTGAGTCGTCGGATTCGTTCCACAGCACCCAGTCGTGGCACTCACCTCTTGCGCCGCCTTCGCCACCCATGTCCCCCAGGCGAGCATACCCTTATCCACATGAGAACATCCCCTTGGCGAAAACAGGTGATGGGTCTGAGTCCGCAGCCACACCTACTGTGTCAATATGGGAGAAGAGCTCGACAGGTGCGGTTGCGGGGAGTGGCGCTGGGACACCCATCACCCCGTTTTACAACGACCACAATGGGGATGCCGAGGGAGAGAATAAGGATGACGTGAAGCCAACGGACGAGCCTGAAAACCCCACTCAGGCTATCCCCATAAACAAGGCTACAGTACAAGAAGAAAGCTTGGAACACACCGCAGCCGCAGACACCGACTCCCTCTCAACGTCATGGTCATCCGCTGCATCTCGGACCTCATCCCCAGGATCAAACACCGCCATGCGCCATCGCGCAGCGACAACCTCAGTCTCCATCTCTCACACCAGCCCGCGCGCCCTGTCTCCCCTGCCTCCGCCCGCCAACCTTTTCACGCCTCGACAAGGCCTTCGACGACTCCCGTCCACTGCCGAACTGTCGGTCCGCGCCTCCACTGCCGTCAAGACAATCCGGCGCATACCGAGCGCCATCCTGAACAAGACGTGCGAAATGATCCTCGGCCCGCCGACGCACCTGATCAACCTGATGCTCAAGGTTGCGGCGCGCATTGCAGCGGGTGAGTTCCGCGGGTTTGTGTTCGGAATGGGCGAGGGCGGCGAGGTCGTCGACGTGCGCTGGGACTGGAGCGACGAGCACAGCGACATCGACGAGGGCGCCGCGCTCGAGGGCTGGGACGAGTCCGACTTTGACTTTGGCGACGACGCGCGCAAGCAGGCGGCCATCACCCGCCAGGGGGCCCACTCGCAGTCCCGCGGCCGGAAGATGAGGGCCAGCTTTGCCGCCGCGGACCTTTCGAGGCCCGCAAGGGCTCCCGGGAAGGCTATTGCGTACCAGGATCCCTGGGGTGACGAGGATGAGGATCCGAGTCGCAGCTGGGGTGTCGATTAGTTGGGCGGATTTTCTTGGGGGTTGCCAATGAGACGAAGTGTGAGAGCAAGAATAGGATCGAGCTACGGAGGACTTTTGGGACCTAGGTGTAAGGAAGATACCACGTGCATGCATGGCCGGCGTTTTTATGTATTGGAGAGCCCAGCCTGCCATCTGAGCAGATTTGGAGCCTTCTCCTTGATGTGTAGTAAGTAGTAATTGACTGGCCGCCAGGTGGTTTTCACACGGGCTGACGTAGCCCGCGACCACGGTGGACGAATAAGAGTAATGATCATCTAGACCTATCATCTTTGCCACGGCGGTGATTTATGCGTGACGATTCTCGTTGTCAATGTAGTCCAGACAGGGACGGGCATTGAGATGGCTTCGTCACTGGGTTCCTTGCTTCTCGTTGAGATTGTTGAGAGCTGGGCGCCGTAACTTGCAAAAAATTGTGGGCAGTCAACTTTCCCTGCTTTGTGTCTCGTCTAGATATATATAATGTGTACCTCGCCTCCCTCCGTTGCAAACACACATTCTGTATATCAAACCCCCGAGAGACCAGAGACGTGTCTGAACCCCAGCTCCCTCGCGATATCGCGTCATGTCAGGTCAAGGTTAAATGATTGGTCGGAAGAAGAAGAAGAGCGGGAAACAGGGAACAGCCCAGGTCCGAATTGTATGTAACGGAAGGGGAAGTTTCCTCACCTGGCTTAAGAATAGAGAAGAAAAGTAGAGGAAAATGAAGCTTGTGAATCCATCGCGGTAACCCCGAAACGCCGTTTCGATATGCATTGATCCATTCCCATTTGACCGTCCACACCAAAAGCCATCCCAAAATGACCATCCGGCCTACGGGGCCCTCTCTCACCTGACCGGCCGCCTGCGCTCTGCTGTGCCCGTAATCTGCCCCTTTTAAGCAAAACAAGACTGGCCAAGACCAGCCTATCATCAGTCTGCCACGCCATATTCAACAACCACCGCCCCTCCCCCATGCATCAACCCAGACCCTCGTTCCACCACCGCCGACCATCACCTCCGGAAATCCAGACTCCCCCTGCTTCTGTCCCCGTCCAAGCTCGGTCTCACCGACGCGCTGGAGCTCCGCCGCCGCATGGCGCGCTGCTCGCCCGGGTCCGCCGGGTTGAGCCCGGAAGACCGCGCGAAGAGGTTCAGGATGTCGGTCAGCGAGATGACGCCCGTCAAGCGGCCCGACAGGTGGGCGCCGGGGAGCGCCGCGGCGGGTATGGATGACGAGCCCGGCCCCGGGGTGTTGGGCGAGAAGACGGAGGAGGACATGGGCAGGGGCGACGGCGGCGCCGACGCCTGGTTCTGGTTCTGGTATTGGGTCTGGGTGTTGATGGCTGTCGCGGATACGGAAGGGGAGGCTGATGTGCTGTTGGTATTGCTGTTGCCCGCCGCTGCGCCGGCGACGGCGGTGGTGGGCCCGCTTGTGCTCTGCGTGGCGGCCGCGTTGCCGCCAGCGCTCCAGGTGTTGGTGTTGGTGCCGACCGGGCCGAGAAGGGGCGTAGCCGGGGCGCTGGGGCTGGGGCTTGCGCTCTCGACGACCCACATCCTGTGAGAGCGGGTTGCGACGAGCTTGGCGACTGTGGCTGCGAGGGTCTGGTAGGGGTTGACGTAGAAGACGGGGACGGAGTCGCGGCCCTTCTCCATGCCGCGCTCCGAGAGGATGACGGTGATGAAGTGCATGCAGGTGGACTGGAGGAGCGGGAGGGAGGCGGCGGAGGTGAGCAGGCGCACGTCGGCGCTGGAGATGTTGCCGACGACGTTGGAAGCGTTGTCGATGACAGCGACCGAGGTGAGGCCTTCGTTAGACATGAGCATCAAGGCTTCTGCGAGGGTTGCGTCGGCACTGTAGGAGAGGAGGGAGAATTGTTAGCTTTAGGATAATCAGAAAGTTGTTGATGGAGAGACGTACTTGATGGAGATGATTTGCTGCGACCCAATCTGCAGGTCTCTCAGAAGCACCGGGTACAGCCTCTCGATAACGGGGAAGTTGATGCCCTCATTCCAGAAGAACTCGAGCAACTTGAGCTGGGATAGGATACCGGTGACCTCGCCCTCGTCGCTGGTAATCAGGAGGCGGTGGATACCGCTCCCAAAGACCTCGATGGCGCCGGGGAGGAAGGTCTCGGGGGGCAGCGACAGCAGCTGCTCGGGGCGGCAGATGGGCTGAATGTCCTTGAGCGGGATGGCCTCCCTCTCTCTGGCGCGCGTGGCGATGGTGTCGTACAGGGCGACGTGTTCGTCCTCGGGCCTGGCCAGCCCGACGACGGCGAGCAGGTAGGCATTGAGGTCCCTGTAGTCGAAGGTGGAAACGGCCTTCTTCTGAGGGCCGTCCTTGACCAGCACACAGTTGCCCGCGGCGTTACCCTTGACCAGTGCCATGGTGGCCTCCTCGACGCTGCTGTCCAGGTCGACCCAGCGCACCTCATCAGTGTTGAGGGCGACGAGCTCGCCGACCTGGACCTCGCGCCAGTCGCGGCCGGCGAACTTTGGGTTGGGCTGGCGGGACGAGGGCGGGTGGTTGATGAGGTCCTGGACGGCGGCTTGGGTGAAGGAGGGGTGGCGGGAGGCGCGGGGCGAGGGCGGGGCATGGTGGTTGCGCAGGTTCTCGGCGAAGCTGGAGCGGTGGGCGTGCGAGTGGACGGACTTGTGCAGGGACGAGCTGGACGGCGATCGCTGAGGGAGGCCCGGGTGCTGGCCGGGAGAGGTCGAGTAGAGGTTCGGGTGGGCGAGCTTGTCGAGGCCGGTGCCAGAGGCTGCTGGCGACGGCTGCCTGCCCTGTTGCTGTTGTTGGTCCATCTTGGGGATCGGTGTGGTGGTGATGGTGCTTGTGGTGGTGATGGCAGTCAGTAGGTACCTTATCTAGGAGGCAGACGTGAGGCGAAGCTGCTGCGATATATCCCGTGCACAGGTGAGATCAGGAGACTGTCGCACAGAATCGCGTGGTGGCGCAGGTCGCACAGCGAAGGGCAGTCGGGAGAGGAGATGCGGGTGGTGAGGGTGACCAAGGCAGCGAAGGGTGAGGCCAAGCTTGTCGACAAGTGGGATGGATGCGATGCACCGCACTTGCACACAGGCCAGGTTCGCGGAGGTGGTTCGTGGTTCGTGGGTCGTGGTCCGGGGTTGACGGTGGAGTATCGAGGGTCGAGGTGTGCAGCCGAGCCAGGCTCATTGGCCGTTTCTGGCGGGGGAATAAACAGAAGTGACGACGGAGCTCCAGAATGCCTCTGGCCGAGCTCCCAGAAGAGGGGCTGCCGTTTCTTTTCTCTTCTTTTTTTTTTCTTCCTCCCTCGTCTCTCTCCTTCCCCTTCCCTTATCAGCTGCCAGTAGGGTTAGCTCGATTAGCAAACGTCCTGCGTCTTGTCTGTCTACCTGTCGGCCTGCCTCTCGGGATTTGGATAAACGGATTTTGATGTTGCTATAGGAAGGAAAGCTCTACAGCTAAGCCCCAAGATATTGATGAAGCGGGAAAGAGCTGGAGCTCCGACCATGAAGCCAACGGATCATGCCGATGGGTAGGTACCTACCTCTATATACAGACGGACCGACCTAACAGCACAAGCTGCTAGAGCTCCCAAGCTCGCGATAGTCCGTTCTTGTAGTCTTGGGTGAGGGGAAGCCCCAACAGGGTCGATTGACCCTCGAGATGGATCGTCATGATCTGACTCAGGCATGTGTTTCCTCAAGACAGATCAAGAGCAACCATGGCATGCATGCATTTAAAATATCTGATAGGGCATCTCAACTTTCGAATATGACTGATCGCCATGCAATAAAACTGACACCCGGAGGAAAGAAATGTACGAACGAGGCAGAATCAGGCAGGATGGTCAGGACGAGATCCAGTATCTGGTATACTGCAGACACTACGTGGAACAAGAGAAGAATGTATGGGCCAGAAGTGACGCGATCGTCGCATGTCGTCGCCAAGCCAGATCAGTGACAGGCCCTGACGCTCGATCGCAGCAACGTCGGACGTGGACTGATGAGGGTCTGAGAGTCTGGGAGCACCAGTAGTCTAATTCGTTTGCCCGTGCTCTGGGACGAGACCCTGCATGGCTCATCCCTACCTAAAACCGCTCCCTCTCATGCGGTTCCAGAAGAATCCCATCCGCCAACAGTCCAGCTCGTGCCATTGCGAGACCCTGCCTATTTCTTTTTAGTTTTTAATTTTCTTTCTTTTGTCCCAGGGACATGCATCTTCCAAGGGAGGATAGCGCTGGAGAGAACATGTGGTCAGGTCTGGCCGAGAAGAAGTGTTTGCATGCGGCGACCCTGCAGGATATACCCACAGACGGAAGCAGTCGACAGAAAAGAGAGGATGAGAGCAGAGGCCATTCCGTCGCATTCCTCCTCCTGCAGGGCTCTCTCCATGCAGTATCGCCAATCTCCATTTATAGATGTCAGACACGCAAAGAGGGCTCCTCCTCTTCTGTTTTCATGCTCTTGATGCTCATGAACGTACGCCCGATTTGCCACCGTATGGGTGTTTGCAATTTCTCATTGCAGTATCACAATGAGAACAGAGAGACAAATTCTGGAAATGGTAGCGAGAGGAAGAGAGAGAAAGAGAGCGAACGAACGAAAGAAAGTGTAGAGAAATCCTTGAACTTCATAATTCTACTGGGTGCTGATCTTATGCGCACTGCTCCTCTGCCCCTCCAAAACCCACACCAACGCCAGTGGCACCCACCCAAACCCACACGCAACCACTGGTCATGGTGTTCCGCCCAAATTTCTTCCCCTCAGTTCTGCTGCTATCTGCACATACCAAAAGTACCTAGGCTACTGGGGCGGAACCCTTCCACAGCCACGTCAAACTTTCACCTGGGACTGGGCCGGGCTGGGCAGGCTGGCTGCAGCACTATCTCTGCTTGTTTCCTAGACACACAAATTTCCCAATCCACCCGTTTCCACTCCCGTTGACGATAGTCTACCATTTTCATACCTTACCTTTCCTTCCTTGACTGCTGAATGCGTGCTGTCGCCTTCCGGTCTGACTTGCTCTAAATATTCACTCTGCCCGCCTGCCTCAGCACGGGCCATCGACCTGTTGTGGACATTCCCCCCTTGTCCCCCATTTCTTGTCTCGTCCCACCGCGGGGCAATTCATCCATCGTCAACACAGCAACCATCACAAACACAAACAGACTTCTCCCCCAAGTCTCCCGCCCAATCCACCCCTTTTCCGCAGATAACAATCGCGTCCTGAGTCCCGACGCTTGCGCCCACAGACCTCGCTGTCACACGCGCCCTTTCTCGACTCACAGCCTCTCCACCGCGTGCGCGCTGCGGCGCCTTGCCTAGCCATCGGCCCCGCGCGACCCTCTCCCCCTCCTCTCCTCGATCCATATACCGCCGACATGTCTATCCTGCCTCCCGAGATTACGGCCGAGCTGGGCCAGCTCATCCAAGGCCTTCAGTCCCCGGATAACTCCATCCGGTCCCAGGCCGAGGAGGCGCTGGCCAACAACTGGACCAGCACGCGTCCAGAAGTCCTGCTGATGGGCTTGGCCGAGCATATTGCCGGGTCGCAGGACGTCCAGGTCCGCTCCTTCGCCGCCGTCATCTTCCGGAGAATAGCCTCAAAGACACGCAAGAACGAACAGGGCCAGGTTGTCGATGTCTTCATCTCCCTGGCCAAAGAGCAGGCCCTCGTCGTCAGGCAAAAACTCCTCGAGACCCTCGTCAACGAGTCCGACAAGCAGGTCAGGAACAAGATCAGCGACAGCGTCGCAGAGGTCGGAAGGCAATATTCAGATGCGAGTACGTGTCTACCTCCATCGCGCCGGATTTGTGTTGCCCGCCGGGTTTGCTAAACAAGGTACAGATGAGCCGTGGCCTGAGCTGCTCACCGTGCTCTTCCAGCTGAGCATAGCCGAAGATCCTGGCAAGCGGGAATCAGCCTTCCGCGTCTTCAACACCACGCCTGGCATCATCGAGAAACAGCACCATGAGGCGGTCGGGCAGGCCTTCACGAAGGGTTTTAAGGACGAGTCTGTCGGTGTATGTTTATACCTCGCGATCTGGATTACACGAGGCAGTGCTGATATTAGTCACAGGTCCGCCTCGCCGCCATGGAGGCCTTCGCTTCCTTCTTCAGGAGCCTGAACAAGAAGAGCCAACAACAGTACTACCCGCTGATCCCCGAGGTCCTCAACATCCTCCCGCCCATCAAGGACTCCCAGGACTCCGAGGACCTCAGCAAGGCTCTGGTCGCCCTTATCGACCTGGCTGAATCCGCCCCCAAGATGTTTAAGCTCCTGTTCCACAACCTGGTCCAGTTCAGCATATCCGTCATCCAGGACAAGGAGCTCAGCGATATCTGCCGCCAGAACGCCCTGGAACTTATGGCTACATTCGCCGACTACGCGCCATCGATGTGCAAGAAGGACAGCTCCTTCACAAACGACATGATCACACAGTGCCTGAGCCTGATGACGGATCTTGGCGAGGATGAGGACGTCCAGGACTGGCTCGACGCTGACGACGTACGTCCAACCCGAGAGAGACAAATGACAAAAGAAGGAGAGGATTCTAGGATATTGCTAACATCGCGCAGCTTGACCAAGAGGAGAGCGATCAGAACCATGTCGCGGGTGAGCAATGCATGGACCGGCTGGCTAACAAGCTCGGCGGCCTCACAATTCTCGCCCCAACCTTCAACTGGCTGCCGCGTATGATGCAGTCCATGTCGTGGAAGGATAAGCATGCCGCCCTGATGGCCATCTCGGCCATCTCGGAAGGCTGCCGGGAGCAGATGCTCGGAGAGCTGCGCCAGGTCCTCGACCTCGTCGTGCCAGCCCTCAAGGACCCCCACCCACGCGTCCGGTGGGCTGGGTGCAATGCGCTCGGCCAGATGAGCACCGATTTCGCGCCCACCATGCAGAAGGATTTCTACGACGCGATTCTCAAGGCTATCGTTCCGGTTCTCGATTCGCCCGAACCACGTGTCAAGTCCCACGCCGCTGCCGCCCTGGTCAATTTTTGCGAGGAGGCCGAGAAGTCGGTCCTCGAGCCGTACCTGGACGACCTGCTTTCGTCGCTCTTCCGGCTGCTCCAGAACGACAAGAGATATGTGCAGGAACAGGCCCTCTCCACCATCGCAACCATTGCCGATGCCGCTGAGGCAGCGTTTAGCAAGTACTATGATTCCTTGATGCCGCTACTCTTCAACGTCCTGCAATCGCCAATGGACAAGGACACCCGCCTGCTCAAGGCCAAGGCGATGGAGTGTGCGACACTCATCGGCCTCGCCGTCGGGAAGGACCGCCTGGCCGGGGATGCCATGAAGCTGGTCCAGATCCTGGCCCATATTCAGACCAGTGTCACCGACGCCGACGACCCTCAGGCACAGTACCTGATGCACTGCTGGGGCCGCATGTGCCGTGTCATGGGCACCGAGTTCCTGCCGTTCCTGCCCAACGTCATGCCGCCGCTGTTGGAGCTCGCCAAGGCGAACGCCGACATCCAGCTCCTGGACGACGACGAGCAGGTCGAGGCCCTGCAGCAGGAGGATGGTTGGGAGCTTGTCCCTCTCAAGGGCAAGATGATCGGCATCAAGACCAGCACCATGGACGACAAGCACATGGCCATCGAGCTCCTTGTTGTCTACGCACAGGTTCTCGAGGGCAACTTTGCGCCGTACGTTGCAGAAGTCATGGAGAAGATCGCCCTGCCCGGCCTTGCCTTCTTCTTCCACGACCCCGTGAGATACATGTCCGCCAAGCTGGTCCCTCAGCTCCTCAACTCGTTCAAGAAGGCCTACGGCAACCCGTCAAACGAGCTTCGTGGCCTCTGGGCTGGCACAGTCGACAAGCTCCTAGAAGTGCTGACCGCCGAGCCTGCTATTGACACCTTGGCAGAGATGTACCAGTGCTTCTACGAGTCTGTCGAGTGCCTGGGCAGGGATTGTCTGACCGCTCAGCACATGGACAAGTTCATCGAATCGGTCAAGACCGCTCTGGACGACTACAAGGACCGTGTGCAGGAACGCCTCGAGGAGAACGACGGCGCTAACCCCGAAGACGTTGAAGACGAGGCCGAAGAGACGCTCATGGCGATCGAGGACGACCAGACCCTGTTGTCGGATATGAACAAGGCGTTCCACTCCATCTTCAAGTACCACGGCTCTGCCTTCCTGCGCCCTTGGGAGCGCCTCATGTCGACGTACGAGGCTTTCCTCAACAACGGGAGGGACCCGACGCAACGTCAGTGGGGTTTGTGTATTATGGATGACGTGCTCGAGTACTGTGGCCCTGAGTCCATCCACTATGCCAACTACATCATGACACCGCTCATCGAGGGGTGCCGTGATGCATCGCCTGCCATCCGTCAAGCTGCCGCGTACGGTATTGGAGTCGCGGCCCAGAAGGGTGGACAGGCATGGGCACAGTTCCTTGGTGGTTCGGTCCCCGCCCTGTTCCAGGCGACACAGGTGCCCGACGCGAGGAGCGAAGACAACGTCTACGCCACCGAGAACGCATGCGCGGCCATTGCCAAGATCCTGCACTTCAACGCGAGCCATGTGCCCAACCAAGACGAGGTCATTGCGCAGTGGATCAACACCCTACCCGTGACGAATGATGAAGAGGCTGCCCCATATGCATATGCTTACCTGGCTGAGTTGATTGACAAGTAAGTAAATATCCTGTTCTGTTCGCGCGGGAGAGTCTAGACCGTCAAGGGTCACTCTTGCCATGCCTGTCCGTCCAAGCGTGTGGTCGAGTCCAAGTCGGCTCAAGATCCCTCTTCCAAAGGATACTTGTCCATGTTGGAACATTGGCACTAACATCGATCCTCCAGGCAACACCCCGCCGTCGGCCAGCAACCCGACAAGATCTTCCTCTACATCGCACAGGGCCTCGAGTCGCAGACCCTGACGTCGCAGACCGCAAACCGCGTGTGCACAGCCACCAAGGTCCTGCTCCAGGCGACCAACACGGACCCGACGCCGCTGCTCCAGCAGTTCACGCCCGACGCGCAGCAGGTGATCATGGCCTTCTTCAACTAGGGGTTGACAGTCGGCCATCCCAATGCGGCGCTGGCGTCCGACCCGGGGCGGCGAGCAAAAACCAACAACTCGGCCGTTGCTTTCACCGTGTTGGGCTTGTAGTAGGACCCGGTTGCAGGAAATAATACCCCGCTGCGAGTTGAATGATGATTGAGAGGCGAGCATGGGAATTGGAAAAGCCGAGGACGCCCACGGATGGGCGCCTAGACGGCAGGGACAGCGGGGAACATCCTCCCACGCGGCCTGCCACGCGACGTTACGCGAGAAATGGGTGCGCGGCCATGGCTTATCTTTCACACCTGATAAGGAAACGGTCCAAGCAGATTACAAGATGAAAGAAAAGAAAACAACAGGAACATGGAATTCACCAGGCCCTCGAGTGTGCCCCTGGTTGGATGGAACGGATGGAATGGATAGGGAATTGGTCGAGGGGCCGGAGGAGAGGAGGGAGGAGAGGAGGGGTGTGAAAGACAGTAGTTAGATTTCTGAAGATACCAAAACCACTATTTCTACCTTTCTTTTTTCTTATCTCGATTCTTTGGTTATCCTTTTTCTCTCTCTTGCTCTTCTCACTGGGCTTGTCAGGTTCAAGGTCTCGCCTTATGATCTCGCCTTATGAGTGATTTAAGATCGCGTGTGCGTGCCTGTAGTCGGTCGACCAAGGTGTCGTCTTGGCTTTTGGCTGAGTGCTGATATCTAGGTAGTCAGCTAGCCAGTGCGTGGCTCTGCCAAGATGTGTGGTACTTTCGACCTGGGGAAGTAGTCCCGACCGACTCATTATGGCTCATCCGCCCGCTCACCATCGCATATTGCCGGCAGGGAAAAAGCCGAGAGAGGAATCCTCCCTCAGTGCATTGCCAAATCGTCACCGCATATGATTACCACCATCTCAGGGATGACTCAGATACCAAGACCAACATAGCCTGCATATGTTACATGAAAACCCATGTAGACTAAGCAGCGCCGGCGCGGAGGAGAGAGGCCCGGGGTGAGCGGGGCTCCCAGCAAGGCACACACGGCGGGAGCAGACGATCTGCATTGTGTGGTCAGGCTGGGCGGGTGGTGTTCGGGCCTCCCGAGTCGAAGCAAGTGAGCCATTTGGGCCCTCTTACGCCCGGCTCCGGGGCTGGGGACCGGACGGGGGTTCCTCAGTTAAACGAGGAATACGTGCGCAGCAGAACCAGCTAAAACTGATCGGCGTCGCTTCCGTCTAGAAAGGGCTGATGGCTCATCCTCTGTCCCATCAGGCCGATTCGGGCGTAGGCTGTGTCCGCGCCGTATTCTGGGCGTGCAACGCGATTGGCGGTTGCCCGTCTGGCTAGTCCTGATGTGGCTGCTTATGGCATGCGGGATGAGCGCTGCGGTGGGTGGTGGTCCCTTTGTTTGTTGCGCAGCGTCATTTCTGGGCTGAGATGTAGGTTGCTGTGTGTTTCTGGCTGACTGGAGTTTTGAGATATAAAGATGGCCATGGCATCTTGGCTAGTAAGCGATGGATGTGGTTGTTGTTTTGCAGAGATTCTTGAAGTGCTGAAGTGCAGACACGCCTTGGTCGACGACACAATACAAGCGATACCTTTCACCTACATACACTGCGAACTTGCGAATTCAGCCTGCAACAACTGGCATATCGAGAAACACCCACCAAGATGAGCGAAAACGGCGAGAGTGGTACGTCCGCACTTTGACTCCTTCTCATGCCCACGCTGCCATCACCAAAATAACAATCACTGACGCGGCGAATAGACAGTGTCAACTACTGGATTTACGAGCCAAACAAGGGCGCACCCGTGTTCTTCGCCGTCGCCTTTGCATTTTCGGGGCTCTGGCAGCTATGGCAAGGCCAGTGAGTACAAAATACTTCTAAAAAGGTCGACTCTGTGGGCAAGGAAGCCTCGTGACTGACATTTACCTCCTCTCCAACGACAGCTACTACAAGTGCTGGCATGTGACATGGCATTACGCTTCGTGCGCGGCCATATTTACGGCTGGCTTCATCACCAGGGAGATTGGGGCGTTCCATCGCGATAGCCTTCCCGTATACATAGCAAGTCAATGCCTGGTATACGCAGCACCGTGAGTCGACCCCGCCCCCCTCCACCCCTCCCAAAGGGCCCACAGACAGAAAGACTTAAAGGGGACTCTGAGGAACTGTGCTGACAGACCATCCAGGCCACTGTACGAGGCGGCCAACTACCACATCCTGGGCCGTGTGCTCTTCTACGTACCCTACCACTCCCCGATCCACCCGGGGCGCGTGTGGACGACGTTCGCGATGCTCGCAGCGGTGGTCGAGTCCCTGAGCGGCGTGGGCGCGTCGTACTCGGCCAACGTGTCGCTGCCGGCCTCGATGCAGGACACGGGCAAGGCCCTCATGAAGGCGGCGCTGATCCTGCAGCTGGTCATCGTCAACACGTTCGTGGTGCTCGCCGTGACGTTCCACCGGCGCTGCCTCAAGGCCGGGATCAACAACCGCAGCGTCAACGGCCCGCTGCTGACGCTATACATCAGCACGGCGCTCATCGAGGCGCGCACCATCTACCGCACCGTCGAGTACTTTGGCCTCGCGGGCGTGCGGTTCCATAAGGACATGGACCTCGGCGAGTTGCCGCCCGAGTACCGGTACGAGTGGTTCTTCTACGTGTTCGAGGCCATGCTCATGCTCACCAACGCGCTGCTGTGGAACGTCCGCCACTCGAGGAAGTACCTCCCCGCCAACACCAAGGTGTTCCTCAGCCCGCACGACGGCGTGACCGAGGTCGAGGGCCCCGGTTACAAGGACAGCAGGTCATTCGTCGCGACCCTGCTGGACCCGTTTGACTGGTACGGGCTCGTGACGGGCCGTGACAAGAAGGACCGGTTCTGGGAGGGCGGCGACCACCAGGGCGAGCGCGAGGTGGCTGGAGCCAAGGGCGAGGCCAAGTCGGTTGGCCACGAGACTGCTTGAGTTTCTTTATTTTCGTTTGGGCGAGGATGAAGCGACGGCAGTACACCCTGACGAGTCCTCAGCTCTGGGCATCTTGGACACGGAGTGACGTTGCACGTGTCGAGATCAATGTGTGGCACGGAAAAGTGGCTGGTGTTATTCTGTCAAGACCAACGACAGTCTGGTCAGCTTGGGAGTGGGGTTTCCTTTGGTTGGTGGTCTCAGCCCCGTCTGTTGGTAGGTGGCTGCAGGTGTTGGGCATGTTATTTTGGACTTCATTTGTACTTGTTTCGTTTGCAGGATACCCATGCTGGTCTCAATTAGAAGATGGATGCACAAGTTGCAGGCATATATGGATGTTCCCCACAACACGTTGGACGACGTGCGGCGTCGGATGCGAGTGTGTCGCAACGGAGGGTTACAGTATTGTAGGAGAATAAAGTGAACAAAAAGACAAAATCTAAGAATATTGCACACAGGCCTTAGGATCAGGCGCGGATGGCGCGGAGTTGTCTAGGCCTGATGGCGACTGACTGACAGCCAGGCGAGGTTTGGTGAATGGTATGACCTGGGGTGTGAGGATTTGTGCTGCTTGCTGCTATGCTGCTGTGTTGCTGTGTTGCTGGTGCCTCGGTCTCTCACATTATTCTGCTGCCTTGCCTGAAGGTATGACGGCTGTAATGGCGAGGGTGTCAGCTGGTGAGAGTGAGCAGAAGATGAAATCGACTTATTGTGAAGAGAATATGGGAGTGGTGGCGCAGTGTAGATGCTGTCAGTAAAAATAGAACTGATGGTTGAGCCCGTGTACCCTTGTATTTCGGCGCTAGCCTCATCGAGCAGCCGTGATCCGGTGCGACTGGCCCGTGCCCCGGACGGTGCTCTCTGTGGCGGTCGCCGCTTCCTTGGTCTGTCACTGGTCTGCCACTGGTCGGTCTGTCAGGCTGGGTCATGCTTGCCCAGAGCAGGCCCTTGGGCTGTGTGCAGCGTGCAGCGTTCAGTGTTCAGCGTGAGGGTCTGCGCCTGTCAATTGTGACAGCGGCAGCGGGAGCGGAAACAGCAAACGGACAACGGACAACCCCTCCTCTCGGTCATGTGCGTCGCCCCAACTGTGCATGCAGTTGGTTGGTGAGAAGCCGGTCTGGTCAGGCATTCACGCTGCACTCAAACCCAGACAAGCTCAACGGTTGAAACTCGTCCACGACCAAATTCGAGACTCAATTCAAGTGCCAGTCTCGCGGCGACAGCATCCCCATTGACACCAGCGTCGTACCAGAACAACGGTTCACCTGTGTCTTGTCCCACTGCACGATACGAATTCATGTGGCGAGACCCGCCACCAGACAGCGCACTCGCCCTCGACTTGACTCGACTTGACTTTGACTATGCGATGAATGGACCGCCACAGCACGGGCACAAGAGATTCGGCCAAGAAATCCAACCAGCGGATTGCTGCAGTTGATCCAAGCCAACACGCCATCTACGTGGATCAATCCCGCCTCGGCGCGGTCGGCCATCGCCCGCCACACGCCAAAGCACCTGGGATCTAGTCTGTGTGTGGCTGGCCCACAAGCAGATATCGTCACGCTTGCCTCAGCACCAAGGACTTGACCGGGCGTCACGCTCTGGCCGATTCGAGCCAAGGCGGCTGTCTCATTTACATTTCCAGACATATCGAGCCGTTTATGCTCGCTTCCGGCCCGTACGACTGACTGTATGTGAAACGGCCACCTCGAGCAACACATCACACCAGCTGCAGCTCGCGCGCCGTCACTCAAGCCAAGCCAGGGGCTAGATTCAACAAACTGGCAGAACCCAATGCACATATCAGAACCACACGACGTGACATCCGTCCCGTCTTGCAAATTAGCCTTATTAGTCCACCCTCGCCTCACCTCGCCTTACCTCGCCTAGAATCCCTTCCGCTCCCTCGTCATTCCGCCGCAACCTGTCATTCCCGCCCCGCCTCCGTCGACCTTCCTTCGCATCGGAACTTCACCCCTTGGACGCACGAGACGCGTGAAGGATCAATAAGCAGCAAACCTCCTGCCTGTGCTGACCTTGCATGTGGCGCTCCATTGATGAGTTGGCTCTTTCAAAGAGACACAGCCCCACGACCGGCCAGCGTTCTCAATCCTCAGGCTCGCACTTCCCGGTCTGCCAGCCCAGACAGCCGGTTCGTCACTGCTTCCAAGAAGCAGTGGAAGACATACCAGGGTGGTAGGTCGCCTGTTTATCGTTCGATGTTTCGCAGAGACAATGAATAACAAGCAACGCAAGTCAGTAAACTGTCTTGACGCTGCGCAAGCCACGGGCATGGCGTAGTCTAGCCCTGGCATAACAGACAGGTACAAGCTGAGGCTACGCACGTCAGAGATCACCATCTTGCATTACAATCCTCATCTCACACCCAGGCAACACTCAATTCTTCCTCGGGTTCAAGCCGTGGCTTCGGAGCTACCCACGCCTGGATACAAGCCGTGTCGAATCGCCCGGGTTACCACATTCTGAAAGGAAGCGACTAGAGCACCAGCCCCGCTTACTGCAGACCCCGGGTGAGCGAAGGAGCAGCTTCTGTCCTTTTCAGATCGGGTCTTCCCTGTCAAGCCTGTTCAGGATTTTACCCATTCTGATTCCGGTTACCTTTCTGGGCCGTCTACTCACTGTTCATCTGGCCGTCACCGCTCCGCCCACCCTGTTCCGACCTCCTGGGAAGATACATCCACAACGGCGGCCCCCGGCAGCGACCACATCTCGCAAGCCTGCCACTTACAGAGCCACTGCCACCCTTCCTCCTGACCTGTCACCATCAGGGGTACTTCAGATCTACTCGGTCCCGGTACTGGCGAGTATTCCCCGTGAATTCGACGTGGGTACATCCTAAACGTCTGCCTACTTCTACTCGCCCCCCGAGAGCTGCCCTTGACCCCTGAAGCACCTCGGAAGTACTGCGTACGCGCATACAACATCTGCCCAAGGTGACATCAAGATACGACTGCCACCCACCCCGTCTACCACCGGTCCACTCGTGTAACCAACCTTGCTGTGGAACGCAGAGCTACCCAAGATCTGCATCTACTCGCATACTTCGGCCTCCACCTCGGACAACAGTCACTCTACTTGGTACCTCAGTGCCACCTCTTGCTTACCGCTGGCTTAGTGTTACTGCCAGATCCGATCGGTACCACCGCCATCCCCAACGGCCAGAGCTCTCCTATATCTCCCCTCGCATTCCCCAATGGTCACGCACTGGAGGACAGAATCCATCATGGACAATCCCTTGACAAGGCCGAGTGCCCAGAGCCTACAAAGGCCACAAGTCTTTGTCAAAGTCGAGTTCGGCGTGTCGTGGTCCCCGCAGCACGCTCCCCGACCTCGTGGCTTCCAATACAGGTCACGCGCGCTCCGAGAGAGAGCCCCCTACTTCCCACGACACGTACCGGCGCCGACGACTAATTATCTCGCCGCAACGTCAATACAACAATTCCAACAGGCTCAGGTCCCTCAGTTCTACGACCAAAGGTCGCAAGAGCCATCAAGACCACGGCAGAGGCCACCACGTCCTGAACAGGCACGCCAGCAAGGCCAACCGCGGCAGGAACACCAGCGGAGCCGTTCCAGACAGGTTGATTTTGCCCCGGCGCCGGAGGACCACCAGCAAGATCAACGGACATCTCGTGAAGAGAGGAGGGGATCTTCCGAACGGCACGGGCGAGGACGTTCGGCACCACCGCCCCTCAGCGACAACAACTGGGACGTTGTCCATTCTAACCTGATGGCTGACAACCCAGTGGGCTCCTCAATGGCCTATGCCACCGCCGACCGGCCAGACTCGGACGTGTGGAAAGACTTGCCGGAGGTGCCATCACGCTTTCGGCTTGGAGAAGAAGGGATGCCCTGGGAGTCGTGGACATTTCCCATGGGCTGGGAGCCATTTATGGAGCCGGATCCTCTCCTTCAGCCGCCGTCTTCCCATGCTTCGCCTGATCCTCAACACAGCCAGGCGGTACCACAGCCTCCAGAGGAGGAACCAACCAGCCCTACGGTCGTTAAAATCGAGTCGCCCATCGAGTCACCCCGGTATCGAAGAGAAGACCCGGAGCGGGTTCGCGAGCTAGAGGCACTGGGCTCAGCAATGATGACAGTGGACAATGGCTTCGAAAACCAGTGGTGGAACAGTGGGGAGCGGCAACCCATGCCGACCGCCCTGTATCCTCCGCCGACGACACGCGACCACGTGCGGGAACAGTTGGCGCTGGGCTGGGCCATGGCACACGTGCCGCCGGAAAGCAGCACCGGAGGGGCGGTCTCCATCGTCAGCGGGGAGCCTGGCACCGCCACTCTCAACAACGCGGTGGTTTCGCCCGTGTCCAGCTACAGCGGGCCCGATGTACAGCACGGGCTAAGTAGGACTCTGTCTACACGGTCGGACGAGCTCTGGTTCACCGGTGGGAGATACGCATAATGTGTAATGAGGAGTCTCAAGAGTTTACGGCGTTGCAGGGGTGTACTACGGGATCATGAGGAGCGAGGAATCTTGCAATTGGAGGAGCGGAGCGTGCTCGCAGTGCTCGACACGTGCTAGCTACCATTGTACGAGTAAATCAAAAAAAGGACTTGACCAAGGGTGGTTTGTACTCTACAGGGGAGGCAAGACCTACAGTATTGATTGGCTTTTTTTTTGGGTGTTTATCGGGGGATATATCCAGTAAAGCGATCGCTACGACTTATAGCTCCGAGGAGGGTACTTGACGGCCCACGGCCAGTCTTCCCCCTTATCTCTAATGGAATGTATCTTTAATGGAATGTGTCAGCATTTCCTTGTACACGCAGACCACTCGTGCCGTCCAAGTCTGCCAGGCGGCCTTTGCCCGTCCCGCTCCTCCAGAGTCTAGTCCTATTTCCTCACAGGGCCCATCCCGCCTTGGGAGTACGTGCAGGACAAGTCTCCACAACACCACATGAGATCGACACAGGCAGCAGAATTAAATATGCATGGTGCGCATGGTGTCGGTGCACGAGGCGGGACCTTTTGTGAGCCCCCCTCCCTGAAATACACCCAGCGCGTGGCACATACACACACACGCACACATGCATGTACACAACGCGGTGCAGTGGCGCACGTGAAACTGAATTGTATGTATTGACTGACTAAGTGACTGAGAGAAGGGGGGGAGGGGGCGAATAACGGGCACCACACACACACACACACACACACACACAGCCACGGGCGGTACCGCTCTCGTCTGTGCTTACACACACACACATACATACACCTTTACACTACTGCTACTTTCCCCCCCGTCTCTGGGGTTTTGTGAAACGTAGCGGTTGGGCTCTGCAATGTGTGGTTTCATGGGTCCATGGGTCCATGGATTCTCAGGTGGTTTCATTAAAAACCTTGTACTATGCGTCGGTGTCTAGATAGGTAGATATTGTTGGTTTCTGCTTCCGGCCACGTCGGACCAATTTTACTTTGCTTGCTTGTCTCCTTCGTGTGGACTTGGAATACCTGAAGATCCCTTCTGATATATGTATTTGTTGATGGCGTGTTTGGTAGGCTCATGTGGTACCCGCCTCCTCGGCAAGGACTAGTTGGCTCTTTTTAAAAGTGTCTGGGGCGTCAGCCATCGTCGTTTATGGCTTCAAGACGCGAGGAATGGCGTGGGGTGCCACGGCGTCTTCCTGTGAGATATCTACCCGTCTGGTGAGTGGATTGTTGTTGGGGGCCTAGGCAGGCTGAGGTGGACTGATATCAAGGTTTTTGACCGCCGCGGAGGCGAGACTGTGGCTTTTTTTTTCTTTTTGCCGCTGGATGGTAGTGGAAGTAAGTCCATGTGTGAGTGAGTGTGTGTGTGTGTGTTCCATGCGATGGTAGAGCTCTTTCCCTTTCTGGGTTTTGTTTTTGCTTTTCCACCGCCATGTGGGAGATCGCTCCGTACACTGCCATGTGATCTACACGATGTCCTACTCGACATTATTTCCCAATGCCTGGCAGGATTTGTCTAGAGTGGCCCAATTGACCCGTTGGTATGGAAGTGGCGAGTCTTGTATCTTCTTTTCTTTCTGTCCTTCCGAGACCACAATGATATTCAAAGTCAATTCGCCTCGCCCGGGCGTGTAAGCAAGCTTCCCGGAAGAGCTAGCTCCCGCAGGTGCGAATGCTGCTGAAAAGCTGGTACACGTTGATGCCGGTCAGACTTTAGGATGACCGAATGGAGAGACAATATTCCTCATTCTCGTCGCAAAAAGCCTGGCAGGGCATTGCTGTCGAATCTGGTCATATGCGGGACAGCGGCTCGCTCCTCGGAAACGCGCGGGCGTGGCTGTTGGCTTGTAGTCTAGGACTATGTTATGCACGGCATGGGCACTGCCGGGTAGGGGTTGCACGGAGGCTCATCTGAGCACTGACTGGTGGGGTGGGGCTTTTGCTATTTTTGGAACACACGTTCACAGAAAACTTTCTGATGTTGTGTCTGTGTGATGGCTGTTGATATGGTTTCTTAGATTGAGGTTTGCCCATTTTGAATTTTGTGCAAATGGAGAGTAGACTATTACCCACGGACGAAATCAAGGGCTTCATGGCTGCTTGACGCGTGCGTCTCTGGGGTTAGGGCGCGTGGATAATTGTTTCACAACTGGGTTCTTGTTTGGGCGGGACCCTTACGCCCAACCCCACGGAGCTCCTGGCCTGCTGTTTGGTTACTGCGGGAGAGACATGATGGGGTGCTTGGGTCATCTTTCTAGGCATCTGCATTTCTTGGAAGGGCAGGGCAGGGGAAGATCATACGTGGTGTTCGGGAGTGTGTCGCGATACCGAGCAGATCCTCCGTGTTGTTGATGGGTGCAGACCATGATGACCTACCGGGTGAAAAAGGTCAGCCAATGCCTGGCGATAATACCCTTCTCGGTGTACGTAAAGCGGACCGGGCCATGAGGATCCATTAGTCTTGAGACCGTCACCAAGGCTAGCCTGTAACCATTGTGGAAGCTGAATTTTGAAAAAAATGAAAAAAGGAATCTTGCATAGAGGACGTTATTCAAAAAGGACAGGGGAGGGGGGTCTACTCGCATCATCTCCACCAACCACGACAACGACCACGACCACGACTACGACGACAACTCATGCCTTGGTCTACCACTGCATCGATGTCCCCTTCTACTTCTAGAAACAAGGCCCAAGCATTGACCTTTCCCCAGCGTCGCAGCAATAGTGGCTCAATGTCCCCTGTGTCACCCATCACCCGTCCCGCCAAAAGAGTTTTGAGACCCGCCGTGGCACCAGAGTGGCTTGCGACCACCCCCTCCCCCTTGCCACCCCCGGCTCCCGGCTCCAGGCAACAGAATTCTCGGCGCCGTGAGTGGGCGAAGGCGTGCCGGACGGGGGCCGCTCCAGACCTCCAAACCCGCCCACATGCCTGCTTGCCTTGCATTGGAATTTTGACCGCTCGTCTATCTTTTCTCTTGTCTCGCCTTTTTCTTGTCTCTCCTGCGTGTTCCTATTTGAGAATTGGGTTTTTCTGGTTATGAATGTGGACTGAGGGAATTGTTCGGCAATTCGAAATTCGAAAAGAGGCGGGATTGGCGCGGAGATAGTCCCCCGGCGGATGGGTCGTTGTGCCCGCTGGTGTTCGGTGTGTGGAGACGCATATGCTGTCAGAGGTCCCCGACGTGGGACTCGAGAAGCAGAGTAGAAGGACCTGTCATGTTTTCGAGCTTGGCAACCATATTGCTCCTGAGCCCTAAAGATCTATCTGGTGTCACTGGTCTACCACTTCCCACTCGCTCGTCCCCCGTAGTTGAAACAACTCACGTAGCCCTAGCCTCACCGCAGCGAAGCCATGATATGCGGTGTTCGACATCAGAGCTGAGCACACAGACAGCCAGGTAGCCGCGGGACTGACTGTCCACAAGACGTCTTAATTTAGCAGCATATCTCCGCCTACCCGGCCAAGCTGCCGTGCTATGTCGTGCCATGCCAATATCGCGTCACTTTGGTATTTATCCCCTTCGCTAGGTTCAATGGTCCGGGGTAAAATGTCAAGATACGTCAACAGATTCCTAAAAGGACATTCAATGATGACCATGTCAGTGCCGTCTTTGGTAGTCAAGGCCGATGTGTTCGGCCCGTTGTGCATGACAGTAAGGATTCCTAAGAGAAGGAGAGGCTTGGGCGGGTGCCGTCCTCAAATCTCCTAGCTAGCTCGTCCTAGGATCGATCTAGGTGCCATCGGTGGAAGGGGAAGGAAATCAGATTGCCCTTGAGGAATCCTTCCCGCCCGGTAGCGCGCTCGACTAACGACACGGACTTTTGTTTGGTCGCCTTGCAAGGGCCTCGGGAGGAATTGACGAGAACCACCAAGTCGTCCACATCGTGGGGGAAGGAGTTACACATTGGCCATGTCCCCTTTTTGCCCGCCCACATTACAGGTGCTCTGCATACAGTATCTCCAGTCGCTCGGCTGCCCCGAGATCACCTGGCCGAGGAACGGGCCGACTTCATTTGAGAGGGGATGAGATGCCTGATCTCTCAATCTCGCTGCCTTGGGATGTGCATATGGAGGCTGAGAATGGTGGTTTTATGCGATCGGCCCAGGCTCGTTGAGGCCGTCCAGCCGCGCGACAAGCTTCCTGATGGCCGAGATTGGGGGTGGTTCATCTTTGATGTCCTCGGCAGTACGCAGACATCCCTATCTCTCAACCAATGTCATTCCAGCGAGCCACGCGTTAGCGAATGGTGAGAGGCATAGCCTGGTACTGCCCTGGCTTTCCAAGAATTCACAAGCAATGATTGTTACCTCATCTATCTCGTCGTCTCCAGCCGTCCTCAGAATGTAACGAGACACGGGACCCATATCCGTTCGCGCTGTGTAAAGTTTCATGCGGCGTGCAGGTCGTCAAACACGGCACCGGCCAATTGCTACGCTGAGATGCTGCCGGCAGGACAGGCAGCAGGATATTCAACAAGGTGCGACGCAACCGGCATGATAATTGTTACTGCCGGTCCTTGACATGTTAGGCGCAAACCCCCCTACAGAACACACTGTGCGTGGATATCCATTTGGGTACATGACATTCGAAGTGCACAAGTACCCCATTGTACCTTTGCCAGCGGTCTCGACCGACTCGCGACGAAAACAGGTCCTGGGTGTTATTCCAGGCTGCGTCGAAGCTGGCCGTGGCCTTGCTCCACGGTGTCGCGGATGCCCAATCTCCCATCGGTGGAGGCACCCTTTGCAGCCTATCGCGTAGGACATGCGCCGCCGGGCAGCTTCTTCCCGGGCTTGATATCCTTTCCCGTCCCAAGGCAGGCCTGCGTGAATGGGGGCGGACGGGAGTCTATTTGCGTTCTTACTCAGACCCAGCTGTTGTGGAAGCGCCCGAGCCGCCCTCCAACCGAGTCTCGCAACATGCAAGAGGCAGCTTGAGAAGAACCGCCCTGTGGTTCATGTTCCTGAGCGGCATGTCAGAAAGCACTGCCCTTCCTCTTCCGCTTCATTACTTTCAGGGAGGTTTGTTTCGCTCATGTGGCCCCCAAGATTGCTCGGACAGAGACAGATTCCTGCACAACGGCCTCTGTCCCGTCGAACCAGCTTGCCGAGATCTCTGGACGAAGCCTGGGTCTCGTTAGACAACAATTTCCAGTTTACTAACTCTGCATTCGAAATCCATGGCTTCCACAGTGGCCCCGAATACAGCTCCATTAGGACGCTCGCCGTGGTTATCAAGATGTCCATACAGTTCTCCTGGGCCAGCCTGAGGCGTATCTGAACCTCTTCCGGTCCGGTTTGGAGTCGCACCGCCACTTGCTGGGGGCTGGCACCCAGGACATCGTCTTGTCGGCATCGTGGCTTTGGAATGTTTGTAATGACCAATTCATATCCCACCCAGCTTCAATACCTCCTACGGCCATCCGTGAACCTAGTAGATCGATCTAACAGCTCGACATGCTTAATAGATGACGGTACACGAATGGTGCAAAGAGAGCTTGTGCTGACTCTTTTTGGGTCCGCACCGCTTTAGCCAACAAGACGTACAAACGACAACAATGCCGAGACTTTGGTTTTCAACATGCCCGGCATGCCGGCTATCTTCGATCAATCGCAGGGGCAGTCTACTCGTGTCAAAGGCAAAGGTTATATCTATCACGCTCGAGGGAATCGCTAGCACAAGACAAAAATGTTGTCGAAAGACGGGAGGCAGAGGGTTTTGACATGCTGGAAATTGTGAGACTGTTTGTCGTACTACAATTCAAAATCTCGTGGACGTGAGAATGATTCATTGCCAGCGTCACAACTCAACGTCTCGAGTGCCTCTATGGAAGCAAGTGATTCAGTGGCTCCACAATCACATCCTGTCTTCGACTTGCCTTGCCGAAGTTCGTCACGGAGCCGAATGATGGCCAAAATGGAGGAATATAAAGGTTTCGCTTCTGGACTCGGAGTCCTCTAAGCTGGTTCCTAGAGCTCTCAAAGGCGAAAAGATTCAAGTTTGATGATACTCACAGCTCTTGGAAAAGAATACCCGATACATTCAGTATTGCAGACTTGTACCACGTATGTTGGTGTTGCTAGCCAACGACTGGAATTATGCTGATATGTATTGCCTAGCCACGTACCAGAGCCCCGAGATACCGTGGGGATCCAAGTCCAGTATGCCGTCTCACAAGCACCATGGGAAAGATGGCTACAAGACCAAGGAGCTTAAGTGCAAGTCTGGGCACCCTGAATGCCGCCCGGGTAATTTCGAGTCTGTTGCGCCGCTCGACAGTCACAGGCGTATCAAATGGAAGGTTCTGTGGTGCCCGTGCCGCAAAGATGAAGCCATCGCGTACATGCAGAGGAAGCATGGGCACACTTACCATCCAGCTCCCGGCAAGTCCCGCGAGAAGTCTAAACACCACAAGCCCCATGACGAGGAGCACCCCGAGGAACAAAGCACTCCGTCCGGCCCAAGCTTGAACCAGCAAAACCTGGATGCTATGCAGGAGGCAATTGACCAAGAGGACACGTTGGAGGAGGAAGCTACTACTCGCCAACAGAATCAGTACCAGCAGCAGTTTCCGACCAAGGCGAAGTATATGCCCCCGTTTAACCAAGGACGTATTCGTGATTGGATGGACGGGCGCATATTTTCGAATCAAGGTATGGACTCTGGTCAGGGCATGATGTCGCCTCAGGGCACGTCCGCGGCTGGTGCTCAGAACACGGCCGCGGCTCCAGTGATTCAGTCGCCTCAGACCCCAACCGAGGGACAACGACACAGACGTCGCCAGCACAGGGCGAGACGCGAGCCTGAGCCTGTGCCCGAACAGCACCCGCAGCCGGGCCCATCGATGCCTGTGAGCATGGTCTCGCCTACTGGGATGCCTGTGCCTCCGTTAATGCCTTCGGATCAGGGCGTAATGGATGGACAACAATATCAACTCCACCACCGGGAGCCAAGAGTCCACTCCAGTAACCAACAGACACCTCTGTCGCCTGATGACATGCCTCCGCCGCCCACGATGCGTGAGTGCATGGCGGTCATGGCTGAAGAAGCAAGGTCTGCGCCTCTGGAGGACTGTCGGGCTGGGGGCATGGTAACTGACTTGAGCATGTATAATATGCATGTACGGATGAATCAAATGACGTCTGCGCCTCCGACTCAGAATATGGCCATGCGCCAGGGACCGCAGCAGGTCCCGGGAATGGAGCTGACTCCTCCGACCCCCAGCATGTCCATGCGTCCTCCGACAATGCCTGTCGCTTCGACTCAGAACATAGCCTTGTGCCCGGCAGGGCAGGTGGTCTTGGAGATGTCTGGGCCACCAAGAATGCAGCTGCCGATGGGACCGCCTCAGGCCGAGGGCATATTTACCACTCGGGGTACGACTAACGCGCCTCCACCGACAAAAGTGACAATGACTGCGCGTTCGACCACCCAGAACATAGGCCCACGCCCGGGACAGCAGCCAGTCCCGGGGATGTCGCCGGCTCCCCCAACCGCTGGAATGTATGGACCTCGAGAGATGCAGTTATCGCCCATGGGGACGCCTCAAGCTGGGGGCATCACCACTGCTCCGGGACCGTCCGGCCCCCCGCCACAATTTCCACCCCTGCGGCAGCCGAGACCACAGCCGACCAACCCCGGGATGTTGTTGCGATCCGCTGCGGCTGCTGGGACGCCTGGGACCCAATCGATGGCGCTGCGGCCGGCCCCGGGAGAGGTTTCAGCAACTTCGAGAACGCCTACGAACCTCAGTATGCAGCCGCCTCCTATGTCGATGCCCCCTTTTCCTGGGACGGGTCCGGGTACACCGGCGTCCATGGATCTTGCGGCCGCCCCGCCTCCTCCGGCGCCCTCGCCGCCCTTGTATCCAGGGGCGCTGGATTAAGCACATGGCTCTATCCTCCTGAGGACATATTCCGTTTGTTTTTGGAGAGAAGTTTGTGCCTCCTAGGGCTCGTTGAGAGGATGGAGGATGGTCGTATTTTTTGGTTTTAATCATAGCTAGCAATACCGCGTAGCGGCACGGCGCATCTTCAGGTTTGGGACTTGGAGGGTGTTTTGGAAGTTTGTGGGGCGGAGACTCATGACCAGAGCCTAATTGAGTCTGAGTTGGATGCCGTGGAGCCCTGAAACCGCTCTGCGAACTTGCTTGGGCGGGCCTCGCTTGTTTTTGGAAGGTCTTTTGCATGCTATAGAAGCACATAGGGGAAAAGAGAGTTGCTTTTGAATCAATGACACCTTGCTTACATATAGTGAGCCCCATTTCAGTGACCAAGTGTTCTGAGAAGATCACAAAAGTCCCTAGTGACAAGAGGTTTTGAATTGTCACAATATTGTGCGCCTTACCAACCGATGGCTGCTGGCAATGCTCACAGGTGACACGAAGGTCTCTTCCCTAAAACTAAAGGTCCTGTGAGACAGAGTCAGTCTTTCCTATCTTTTAATTGCCAGTTAAAGATTGTCACAAAGGAAAGTGATGCATAGGATTAAGGAGTATAAAAACCTCGCCCCGGGACAGTGGTGGCCCACTTTCGAAACTGTTGGAAATCCACAGGCAACACAACACCAACAGAAGTTGCCCAAAATTCACTCAGCTATCGAACCAAACATCAAAACACAAATTATTTCTCAGAAGCCATGGCTGTATGACACACGTATTGACTAAAAGCCGGTCCAGAAGCTAATACGTTTCTTTCCCAGGGTGGAACGTCCAAGGGCAAGGGAAGACAAGTCGAACCTCCTCGCAGGCACCACGAGCCCTCTCAAAAGCACCGAAGGTCCTCTCAGACGGCCCACGCAACCCACAAGAACGAGGCATTCTTCCCTTGCATGAGCAACCACAGAGGCTGTAAATGGAAGAGCTCGGGGGAAATACAATGCGGTGACGGCCATCGGCGGGCGGTCTCCTGGCAGAAATGCCGCAAGGAAGACGCCCGCGAGTTCCTCAAGCAATTCAAGGGTCCTCCGGGTGGGGACGAGATCCAGGGGGCAGCCGAGGCCGAGCCACCTCCGCCCCAGCCAGACAGAGCTGCCCAGTCCCAGCAGGCGGAGCGGGCCCAGGAGACACAGGCAGCTGCTGGCCCGAGCTCGACGCAAGCCCCCGCGGCCGAGGCAGCACGACCAGTGTCACAGCAGGAGGCAGATAACAGTGGTGGCAACACAGTGCCTGGTCCGTTCGGCCAGCCTGTACCGGCCCCGGGTGCGCCGCCACCGGCGCAGCATATGCCCTTCGCTCAATGGGTGCCCGGCAACGCGGGCATGGGGTATGCTACAGGCTCGCAAAACATGGCAGGAATTCCTGGCATTCAGAGCACAGGATATCCTCAGAACACGACATATCCTCAGAACACGGCTTACCCCCAGGAGATGCCCTTTTCTGGGGGATACGGAGCTGGTGGAGATACGATCTACTCTTCTGGGTACCCAGGAGGTCAAAACATGTCTTCTACCGGCGGGTATGAAGGCGGTTACGACATGAAGCTTCCGGAGTACTATGATGAGGATGAGGAAATCCTGTTTTCCGGGAACATGCCTTTTGGTGAGGACTTTGGTGAGTATGAGGAGATTCCCATGACCGGAGGGCCCGTGGACAGTGCAGGGAATTTCGGACTGCAGAGCAGCACCGTGGTCGCACCCGTCGAGGCTCGGGCGAAGTGGGTGGCGACAAGTCCGGAGAACCTCTACCACTCAGAGGGGACGGATGGCACGGCGAGGGACCGGCCTTACACACCCTTCAAGTCAGTGTGGACTAATCTGAATTTCTCCAAGCTCTGAAGGGCCGAAACGGTTCAGAAGGAGGGGCCCCGTTGCAGTTCGCACAGGTGTCATGTCTTCAGGAGGTTGAGGTGTGTTTGTATTTTGAGGCGTCGGAAGTGAGCCGTTTTCTTTGCGAGGGTTCAAACCTGGCAATGGCAGTGTTAAGTAGGTTTGAGACTCGGTATCAAACCAACAGCGATGTTTTCACACAGAACTGGGAGAAGACGCGATTCAAGTGGATGATCTCTGTCAAAAAAACATCTGGAGAGGACCATGCAAGTCCTAAGTCTCCAATGGGTTCATTGCTGCACTATGTTGTGGTTAAGTCTGATTGGTTGACCGACGAGTGGTCAGAATCAGTGTCTGACATGTGGGAAATGACCTCCTTCCTCTCAAGCGTGAGCGTGGCCTTGCCCAAAAAAATGCGCTTCCCTCCTAATCGACATCGTCGACAGAGGCGAACTTGAACTGCGCATAAGTCGGGTACTGGGGAGGGTAGATAAGCGGGATGACCAGATACTGGAGCAGGATCTATGAGACAAGAGGCATGCATTAGCAAAACTTTCTTCGCAACACCCTCTATAAAGGCATTGCCTGCGATGTGATTTACGCACCTGGGGATCGGTGTCGTTGGTCTGCGGAGTCTGCCACGCGTTTCCCTCGTCATCGGTGATGCTTTGGACGAAGAGAGGTCAGTACTGATCCCATGTGAGCGGTAGGGTTAAAAACGACCCACATGAAGACACCCTCATCGCAGGTCTCGCCACACTCAGTCAGGGTCCAGTTCGTCGCGGACTGGCCGCTGACGTCGGCGACGAGCTTGCCATCCTGGTCGACGGTCGGGGCCGGGCCGAGGTTGATGGAGCCGGCCGAGAGCTTGAAGACGTTGGTGTCGTCGATCTGCTCGATGTACCACTGCAGCATTTTCCTGTGTTAGCAGCAGCATGGGCTTGGAAGGGGGTGTGGGTTTGGGTATGTAGTTTGGGTAGGTACCTCAGCTGCTCCCGCCTCGTCGACCTGGATGTTGACGGGCTTGGGGAGGTACGCCTTGTCCTCGGCCGAGTCGCGCTGGACCCAGTGCTCGCCCCAGGGGCTGGTGACGATGGTGGAGATGAAGTAGAAGCCGGTCTTGAGCTGCATCTTGTCGTTGTGCTTGTGGAGTGACCAGGATTTGTTGAGTTGGGGAGGTTCTGTTTTCCTTGCAAGTTGCAGGAAGGAGGGTTATGTTGGATGGTTATGTGGGAAGGAAGCTGTGGGAGGGAAGGCTGCTCAGGTATGTGGGTCCGAGTTGGCATGGAAACAGGGAATGAATCACTCACCTGGAGTTCCTGCCTCTTATTCACTGAGAGGTCAAGGTGTGAAATCAAACATTCATCCGATTGACCAAGCAAGACAAAAGACCCCTTCCTTCCCATCAGCTGACGGGTTGCAATACGAGAAACAAACCGGAGAAGGCATTTCGCAGACAATGCTGACGGGTTGTGCTACCATCGCCAAGTTTGTTTGGGGTCCGTATATTGCCAAATATGTGCTCTCAAAGGACGTCGATCTTCGAGATGGATGTATCACTCAGCCACTTGGCAGTGTTCCTAAGAGTCAACAGCAGCACACTTGTCTCACCGGCCGGTAAGCATTTCGACTTGGCAACAGCCGCCTTACAAAGAAAGGGAGACAGCTACGAGCTTAGCTTCCATCACTAAAAGTCCGTCTAAATTTAGGACGACAATTCTTGGCTGGATGCTAGCTATTCGAAATACATGTGAGAACTTCTCATTGGGTCAGTAACAAAATCACGGCTCGTTGAAATTAGTGTCAATCGGATCCGGCTTGCATCGGAGTCTTACGGAGGCTCCGTAGCGCAAAGTTCCGGGATGCGATCTACGGGAACCAAAAGCTTGTGAGGTCAGCTTCATCCCAGAGGCTGTGTAGATGCTCGGGCGATCGAGACAGCTGATGGAGACAAAGGCCAAGCAGTGCGAAGTCGCAGCTCTACTCCACACCAGAGTCTGCTCCCACCTGCACGTGCGGATGCCAACCGTTGTGAAGACACCCAACGTTGCAGCGGCCGAGAGTCATCGACTCAAGGACGCACCATTCTGGTCGACTTGAGTCCCATTTTGGGATGCTCCCGTCTCCCGAAGTGCCGGACGAGAAGTCGTATTGAATTGTCCTTACAGAGCCCAAGTGATTGAATGGTGGTTATTTCAAGAAATCCCGTCCTGGGCATTTTACACTTTCGATAGTTTCCGTTGAGCTGGCCTTGGGACTCTGGAAATATCATACCTTCAGCTGCAAGAGACTGCACGATGGGTGCGATCCATTAAACAACTGTTCCCGAGGTCGGCAAGATCATATCGGTGAGGATGTCTATAAAGCAGACTGAAGAACATCCATTGATGAATCTGGACGATCAAGTCTGACCTCATCATCTCATCCATACAGTCGCTCGAGATTCACATCTTCAAGCCACCAGGAACAAAGTCAAATTGTAACTCACCACTTCCACCGACCCAAAATGCATTTCCCGACCCTCGCACTCTTCAGCCTCCTCGGCTCCGCCCTCGCCAGCAAGACCCCGATCTCACCCCAGCGTCGCCAGCAAGACCAGGTCTCCACCATCGAGACACGGATCGCCGACGTCGCAGGCATCGAGGCTGCCATCACCACCGCCAGCGGCGAGGTCACCGCCTTCAGCGACGCCGTGGCAGCCTTCGACGGCACCACCCCGGAGAACTCGCTCGCCTTCCTCACTTCCTTCAGCCGCCTTGGAATTTCCGTCAACTCCGTATCGCAGACCGTGCTTGTCTCCGGGCTGCTCAATGTTGCCGACTCGGCCGCCGTGTATCCGGATGTTGCGCTGTTTACCACCTCGCTCTCGCGTGCTGTTGGTGGCGTTCAGGCAAAGGTGCGTTGAGAGTGTCTCTAACGAGTGTAGTGTCCCCGTTCTTTGGGTGGCTGGAATTTGAAAGCTAATATGCGATGGATCTATTTTCATAGTCTGCCCCGATCGCTGCCAGTGGTTTCGGCGGCGTCGTCTGTGCCTCTCTGGAGTCCTTGCTGGTCGAGGTGGAGCTGCTGCTCGAGACCGTCGAAGCTGTGTGTAAGTCAAAAAGCCCATATGGACCTGTTGCATTGATAAACTCGGCGGAGAAATTATGCTCACGCGCACGGCACAGTTGATATCTCGTACGAAAACCTTATCGGAGTGCTCGCCGACCAGGTCGATACCCAGTTCGAGGTCGCCATCGGGGCCTTTTGCCTGGCTTGAGGCTCATGGACTTGGAGCATGATTTGAGGCTCGTGGTCCCAGGCGATTGTCCAGGTCCTCCGATTCCAAGGTCTGGCAATGTCTGCTGCCGGGTCAGCTGCATATGTGGTTTCAATATTCTATACACTCCTTATGTGATGCTCGTTTTGAATCAGAGGATCAACGGTAACATAACCAGATTAGATGGCCACTAATCTACACATTCATTTTCACTGCTTCACACCTCTTCGGGAATTGTTTGCGAATGTTGGCAAAGTGAGTCGTTCCCCTCCGCCTAGGTAAGTCAGCAGCACAAGCCAAGCCTTCTCCTGACTGAGACAGCTTGAGAGTCCAAGTGATCAGGTAAGACAGAGATGTGAGAGGCGGAAGTACGAGTGGCTGAGTCCCGGGTTGGAAGGGGTTCCAGGCCGAGGCTGTTTGCTCCCCTCTCCCTTCACAGGTCGACGGATGACCATTCTGCCATCTTGGCCGACAAGCCAAGCCTCAATTCAGACTGAAGTTTCTCGTATTCTAGAGTCATGAACGGCACCTCCCATTCTTAGTGGCTCTGTCTCATCCATTCCAACGAGGAGATCTCTGTCTTTTAAGCCGTCCTCGACCGATCATGGGACGGATAATCCCGCGACGGACTCACGCAACCTCATCACGGGTCTCGTGCAAAATGTGACCGAAATTGGTTTTGCCAGCGGAAGGATGTCTTTGCACCACCCCTCGAGTGATTACTTGCATTGGCGTGTTGAACGCCCAACGGGAAAAATCCAACTGAGTGCTACCACCACCCAGCCCCGTATGACCGGATTGGCAGACCAGTCCTGATGAACTCCCCAATAGACCTGAAGCTGAGCAAACTGCCCATGAAAAAAAGACGAAAGACTACACTTTCCCTGCCTACTTTGCAACAGCCTGAATAATCGAGTCCTGGTGCCGAGGCAGGTAAGTATGAATCTTGACGATCCTCAACCCAGCCTCATCAAGCAGCTCCCCCCACTCATCAACAGTCCGCTCCCTCGCCCCAACACTGGTCATCATAACCATGTCCATACACGTAGCATGCCAGTGCGCCCCACAGGTCGGCAGCACGATCTCGTCCACCAGCACCTGCGACCCGGGCCCCATCGCCTCCCGCACCCGCGACAGGATCGCCACCGCCTTTCCGCGCGGCCAGTCGTGCAGCACGTTGCGCAGGTAGTAGAACCTGGCACCCCGCACCGGCTGCGCGCAAAAGAAGTCGTGCGCCATGGCCTTCACCCCGTCCAGCGGCGGGGCGATCGCCATCGTGTGCGCCATATCCTGGAGGACGAGGCGGCCCTTGAGCGAGGGGAACGCGGACGCCAGCGCGGCGCACTGGTGCCCGAAGCCGCCGCCGATGTCGACGAACGCCGGGGCCGAACTCTCCTTCAGGAAGGTGCCCAGCTCTGCCTCGAGGGGAAACACGGTGAACCACGGCACGCGGGCCTGCGGGTTGATCGACATGGCCTGCTGGAAGGCCTTGAACTGCCGGGGGTTCGACCGCAGCCACTCGAACCCCGTCAGGTCGGTCGAGAAGGCCTTCTTCACGGCCGTGTGGGGAACTTGCTCCACGTCGCGGTATCCTGCCGAGGCGAGCACTTCGGGGAAGACTTGCAGCAGGCCTCCGACCGAGTGGAAGGAGTGGTAGATGAGCCCGCCGTATTCGGGACGGGCCAGTGTCTCGGTAGTCTTGTTCGCAGCAAAGGTATCCTGGCTGGTTTCTTGGATCTGGTCGACCGATGCAAGATAACGTAGGATTCGACCTGTGGGTGTTTTAGTGTTTCATTCACTCATTCAATCACTTGCGAGTTCAGGTCGACCGGACTTACGCAATAAAGAGGCCTCGACGCCGGTCTTGCTAGACATTTCGTCCACTGTCAGGGGATTTGTGCTCTCCGCAAGTATTTGGAACAACTTGAGGTCTTCCGCAACCTGGGCTCCTGTGAGCTGGATCTGTAGGTTCACGAAACGTAGGTTGAGGTCTTCTGGTGTCTCGAGCCGCAGCTGGAGACTGTGCAAGCCGTCAAGCAGCTCGCTGCGAGATTCATCGCTCTGGCTGGCCACCTTGTAGAGTCGCTCAAGAAGAATGTCGATGTCTTGCTTGGATGCCATGGTGTTTTATATATTTATTTGAGGTTCAGGCTTACACAATTGTCTGTGTCTCCTCAAAATGTCGTGTTCGGCTCGAAGAAGTGCTGTGACACTTGCTTATATACCCGACCAGCTGTATACAGTTCGCACAGTATTACTAGACATATGTATGCCAGCTCGGTACTGCCTATAGCTTACGTCGCCGTCACATAAACCCTATTAAGGTGACATGTGCCCAGCGGAGAGTGTGGCCGACCAATGATAGCGGCGGAAGCAAGGAAAATAGAATTCGGAGAAGCTCCCGGGCTGCCACACCCGGGAAGGCGACCACGGGACTGCCCATGATCAAGTCGGCCTTAACTAGACACGAGGCCGAGAAACCGGATTTGACCAAGTTCCGCAATATCCGAGAAACAGGCTATAATTCCGAGTGGGGAGCAATTGCCCGATTGCCATTGACAAGCGAAAGCCCAAGTTCAACACTCGAAGCAGTATGGAGCTGAAAGAAACCTTGGAGGAGTGATCTTGTTTGGCAGGTGCAGCCAAAGCCAAGCACACACGTGCGGAGAGGCTCATGAGAGCCGCGCGGGATGCCAGAGTGGTTAGCTCCCGCCGTCAACCACCCCTGTTCGATCCTGTTGAAGAAAATCCCAACTGCTGTAAACCTTGAGTTGAACATCCAATGCAAATAGCTTGAATTTGAGACATCTGACGCACAAAGTGCCCTTGGCCTGCCTCGCGAACAACCACCTCAGTCCACTCGGTCTCGTTGGCTTGTGAGTCTTTTTCAAATTGACACTGAAGCTGAGACATTTCCAAATGCTCCAACGCAGGGCGTTGAGAAGATTTATCGAGCTGGAAAATTTGAATAGTCGATATCTTTCTTCCCTTTCACATCATCATGACTAATGACAAAACTGCAAGATACTAAACAGGCTTGTGCTTTTACGAGGCACTTGCCTAGGCAGGCACAATGAAAACCCACATCAGACTCCTCCCAGATGTTGGAATGGCAAACAACCAAGGCACTGTCTTTTTGTCACTAGAGACAGGCAACTTGATAGACGTTAGAGAACATGCACCTGAACAGACACTTGCCCGGGCAGGAACAAGTAACAGGCACAGGATTTCTAACGCAGGCCCAAACTCGATCAAACCGAGCTTTGATGCGAGATGATTGGAGCCTTCGCTTCCTGAAAGATGCCTCAGTCCCCTTGGTGGACATCCAGGGGAGAATGAAGCGCCAGGTTGCGGATGCGACAGGATCTGGGGTTATAAGTCGGCCGAACACCATCACTTGAGCAGTTGAGATGTCCCGACCTTCTCATCGGTAAACTGTGTGCGTATGAAATCCCTGGAGATTCTCTGCCGTCTTCGTCCCATTTCCTAAAGAACACCAGCATCAGGAACAGAAAGTAGCATCAACAGCGCTACTCGATCCTCACACTCGTCGCGGCGTCAGTGATCACGAAAGAAACCGACCCGAGATGCCTCGACCCACGCGAGCTTCCTGTCGCGCTGATGACATCGGTTTCGACGAGGAAGAGGAGGTTTTGGCTCTGCTCGAGAGACAGCGTAATTTTGTCGGCCCCTATGACGAAGGGTCCCAGTATCGCGAGGAACTACGACGGGAAGAAGAGGCCGCGAAAGCCTCGCTCGCGCACGCCTGGCTCCAACTCCCCAACCAGCCCACCGGCGACAGCATGAAGGCCGTTACAAGCGCGACAACCGTGACCAGCGCCGAGGCCATGAGCAGCGCCAGCGAGCTCTGCCTCTACCTCATGGACACCTGCGACGCACACTGCCCCAAGTCTTGCACTTCGTGCAAACCGCGATGGTCCACCCTGCCCAGTCCCGAAGCCGAGAAGGCGCACATAGCAAAGATGGAGAACGAGCACGGCATCGTCAAGCGGATCGACCCCAAGCACGACAATAAGACCGTCCGGGTGGACGTCCAGAACAAGCACATGAAGAGCATCCTGAGCAACGTCTTTGACGGATACCCGGGTTTCCATGCGTCACTCTTGCCCGAGAACAGCGCCTGGGTCTTCAACGAGCCCTTTGACATATTCGTTGGCCGCTGGGTCCAGCTCCGGGAGTACAAATTGCAGACTCCATTTGCTGCGGAGAAGGCCGCTTGGGTCGCGCTCGTTGCGGCCATGACCCCCGTCGTCCAACCTACCCTAGATTCGATCAAGCGAATCAGAGACACGGGCCTGGTCCTTTGGAAAGACCTTCACTTGATCTTTCCCCCGGGTAAGCTGATCCTCGTTGAGGAGCCTGGCGCGGTCCAATCGGTCGTCCGTGTGCAGGAAGGAATCCCCTTCTTCGACCCGAGAATCCATCAGCAAGTCCACAGACTCAAGCTCGAGTACGTTGACTGGGATGGCGAGACGCACGGGCTGCGCACCAAAACGCTGGACATTCCAGAGTACGCCGGTCACAAGAAGGTCACGGAGTCGGACCTGAAAACTATACCTCTTGACTTCTGCCCTTCGGAGGAAGAGCTCCGCACCAAGCTGATTGCGCGCGGCCGACGCTGGAGCTCCATGAAGGATGTCGACTACAAGCAGTTTGCAGGCAAAAAGGTCCCAATCAGTACCCAAGTCCCCATAGAGGTGAGTGCCTGCCATCGACACGAGTTGCCCGACTCATTTCATACCATAGTCTGCTAACAAGAACTGGCGGGCACAGGCTAGTGGAAGAATCATGATCGATACCGCGGCTTTCTATGACAACAATCCAGATGGGTGGTGGCAGAAACCTGTCTTGCAGTCATTGGCGGCGGAACCTGATGTCGATGATATGGGAGACAGTGTCCAGTCTATTCAACTGTCTGACGAGCAGTGCTTGCTGGCAACAGGAGTAGTTTGTGGTTTCGATTTGAAGATCAAAGACTGGTGTAAGTGTAGCCCAGGTCTAAAGTCACGGCCGCCGAGCTTGCTGACCATCTTTCATAGGCCTGTTCCCTGTTGATGGAATCAGCGATATCACCTTCAACAACCTCGCATACGACAAGCTTGTGCTGCCACCCGGCGAGAAGAAGATGGCTTGGGCATTTGTCGAGAGCAAGAACCTTCTGCTGGATGCATCCGACTCCGACCGCGGTACGGCATTTGATGATTTTGTGACGGACAAGGGAAAGGGCCTCGTCATGCTTCTCTGCGGCTCCCCTGGCGTTGGAAAAACCTACACGGCGGAGGCGATTGCCGAAATGGCCAAGGTGCCTCTCTATGTGATCAGTGCAGGCGAGCTAGGCTCGGTCTCGAGTCAAGTGGAGCAGGCTCTAGACAAAGCCCTTGGTCTCTGCCGGCGTTGGAAGGCAATGCTGCTTCTGGACGAGGCCGATGTGTTCCTTGGTAAGAGACTCAGTGCCGGCAACACGAGCATCGAGCGCAACGAGCTGGTTTCGAGTAAGCCCCCCCCCCCGCCGGGATTACGTCGGCCGTGGCCCATTTATGTCCCCTTGTGGCATAGCAGACACACCGGGTATCTCCGCGAGGTTGAGCACGCATGCTGACAATCATACCGCAGTCTTCCTCCGGCGGCTCGAGTATTATCAAGGTACCATGTTCCTTACGACCAACAAGATCGAGAACATCGACGACGCCTTTCAGTCCCGCATTGACATAATCCTGCCCTACGGCGACCTCACCGACGAGGCACGCCATCAGGTCTGGATCAACTTCATCAACAAGTCGGGCGGGACGGAGGTCTTCGACCTCACCGAGCAGCAGGTCCAGCAACTCGCACGGGAATACAATCTCAACGGTCGCGAGATCAAGAACCTGGTCAAGAGCTCGCTGCTCGTTGCTGGTAAGTTCGGTGGCCCGGGCGTCCCCGACACCTCATCGACTGGTGGAAGTGAGACGAACGAAAAGACTGCAGCAGTCAAGGATCCCGCTCCGGCAAAGGTGACGATGGCGATCTTAGAGACGCTTGCCGCGATGCGCATCCGAGCTCACAAGCTGATGGGAAAGACTGAAGATGACGGTGGTGTTGGACTCTAGGTCTTCACCAGTGTGCTGGATTCGGATGTTGAGCTTCGTGGTTCGGATGTGTTGATTTTGAGCAGCACAACTGCAGGGATAGCAAAGTAGATGGATGACACTTCTTGATGAGCGAGGAATGAGCTAATGAACACTCAGCTTTGTCATGACAACCGACTTGCCGTAGAATTGTTACCGGCAATTCTTTCCCTTTTTACTTCTCCAGTGAGCGATCGAGCTTGTGTAGCTTTTCTCTGGTGAAAATGTCCTTGGCTGAGTGGTGTCGAATACCTGCCACCAGAAGCCTGGACGGTCCTTCCATTATACTAGGCTTGTCTGAGACAACACTGGGCTGATAGGAGGCGTCCCAGCAATGCAGCATGATTTCTCATTGGACTTGTGACTCGTGAGCCGCGACATTGACTGTCTGCCAAGCCGAATGCGAGCGGATACCATTGCCCAGACTGGAGGTTTCAAGCTAGGCATCTGTGGATGGTCATGCTGGTGACGATAGGCTTCAAGGCTGTCGAATCGGCGCCGGGGCGTGCGCACAGGCAGTTTACATCAAGGTGAAGGGAAAACATTCTTGGCTGCATTTGCATGTGTGCTGGAGAGGATTTGGGATGAAGTAAGCTTTAGAGCCGCCGCCGAGGACTCGAGGGGCATTTTAAGAGCCGCAAATCGCCACCTCGGCTTGGACAGCGCGTGATAAGACGGGTTCGTGATTTGAGCCTCTAAATAGATTGGTAGGTTGTCAGACGGCGGTCTGTGACCCGGGTTGGTGGGGGACCATTGTGCAAAGCGAGCGGCAAGTGGTGAAACTATCTCGCTGGTTTCGTGCTCTGCTGTTTGGTGGACTTGGAGTGATCGACGACAGTCGGCAGTAGTGGTAAGTATCTGGCGGATGGAACTCCCCCGCCGGCGCGCACAGCCGAGCGAGCCATGCTGGCTGGAGCTTCCTGAGCTTCACCCCGCGCTCCGACCTATTCCCGGCTGCTGCACCTGGTCCTCGGCAAGGTATCATCTTCGGATTGAACCTAGACTGGGCCACAGAGTGATGACGGTGACTGATGTTACATGCCACGCATCCAGACATCGTGCTGCATCCTGTGCGCAAGATGATGGGAGCTCTGCGTGCGTGATGAAAGGGCCAGGACGGCAGCGTGCGCGGAGTGGCATGCACAGCTCGTGGCAAGCTTCATGACCATTATGTCTGAGCTTCTTTCGTGCCATAACGGTCATGTTTGGGCGCCTTCAGGAACGGTCGACAGCAGATCGGGTAAATCAACGAAGGTTTGGGCATGGTAGACTACCTGTGGCGACTGCGGATATGCTTTTCGGGCTGAAGGCATATGAGAGAGCTGTTGGCCATCCGAAGACACCAGGAGGCTTGACCACATTGTGGCGAGACCAATAGGATCGGACTTTGGTGAGAGCAGTTCCGGCTGACAGAGCAGCTCGGATGGTGTATGGATGGGATTTCGACTGGTCTGGCTGGGGCAGGATCGGATTCTCCCACAATGCAGCAGGTTCTGCTTGTGCAACGGTGACACCAGGGACATTGGTTGACTAGGATTGACACTGACAGGTAGACAGGTATCGATCAGTACGGCGCGTGAGAGTAGGCGGGTGGCACGGTCGGGACCTGCCGTGTGCCGTGGGCTGAAGATTGACTGCTGATGATTGATTGATTGACCGTGCTTGCTTTTGCAGCTTGTGAGAGTGCAACAGTTGATAGTGGAAATGTGGACTATGGGGTTGTACCATATACGGTCACGGTGGTATGTCTCAAAGGTGCAGGGCGCAGGACACAGGACGCGGGACACAGGGCGTAGGTCCCCGGGTACATAGTTACGACGGGACTGTTGCTCCTCATGCCTTCCTGTGGCCTCCTCCCCGCGCCGTCCTCCCTGCCTCCCTGCTGCCGAAGCACCCAGGTAGGAAGGTTCCGTATACCTTCCGCGCTTGCCCCAATCCGTACGCGTCATGCTCCGTTTCTTGGCCGGCCAAAGGTACTCGATACCCCGACGCCCCGATGTACCCAGGTACATGTCGAGGAGCAGCCACGCCCACTCACAACACAGCAAATCTCTCCACCAACACCGGTACCCGTGCGCAAGATAGGCAGGTATCTTTGCACATGAGGACCCACCCTTGATGATTCTTCTCCAGGCCGCGGAGACTGGAGCGTGCGTCCACGGCCACGGGCCAGAGCCAAAGTGCCAGAGTCCCACTTTCGAACCGCACCGCATGCCTTGGATCCCATTCGACCCTTCACATCGCACCGCCCGTCAGACCGACTGCATGCTTCACCTCCGTACCACGATATCACCACATCGACTCGAAACCCCGTCTCCCCTGTGTGCCACCTGTCTGCCCCTCCCAGCAGCCACTCCACGGCCTCCGCCAACCGTCCACAGTCGCTTTCGTCATCACCTCTGTCGACCCCTTCTGACGCCCAAGCCCCGAACTGCTTCGGCCCAACCGCCCAGCCAACCTCCAAATCCAATATCGCAGCCGTCCCGAGCAGCCTCCGCCCCGTCGACTGCTGCACTCTGCCTCACGTCGCCGACCTAACTGCGCGTGTGCACGCCCTCTGACAGCGCCGAGGTCGTTCACCAAAAGGGCTCATGCCCGTCCTGTGGCCCAGTCAGCCGAAGCCCATGCTTCCACCACCTCGACCCTTCGATTCTTGCCCGCGAGAATAGACCCACTCTGCTTCTCGATCCCGACTCGATACTTCGATCCCGACTCGACTCCAGACCCACCAAAATAGCCTAACCATCTTGCCCTCCCGCGGCACCGGCCACAGTTAGAACTCACCTCAATGCCGTCCCCAACATGAACGAATACTACCAGAACCAGCTGGCCCAGGCCGCTGCTGCACAGCAGCGGCGGCAGCACCCCGGCCGGCCCGCCAACATGATGATGCCGCCCAACGTCAACACAGGAGGCCAAGCAAGCCGCGGCTCGCCCACCATGCAGCAGCCCATGATGCCCACCATGTCACCGGACACGACCATGATGGGCGGTGACTCGCTCGACGAGATCATCAACCAGAACATCGCTACCCGGAGGAGAAGGAGCGTGCCGCATCCATTCTCGCCCAACCAGCCCACCCCCCATGACGAACCGGACAGGAGGATGTCCATGAATCTGGAATTTGGTAGCAGCAATGACCATTACAGAGGCTTCCAGTTCGACAGCCCACTGACCACCGCAGCCCCGCCCTCCTCAATGGCAGATGGCCTTACTTCGTACAGCAATATGCCCAACATGACCTCGTCCATCGCCATCCCCCCTCATACTGGCAACTTTGAGTTCTCGGCCATGTCGCCGGACGTCATGAACAATATGATGGGCTTCTCCAACCTCAGCATGGGGCAGATGCAGTCAGACCCGAGCGGCATGGGCCTCTTCAGCAACCCAAACATGAGCCCCCAATTCGGAAACACCGGCATGGAGCCAGTTTCGCCCGACTTTGCAATGGACATGAACCCAGAGAACCCCTTGAACGTCGCCACGGCCAATGCATCGGGGTCGGCCTTGGCAGACGACGGCGACGACGAGTTGATGGTCGGAAACAACCATTTTGGGAGCAACAGCTCAGGCACCCCTCAGGCTGCTCAGGGGACCGGCGGGGCCATGCCAGCCTACAATATGACCCCGGCGCTGTCACGAGAGGTGTCCAACGCAAATTCCTTCAACCAGTCACCCGTCTCACCGGGTCTTAGCAACGCCAGGGGCAGTATCGTGCCAGAGACCCCCATGCCGGCTCAGGCCGAATCAGCAGTCGCAACACCGGGGAGTGCCGAGGTCAAGTCAGAATCAAAGAACATATACTCCAAGAGTGGCTTCGATCTGGTCCGAGCGCTGTATTATATCGCCACCAGGCCGAACCCGGAGATTCAGCTGGGAGCCGTGGACCTGTCCTGTGCATTTGTCGTCTGCGATGTTACAATGAACGATTGTCCTATCATCTATATATCAGATAACTTCCAAAACCTGACTGGGTACAGTCGTCATGATATCATGGGCCAGAACTGTCGATTCCTCCAGGCTCCTGATGGCAAGGTCGAGGCCGGCACGAAAAGAGAATTCGTCGCAAATGACGCCGTTCTCAACCTAAAGCAGAAGATACAAGAGGGCAAGGAGGTCCAGCAGAGCTTGATCAACTACCGGAAAGGCGGTAAGCCTTTCCTCAACCTGCTCACAATGATTCCTATCCCCTGGGACACCAAAGAAATTCGATACTTCATCGGGTTCCAGATTGACTTGGTCGAGTGCCCCGATGCCATCGCAGGTCAGGAGCTGGGCAAGGTTGCGGTCAACTACAAGCACAGCGATATTGGACAGTATATTTGGAACCCTCCCGAGGGCGATCGAGTCGAGCCGGACGCTGGCCAGACACTCTCTGCCGACGATGTGTCGACACTCCTGCAGCAACTGAAACCCGGAGGAACCAACCTGGGCGACTGGCACAAGCAATCTTGGGATAAGATGCTCCTGGAGAACGCCGATGATGTCGTACACGTCTTGTCACTCAAGGGGCTATTCATGTACCTATCACCATCGTGTAAGAGAGTCTTGGAGTACGACACCAAGGAACTCATCGGCAACCAGCTCTCCTCCATCTGTCACCCATCCGACATCGTACCTGTCACCCGGGAGCTTAAGGACACGGCAGTGGGCAATCACGTCAACATTGTCTTTCGAATACGGAGGAAAGAGAGTGGCTATACTTGGTTTGAGAGCCACGGATCCCTGTTTGTGGAGCAAGGAAAAGGCAAGAAATGCATCATCCTGGTGGGACGAAAACGACCCGTCTTCGCGCTAAGCAGGAGTAACATCGAGAACAACGGCGGCATCGGCGACGGCGAGCTCTGGTCGAAACTCTCGACCTCCGGGATGTACTTGTTCGTGTCCTCCAACTGTCGATCATTACTGGACCTGCAACCACACGATCTTGTTGGAACCAGCATCCAAGATCAGATGCGAAAGGAGACGAGGCCTGAATTCGGCCGGTCAATAGAGAAGGCCCGGAAGGGAAAGATTGTCAAGTGCAAACATGAGATCCAAAACAAGAGGGGTCAAATCCTGCAGGCCCAGACTATCCTGTACCCCGGAGATGCAGCTGAGGGGCAAAAGCCGACCTTCCTTCTGGCCCAGACAAAGCTTCTGAAGGCATCAAGTAGGGCCCTGGCACCCGCCTCGTCCGGGGGTAAAGCCCCATCTCTCATCAGCGCCGGGCCACCCGAGGACGCCCACCAGCCATCACACGGCTCCCTCGCCTCGCCCAATCGAGCACGGTCGGCATCTGGGGCAGACCAGGGTATTATTTCCCAAGCCCACGGCGGTGGCTTAGTTCTCGGTAACCAGGATGCCGCTCTTGCCAGTGATGATAACATCTTTGACGAGCTCAAGACGACTCGTTGCTCCTCGTGGCAATATGAGCTCCGCCAGATGGAGAAGGTCAACAGGCTGCTAGCAGAGGAGCTTGGCCAACTGTTAAGTAACAAGAAGAAGAGGAAGCGGAGGAAAGGCGTGGGAAACGTGGTTCGGGACTGCGCGAATTGCCACACCCGAAACACCCCCGAGTGGCGCAGAGGGCCAAGTGGACAGCGAGACTTATGCAACAGCTGTGGTCTGCGATACGCTAAGCAGGTAAGAACGGTCTTGCGTCTGCACCCCAGCAGTGCCCTCTTACCCTTTTCCCCCTCCTCGCCCTCGCAGCAGTTACTGACTTGACCCTTCACAGACCGGCAGAGTCTCGCCTCGCAATTCGTCCCGGGGCGGCAACGGCGATTCACTCTCCAAGAAGTCCAGCTCACCACAACAATCTTCTCCTCTTCATCGTGAGGTCCCCAACACCGTGGATGTCGTGGCCAGCTCTCGGCCTCACCAAGGCGGTGCTGTGGAAAGTACCGTTGCCAAGACGACTCGGTCGCCCAGCTCGGCAAGCGCGCAGAATACTCCCGCCACCAACGCCAATCCTGCAAGCAACACCAGCTCAGCCGGGGCAAGTGCGACAGCGATGAAAGTAATGATGCCGCCTCCTAGCCAGCCTCTTCTCGAAGGCGGCGCCGGCGTGCACGGACATAGCATGAGCATGACGAGTATTGCCGAGGAGAAGGACTGATGGAGTGGGCTGGAAAGGCTATATGAACCTTGCCGGTGGTTAGCCCGCAGCGCCTTGACGTCAATCGCTTCAAGCTGTCAACACAGCCGGCCTGACTACGATCCTAATACGTGACTGGGTGGGGTCCCTCCACGATCAACCGGGATGGCCCACCAACAGATCTTTGCTTGCTTTTTTCCTATTTCTGAGATACCACGATGTTGTTACGCTTTTGGATGGGATGACTCTCTTCGGGTACGGCAGTAAAACGGGAGGGGCATATGAGCGCCACTCTTTGGGATGAGATTTCGGTACGCACGGGCGTGCGGATCGGGAGCAATGCTTGATTTTTATTTTCTCATATGCACTCTCCGCGTGGGGCTTAGCGGACGAAACGGGATGGCACCTTTGGATATTCCTTCTAGATCTAGACCAATTGGCCCTTTTTTTTTATGCTGCTTTCGCCATTCACTTGGACGTTTCAAATTCAGGAGGGTTCAGTGAGCGCGGGTGGGCGGCGGCTTGAGCTTGACTGCTCTGTTTCTCATACTGGATAAGACTGTTTTGGTGCGACTTGGAGGATTCTGCCTCGTGCTCCTCATGCTCTGACCGACACTCTTGGTGGATTCACAACACTTGAGTCCGTCTGCCTACCATGTCGGAGTCACTGAGTCGAGAAGCTAAAACTCATGTACGGCCGGATTGGGACCGTGGCGAGGAAAGGGGGCCTGGAGTTCTCGTGTGTGCGTGTCCTTTTCTGCTCTTCGTTCTTTTCGGTTTTCGTGTTTATATTTGGGAGCCTTTTACATACCCTTTGGATGAATGCCCTTGTGGCGAATACACGACGCCTACACGCATGAATGAATATGGACATTTTACTAGGACTTGCTTTTGCTCTCTTTTGCGTGGTTTAGACCAAGATTTTGAGAACGCACATGGAGACAGAGGTATGAGTGTTGTCTTGATGAGAAACCTTGTCCGGTATGCTCGCTGTTTGGCATTGCTGTCGACCGCTGGACTGATCACGTAGTGGACATCTGAACTGAAAACCTGTTTGTCGAAACGCTTGAGTGAACGGGTCGTCTCATGTACTGCCAACCGTTTACGAGATTGGTACCTAGGTACCTGGACCCCTTCCAGGAAGCCCTTTAGGTTGAGAGCGTAATCTTTCTTTCTTTTCCCCCACACTGCAACACCGTCAACCTCCACGGCAGCCCAGCAGTAGCAACCAAAAGAACCAAACCAACAACACACCATCGCAACGAACACGTCATGGCTGACTCTGTAAGTTGATGGCGGTATCATATCTTCACATTCCTAGTAACTGACCTTTTTGTATGAGGAGGACGAACGTGCAGATCACAGGCGAGATGTGGGTGCCCTAATCTATCCGCCCGCCCAAAGGAAGGCGATGATGGAGCACCGGCTCCGTGGCATGAAAGATCGAGCCGACACACTGGATAATGCAGCTCAAGGAGAGATCGACGAGCTCCGAGCAAGACAGCACAATGCTTTCGTCAAGTACGAGGCGAAGATCCAGTCGGCCATGGACAAGATCCAGTCGGCCAGGCAGGCGGTCAGACAGGCAGAGGAGCACCATGATGTGTGTTATGACGAAGCGGAATCAATACAGAGTCTCTACGAGAAGGGGATCTCTGCGATGGAAGAGGAGAAACGCGAGAGACGCGCCGAGGCGGATGCAGAGATCCAAGCGTGCCAGGAGTCGATCGACAAAATAGACCAACAGATCATGGCCCATGAAGCCTCTTCCACCCAAGACAGCGCCTAGGAGCTTCGCATACATGCCACACGTGCTCTCATCCCGAAATTGGTCATCGGCATTCCCATTCGGAACCTGTCCAGGCATCGGGTATCGACAGACCTTCATCGCTCTTCAGCCGTCATCAGCGATCCTAATTCGAGCTCACGCTTTGTCGCCGTCTCCAGCATGCGACCCACCATCGACATTCCAAACATCCCAACAGTCCGTCGACAGTATTTGAGTACATGAAACTCATGTTAACTCATGCAGGACTGGAGAGTGGGGATTCAGGCAGTACTAGACACTCAATGACACATGTACCATTCTCCACTGCATCTCTGTGACTGTGAACGTATATCCTCCAACTCTCCTAACTGACGAAGGTTTGGAGTCTCCTCCAGGTAGTGGCCGTCATACATAGTTTAAATCAGACATAGGACAACCGAAGACGTGCTGGTGTCACTGCTACACGCCCAATACAGGTGCTGGTCTGGTCTCGCCTGGGCAGAGTGGAAGTGTTTGGGTCCTGGTGGAATGCCCTAGATTTTCCGTTTGCAAGGAGCCAAGCCCAAGTGAAGGTGCCATCGACTCTGGAGCCGCGCTCTGTGCTGTGTCCCTCGTCCTGTCTTTTTCCATAATGTGGATCCGACAAACGGCCACTTTGTGCACTATTCAAACCCTGAAGATTCGTCGCTGCCTCCCCTCAACCCAAGCATCAGCAACTCGACCCAGTACCTAGCAACCAAAAAAGCCGACTCAACTCATCACAGCAACGAAGACATCATGGCTAGCTCCGTAAGCCACAAATCAGCGCTATATCTCTGTATAACCAGCAGCTGACTTCAATCCGTCAACAGGACCAACGTGCAGAGTACGATGTGCGAGAGACGATAGGGATGATCGGCAGCATTCCACCACCACCCCGGGATGACACGAAGATCAAGGTCCTGCACGAAATCATGGGTGTTCTGTCCGATAAGATGAAGACTCTTTCCAAGGAGGAGGCCGTTCAGGCTGAGAAGAGGGCTGCCGTGGATGAGAAGATGAAGACCCTGTCCAAGGAGGAGATCATTCAGGCTGAGAAGAGGGTTGTCCTGGACGAGAAGATGGACATCCTGTCGAAGATGCTGGATGCCATGTCTTAGAAGAGGATGGACATCTCCCCAGCAGCTCAATGTATGCCTGGATAGCCTGATCATCACTTTCGATGCCATGACTACGAGACTGACATTTTCCTGGCTTACCGCCAAACCAGCCTTCACCACCGATGACATCTGGCCCGGTATCGATCTGCACTCGTCTCTGCTCCACTGGTGGTCCGAAGCACCAGGTCGACATGAAACCTCTGAAGATGTCACTCAGATGAGCGAGCAAGGAAAGGGTGAAGGAGGACGGAAGATCTCCAAACCAACAGTCGACAGGGGTGGTGCACCGTACGATTAAGCACAACAGGCTCCCGTTCTAATAGACTAATTCCAGTTGATTTTATTCGAGCATTTTGAGATCGCTCTACATAATACTCTCAATCTGTGTCTGTACTTCAGTGATCAACCCATGCGCCATATCTCGCCTTGAGCATTCCTGCCGAGTACGCAAGACGGGTAGGTAGTAAACTTAATTAGTCGTGCCCACCTCCTGCCGTTTGATCATCCGAACCCCTTTTGTAGGAATGTTTTATCCGCATGTTGGCTATGGGCACCAGCACGTTTGTCAAGCCTATTGGCCAACCTCCAGTGAATCTTGGCGTTGTCCTCTCAAGTTTCCAACCCTCATCCCCCCAACCCACTGCATCCCACTCGGACAGAAAACAATACAACAGCTTCGACAGGCAGTAATGACCCCCCTCTCTCGATTAAACTTTGCATAGCGGTTGTACTTTTGTTGATTCTTGACTGGGTTTACACTACCCCTCCAAGTCTCTTGGCCACCGCGATCTTCCCCCGCGGCGACACCGACCTCACGACGCCGTCCTTGTCAACCTTGTCAACAGCTAGCAGACCTGCCACGCCATTCATTTGGACATCGCAAATTCTTCTCGAGTTCCATTACGTCATGTCAACTGGTGTCATCACCAAGGCGATGAGATCATACGATCTCGTCTCTGATGAGACAAAGCTGGTGGCGAGAGAGATGATGGCCGAAGCACGACGCCGTTTTGAGAGTCGAGGTCTTCCGGAGTACAGGTTTAGAATTGAATTCGAGGAACTCGAGGAGCTGGCGACTTGCATTTTGGATGGCCAGGCAAAGGAGGAGTGGATGGAGCATCGCACTGTCTGGTCTGCTGAGCTCTACTTTCAAAGGCATACTCGAATGTCGCTCGGGTGTCCCAGTCCTAGTGAGTCCTGATGCAAGCCTCTTCGCTTTTGATTTGAGCGTGGTGGTCGTTCTGACGCGTTGTTGCTAGTACAAGGTCACGCTCCGCCATCTGACTGGCCGCAGTTTTCTACCTCCACCGACGGACGGCCAATCTCGCCCGAGTTTCTAAAGGCGATTGGCATGACTGAGGAACAGGTCTTAGGAATAGTCAAGAAAGAGCAGAGCCCCGAGGAGGAAGCCAAGCTGGCGCTGCACGCCGTTCCGCCCTTTGTGAAGACGGAAACCTCGCCGCCGGGAACTCCAAACGCCCCAGCTGCATTTCCCAATCCGCGGGCGCAGCGGGTGAAATCGGAGCCACAGTCTCCAGATGACCCTTTCACGCTTGGGAAGAGAAAGAATGACGAGCCCGACGACACTTCACGCAAGTATGGGCGCGGAAATGACGGACAGAGGGTGCCACCGGGGTCCCACGATGCGAGCCGCACACATGAGCTATGGGGTGCCCCTTTGACAGCCAAAGATGGTCAGCTCATGAACTCTGGGCTCATGAAGGACATCTGGTTCACCAGGATCAGTGAGCGGCACATGCCTGATTACGGTGCGGAGGTGTTCGAGGTGAGGGTCCCAAAGGAAAAGGCCTGGCCGCTCCTCGGCAAAGACATCGGGATGGTCTTCAGGTTGATGAGCGGCGAATGGCGTCCAATCCGACTACACACGTATGAATCGGGCACTTTCTTGTACGTGGGCTTGTGGGTCAGGACGAGCCAGACTCAGGGACACAAGGCGGAGGTCATACGCCACACACTGCCGGAGCTGTATCGCCTCCTGAGACGGTGGTCTCTCCAGGCACAGGGCAGTGGAGAGGCAGAGTCTCTTGCGGACTTCCTCGCGGATTACCTAGGAGCATAGTACCGGAAACTCGCCGCTCAGCTGGTTCGGGAACATTCCGAGTCATTGCGTCAATGGGATAGATACGATCATCATGTACACGAAGACCAAAAACAACATGTACAAATACTCTGCTCTGCTTGCTTGACATGCTTGTTTTGGACAGTTTGCTGGGATTGGGCTGGCCGTCAGCACGGTTGAGTTTTCCAGGGCCATAGCAAACGCCATTTTTGACTCACTTCCCTAGTTGATCGTAGTGAATTGATTTCTGAAAGTGTGCTGCTGCAATTATGATGTAAACATCGTGTCCTCTGTTGCTATATCAGCCACATCAACCCACCGTCTCGCCCGCACCAGGTCGTCACCACAATCTGTCACCACCAAGCTGCCTGCCTCAGGGCCTCACCACCCTGGTGAGTCACTCGATGAAAAGGTAGAACGGAGCCACACAGTATGAGGTGAATTAACTGTGCCCTTGGCCCTGGTCGTTGCCGCCGGCGCTGTGGTTGCTGGGCAGACCACCTGCCACGGCGATGCCCCACCATCAACGACATCACTTTTTCCTAAACGGGTAATAAGCTCAATTCACTTCTTCTATTCACTTGTTCCAATTCATTAGTTACCATTCACTTGTTTCCAATTGCCTGCCGGCTGGCCGACGGCGAAGGCAGGAAAGCTTAAATACGTGTGCCTCCCGACAACTTCAACTCGATTCATTTCTTCCTTCAACAACTCACTCGACTTCACAGTCTCGTCTCGCTGTTGCACATCTCTGCCATCTGCAACACCTTCGACACAACAAACCTGATAACCTCTCTCTTCCTCTGTCTGGGAACAATTGTCTCTTCTTCCCCTGACTTGGCCACCTTCTGTTGAAGATCCTCCTTGCACATCTTCTTCGGAGCCTGTCAGTACTCAATTGACTGCAGTTGCGACGTCGACCCAGTCGAGAAATCAAACCATCACCACCTGACCAGACAGGGCAGACAGTGAGTGACCTCCGCTGACCTACGCCAACCCGCCATCGTCGAGCCAACAGCCGAATTTGGAATCTGAAGAGTATCTGACCTTTCCCACAGAATACACAGTCACCCTGCGGGATTGCTATATTGCTATTGCATCCCAGCGTTCCTGAACATCGCAGCCGCCTAAAAGATTCATCCTCTCCTCACAAACCTAAAGAACTCTTCCTTCATGGCTTCTTCGGCCAGTACTCTCAACAAGTCTTCTGCCATGTCTCCTTCTGCCAGCACCCTTGACAACTCTTCCGCCACGACTCCTTCCACCAGTACCCTCAAGAAGCTCACCACCAAGCTGAGAGCTAAGCTTGAGAAGGCGAAGTGCAAAGGTCACAAGAAGCGGGCCCCCGGCAAAACCAGCGAGGTCGCCATCAAGCCAAACCACGGCAACGAGCAGGGCCAGTTCATCATCACGGAGCCCAAGCGCGCTGAAGAGGAGGTCCTGGACATTACCACCAATCCAGAGCACACGAACGATGAGGAGCAGAACATCACCATGAACCCCAAGCACGCTGAAGAGGAGGGCCAGAAGCTCGATCACCCTAGCACCTGCCGAAAACTCAACAAACAAGAGAAGGCAGCAAAGCGGGCGGCGAGAAAGCAGGCGAGAAAGGCCAAGTGGGCTGCCCGACGAACAATCTTCAAGACCAAGGCGAAGAAGGTCGCAGAAGCTCTGTTCCTTCCGGTCGCGGTGGTACTCGGCATCGTGTTCGCTCCACTGATTCTGGTGTTCGACTTTTTCCTCTGTGCGGTCAGGTCGGTGGTATGGGTGGTGGTGACGGTCTTTGAGCTCATGTGCGCACCGTTCTTGGTGTGCTTCCTGTGCAAGTGAAGGTAAGTTCATGAGTCTTGTGCCCCACGGCGCAGAGCTCTGCTAATGCGTTCATGACACAGAACAACACTGCAGCGAGCAAGCGAGCAACCCTAAACCCTCAATCTAGGACGGGACGGTTCCGCTTTGGCCCGACATCTCTACGGTCGTGGCAGAAAAAAGACCCTGGTGTAGGAGTGGAGGAGCATGACTGGGGAATGGGCGGGGTGTGTGAATCGTTCATGAAACGTACATTAGAGTACGACAGGAGGTTTTCAGAATACAGTATACCTCTTTAGACATAGAATCAACATTCTAGGAAGGTTAGAGTCGATCGCTAGACGGCCTATGGGTACGAAACCAATGCTACCCGTCTTCCAGAGATACACTGGCGCGAGCCTTATCCGCTTGAGCAATGGCGGAGGTCTGAGAATGATATTTGTTTGGTACTTGCTGCCACTCAGTACAGCGAGTACTACTTGAAATAAATCAACATTCAGTGAACCCAATTATGATACTTGCCTTTGTGTAATGACCCTGTTACCATATTACTTGGAAACCTCTCCTCGCCCTTCATTCCCAGACCAATGCCCATTTTAAGATGAATTATTGCTTTGAACGATACCACAGAAGTGCGTCCTGAAAGGTAGCTAATCACCCCAGGAATCTTCGCGGAGACCTTGGGCTCGGCGAAACAAATATACACCAAGACCGCGGTCACGTCCTGCAAGACCAGACCTATCAAAATGTGTCCCCACGACATCTCATTAAACGTCTATCTTGGAAGCTCAACGCAAAGATTGAGAAGCTCAAGCTGAAGCTGCGATATGCCAATACCGCTGAGACGGCGCTCGTCGATAAGCCTGACCCCACGACGAAGGCTACTGGGCAGCAAGACGGAAAGTGAGCCACTACTACAACGTTGACTTCAGAATGAGAAGAAACACAACAAAGATGGCACCCCAACAAATACAGCAGAGAAGAATGGCGAAAAATATACGACCGCCTCGGGGTTGATGACGGTCAAGAAGGTCGGAACCGACGAAATCTAACACAAAACCCCACCTCAGCCAAGGAGGAGCAGACGAGGTCCAAACGAGGCGGGAGGAGGGCAAAGTGGGCAGCACGACGGGCGACATTCAAGCAGAAAACCAACAAGGCAGCCAAGGTACTCGGAAAACCGGTCGCTATAATGTTCGGTGTACCCGAGCGGGTCCGCACTTGCAACAACTCGAGGAATGTCAGCAGAAAGGCCTCCTAGGCTTATCTGCCTTCACTACGCCGCGCACTGTTACAGAGCCGCTTTCAGCCCGGTGTGACTGGTCATTTATCTCACTTTGTGGGTGGACAAGCTGGCGGCGAGCCTCTTCGTATGCTTCCGTGAGTCATTTATCAAGTGTGTCCTACTATGGTATTAGATAGTCAATAGGACGCTGGTCGACGATTTTCGGGAGCTCCCGCTGACATCTAGCCGTCGCAGACACCGCTGGGTTGGAAGTGAACGGGACGGCCCCCAATTTGAGGCGACGAGAAGGAGTGGGGCCTCAACTCCACAATCTTACCACGCGCGCAGTTCGAAACTCGCTCGGTTAAGGGCACGTGGCTCACGGGCCAAGACTCAGGCAGCCGGGGATAAGAGGTGGAGTGGCAGAGGGCACGGGACGGTTCAAACAAGGTAGCAATGCTGAGCATGTTGGGTCTATTGAAAGAGAGTACGGTACCCAAGAAATTCATAGAAGGTTGCAATTCGGATGAGGTAGCCCGGAAAGGGCTCACTCATCTTCCCTAGGTGGACTTTTGTTACGGCGTGCACCAACAAACCAGAAGCACCAACCATCCATGAGTGCCGTTGTGATGACCTGCCAATATAGAATGGGCGGAGAGGGGCAGGACAATACTGATAGTGGCTTTGCGGCCAGGCAGCGCCCCCTTTTTTCTCTTGGTTGCCGTGTTGGCTCGCGGGGCCGCCCGTGTTGGTTCGTACAGACCGAGAAACCAACTTCACCTTGTTCCGTTCGCTTATTCTTTGTCACCCAGAACAATTCACTTGTTCCCGACAGTCCTTCTGCCGACCAGAAGGGTGGCATGTCGGCCTGCGAGACATAAATACATAGGCTTGCAACCACGCCAATCTCCTTCCCTTTTTCCTTTCCGCATTTTCGATACTCTCAATCTGCTGTCGTATATTGGTTGTGTCAGAGAAACATTCAGGAAGACTACGGAAACAACTCTTTTCGTGTACCAGGCTCATCATAATCAGCCATATCGCCCTGTCAAGGCATTTCTATCGATTCAGCAAGCCCACTTCTCCTTCCCTCAACAACCATCACGCAGCGATCAGGATCTACCACATCTGCCTCGTCCGCCGTATCGCAAGTCACTAAGCCCGTGACTCTGGAGGAGCGTCCCACCATGAATCACACCGAATCGACCAGACCCAAGCCGTCCAAGATCTCCCACATCACCAACCCTCTGAAGAAGGCCTCCTCGAAATTCGATCAGAAGCTACAGAATCTGAGGTCACGAGTGAGAAAATCAAAAGCAGTCGGCGAAGAGAGCGAGAAACCAGCATCCATTTGCACGTCATCGCCCAAGGCTGTCAAAGAGCCGATACACGAGGGCGAACCCGCCGTCGAAGCCGAGAAAACCAACAAGGATGAAGTGAAGAAGGCAAGGCGGGACGCCCAGCGAGCGAAGTGGGTGGCAATGCGGGAGTCATTGAAGAAGTTCGGAAGGCTGGCAGGAAAGGCCGCCCTATTCACGGGCGCCGTCATCCTCGGATTCATCTTCGGCCCGATCCTCATCGCCTTCGAACTCATCATGAGCCTGGTGGTCATCGTCATTGGTCTGGGGCTGCAGCTGGTGGAGATCATCTTCACTCCGTGCATCATCTGCTTCGACTGGTACTAGTAGAGGTAAGAGCTCTATGATGGGACAAATTGTTTCAGAGGTGTCTGATTGACGATGCAAGTGACACGTGTAGTGGCGACGGAGTTAGGGATTCGTTGGATTTGGAGCATGGCGATGGAAATTTGGAAAGCATAGTCTACGGTGGCGCTTGTCGATAACCCCAATGCAGGGGCGGCGGTGTCGGGCGTTGCAAGGTCATTTTCTTGGAATTTCGCATAGATGGGGGAGGGACACAGGCAATCGCCAGAAGGAATGCCCAACCCAACGTTACCTCCTGGGACTGAACCTCAAGCAGCATAGCCGGAGGTTTGCCTTCACAATTCAAGTCCGGTTGACATTAGACCAGCAAGGCAATTGAAAACATCAAACTCACTCTCCTAATTTCGCACGGTTATATGTTATGATGCGACTTTTCTACTGCACTTGGAAAATATTCTGTGACTGGGTCTCATGAAATCATTGATTATCCTGGCGCAAATTCGAGCCAGCTAACCTTTATCAGCTCATCAAGGCTTCGCCATCATTCGCATGTTTCACTCGGCAACGGTTGCCCAGGTGGAATGTGGACAATGCCCCCAGGCGCCGCCACAGACATAACAAAACTCTCCGCCGCACCTACATGTCATGTGCTCGCATCCCGACCTCCTCTCAACCATGTTGTTGCATCTGGGGCATGATCTCCACCCGTTTCTCTCGGCTAGAGTGACTGCTTGCTGCACGCCAACATCCTGTGGGCAAACCCCAACGTGAGTGGTACTCCGACACATTCTGCATGTTGTAAATCCGCATGCGCGACAAACCGCCTCGTCTGGTCCTTGGTACTGCGCCGGCGGCAAAAAGACGCCGCAGACCCGGTTCGAGCAGTACAGAGGGTTCGGAGTTGCCAGTTCCAAGATCATAAGCCTATACCTCTCCTGAAAGTCCGGTGTTGCGGTGGAGCAAAGATCTATCGGAACCTCTTGCGAGCAGCAACGGAACGCCTGCCGTCCATCTAGGGCATTTTGGAAGGCGGCTTGTATGCAATATCAGCGACGGCTCTATTCCACAGGCATTTGATGAGACTTACCTTGAAGATGTTCATGGCAATACCAATGCGTGCAGGGTGCTTGAGTCATGGAACCCATGTCGTCTTCTTCCATGCAAGCTGCACATTCCCGGAGACGTTCCCTACGGATACGCTCTCTCTCTTCCGCCTCTTGTATGCGTCTTCGCTCCTCTTCAAGCCTGGCATCCTCTTCTGCTATATGCTCGGCGAGTATTCGATCCTGTTCTGCTTGTATCCGCCGTCTAGCTTCACATCTGGCTTGTGTCTCGGCCTCTATTCTTCGTGCTATCTCAGCATTCCTTTCTTCTTCCTTTATCGCTCGACCAATCTCAATCGCTAAGACTCTCTGCTGAATGTCTTCCAATCGCTGCTGACGTAGGCTCTCCTCTCGTTCTCGTTCTTCTGCTGCAGATAATTCCCGTAATTTTTGAAACGCTCTCAACTCTTCATACTGGTAGTGTTGCACCGCTACAGCTTCTGCTTTTGCTTGTTCTATCAACCCGTCTTGTGCCCGCTTCGCCGCTGCGATCCGTTCGTATGTGTTTCGAGATAATACGAGCTGCAGGGGGAATGCAGAAGCTTCTGAACATTCGGCACTTTTTCTGGCGGTCCTGCCCTGCGTTGGATCAGATCCCAGGAACGTTGACCGACTCTGTCTTCGATACTCGTGAGCATTTTGTGGACGAATGGCTTGACATCCGACCATCATGATGATGTTAGGAGACACATGAGGGGAAATTCGTTATATTCCTAGCCTCGCCCGGCCAGGCATCGGAGATATATGAGGCAGGTCGCCCGAGGTGCAGGAATCCTCCGAGATGCACACTGCAGGCGATCAGGCCAATGATATCTAAGCCTTTCCAAAGCACGTATCGGATTGCGGCCATTATTGACAGCCCCAAGCACTGAGGAGCGCTCCTCTTTTGGCAGATTCCTCGCCACAAGAACCCCTGGATACATCGACAGCCTCACCGGGCGTCACAATTATTCCACTTGTTGTTTTTAGGTGGGTGTCACAGGCCAATAACGCTAGCGAAAGCTATCTGCCAAACTTGGTCCGCCAACAGTATTGCATTGCAGATGTAAGCACTAAGGAGCAGTCATCCAGGGCCAACTTGGACAAGATGGACCATATGGACCCCTGCACACCTTCATCGGGCGTCTCGGTGGCACCCTCCTCTAAGGCAACGTTGGGAGCGACGACAGACAGTCATCTGTCGGCTCGGTTGTGTTCTACATGATCAAGTATCCATGGCCACAATGGAAGTTTTCTCATCCTCAAGCTCTCCCGTTCTCAAGTTCTCCCGTTCTCACGTGCTACCCATACTCAAAATTTGTGATAAAGATGAGCGTAAAAATCTCAGTTGATGGTCAAGACGGCAGTTTAATAGCTCAGAGCACCGGGCTACGAGATGTTCAGACCCATGCCGCTGGTCAACTTCAACGCTATGATCCGGTATGTCATAACTCTAGACGTCGTCCATATACAGTAGACCTTGCCCCCAGAACAAAACTTTGAGACTGGAAGCTGGAGATTTGGATCTAGTATTCTGACATACGCAGAGAATAGAATATGAGCGAGATGGGCGGCCTGGTGTGGACGCACCACGGTCGATGCCTGGATCCGCGGCTGGCCACCTTTCCGTCCAGCTTGTTGAGTCTCCCACAGTAAGGGGCGGAATACTTGCAACAGTACTTGCATCCCAAAGTTTGAACGAATTTCCATCGTCTTTCGAGGTCCCAGTAGGCCAAAACTTGCTCCTTACCGCAATCGGTGGCAGGGGTGAGGACGGTATGAAGGGTGGAGACGGAGGCAACGGGCGGGACGGTGTCAATGGAGCAGATGCGTCCGAGACCTCAGATGCCACGGTACGAACAATACTTCGTATACTTCTGTTACTCAACTGATGACTTGGAAGGCAGGTTCTAACGGAGGCCGTGGCGGAAAGTGCGTTCTCCCTAACATTCCGGGACGACGGTAATTAGCTAACCACTCAGCAAGTGCGGGACTTGGCGGCGACGGCGCAGATGGTGGAGATGGTGGAACCATACAGATTGTCGTGCATGAAGATCAAGTCCATCTTCTCATGGCAGTAAAGTGGGATGTTGGTGGCGGCAAAGGGGGCAACCCCGGCCAACATGGCCATCCTGGTCAGGGCGGGAGCAAAGGAAAAGGGGGAAAAGGATACGAGTGGTATGTTTACTCCTCAATACTCCTGGGAATGAAACACTCATGGTCATGGCCCATAGGGAAGCACGTGTTGGCTATGTCTACAGCTGTACCGATCGTTGTATTGGGGCCGATGCGACCAACAACTCCAGCAGTGTGGTTCGTCACGAGTCGGTAGCGAACAGAGACCAGTAAGCCATAACAGCACCACTGAAGAGAGTCTTTAACTTGTTCTGACCGCTCTACATAGTAGTTTAGCCCTCGCACGAGCCGGCGCTCAGGTGGTGACTGGGGGTAACATGGCCATGATAATTGCCCAGGCTGCAACAAGATTCAATGCTTTGCGCAATACAGCGGGGAGCCCTGGAATATGCAAATGTCATGGTGGACAGGGTCACTGTACGGGATGCGACAGCGAGCCCGTCATTCGAAGATTCAAGCGTGTCGAAGGTCTGGATGGTGAGGATGGCCATTCCGGCGCGCCATGTTCAATCGAACGCCACAGCGGCGTAGATGGTCTTCGAGGTGATGTGAAAATTGTCGTACACAGGTCGGATGGAAGTCAGCAAGAGTACAGCTCTTTGTATTCTCTTGAGCTCATGGACTTCGACGTCGAGGATGAGAACGGCGATGGGATTTTCGAACCTGGTGAACACTTATTCATTCGAAGAATTACTGTTAGGAACTCTGGTATGTATTAGGGTGTCGTTGTGGTCGCCTTGGATACTGACACATTGCCGCCTACAGGAGGGATGCCATCTCCCAGACGCCCCATACAACTGAGCATGATAGAATCAAATTGGTTTAAGCCGATCGACGGGGATGATGGACGTACCGTTCTACCCTCAATAAGGGAGGGTTCGTCAGTCACCATCGGCAGATCTATCAAAGTCCGAATTCGAGAACAAGAAGAATACGAAACCCCACATACGGGCGCTATATTCCTTCAGCGGGACACCATCCACCTCCTTGCGACCATGCCCTGGATAGAAAGAAGAATTCCGAAATTCGATTTCAATAAGAATATTACAATCAGGTATCCCTGTGAGCTCAGGAAGATCAAAGCTTTAGCCACGGTGGCTCAAGAATCACTGAGCAAACTGTCGTTTGAGGTGTGTACATTACGTTCATTGTGTTCCTGAGTTATGTTTACTTACATAAAAAAGGTCTACAATCATGGAAATCTATCGATCGGACCGCAAGGATTTAACCAGCGGATTGTCGAGATTGACGTCTCATTTCCTGCACCCTTTGGGTCGCTAGAATCCGGACTAGGACAATGGGAAGATACGATTACTGTCACTCCACCTGAGATCCGGAGCAGAGAGAGCCTGTCACTGGAGCGACAGCTCCGCATCCACAGCGATGCGCAGAGTCACCAGCATGTCATGGCTGTATTCAAGCTCTATCTGGGGAGACCAACGCAGCTGGGACTTGAAGGTCAAGACAAGGTCAGCCTCGCCCATAAAGTCGAGATCATGATACAGGTCTCTGAACACTATCATTACAATCCTGGCGCGTCTTTCCTTTTGGTCACCAATTCTGAAATCGGAAGAGAAAGATCTCAGTCAACATGTCGATTTATCAACAATTCCCTTGGAATGGAAGTCGATACGTGGAATGTGTCCTTGTACGCCGGCCTCGACTACAGAGACCACGATTCGGATGCGTTGAAGAATGTCGTGGTTAGGTATCATGGGAAAACTGTCATATTCTTCGGCAATCGGTTTGATTTCTTTGGCCAGGGTACGAAGAACATTTTCGACCTTATCGACCTAGAAGCTCTTGTTGTTGCTGCTGCCCACGATACCAACTTTCTATTTCTCGACACGCCGGATTTCAAGCCCCATGCGAAACTCGTCAATGAGATGGTTTTCTGGCCCGGCCAATCCATTTTTGATTTGGAAGCAAAGATCAGCCAGTCGCATCGCTTCCACAGTATACCAGACTTTGTCACATCCCTCACACAGCAGAGGCAGCATCATAGTCTAACGCATGCGAGGTTTGCCATCACTATCCCCAAGAAGTGGTATCAAGCAGGTCCTTCAAAGCCCAAGACTAAGGCAAAGAAAGTCGCAATGCAGCTTCGGCGAACGCTTCCCACAACCAGATTTATCATTGTCTATCATGGACCGAGCGTATCACAGCATCCCTCAACTGGGATAGTCGGCGAAGATGCTCCAGGATTGGAAACACATGAGCATTCTAGGGGCTGTCCTCCAGACGTCATGGTCACCATCGGTGTCCCATTTCACAACTCCATCACTGCTTCAGAGCAAAGACCCCCTTCAGGATTAATCGCTGAGATGGCACGAACGGATGGCATTCCCGCTGCTGAAGCTTACATGGTCGTGGAATCTATTGCGTTACACCACAGAGTGGACCTGCTATGGGGAACGGCGGCAGGATCCACTAGCAACGATGCCCTTGATCGCCCGTCCCAGTTTGCTATCGAGGCCCTCACTACTTCGCTTATCCAAACAGCGCATCGTGAACTCGAATTACTCCTGGAAAGGTCACCCTGGCCAGACAAGATCCTACCATCAAATCCGTCGAAGCACTCGTTTGAAGAATTGAAATTCCTGTTCGTCTCTCACCTACCCGCGCTTCACGCCATTCTATTCCATCCGAAAGCATTGGATATGGCCACGGCTGTCAGCAGCAACGTTCAATCTGTCCTGAGTTACGCACTTGCCACCACGCAACCACAATCGAGGCGGCAAGTCGTGACGCAGGCGCTGACGCCTGTGCGCAACCGTCGCCGGAGGGCACATGCCGTTCTGAAAACTAGCATTGCTGCGATGTTTAGAAAGAAAGGGTGGGCGGAAACTGAGATCACGAAATTCTTCTCCTCGGCTGAAAAAGTGCCCACGTCCAGCAATCCGACAACCCGAAACATAAGCACAGCAGTTTTACAAATGGTTGCAGACTTGACCAAACAAAGCCAACATGCCGTATTGAAGGGGAAACAAGATGCCAGTGACCTAGTGCGGGGCCCAATATATTTCAGTCCGGGAGATTGGGATAGAAGAGTAGCAGCAGTGCAGGAGCGGTCGAGAAGAATACGAGAAGAAGGGAATAGAGCGCGGAGAATGCTGGAGAGAATGTCGACACACATTTGATGGAGTCTGCGGACGTAAAAACGAATCTATCATCTGAATGTCGATGCTTTTGAACCTCTCGATACTGCCAAGAATAAGCAAGTGATGAAATGCGTGAATACGAGCTGCGGGATATATGTCAAACAGCTTTAAAACAAAGCACTTCAATAGAAGAGACAAGCGCCAGTTCATCGAACGCCTTACATGAAATCGTCTGCGTATACTCAACTACAGCTGAAGAGCACGCGTTATCGAGATACAGAAACGAAATGAATTGTGAAAAGATGGGAGAGGAGTGTGCTTGTTCTGTCTGAAGTTCGAATTCCAGCCTTTGCTCGGTCTTATAATAATAAACATATCGAGAGAACTCGGAACCGGTTAAACGACTTATCATAAGTCAGGCACTTCCCGAGTGTGGCAATGCTTGGGAATGTGATAAGTCAAACGCTGGGAAGAGGGCAGAGGCCTCCCATAGCAAGGCAGTCGCAGAAACATGGCCTGCAGCAAGGCTCTGTCACCCACGCTGCTGTGCAACACATCCATCTCGGGGTCTCTCGGGTTCAGGCTGACAGGGCGGGGTTCTGGTCGATCCTTTGCTTCCGAGCTCCTGCCATTTGCTACCAGGCCTTGACGCTTTATAACACACCACTGTGCCGGCCTCTCCAGCGTTTATTGCAAGCCTCCCCTGCCATTACCCCAGGTCTTTATCAGTAACATTATACACATATAGCCGGAATGTCTCACCAGTCTGAGGCTGCGTTTAGCTACTTGCCACTCCAGCCGGGCCATATTCGGGTCCTGCGTCCGGCTATTGGGCTCGATGGCGAAATTGCCTGGACCATGGATGCTATCCAGCTCGGGATGGACGAAAACGCGAATGATGAGCCCTTCGATGCACTGTCCTACGTCTGGGGAGACCAATCCCGCACCTTTCCATTCGTTTGCAACAACCAGGAGCTCCACATCCATCACAATCTCAAAACTGCGCTTCCATACCTTGCCGAGAGAGATTCTCCCCGGCCCATCTGGATCGATGCACTCTGCATCAACCAGAAAGACGAGGACGAAAAGGCCAGTCAGATCAAGCTCATGTATCGGGTGTATCGTCGAGCAAAACAAGTCTGGGTCTGGTTTGGATGCGCGACGGAGCAAACTCAGAGGGCAATCTCCTTCTTGCCACGCTTGAAATATGTCCTCGAGCATATGGACGAAAGTTTCGCGCGACCGACCTTTCAATCGATGGGGTTACCTAGTAGTCGCGATCCGCTGTGGGACGAAGTGATTGGGCTTGTGTGCAATGGGTGGTTTGGACGTGTGTGGGTAGTTCAGGTACGTCAAACTATATTGTTCCACTTGGGAATCCCCCTTTCCTTTGTGTAATGAGTTCGATCCATTGAAAACTACAATTCGCTTTGAGACCCTCATGATTATATCATTCTAATTCCACTTTCGATTCCAGGAGGCAGCTTTAGCCAGAGAAGTCAAGGTTATACGTGGAAGTCATCAAATTGACTGGAATATGCTTACCGAGATGGCAGCCGAGCTGATCCGACTGACCTTTTTCCGGGATGACCCACAACCTGGCATCAGAACCGGGCCTGCAGGCAATAGGGATGATGACACTGAGTCCCCCTTCTTAGTAGTATGCCTATCCGCCTTCTTACGGAACGACCGATCAGCACTTTTCTCGTACGATCTGCCAAAATATTTGCCCATGTTGCAATCGGATAACATTCTCGAGCTTCTGAAATGGGCGCCAGGTTTCCTGCCGGATGATTTGGGGCCGCTGTGGCAGAGGTATTGGGCTTCGGTGGACCGCAATGAGGACACTCTTGTGGAGGATTTGCTGCGTTTTCTGATGCCTGGACGCCTGCGACGACATGAGCCTTGGTCAGCTATGCCGAATCGCCTCCCACCAAGTGCATTGGGAGGTTTCCTGGGCTCTGACTCACCAACGTCATTCAGGAAAGGCTCACCAGACCCGGCTCTTGTTCCTTTCTATGATGCGTCAGTTTCCGAACCATATGTGTCTTCAGGCCCTCTCTGGGATGATCCACCATTTTCTGAATTTGACGACCCCCCAATCTCTGTGCCGGACGATAGTTCCGCCTCCGCATCAGACGACCCGCCAATCTCCGTGCCAGACTACCTGCCAGTTTCTGAATTAAACGACCTAAGAACCTTCGTGGCACAGGGCTTGTGGGGCATTGTGATGGACTCGACGTTCTCTATACCAAGTCCAGACAGACTTTTGGCCCTTGTACAAGACATTAGGGAACGTTTCCGCGCAGCTGGAGTAAGCGATCTTGCAGCTGCTTTCAAAGACGTTATGCAGCAGCCTCCTTCCATGTCAGGAGCTTTACAAATGGACATGGCTCTTGGCCTAGGACTTGACGTTCGCCGAGCGTCCACAACCTCCAATTTCCTTATGATGACGGACTGGGGCTTCGGAAAAGACTCTGCCGAAATTCAAAGCCAACCTGCCGAGAGGCAGTTTGTCGCTTTCTCAGTCCTGGAGATCGTGTGGATGATGACAGGATCCCAAGATTGTTTTGATCCCCGTGACCGGGTGCTCGGGACCTTTGGCTTTTTTGGCGAGGAACTGCCTTCTGAGTTCTCTCTGTCCCATGAGATGGGCTTAGACGAGCTGTATTCGACATTCTGTAGGTACTTGCTCCTCGAATCGGCGTTATATTCGGGCATGACAGCAGTACATTGGTGGCCGACTCTCCAACGCGCCACCCAAGCCGGAAAACGAAGTTCGCTACCCAGTTGGTGTCCTGACCTCCAGCAACACGTCGAGGATAGATACAAACCATATGACGGGGCTATATCTACATATGGCCAAATGTGTCAGCCCCGCTTCAAGGCAGGAGCAGGACGACCGATCATGATGGATAGAGGACTAAATTGGTCACAGATCGTGCTCAGAGGAAGGCTCTTTGATTCAGTTCTGTCCATCCATTCTGCCTACCCGTGGACACCGGACATGCTGTGGTTTACGTCTGGGAGACCGAGGACAGGAGCGACCATGCCCGTTTTCTTTTACGGCGTGGCACTTTGGGAAAGTGAGTTGGCGACTCGAGTAGCCGAAGCACCAACGGGGGATGCAATGCCCTAAAACATATTCGAAGCTTATTGGGAAACGCTGATTGGAAACGGATTGGTTGGATTTCCGTCATTCACGCGACAGGACTTTCTCGACTTCCAACTCGGGCTTCGGCGGCTTCGTGATCTCCAGTTAGAGATGCACTCTGGGACATTTACTTATTCTCTATTTTATAAGAAATATTTATTACCTATAAGGTAATAATAATTATAGCTTTATAATTAAAGCCTTTCCTCCCTTTAAAAGAAAATAAGAGTTTTAATAGCTAAGCAAGCTAATTAAGGTTTTTTCCTATTTAATTATAAGCTCTTTTTTCTTTTACTAAGTATTTTATAATTAAGCTAATCTCCAATTCTTAATTATCTTATTTATTATATTAAATATCTCTTATTAATAAGTAAATCTTAAAACTTATTATAACAAATATTATTATAAATAGTAATATTACCGCCCCCTTATTTAATTAATAACTTTAAGGTAAAAGCAACTATATAATTTAATATCTTAAATTTAAATAAAAAGCCTAAGATATAAATATATTTAATATTCTTTCTTTTAAAAAAGATATTATTTCTAAAAAACCTATTTTAGCTAATTATATAATCTATATTAATAAAATAAATATAGCAATTAATATCTTAAATCTATAATTTAAAACTATTAACTTAGTAAAAAGCCTATTAAAGTAGTAAGCTAAATATAAAAAATAGAAAAATTCTAAATAAAAGGTTCATTAAGCAAGATAATTCTTAAAGAAATAAATTTCTCTAGCTATTTTATTAAAAATTAAGAATATAAATTTACCTATTAATACCTATAATTATATTATTTTTATATATAGTATATTAAATATATTTATTTAAGAGTAAATTTTATATGATATTAAATAAATATATTTAAATAAATACTTATTTATAATAGTATTTTTTAATAAATATTATATTTTAAAAGCTAAGTTAATTTTAATTAATTATATAGCCTATTTTAATAGATAAATAATAATTAATATCTTACTTAATCTTTTTATAACTTATTAAGACTTTAAAAAATAATATAATTAGATTTATATTAAAAATAACGATAGAAAATATAATTTAAAATTCTTATTTAATCATCTTCTACTGGAAGAAATATTAATAAATAAAGAAAAGGTGTGTATATAAATAGAAGTTAAAATATATAAATAAATAGCAGCTAAGAAATAAAAATCAAATTAATTTAATATAAGGAATAATAAAAATAAATTAAATAAACTTAATTACTTTTATTTATAATATTTAATATATAATAAAGGTAGATATAATAAATAGAGTTATTAAATAATTTATCTTAAAAAAATTCTTAAAAGACTCTGGAATACCTAGAAACTTCTACTTAAGAAAAAGAAAGGATTTTCTTTTATAATAATTATTATAAAAGAATATATATCCTCTTTATTTTCCAACTTTAAGGGTATTAAACTAGATAATTTTATTATATTATATTTATTATTTACTGCCTTTACCTAAGCATTATATAACTTATAAAACTCATTATTAATAATATCTCTACTTATTTTTTTTATTATAAGGAAATACTTTAATTTCTTTATTTTTAACTTTAATATAAAGTCTAAGGAGATCTTATATATTCTTTCTTATATAATTAATTCTTATATTACTTAAGCTTTGCTTTTTATTATTATCTTAATTAATAATTATAATATTAATAATTAAGTTTTACCTTAAAATTTATTTCTTTATATTACTATTTAATATATTTAAATTATAATAAATAAGGGGATTATATCCCTCTAGCTAATTAATACTAATATTCTTACTACTAATATTATTATTAATATTAAGGATCCTGATTTATTCTTAATGCAATTAATAAGAGCTGAGACTTCATATAATAATATTAATGAATATATTATATCTATTAATAATAAGCTTAAGCAAAAATAGCTATATATTAATACTATTATTCAGAGTTTTCTAGCTTATTTATTCTTTAATACTAATAATATCACTCTTAATTCTAAATTTATTAAGGTTTTCTTAGCTAATATTTATAAGATTATTAAGATTTAAAAGCTTATAATTATTAAATAAAGTATTTATAATAAAATATATATAATTATCTTTATTATTACTAATAATAATTATAATTAATCATATATTAATTATAAAGTTATTAAAATAGCTAAGGATTTTATTCTTACTTACTTTTATTTAAATCTTTAGCATTAAAAGTTTAATTAAGTTTTCAATATTTATTATAATTTTGCTTATTATTTTATTTATAAGCCTAATAGAATTATTATTTATAAAGATAATATTAATATATTTTATTTTCTTATTATCTTTTTTTAATAGGTTATTATAGATATTAGTGGCTTTAATATCGCCACCTCTTAATATTCATCTTATCCGCTCTCCCTTAAAAAGATTAGCAATATCATTAATTCTCTAGGTAAAGGTAATATTACTTATATTAATAATAATTATATTATAATTTATAAATTACGTGGTAAGCAGAAGATTAAGCTGGAAAAGCTACTTTATCTCTTCTATATTTATCCTATAAATATCTTAAGTATATTCTTTTAAGCTAAAATTAATCCTACTATTAATATTCTAAGCTTATAGCCTTAATCTTTAAATCGCTATAATTATATATAAAACCTAAATATACTTATTTTACTTCTTATTCCTCCCATTAACCTCATTAACCTTACTTAATAAAATAGCTTATTTATTATAAAGATTATTATTTAAAGAGAGGAATAAAATAATTTATTAAATCTTATAGCAATAATTAGAAAGGAAGCCTTAAATTAATATAAAAATATTATCCTATTTAACTTAAGAGCAAATATATATATTTTTAATAATAAAAAATAATTTAAGAATCTAATTATATTTAATATTTCTATTAAGTTAATTAAATAAGATACATAACTTTTACTTATTAATAATAATAATATATTATTTATATTAATAAATAAATCTAATAATTAGAAATTACTTATTATTATTAATATAATACTAATACCTAATATTAAATATAATATTATTTCTCTCTCTTAGCTAAATATAAAAAGTAAGCTTATAAGGCATTAAAATAAGGATAAGATTACTATTAATTATAACAATTAATAAATTAAATTTATTATATAATATAATAATCTTTTTTACCTAAAGCTTTATAAATTAATAAATAACATTCCTTTTATAAATCATTTTATTAATTTAATAGAATATAATAATCCTATCTAGCAATATTATTATATTATAAAGCATCTCTCTCTTCTTAATATAATTATCCTACTTAATATTAATAAGGGTCTTCTTATTACTAAGGCTTAAATTTAAAAAATTATTACTTTAAAGAAGATTTATTTAGTTTATATAATCGCTAAGGCATTAAATAAGACCCCTAAGGAACTTATTTAATAATAGGAAATTAAGCTTAATATACTAATATATATTAATATATAGAGACCTTATCCTATTAAGTCCTATAATAAACTTTTCTTCTTTATATTTTTTATAAATAATATTACTTAACTTACCTAAGAGAAGAGCTTTTATATAAAGGATTAAATTCCAGCGATTTTTTATTTATTATATAAAGAGATTAAAACTTAATTTAAGATTACTATTAAGGGTTATTAATTTAATAATAAATTTCATTAAGGCTTAATTAATAAATATTTAAAACGCTATTATATTTAATCTAAGGTCATTATTACTTATAATTATTATATAAATAGATCTTATAAGTATATTAATTATATGCTATAGGATAAGGCTGCTCTTATAATTTAAAAATATATCATTACTAATCAGCTAATAAAAATTATTATGAAATTAACATTATATATAATTAAGAACTTTAAGCTTCTTAAGAATTTATAATTAAAAGCAATAAGATATAATTTATAAATAAAGAATTGATTATTAATAAAGGCTTTTTAAAATCAAATCCTAATTTAATTAGAAATCTATTTAATTATATATTACCTCCTATATATCTCCTTAATATCTACTCCTTTTAATTCTAAAAAAATTGGCTTATTATCTTTAAAAATCTTATTTTTTAATGTTTCTAACTAATGAATTAAGACTTATAAAAATATAACCCCCTAATAAGCTACTTATAATATTAAACCTAAGCTTAATTATAAATAAGTTTAGGAGATTAGGGTTTAAATAATAATCCTGCTTAAGGTTTATAATATAGGTAAGCTTTATATATTTAAAGCTTAGCTAGGGCAGTTTATTAAAATAAATAGTAAAGCTATTTATAAAATTTAAAATAAAGAAAAGCATTAAGTATTTCATATTAATAAGGCTAAAATATAAAGAAGTTATAAAAAGGATAACTTATATAATAATAAAACCTTTATTTAAAGGGAAGAGTAAAACTATTAATTAGATTATAATTTAATATAACTTAGTAATAATAAAGATAATAATATTAATTATTAATTAAATTTAAATAAGGATAATCTAGTTATAAATAAGGCAGTTTTTAATGATAATAATATTTATTATAAGTTTAAAGATAAAAATAAAAACCTATTAAATAATAACTCCTCTTAGCTATTAAAATAAGATAATAATCCTCTATAAGCTTTAAAAAATTAATTTTATAATAAAAGGGATAATATTAATAATATTATCTCTAAAATATTAAGCTTTAATTATAATTAATAAATAAACCTTAAATTTAAATTCTTTACTACCATTATTTATATAATTATAATAAATAAATCCTTATTTAATAATTTATATATCTTACTTAATAATGCTATAAATAATAATATACTTCTTATAAATAAAGATAATTTAATTATTTATACTCTTATCTCTTAATGGATTTTAAAGGATAAAGTAATAATATATAAGGGAGAAATATATATAATTTATATATAAATCGAGAAATATTATTTTTTTATTAAATTTATTAATAAGTATAGCAATAAGGTATTTATAACATATATTAATTATAATTATATAAGAATAAAGACTTATCTTAAAATTAATAGGGCTAGGTATATTTATATTTAATATAAAATTTAGAAGTCCTAATAATAAAGGTAAGTTTAATAAAATCTAATAAATAGAAGATATATTAATATACCTAAAGATAAGAAATATCACTGCTATTAAAAAGCAAGATATATATGCAATAAAAAGGTATTTTATAATATATATCTAGCTATTAAATTTAAATAAACTATCTATATATATAGGGCGGAATAAAGCCTATAAGCTAAAAAATATAATAGCTATTAAATATTAGGTAATATTTATAAAGGATATCCTTATATAATATATATTATTAAGGGGCAGAATTATATATTTATATTAGTAAATAATCTATTTAGGAAAATTTATTTTATAATTAAGAAACTTAAGATAATCTATAATATAAATAATAAAAATCTTTATTATAAATATATTTAATTAAGTTTTTTAAAAGATAAATATTAATTTCATAACCCTTATTCACGCTATATTATATTAGCTATAACCTATATAAAGATTAATAAGGATAATAGGATTTTTTTATAATATATAATTAAGGCTTAAGAGATATATTTAATTATAAAAAAACCTAAGCTTTAAGATAATTAGGCGTTTTTTATCTACCCTTAATTAAAGGGACCTAGGCATATTATAACGATATTTAAATTACATTATTAAGCTTAATTTAAAATAAAGGGAAAGCATTAAGTAAAAATAGCCTTTAAAATTAACTTCCCTTAAGTATAGAGATTATCAACATTAGGATAAGGTAGGCTATATACATAAAATATTCTAAGGAGGTTATAGATAATTTTTTATTAATAAATTATGAAATAAATTAATATTATTATATTAATAAATATTATTAATAATTAATTTAATATAGCTTATAATAAGATTATATAATGAAACCTTAAGTTCTAAATATAAAATTATAATATATTTAAGGTTAATTAAATAACTATTACTATTAATAAGATCTTATAAATTAAATTCTCTCTTAATATTTAATTTAAATATATATATTTATATAATCACTAGTGCTTCTTTATTATTTTAATTTCAATTTTAAATAATTTTTAAATAAATTATAGGCTTTAGGTTTATAATAATAATATTAAAGCCTAAGAGTAAGACTAGGTATACTTTAAAGGATTTATAATAGATTTAAATAATATATCTAATTATAAAAATATTAATATAATTTAAGCTAAAGATCTTAATAGCCTTCTTAATTAAAATATCTTAATTTATAATAACTTATTAAATAATAATTATAATAATTTTTTAAAAAAACTTCTTTTTAATAATAATATAATATTATATTTTTTTCTTTATAATATATTAGTTATTATTTAATAAAATACCTTAGCTAATCCTTAATCCTATATTAAAGTAATAAAAAGCTTTAATATTAAGAGATAAATTAAAAATATAAGCAAAGAGCGTATTAATATTATTAAAAATAAGACTTTTAAGAAGGTTTTAATTAATAATATACCTATAAGAACTATACTTATTATATCTAAATAAATATAGTAAAAATAATTTATTATTAATAAATAAATTACTAAATATAAGGTTAAATTATATACTAAGGGCTTTTAACAAAGACTAAGTATTAATTATTATAAAATATATATTATTATTATTAAAGCTATGTTATAAAAGATTATTATTATTATTATTATAATCCTAAAGTAGCTTTTTTATATTATAAATATTAAAATAGCTTTCCTTAATAAAGATTTTAAGGAAATTATTTATATAAGGCTTTTTATAAAATAGAAAATTCCTAAGGGAAAGATTTAAAAACTTTAAAAGACCCTTTATAAGCTTAAATAAGCACTAAGGGAATAATATCTTAAGATCTTTATAAAGCTAATAAAATAGGGTTTTTAAAAATTACCCTTTAATAAATATATCTTTATTAATTTAATCGATATTATTATTATTAAAATCTAAGTTAATAATTTTCTTATTATTATTAAGATAATAAAGATAATAATATTATTAAAAAAAAGGCTTTATATTATATTTAAAATGAAAGATAATAAAGAAATAATACTTTACTTTAATATATAAATTTAATAAGAACTTAATAGGATTATATTATATTAAGCTTATTATATTTATTATATATTTAATTATTTTTAATAGTAAAGGTTACTTAAAAAAACAACTCTACTTCTATTTAAAATCACATTTTAAAAGAATTAAGATTTAATTAATTTAAAGTTTCTATAAAAATATTAAAAATAAAGTAAATATCTTAATTTTCTTATATTTTAAATATAATTAGATATTATATTTATAAATTAGCTTTGCTCCTAATATAATTTTATTTTATTAAGGAATTATAATAAAACCCTAAATTATATATATAAATATCTTTTTAAATTTCTTAATATTAATATTAAATATAGGAAAGGATTTATAGATTTAATAGTATTTATTAATTTTAATTTTATTAAATATTTTAATATTAAATAGTTTATTATTAGTTAAGTTATTATTTTTAGTGAAGTATTAATTTTATAATATTTATAGTAATAAAAAATAATAACCTTATTAATAATTTATATTAAATATATTATTATAGTTAAATTAGCTAAAGAGGTTATTTAAATTAAAGGATTTATTAATTTTCTTAATCTTTTAGAGTTTATTATAAATATAATGCTTATATATATTAATAATGATATAATAATTATAATTACTTAGAATTTTTATTTTTATAATAAAACTAAATATATTAATATTTATTATTATTTTATTTAAAAGTATATAATAGAAATTAATAATATTATTATATATTATATAAATACTAGGTTTAATATTATTAATATTTTTATTAAGACTCTCTTTTAAGATAAGTATTATAAGTTAATAAAGTTAATAAAGTTAATTAATATTTAACTAGGTAAGTATTTATAAGGCAATTTAAAAAGAATAACTAAGGAAGAATTAAAAGGATATAAAGGGAGTAAAACTTATAAAGGTCTTTAAAATTAAGGGGAGAATTAAAGATATACTTTAAGATATTTACTTATTCTTTATTTTATAAAAAGTATTTATTATTTATAAGACAATAGTAGTTATGGCTTTATAATTAGAGCCTTTCCTCCCTCTAAGAGGGAATAGGAGTTTTGATAGCCAGGCAAGCTAATCAAGGTTTTCTCTTATTTTCTCCTTGATAGAACGGGAAGCATTGAAAGGTAGAGTGAAGTCTGGTCTTCGCACTTCTTCCCAGAAGGATATGAAAACACTAACTCTTATCAGACTCGAAGACGGTACATTGATCGATAAAAGGGAATGCCGACCGCCCTCGACACCCGATGAGGCAGAAGTACAACGCTTTCTGACAATGGAAAGTAGTCCCTATATCTCTATCATACAAGCTATCGAGGCGCGTCTTTCGGATCATTGACCTTTTACCACAACATCCGGACGATTCGGCTACGGGCGTGAATCGGTTGAGGAGGGTGATGCATTGTGCATATTTGACGGTTCCACGACAGCGCACCTCATACGGCGAAAAGACAACGGTCATCATGGCGGTGAGGTATATCAGCTTGTCGGCGAGGCATTTGTCCACGGTATGATGTACGGGGAGATTGAGCAACTTGGCATCAAGGAACAAGATATCACTCTCATTTAAACTTCCATGTATCGAACTAGAGAGCCCAGGCGACGGGTACAAACGTACGTCAGAAAGGGGGCTAAGAAGTCTAGGAGTGCAGAGAAGGTAACAGAAAAAGGGGTTATTGTTGGTCTGAGATCCTAGAGTCTAGAAAATTGCTCTCTTCAGGCTCAGACCATCGTGTCTTGGCCCGATCATGGAGATCTGTAGGTCATGAATGAACATATTCGAATTCGAACCTGTAATGACTACACTCTCTTCATTTGCAGAATCATGAATATTTTCCTCCTGGAACGGCTGGGACACATCGCTGTGCGGGTACTCCTTGGGAAATCATAGCCATTGAGGCTCTGTGATAGTCTGCCGTACGAGTGAAGGAGCAAGCCAAGCCGCTAAGCCTCGCACAAAATAAGCCGCCACTTACGTACATAAGTCGGGCACTGTTGGTTGTGGAACCATGGGAAAACAGATTTAGCGACTGGCTATTTTCAGTTAGCAACGTGACATCCGTCCGCCACACCTGGGCTTGTCCAACGAAATTTGGAAAGGAGTGGATTCGTCCCTTCGAGGCAACAGCTCCTCCTACCCGGCCCCCTTCTGACCTGTCAATTCCACAGACTCTCGCTCACCTTTCCGACTGACGAAAACTTCCAAAACTTCCTGTCCAACATTGTCGACTTTCCTGATCTGTCGAAGACGCAGCATAAATCTCCGCAGAGTCACCATTTTTACCTGGCTACTCACCACAATCACCTCTCAAAACGACCTCTTCCACTATACTAGTGCGACCATGTCGTTCACGAGCTGTCCGACCAACGCAATACCCGAGGACGCGGACCTCGACATCGACAGCAAGTCCCTCTACGCCGTCATGCCGCGCGCCAACACCACCGCCAGCGACATCCCCGACCCCTGGATGGTCAGCTGCTGCGAGCCCAGCCCTGCGAAGTTGGCCAGCAACAGCGTGACCGGCGCCTGCTGGCAGTGGTGCGACCTGCCGCTCAGGTACACCAACCAGACGACCGACAAAGACATGCTGTTGGGAGACTTCCAGCTCTGCGTGTCGACTTCCGCCACTTACAAGAACTCCACTGTCAAGCCGAATATTTTTCACGTGTCTGCTGCTGCCAGGGATGGAGTTGTGGGTGATGGGATCGTTGGATTGGCAGTGGTCCTTGGTCTTGCGATGTGGCGGTTGTTCATGTGAGGAGATCGCTCCGAGGGACTCGACTCGATCATGGTTGGAGACCATTGGATTTTGGGATGCTGGAAATGAGAATCTGTCGCGTATATAAGGACCCGGGTATACTGTGCAGTGTGGCGTCACTTTTGTCCTTATAGTAAAGCTGCCCAAAACGTGACAGAATCACACGCGAGCGATGGGTTATAATGGTCGACTCTGGCGAGCGACAATCCGCCTGTGACATTCTAATTAGACCGCCACTGCTCAGACTCGTGGGTTATATACAGGCTGGACAAGACCGGCCGCTGCCGCAAGAGCGGGCAGATGGAATCCCACAAACATCACACCATGTTTTGCATCGACAGAGGAGTCTGGTCTGATAAATGAGCATAATGCATTTTTGAAAATGGGCTGGCTACGCGAAGCCGGATTGCTCTTGTTGCGAATTTATTTGTTATGAAAGTAATTCTAGACTGAAATTCTTCTGCGCTTAAAGAGCCATTCATTTGGACATTGAGTCCCTGTTGGCTTATGTTGCTGGTTGTCTTAGGCAAGTGAATGGGGCTCGATATAACGTGGGCTCCAAGGCTTACAAATCAGATCACCTCATGCCTATATCTCACCTTGCACGACCCCCGGCCATCCGCACCAAAGGTCTGTCTTGTGCCGCTCACCTGAAAGCGAAAATGTCACTGCAGACTATCCGCAACCCTAATGGTCCCCGCAGACAAGAGATCCCCGCGAACTTGGTCCAGAAATGGCAGAGCTCACCCCGACGGGCTGGAAGGCCACAGATCCGGCGGCCAAAGAAGGCTTGTGAGAGATGCCGCACAGCCAAAGTCAGGTGTCATGGAGACGGGCACAACGAATGTGACCGATGTACCAGTCGGCGACTTCCTTGCAAATACGCACAATCAGCTCCTTCTCCTGGGCCTACTGCCACTCCGAGTAATTCCGACCCGGACCGGACGACAACACCGGAAGAGATCCAGGACCCCGACTTCATGGCCGAAAGCACGCATGAGCTCGCAGACGAAAATGCGTCCTCCTTTCAGAAGACACTCGTCACTCCAGCCGCCTGGCCCAACATAGACCACCCTACCAATGACCTAGTGCAGCAGCAACAGTTCATGGACTGGAGCATGGTAGACCCGGCCGGGATCCTTGACCTATCCACCACACTCCCACACGCTCCCACACCAGTTTCCCAGCCGCAGCCCTCCCTCGAAAGCCTAGGCCTTCTCCCCGTCATAACCAGCACCACCGCAGACAACCTCCCCTGGCAGGACCAGCTCGCGTCGCAGGGCTGCCAGTGCCGCCGGGGGCTCGCCCAGCTTATCCCCAACGCCAGGGCGGCGCTACAAGAACGGCACCTGGATGAAGTGCTGCGCGTGACAAGCGACGTGCTCCGGCGATGCGAGGGAATTGTTGGCTGTGGGGCCTGCAGCGTCAACTGTACCGACCTGATCTGTATTATGGCTGTCTTCCAGGAGGTGGATGGGTGCTTTGAGTACGTAGCCAAGGGTAATATCGACGGAGCCATCAAAGTCAGCATGGGTTCGTACGACGCTGAAGTTGGAGCGGATGACCAGGACGCTCAGGAATGGAGGAGGCTGCTAGTGAGTCAGTTGGTTGGGCGGGCACATCGTCTACTAGCCCTAGGTAGATTTGATCAGTGCGAGAGGGCAGGATATGCTGAGTCAGTTGGACCCGGGATGTCGGCTGGGGAGGGTGAATATCGACTATTTGGAGGCCGTCATTGGGAATTCCAGGGAAAATTTGCACAACATCTTAGACACATTAGAAGAGGCAGGGACTATGGAGTAATAAGTTCAAAGTGATTATGGCCGAGAGTCAGTCGGTCCCTTTCCACAGATTATGTTACATTGTATTTATGCCCCGGAAGACAACAGCAGCAAAGCTTCTATACCGGTCACATATATCGCCTCCTCGTGATATAATGAATTATGCAAATAAGTTTCCCCATTGAATGAAATGCCATTTTCGAAGCCGTGCGTTATTGTCTGCCTTTCCCGCCTTGCTGACTCCAACCTCCCGGAAGAAGCGCCGAATGGAAACAATCACACAAGACATTGCTGTTGTAAAGAAAGCCCAGTACTCGGCTACGCAGCCTGCATGCCATCACCTCCAAATAGCCTGATCCTCTTCATGAGCAAACTGAGCAAAGCCGTAACGCCGCCAGCCACAATGACCAAGATATACACCTTGTCCATGGCCAAAATAATCGCATCCAACACAAGCCTCTTCACGTCCGGCTCCAGAGTATCCAGGAACCCACTCGTGGCCCCCTGAATAGCGGAGCCGATCGTCTCAGATGGAACATCGGGCAGGATGGCCTGGATTGCACGCCGCGCGTCGTTGAGAAAGACAGTATTAGCAATGGCAAGAGAAACGCATATGCCGACGAACTGGCCCAGCATCACCAGGCCGACGGCAGCAGGGACATCACCCGGCGCCACGGCCGCCTGTGCAACGGACAGCGAAGCCTGCAGCCACATGCCGACCCCGGATCCGAGGACGACTGTGTACCCGTAGATCCGTGCCATGGAGGTATCCGCGCGCACCGTGTACATGAGCGCGGCGCCCGTCAAGGCGAGCAGGCCGCCGGCGGTAAACCAGGGCGTGTAATACCCGAGCTTCCCCATCAGACTGCCGTTGATGATTATGAAGACGACCATGACGACGATGAATGGGAGGAGACGCACGCCAGCGTCAAGTGGCGAGTCGCCCCTTGTGAACTGGAAGAAGGTCGGGATGAAGTAGATGGGCACGAAAGCGGCGGCGCCGGCCGACGCGCAGCAGGCGACGAGCATCAGGACAGTGCGGTTGCTGAGGATCTGTACGGGGATGATGCGACGGTCTGGGGTCGTGGCGATGGTGCGGACCTGCTGGGCAGCTAGGAGGATGAACAGCGTGCCGGATGCACAGAAGCACCCAATCACCTGGCCAGAGTTCCAGGGGTAGACGACGCCGCCCCAGTTTATGGCGAGGATGAAACTGACGAGGCCGCCGATGAGGAGGGTGTTGCCGACATAGTCTATCTCTGCGAAGCGAGCACGCAACGAGGTGATCTCCGGCCGGGGGTCAATGTGGTTGGGCAGGAGGAAGATGTAGGCTGGCACCGCTGGGACGGCGACGAGGAGGTTGATGTAGAAGGCCCAGCGCCAGCCGACGGCGGATATACTGAAGGCGCCTCCGATCACAGGGCCGAGCACGATACCGATCCCCCACGTAAGGCCAGTAAGGCCGACGTAAAAAGGTCGCTCTCGCATAGTAGTGGTCGCAGCAATAAGTGTCATGACGCCCATGTATATACCCGCGCCTCCCACACCGGCGATGGCACGCCCGACAATCAGGGCGTCGACATTAGGCGCGGCACCGCAGAGGGCCGATCCCACTTCGAAGAGGAGCACGCAGGTCAGGTAGAGGACCTTGGCGTTGAACTGGCCGTAGAGCCGGCCCCACGGCATCACGAAGGCGGTGGCTGGCATGACGAGGCCGTTGCTGAGCCACGGCAGCTTGTCTATTGCGCCCCACTCGGCGATGATGCTGGACTGGATGTCGGCGACGACGGTGCAGTCGAAGGCGTACAGGAAGATGGAGGAGAGCAGGGCTGCACACGAGAAGGCCCATTTCAGACCATGGATTTCCCGCGGAGAGGCTTCTTCCAGGGCGTCAGCTTCCTTGGTCCCTGAAGCAGTTGTGCCGTGCTTCTCGCCAACATTCTCAGCTGAAGAGGGTGGGTCGAATGGGGAGTCCGAGGCGGTGCGTTCATTTTGTTCCATGATGAAGCCCCCTGCCTCGAGCGGACTGGGTTTTCGCGGCACGAGTGCAACTGCCTAACTCTGACAGCTTGCACAGCCGAATTGTAAGTCCAGAAGAGAGATGGAGTACAAGCAGCAGGTATTTGAAGATATAACTCGGTGTAAGTTGCGGCTCTTGGAACCTCGGAGCGGACCACGCCAACTTCATTTGCCTCAAGAAATTCACCTTTTCCGAACAAAAATATGACCCGGAGATCCAAAAGTCCAAATCTGGGCAGGCGCTGCGCCGAACATTGTGAGTGTGTCGTTGTAAGCCATTTCGGGCCGTGCCCAGTCGGGAATTTACTTCCTTTTTGGGCAATTGTGTATTCCGTGAGCCGATCGCGCTGCGCCGCTACCTAGGTAGCCTGTCGACAGTAGAGATTCGTGTCAGGCTCGCGAAAACCACCCCCGCTTCAATGACCTCTAATGTTGGAACTCAGGAAGACTCACACGGCGTATTTGCGTGAGCCGGTGTGACTGTAATTGATGTCGTACCTTGAATGGTGGGAGTCATGTGCGAAGTTGTGTTGGCTCAGGCGAATAAATAGCTCTGGCAGTCTAAGATATGCATCTAGTAAGAGGGAAACTGATATATGGCGTAAGAAAGATTTTCAAGGCCACATCTGAAGAGGTCACCTGTCCTGGTTACCGAGACTCTAGAGAACCGCCGATGAATGCTGATTCATGTGCTTCCAAGGCTAAGATTACATGCATGATTGTGGACAAGGCGGCGTATTTTAACACACCATACCAAAGACTTACGATATTTAATGAGAGCAATGAGACCTGTGATGAAGTGATTCTATAGATTTTACAGCCTGTTACGACCTAAATAGGAATGAGCGTGTCCCCTCGCCCCTAACAGCTTACCAACAATTGAATGCAGTTCGGCCCACTCCTCCTTCGTCCGGTGCGTCAGCCAGAAAAGAAATAAAACATTCGAAATATTCAATACCTTCCCTCTGCCAAGCTGCCGTAAGACTCTTGGTTCTATGAGACAGTGTCTTCCCAAGGAGTATTATTTTTCATACATCAAAACTGAATGTGAAATTGTTGCTGCCATATTCAGAGATCCAACCCGCAGTCTCGTGCAGAGCTTCCCAGGAAACAGATGCCAGACTTCCATAAGGGGTAACCGACAACGGAATAAAATCACCGCCCATGTTTTCGTCAAATGGTGCCATTTTCTCGTAAGCGTTTTGTGTCTGTCGACCCACCCATGGGAATTCACCCAACGATCGACGGAGCCAACCCCGACGCTGCTTCTGGCGAGCAACGTTGAGGACATTCTCAGTAAATTTCGTGGGTACAAGCCTCCAAATCGTCATCATGCCCAAGAGATCCATATAGAGTGGCCCTTTTGGTCGCATTGGGCCAACGTCGTCTGTTGGTGTTGCGAAGCTGTATCCTATGAGAATGACATGCGGATCTGCTCCGTGCTGCAAAAAGAGCTCCAGCAGTGTAGATATCCCTGTAAGATTGCTCGGGGATTCAGGCTTTCCATGTATCATCAGCTGAGACAAAGCCAACAGGAAGGTAGTCCAGGTGCTGAACTGGAGACCGAGAGTCTTGCGCCTGGCAAAACCCTTATTCTTTTCGCTAATCTTGCATCTCCCTGAACAGTCAGCATTTATTGTTGATGAAGCCCGCTCGATCAAAACGTGTGTTCTGCTGATATTCTTTCCAAAACCATAGGCATCATAGAGATCCCTCAACGCTGCCGTGAGAAAAACGTGGTGCTTCCCAGGAGAGAGCACCAAAAGATCTGGGTGCCTGGACACCAACTCGAAAGCAGTCTCAGCCATCCCCTCAACACATATGCTGTAGCTAACGACAGCTGACTGCACGCCTCGTGTAGAAATGGGTCCCCACCACCCGTCTGTTATGACATTAAGGTCAAAAAGAGGCATGGGAAATTCACAGGCAGGTTCATCTTTGGAGTCTTGCTCGATCGTTTGTCGCATCATCGACATCATGGATTCCACCTCCACTGTCATGGGCAACATTCCATCCAATTCAGCACCTCGCATTATGTTTAGGAACGCCTGCGTTCGGAAACCCGGGTCTATGAACGCGATGGGTTGGGAAGACTCGGAATCGCTGGCCGCGGCCGACATCCCGCTAGAACCGTATCGAGGGCATTCAAGCGACTCGTGTGGGTCGATGAATTTGATACACGCAAGGATGGCTTGGGAAAGACCCCGGTGATGGCAAAAGTCGCCCGCCGCAGACTTCAGGCTCAATCGGATTTCTTCATCTTTGAAGAAATCGCCGACCGTCCGATGTACAAAGCTGAGCTCATGGCAATGTGGAAATTGCCAGTTGCTATGTGTCACTTCGATTAGCCCCTTGCACCTTGCTACCGCACGAAGGCCCGCAGTGTGACACTTTTCGATGCAGTCGGCTGCGCTGAGGTAAGGTCCAACATTTCCAGACAGCAACTGAACGGCAAGTCCTGGATAATCCGCTATGTCGTCTAATATGGCCTGAACGAATACCATCGTGCTGACAGTTGACCTGAGATACGAGCCATGCGTCATGGTCAGGAACATCTGGGCAGCTCGCTGTCGCTCCGTTCTATCGATCGAGTCTAGCATCTTCTGAAACATGTTTGTAAGGCCAAGAGGGATGGTTTCCAGTCTCTTGATGAGTTGCGGGATTGAACAGTGGTCCCCCATGCCACTAAGCAACTCCACTGTGACCAGGCGAACCCACAGAAAGACACCGTCCGACCTGTCCACAATAGCGCTAAGCAAGTCGAACTCCCGGCGTATGTTGTCCTCTATTGTAGTATACCTTTCGTCTTCTCGAAACCGGTCAGATATGAACATATACATGTCCGTTATGGTGAGTTCATGGAGCTTCAGATGCCTCGCCTCATCCAACGCAAAATGCCGTAGGAAAGCACTGTATGGACGGCTGGACAGGCAGAATTTGACGTGCTTGGAAGCCACGACCCAACGAGTGATGGCTTTGGCAAACTTCCAGTAATCCCCCTCATACTCGTCAAGCCCATCAATAAGAAGGCAGAGGCTGTGTGATGAAGTGACTGCCTCTTCACGGAACAGGCGGTCCATCGCGGACTCTAGCTCATCGATTGTGAATGGCTGAGATGTCCCCGGCATATTTCCGACTCCGACGGATGACCAAGCAGCAGGGAACACCACCGGAATCAGACTCGGGCATTGTCGCAGAATGTCCCATATGATGCCTCTGTAAAGGCCCTCGAGACTCCTCTGCAGAGGCGTGCCGGAACTCCAGAAGAAAAAGTTTGAAAGGATGAGAGTATTCCCCTGGCTTCGGGACCAAAAAGACAGCTCATCTCGAGTCCGGCTTTCGTGGGCCAAGAACTTCATAAGGGTGGACTTTCCCGAACCTGCCTTTCCAGAGCAGTAGAATATTCTGTCCCCAGTACGGAGCCAGCTCAGGAAGCACTCTCGTTTCTGCTTGCGCCATTCCCTTTGCTCACGCCACACCCTGCGGCTTTTGTTTGATCCCTTGAGAATGCTAGGAGTGGTGCTACACTCCGAGATGGACGACCCTGACTCGGAATCTTCAAAGGCATCAGACACGTCGTTCTCTCCCCCATCAGGCGCTGTGTGGAAACTCATGGCGTCATTGTCGTCAATAGAGCCAGCACTCTGGTCTGAGCAAGAGTTCCGATCAGAGCCTGGAACGCCTGCGTTCTCCGGCTCTATAAACTCATCATTTATTTCCGAAACCTGGGAAACTGAATTTGGAAGCTCCGAATCATAGAGAAGCCACCGAAAAGTCTTCTTATGTGGCATTTCGACCGTGCGTTCCCGACCGCCAAGCTCCGGGTACCACAATCTCCGGAGGACGACATCCTCTTGATTGACGACCTGTGTTGCTCTGACGAGCTTTGAAAGAGATTGCTGAATCGCGGACAGAAGAGACAACTGATCTGGCGACGTGCCGTTGCTGTGTGTGCCTTGCCTAACTTGCGCCTCATGAACAGCAGTCGTGATATCCGTCTTCATCTGGCGGATTTCGGAGCGTGTCGTCTGCGCATACTGAGCTTGTTCTTGTGTGAGTGCCTCCAAGAATTTGTTTGTCTTGGATAGATCATCGCTGATTTACCATGTCAGTGGTGGGTGCTAGTTCTCGGGAGATTCAGGAATCATGCTGCACCTCATTGTTGCCAACAGATACTCCTGAGCCTGTGCCCTGTACCGATCCAGTCGCTCTTCGAGTGTTCTGAATTTTCCCTTGCGCCTCATGGCTCTCCACGAGACCAAAACGCTTGCTCTCTTGGACCTTGTGTCTCTTGACTTCGTAGAATTGATGATGGCCTGAATGTCTCGGGACAGGTCCTCGCAGCCGTGCTTCGTCTCCAAAAGGCTGCGCTCCTCACTTGACAAAGGACTGCCCGTGTTGCGGACATCAAGGCGTCGCGTGAGGTTCCTCAGAGACTCGATGGCTCTGTCTGAATCTTCAAACTTGACAGTCGTTCCTGAAGCCGACGAGTAGACTTCCGCAGCCCCAGAAATCAACTTCGAGGAGAAGTCAATGACCTGCAGGATCGCGCTGGTTAGCCCGAGCGCCGAAATTGGGTCCATGACCACACATCAGCATTCGGCCAGGAAATCTATGCAAATTGGATAGTCGGCGCTTCAAAGCTTGCTGTCGCAGTAGATGCATGCACACCTCATGATAGATCAAGATACCGTCTCATATGCCGGACCGAGCCCCGCAAGATTTTACTCCGTGTCACCTTGTCCTACGTTAAGCAGCCCGTCCGGCTTAGCAGCGCAGGTGTGAGTGTTGCAAAACCAATATCATTCGTGCTTCCTTTTCATTCCACGAGCCAGACTCGTGTCAAAGTTTCGTTGGCTTACCAGACCTAGCAGAGTCCTATGCAGCCTGCGTTCACTAGCACCTGCCAAAGAATCTCGGCCAGAGACGTAGTATCCCAGACCTCATTATCTCGAATAAGAGGCGGGGAATTAGGCGGATACCATACTCCTTTCCTTGATGACGCTACGCCAGGAAATAAATCCTACATGCTCTAGGATTTCAATAGCAACAGCTACGGTAGCGCGGAGTAGACCAAGGAAGCGGCCGTGATCGGCCAAGAGTTTATTCGAAGTTACGATAAAGTGGGAGAAGCAAGTTAGGCGACACGAAAGGTGATACAGGCCGCAAAGACATCGGCTGGGCAGCTCTAGGAGACACGAAGCATTCTCGTTGATAGGCGGACAAGAAGATTAAGTGTACTAGTGTGATATACAGAGATGCGAAGCGCTCGGTTCCGTGGGGATTTCCCGCCGCTCCAAAACAGTTTTGACGACTCCCTTCCCCCCAAGTTGTGTCATGGCTCTGAAAGCCCGTGCCATTCTCCGTGGTGGCTCGTTTGGAGCCGTATCTACATTCCCATGCGCGCGTTCAACAGTGGTGTCTACGGGTAAGGGCAAGCCATCGATTCTTCTTGCGTGCTTGCTGTCGAGACACCTGCTTCATGGAGTGTTAATCCTGGGCTAAAAATTGGCAGAAGGACCATTGTAACCTTCCACCTCGTCCAAACCCTCCGCCAAATCTGCGCTGAGCTCGAACCACTCGAAATAGTGAGTAATTTCGTCTTTGTTGATACGCAGAGACTCATTGCCTTTCAGGCTTGACCATAGAGATGTGACACCTCCGACCTTGTCAAGAGCCTTGGAAACAGCTCGCAGAGAGAGGACTGTCACATCGTGTGGCCGAAATCCATCAACCAACATCGAGTCGTCGTCGAGTGGGAATTCTATGTAGGTGTAGACACCTGCCACGACACCAGGAGTGTCCGATTCGCGGTGCAGGCTATTCCAGTCCAACGGGTCATCGTCCGCCTGGAAGAATCTCTCCCTGGAGGTGAGGTCTACCGCGAAGTAGTCCTTGGTCTCATCAGTCAACAGGATGTTGAATACGAAAGCGCGCGCAAGCTGGTTCTCTACAATACTGACGTCCCTGGGTGCCAGTGTGAAGTGAGAATCGTCTTGGTCAATGCCGAACCAGGTCTTAATGTGGGCCGCACGGTCTTGGACATGTGATATGACCTCCTTTCTTAGCATTGATGACAGTGTCTCCGTCATTCTTCCGTTTCTGTAGGCGTTCAGACATGCCAATGACAGCCAAAGCTGGCCCCTGTCGACCATGTGAGCTAGAGGACCGTTCAGGAGACGTATCCGATCCGCGGCTTCAGTCTTTGCTGCCGATGTTGTCGGATAGAATATGGCAGAGGGCCCCTGGCAAACGAGGACGGCCATGTCGATGAGGACGTTGACGATGGTGTTCGACATCTCCTCGGTGATGCAGCTCAGTAAGATCATGGAGTTGATGTTCGTAGTGAGGCGAAAGAAGCGTGCCGCATGGGTACCCAGAGGGTGCTGGATCTTTGGACATTGCAAGTCCAGCATTCTTTCCCCTTCCACGGAAATCAGTCCCCATACCTCCAGTTGCCTCTGAGCCTCAACTGACATGATCCAGTTATCGGGAAGCATGATCGACTCGTCCTTCGGATGACGGCCCTTGCACGCCTTGATGACACCGAAATGGAAGTGGAGAAGCTGCGAGCCCCACGCAGGGCTCAATATGTCGGTCGTCATGCGTCTTGGAGAGGCGGGAACGAAGGTATGTACAACAGAAGTAACGGGGGAAAGAGAAATCGCTTCCTGGAACCGTGCAACGGTACTCGACCAGAGGTTAGACATCGTGATGACAGAGGCTACATCCCTACTGAGGCGGATCCGGTCGGCAGTTGGTCCGATCAGAACTTGCGAGCCCTCGATCAGAGGCATAATAGTGACGCCATCGTCGATGTGGATGAGCTTTAGCCACCGGGACCGCGAGGTTGCAGCTTCAATACTCTGGAGGTTCGACCACGGCATGACGAAGCCGAACTCAACATTGGTCAACACCTGCTTGAGCTGCTCGAAGAGATACCGGGCGTCATGATAACGCATCAGAAGGACGAAGATCGGGCCGTACTGCTCGGCATGCGATTGCATCTGGTGCCCAGGTACGGTAGGAAGTGTGTCGAGTCGAATCCTCACATCCCTCTTCATGATTTCCATTGCCTCGTGCTTCCAATCCTCAACTTGGTTTTCAAGAGCCTGGTACTTGCGTCCCTCGATCAGGTATCCCTGCACTGACGGCTGGACACGATGCCGCCAGACAAGATACCAGTAAGGTGCTACCGTCACAAACAGGCACCGAAAACCCTCCTTCTGAGCCCTTGACTCAAGCTGTTGGCGAATTTCAAGCATGAGGATAGTGTCCATGCTTGATATAGTACTCGGGTCCCCGTCGAGCAGCAGGATCTGCCTGTCGTGGGCGGCATCGTTCTTCCAAGATGCGAAGGTCATGAAGGTGAACAAATTTCCCTGCTCTCGAATGGCGCTGACGGCGTCGTTGTACCTGGATCCGGCTATGATGACGTCTGCGGGGCTGCGCAAAAGGCAGGAAATGGATACCGGCCCTTGTCGTTCGTCGCTGGCGGCGGCGCCAAACGCCCGAATCACAGCGCTGAGTCTGCTGTCCGAGGATTCAGTATGGCAGTGCACATGCAAAAAGACGAGCCTGTTCTGTTTTGATTCGGCCCATTTTTCTTGGGCGAATTTGGGGAGATCGAGTCTAGACATCGTGGCTGTTGACGAGGCTTGTCGTGTGGTCAGCTTGTTTGGTGTTGCCTGTGTTATCGGTGGTGGGACTTCGCAGCAGGGTCTTGGCTGGTGGGGGTTGAAGACCTCGAGGTGGTCAAAATCTTCAGATGTCCAGGTTCTAGCATCGGCTTAGAATTTTGTTGGGTTAGCTGGTGAATGGCGAGCTCCCAACCAGCCATACGCTTCACCTGGGCCAAAGTTGACCTGCTCGCTCTATGTCACTCCCTACTATCCGCAATGCAATTTGAAATTTACTGTGACGGCGGAAATGAATGTCCTTTGCTTTTTCACTCGATCTATTACTGACATTCTGATGGTCTATTATGATCCAGTGCTAGGCCCCAATGCAAGTGTCTTTGTTCACCGCCATGTGGTCGAACTCCGCATGTGCCCTCCGCCCTTTTCGTTTCCGTCATCACTGTAGTGATGTTCGATACATCTAGCTGCCGGTGTGTTTAGGCTAAGTAGAGCCAAACATAGGGGTTGGATTGGTTGTGAGCCTGTCGCCCGTCTGTAATCTTTATGGCGTCGAACCTCGTACGCCATCCACCAAAAGTGCTTCAGCTTTTCGGGGAGATGCGCATCGCCTAAGACAGGAAATTTAATGACTTGTACAGTGCTTCCTTCTTCTGCTCCGAAATGACATTCGACTTCTCAATGAGAGCATGAAGGGCAGCTACCTGCTCAGAGAGGGCAGCTACCTGCTTAGAGAGGGCAGCTACCTCCTCAGAGCTGGCATTGTCCTTCTCAGGCAGAGTAGAAAGGACGGCTACCTGCTCCGAGAGGGCAGCCAGCTTCTCAGTGTTGGCATCGTCCTTTTCAGTCATGGTGGCCAACATCTGAATGATGACATCCATCTTCGCCGGGTCCTGAGACCGGACTGCACCCTCTTGCACGAGAGAGCCCTGGCCGTCGCCGTCCTCGTCGACAGTCTGCGGCTCGAAGTCCGCGCCAGAAGCCCGCAGATGAGCTTCAGTATCGTCCAGCCCACCAGCGGTTGGCGTCAGATAAAGCGGCCTGTGCTTCGAATGGATCTGGGGCGGAATGATGCCTTTGTCGTACTCGAATGTGATTTGCTCCCATGACTTAGCCTCGAGCTCACCCGGTGGCATGCCCTCCCAGCCCAGCTCGTCGAAGTGCTCCAGCTTGGCAAGTATCTCTGGATTCGTAGCATCCCGCGTGGTGTAAGGCCATATCCCTTGCAGCTCTCGGGGCTCTTCACCGTTCTGGAACATCCGCGCGTACTGGATGGTGAGATTGATGGGACAGACTTCCTTGCTGACCACTCGACAGCATGGCTTGCGCCTCCGACTGACGACCAGATTATGAAAAAGATGAGGAAGCATGTTTCGAATCTTCGCGGTGTGTTTGTCTCGGACCGCCGTTTTGTATTTCAGTACCGTGATGCAGTACAGTGGAACCTTCACCCTGTCCGCCGGGCTGTAGTCCCTGTGGCCATCTAGAGGGTGAGTCTGGGGCCCCATGGGACCAAGGACGGAGCAGTCATGAATCGGGCAGATGGGCACCGTTCCGTCCTTGGAGGGAACGTGACAATCCATTGTCATATGCCGCTGGCTGCCGCAAGCCCTGCACGTCACGCTATACGCTCCCAGCCTGAAGCCACCCTGAACCTGCCGGTACCCTCCACGAGCACTTCGATCCATGGACTCGCTGCGGGGACGAACCCATGGTCCATCCGTCACAGTCGCCCTCGTCGAAGCCGCGTTCTTGTAGTTTTCGCTGGCCAGGGGCCTCGTCATCTCGGCCGATGCCTGCTCACTCTTGAAATGTGCAGGCTCCATGCTATTGCCAGCCGCATCGACCTCCACTTCACCAGGTGACAGGGAATCCAGCCGCTCTCCCTCCGAGCTGGCTGGGCCCTCGTTCGCGTTTCGAACGATCATGCCGCCGTGAGTGAACGCGGCATCACCAGACATCAAGTCCGATCTCGTGCTTGCGTTCGCCGGCCTCTTGGCCGCTCGTTCTGCCTCGAGTTGTACAAAAGGGTTCGCGACAGAGCCAGGTCCGCGCTTACGCATTGCGCTCGGTGCGCTCGGTGGCGGGTTTCCTCCGACGAAGGAAGACATGTTCTGACGCGCAGGACGTGCCGCGTGTGCCTGCCCGGTGAGGCGGCGATTGATGAAAGGGTCTTGTGTCTGGTTGGCGGCAGTGGAAGGATCACTGCGAGCAGTCGCGTGCGCCTGTTGCACAGGGCTCGCGGTGGAACGATCGTCCATGTTCGTGGGAGCGACAGATACGGGAGGCTTCGAGGCGCGTCCGCCGCCACCCTGGCCGTGTGGTGTTGACATGTTGACTCCGTGTTTGTCAATCGATGGGGGGAGTCGGTTTATGGTGAGGCGACTGATCACATTAGCAGGCTGATATTGTCCCTTGGGGGTGATGGTAGGTATTGGGTTAGGTGGGCAGTGGCGCTGACTTACAGGTTTGAGTTGTTGAGAGGACAGGGAAGGGAGCTTAAGACGAAGTGCAGCTTCGAGGTCGAAGGCAACAACCTTTCAAGTTCACCTGGCGGTTTCGCACAGAATATGTGGGGCGGTTTTCCATTCACACAAAGGCTGTTATTCGGACCAAACGAGACCCAAACGACTCTAGATGAGCCTGGCTTTCCAAATTTGATCCAGCGTAGCGGTGGCATCGAATCCTCATATCTTGCCCACGTTCTGTGTCGACTCCAGTGTGTGACCAAATTTGCCCGGTATACCTGAACGGAGAGAGAGAGGAGCCTCATTTTAGCTTCCACCTGCTATAAAGGCCACTCCTTAGGCTTGCTAGAGAGAAAGAAAACATACTCTAGGGTTGAGGAAATTGCAACCCAAACACATCTGTAAAGCCAGATGTTAGGGCCGCACATCTTTTGAGTCAGGAACCATATGTACCTAACCCGGACCGATGGAGGTAGACACAGCGACTGAACCTGACATTCGATTTTTTTTTCTTTTCAGAAAAAGCAGGTCCCTACAAATGCTTTCTACAACAAGGTATCACCTCTTAATTATTTGCGCTGCTCTCCTGCGGTGATGGTAGTATTCAACCCCCGTGCCGTGGACTGTTTCGGTCACCGACTGCTTCCAGCTAGTAATTCCACCAATCGATCTGCTTCGTAAACGTCGTAAGTTTTTGACACAGTTCTTCAGAGGCTTTGAGATACACCCTTATACGACACTTGAAATTCCTTGGTCGCAATTTGATCATCTGATTGGAGTTGACAAAGAGGACTGAGGGCGCATATCAAGTACTGCAGATACGTATCACCAACGCGTGAGGTCACGTCTGCAAAGACAGCAGGCGAGGTCGACGGATCCACTCTACGACACCTCGACAGGGCTATTTCCCGATCACGAACAAAAGATCAGCACTTGTGCCGCTTCGTACGCTTACGAGAGTCAACAGCCGGTTCTGGGCCCAGAGATGGGCCAGAGCAATACCCAATATGTGGCAGTCACGTATCCAAGTGCAGCTCTGCATGATCAAATAACGCAGCAGGTCGAATACAGGGTGGACGTTGCCAATCAGCTAGGGGCTGGACAGCAATGGCCTGCGGATTGTCAACATGTGACCTGGTCATACTATTCAGGGTACTCTGTGCCACAGCAGATGCGTTTAGCGGTGAGCTGAACTCGGCCATGAGCCTTTCGCCCTGTCGTATAACAAGTGCCCGACTTGAACAAACTTGTGCTGTGCAGACGAAGGCTCTGGCTTGACAGGTAGTAGTCTGTCATGAGGGTGATGGCGCTGTGACGTTGGGCCGTGAGGGGGTTCTGATGGTGGGTCCAGGATGAAGACCCTTGGCCAAGAGAACGTTTGCAGTCACCTTTTGTCGATACCGAAGTAACGGAAACCCAATTTCATGTCGTAAGAAACTCTATGCCTGTCCGTTCGACTGTTCAAATAATAATGTGCGGTGCCATGAATTCTGAATAGAGGGGAAATCGTTCAGGCAGTTGAGAACAGCCGTGTTGAGCCTCGGAGAGCCCAAATCAAGACAAAGCCATGCTGGGGAGCCTCAGTTAAAGATATCTCGCATCTCATGATGAGCCTTCCACGTTACGTGATCCTCCTAACCAAGATTGATGTAAAGAAATAAATACCCGAAGGCCAAAAGGCAGGCGTCTCATTAACTGTACCTTAACTTGGTTCACAAGTATCCATAAGGGATTGACTTGCGTAGATACCTCGGTACCATCAGACTGAATCCACTGGTAGGCAGCTGAACACCCCACCCCCCAACTCATCCCCTCCTTATAAGCAAGCAAACCCATCCGATTTTCACCTCCCGAGCTGAGGTGTCTATGGTGCAGCTGTTTCGGGCTCCGGTCGCCTAGCATGATCCTGTCTAGGTCTACAGTATGTAATGACACCTCAAAGGCGCCATGTTCAATTCCTGGACTTGGCATCTGCTCCTCCTTTTTTTTTTGGCCTCCCTTTCTTATCTTATTTGCCCCTTTGGTGTCACGATGAAGTCAGACTGATGATGCAAATTGGGACATCCATTGCACGCGCCTGGAATAGCGTCGTCCACGATGATATCGCCGAACAACAACAAACATGGTAGCCAGCAGCAGTGCAGTAAATGCGGTAGCAATAACAACAAAATTAATGAAGTCTCGATAGAAGATTAACTTTGCAGCTCTGTAGGGGTGCGTGGATATGAGATGGACGTTTGTGCCAGATTCAACATTGAAGAAGGAGCAGGAGAAAGGGGGCCACTTTGCCGCCTGGGAGCAACCAGAGGCTCTGGTGCAGGATCTCCGGCACATGTTCCGTTCCGATGGTACGGCCCAGCGAGCTATGCGTCAGGAATTAAATGGAGGAATCATGTGGTCTTGGGGCTGCTGAGAGGATCAATGCATTTGTTGATCTTTAATGGCGTCCCGAGATCCGGGAAGGAAGATGATTGCAGACGCAATAATATTAAGAGTTTCTTCAACGCTCAGCACTTCCCACGTTTTCTAAAAAGCATCGTGACCGATTCATCTCTGTTTTGTTGGCAGTCCATCTTTGTTGGGGATGAAACCCGCACAACGTCACTCGATCACAGCGGTGTAGTGAGCAGCCACATACGAAATAACAAGTAGAACGTCCAAACATTCTTGAGGATCCTTCGAGGATCCTGACAGCCGAATTAGGGAGGTGGATAGTCCTCAAGTCTCTGTTTGTGGGTATAGACCGCCTCGGATCCACATACCTAGCGCTTGCATTCATCTAGTTGTACCTAGGTAGACGAGCCTGGGCCTAGAATATTGTAATCGCTGACATGTCTAAGCTTTTACAAGCTTTTTTTCATGCGCAGTCTAGCCTGATTCATGATAGTCTTGAAGAGCTTCTCAGATTTGCTGACATCTAAAGCTTGATGTTTTTTCCCGGAATCCTTCACGATGTGGGTATCTGGTTTAAACCCTCACTAGCCCCTAGGCAACAGTATTTTCCAAAGCCCTAGTCAATTAGACCAGCATCCCATACTGTTACCTTGGCATTCGGAATGCCAGCATCGCAGGTGAAGCTAGCTATATAAAAGCAGCTGTCTTGCCCTGGTGATTTGAGATGTTAGCAGTCCAGCCTCCTCAATTGGTTGTAGTTGACAAACTGGTAAACATCATCAACCTTTGTTGTCCAAATATCCTCCTCTCAACGCTTGATCCAATATCAAAATGAGGTTTTCCGCCCTTGCAATTACTGCTTATGTGGCCCTGCTGCAGCCAGTTGCGGCCAACTTCGACGTCTACATGGTAGATGTGTACGATGCCATCTTTAATTCCCACAGCAGGGTATGACCAATCGGTGCTGTCCTCGTTGCAATTCAGAATTGCAGGCGTCCGGAAGAGCCATGCTAATGATTTCCACAGGGCTGGCAGATCTTTGAGGCTCAGCCTGGATCCTGCAACGACGTCCAGAACGCCCCCGTGTTCTGGGATAGCGGAGATGTCAGTTATAAGAACGGTGTGCGGTGCAAAGGGAGCGGCTGCGGCTACACGCCTCCTGCGGACAATATCGATCAATTGGAGATGAACTTCAGTTTCCTGAATGGCCCTGTTTATCACTGGAGTATGTACCGGTTGCTCAAACTGAATGCCAGGTGGGGAAGGACCTCCAGCTAATTATCTGCCATTGCAGCGCTTTACAAGGACCGAGGCAGGACCATGGTTGGATGTACGCAATCATCTCCTCTTCCTGTTTGGTTTCAGTTGAGACCTGGGCTAACTTGGAGATCAGTGGATGGTAACACCTACGGCAACTGCATTGTATTCCCCGATGGTGATTACAACTGCAACAGTATCTTTGGCGGGAAAGAACAGCACCACGGATATCGCAAGTTCCGTTGTCTGACGCAATTCACGGCAGACCAGATTAACCATGGTTATTAGCCACGTAAAGGATTTACATATTGAAGTCAGGAATTCATGCATTGGGTGGAAAGATCCGTAATCAAGCAGTGCAATCACAGAGTCCAGTTTGCCTAGGTATAGAGCCATGTCCGCTGCCACATTCTCCAGAATTAAACAAGGCTGGAGATTTCTGTCCATCCGCGGGCCAGTCACCCTACCGACTCATTGGCGATACTAGAATTGTTTCACAGCCCGAATAATTGCTCAAGTCAACAAGCTGCGCAATAGTAATGCCGTGCAATGCAGCTATAGGATAGGAGAACGTTGCAAATAGCAGCATGAACAACATTTTCCAATTTGAACTACTGAACATGGCATGAGATCAATTCGTTGAATGGAACGCGCTAGAACTAAATAGTTGTACATGGTTGAAGGAAGTGCACGAAGGTATACTCATCACGAGTAACGCCGTCGACGGAGAGTGCCGAGCGGACACCGTTCCATGATGTGATGTGATCCTTGGATAGCATCGAACGGGATATACTCCAATGGGATTTGCAATGTGCAAAGCTTCCAGACGATAATCTCCAATGGGATATACTTTCATGGAATGATGTCCTATAAGATACCCCCCTACCACGTAACCTCCCATGGGATCATTTGCAATAACATCCCCCCCCCCCCCAACGAGATAACCTCTCGTAGGAAAACCTTCTATGGGATAACCTCCTATGTGATAACCTCCTGTGGGATCATCTCCCATAGGATAACCTCTCAGGACAACTTCCCATAGGATAACCCCCTATGGGATAGCCTCTTACGGGATAGTCTCCTATGGGATACCCTCCTATGGGATAATCTTCTGCGGGACAACCTAAGTAGTATTAACCGTCTTGACCACCACCTGCCGTAGGAACCGAGCCAGACGAAGTGGGATGATGGCTCTCTGTTATGGGACCTGCTGCCGCGGCGACTTGACCGAGCCGCTGCTGCTGCTGCTGATTGCGACTGTTTGTGGACTCAGCCGCCGAGCTCTGCGTGCTTCTTGATGCACGTGAGCTGGTCGTCTTGTCAGAGGCATCGGTAGTGGTCTTCTTCAAAGTCGGGACGGGAGGCTGCCCCGCTGGCATCTGGGGTCGTGAGCCCCCTGCAGCTTTGGAGTCGACCGAACTTGTCACCCTCACGCTGGTGTTGCTGGGTTTCTTGGCCGCCGTTGGTGCGTTGGGCTCCGTAGTTGTTTCACCAGGCCGGCCACAGCCAGTGACTGCAGCTGTGGGGCGAGGAATCGAGTTACTGCTCCTCAAGCTGGCATTGCTGGGTGTCTTATGCGTTGAATTCGCCAAAGGTTGAGGGCTAGGGGTCTGAGCTTGCCCCTGCGCTAGTGGCAGTGGTTGATGCTTTGGGGTAAGTTTTCGAGGCGGTGCTCCTGACGCTGCTGACACTGGGTGTTCTCTGTGCCAAAGCTGTGGAGGCTCGAGAGGTTGACGTCTGAGGTCGTTCAACACTGGGACTAGCATCTGGGGCTTTGCGTTGTGTGCTCGAATGGCTGCTCTTGATGCTAGTGACGCTTGGTGCTCGCCCAGCGGGGGTACCCGGGGGCTGTACAGGGCCCTTCGCAGGTGTTCTTGTACCTGTGGGATCCGTGGCCTGTGCCTTCTGAGTGGGCGTCTTGGACAATGAGCCAATTGTGGCAGGGGCATTCGCCTGGGCAAGCTGTCTCAGTTTGGTTGCGCCAGGCTTCTTTCCAAACACAACCACGCCGGTCTTGCGCGGTTTCTCGATGGTCTCTGTGTTCTTATCCTCGGCTGGCGTGTTCATATCGTCAACGTCCTTCCACGAGTAAAGTCGGCCCTTGCTCTTTATCAGAAGATCCTTGTCTTTGTTCGTGTCATTGCCGTTGTCGCGGATTTTCACTAGCCTTTGGATCGGGAAGCAACTGGGATCAACTTTATCGAGATGATCGCCTTGACCGTGTGTGTGGTCAAAGGGGTTCACATCACGTTCCCAGGCAACTCTGGGGGCTAGTTTGGCCACTGTCACGGTGGCCTTCCGCGCTGCCCCCTCATCGTTGACACAATCTTGAATGGTGCCCATACCGACAGCAAGATAATTCTCGCCTTTTGGAAGTGTTTTGAAGTAAGGACAGCAATGACCGGTACGTGGCTGCATGATCTCGCCAAAGGAGCCTCCAAATAGAAAGCACGCCTGCAGTCCTCTGGTAAGTTCAAGCCAGCCAGGATCCGTGCGGAACTTCTTCACGAAGACCTGTGGTTCGTAACTGCGGCAAATGCGCTGGAAGTCCCAGCCCCTGACAGTGGAATCCCATCGTTTGCCTACCCATGCCTGGAACCAGTCGGGGATATTGTTACCAGTCTTTCCACTCGTATCAATGGTGATCTTGCTCAGTTCGAGGAGAACCTTGTAGACGTTGAGGGACACATGTTCAAAGGTGGTTTCCTTGGCATCCGCAGACGATTCTGTAACCTCGGGCGAGAATACAACCATTTTCTTGTTCTCTTTGTCGTGAAGCACATCATATGCCGCTGACGGGGTTTCATCGTTGATATGATTCAATTTGGAGAAGTCAAAATTTGCCTCCCGGTCGTCCTCCCGGGACTTGATATATGAGCGAAGCACTTGTAGCGCGGCGACAGGGCCGTTTACCAGCCAGCCCCGATCGTCATTTGTGTCCCATAGAACAAAAAAGCGGTATCGAAGAGCATGAAGCGCTGAGCCGGCTTCCTTGTACATTGTTTCGGCAGACGTGGGGTTGTCCACTCTTTCTGTCGCGACTGTTATGCCCAAAGAAAGGACTAGAGGAAGTCGAAAGTTGAGACTTGCTGATGTTATGGCTAATTTGTAGTGCTCCAGGATGGTTAGCTTGGATTTGAAGACGATGGCGTTAGTCTTGGATGTGCCTGCTCAGGGTCAGTGGAATTCAGTATCCCGCTTGCTCCTTCCAGGGGATGGAAACGAAAACAGCACGTCGAAAGTAGCTATCCAATCCCGTCGATCCGGACAGGTCACCCAGTAGACTACTGGTAGCCGGGGCACGTACGAAGAGACCAATTGAATGAAAGGTCTTGGCGACGACTGATCAACACCGCCCACTGGGACAATCTTATCGGTAAAGACGGTAGTCCGGTAGTGTAGAGGGGGGAAAAGGTCGTCGTAGAAGTGAGCAATGGAGAGGATTGAGGAATGGATATGTTGGATTGAGGCGAGATCGAGCGGCATGACGGACACTCGAGCGAGTGAAGTTGAGGCGACGTGAAGTGAAATGAGGTAAGGTGAGGTGAGGGAGCCCGCCTCCAACTTTGGAGCCGCAGGCACCTGCAGGTAGGCAGCCACTGCATGTGGCTGTCCATCGCTCAGGCAGGGCGGCCAATCCAAGCGACCACCCCCAACTATTATTAGGCTGCTTACCTGCCAAGAACCCCGCTTTGTTGCTCCACCCAACAAAATGCCGTGACCTGGGATTGATGATCGACGGACTGACACCGATTTCCTTCTCTAGCTGCTCGCATGATGCTAAAGAATTGCAGAGTGTTGCAGGGTGAAAATGCCAGTAGATAGCATTACCCTGGGTACACTCCTGAGCCCCGACGGCCATGAGCAGTCGCAGCTGGTAAGCCTCATGCTCTTTGCCAATTTCTGTGGGAATCATGACCATGGGCTTGTCCAAGGGTACAACGCGTTTCCCTGGACAGCCTCGCTTGAATAGCTGGCGAAGGACGGACAAAGGAGCCTCGAGGCCAGAGCCCTGCTTGGGTCTCTTTGGGATCGTATATCCATTCGCGACAATAGACAGCCCAGCCATCGTCTTCCAACAGTTGCCTGTTCTTGCAACGACGCTGTGATTTTCGTGAATTTCCGTACGGGAGGGGCTGAACGCCACCTTGAAACGACCATCGGTTCCGGCTGTTATAATAGGCTTTCCAGTATGTAGAGTCTCAGAGTAACCGCGTGTTTTCTTCCCGCCACTTGTCTCCCTGGCGTATTTCTCGAGCAAAGAGATTGATTTCTTGTCTGCGACACTGACAACCCAGCACACTTGTTCAATGATCCGGGGGAAAACATCCTCTGCGCCTATAATTTCGAGGAGCAAATAGGTGTTGTGCACGGTGAGTGAGACATGAGTATTGTGCGTGAGGACTACGACGCCCCTTTTGTTAGCTTGGGCCAAGAGCTAGGAACCAAACACTACTTACTGCCTGAAACTCCCTGCTTCTTTGTGTCGTTCAAAGATCTCTCTATCAGCTGGAGAAGCCTGGCCCCATCCTGCTTCCACGTGTCTCTGGCGTATTTGCTAGTAGGAAGCGCCAGCGCATCTACATTCGAGTTGGAGGAGGTGAAGCTGATGAGGCCGGATAGTTTCTTGTTTTCTCCCCAAGCCTGGCCCTGGAGATGCACATACTCGCGCAAATTGCCTCGGAACGCGAATTCGGCTCGGAATTCCTGACTATCTTGATGGGTCGGTACTAATTTCGACTTGATCGCGGTCTGTATGAGGTCCAATACCATGACAGATTGGTTCGCTGAGTTGCGTCCTGTGACTGGCTTCCTGTGTTCGGTGGCCGCTGTCGTCACTTTTTTGATCCTTTGTGCCTGCTTGCCAGACGTGCTTATCATGGTCACGAGCACAGCTGAGCAGCCGATGTGCTGCGCGTTGAGACGGAGAAAAGAAAGGAAAAGAGGAAAGGAAAAACAAGGAAAAATCAATACCAGAATATACAGTAGAGTCTTCTATCCTGGGGTCATCCGATGAAGCCTATTGCTTGAAGTCTACCTCGTTGGCAAGGGAGAGTTCTGTTTACGTCAAAGTCGAAGGGCAGTCTTCGCGTATACAGTATACAACTCCCTAGTGAGATTGGGTCGAACTGAAAAAAACAAAAGGAGGAGTTTAGGACAACATAGAGACTGGTACAGGCAACTTACACTCGGCGTGCGTGGTGGTTGGCTCGAACCCACTTCCCTGTGTCAACATGCATCCGGCCCGCCGACTGCAACATAGCCCGAGAAGTGCACCCGCATCGGCCAGGCACGGCAAGTTTGGAACAACTTGGCATTGTCCCTGCATGTGAATCCTGTGATCCTTGAAACGACGAGCACAAGTATCAGACGCTGCGCCGCACTCACACTCGCCGAGGGGGATCGGCCGTGGTCGCTGTCGTGGGCCGGCCACCTCCCTAGTAGGGGTCCCGCCGGCCACGATCCTACCAAATCGCGCTTGAGGCTTCAGGAACCGTCTGACACGATCTCCTAGCCGCATGTCGCCCGGACCATGTTCATCCATTTGCAGTATTCAAAACGTGGCAAGCGCGGGTTACAGGCCGGAGGGCCGTTGTCACAATGGTGCAACCACCAATGAAGACAGGGACCAAGTTTTGCGGTCTATTTGAGGATTGGTGTCGAACGAAAATAGATTCTGCCATTGATTCACGCCAGGCCAAGGCCACTCATCGGTTACCAGGTTAAAAGAGTAGCAGAGATGATTCTCATGCGGTTGTGGAATTGTGATTGGGATTGCCAAAACTAGTGATGTTTACGTTTGAAGTGGTACAGTCGACTGGAGTTTTAAATGTAGAGAGCGTATAGGGTATTTTTGCATGCGTGTAGGGTCCGTGTGTACCCACTTCTGCTGCTACAAATAATTACTGCAATCAATCTTCATGGCGTCTACCACGTCTGGTAGGTACACTTAGATTCTAAACTCCAGTTGTACAAATAATCACGCGATACATATCCCATTGAGTCGATTTATTCTAGTCCGAACGGCTTCGGGGAGGCACTACTGTCGAAAATGGCAGACTAAGAATGAACACTGAAACCTTTTGGTCGATGTGGCGAGCTTTCGTTGGTTGGATGTCCTACGCGGCCTCGCGTGCAAATTTCGCTCTCTTCCTTGCACCGAGAGGTACCTAGGTAGGTATTCTGCAGTGTCACTGGGGGGTCCCCCATTGCAGTCATATCGTTCGTGAGCGCGCCGCAGTCGAAGCAAGTGGCCTCCCACTCCTCCCAGGAATCAACGGTTCAGACAGAATTCAGAACGTAAATGAGTGCGGCTCACTGGAAGGATTATTGGAACTTCCCCACACGCATGGCTCTGAAGAGATCGCTCACCCGGTGGTATACGAATTCATGGCGCTCTGCGATTTGTTCTGGCTCTTCTTATGGGACCAGCAATTGCATGTCGGCGTACCTACATACCCAGATGGATCTCATGCTTACTAATATTCTCTGGACGATAACATTGGACTGGGTAGCGAGACATTGAGCATATGGGTACAATAACCAGTTGGGTGGGCGCGACAAGGTCGTAGGTGCAATCGGTACTCAGGCGCAGGCTCCTATGTCAAGGATTTGATACTAGCTTTTACTGAATTTCTATGCCTACTGGTCGATGAAAGCCACGCGTTCCGTATCTATTGTATCGTAGATAAAAGGCTTAAAAGTTCAGCGAGATACGCTCGCCCCGGGCCAAACAACATGTGGGGATAGGGGGAGGGGCGGCTTGTTCACCTGCCGCCAAAGGCTTCAAAGGCTTGACAACGTATTGTGCCCCTGACTTTGACTTTTGGCTGATATCGCCGACGGCTGCGGTTTCTCTCCCAGGTCCACAGAACAACAAATGGCATGAAGGACTCGTGAATCGACGTAATTTAAATGGACGTACTATACATGTTTTAAAGACATCTACATCAAGAAGTACAGTATACTCCAATATCCACCCCAAGCCCATTGGACGTAATGCTAGTAGGAATCGATTGTGCTGAACTCCGTGGCCCTTACGCCAATGTCACCGGGTCCTGGCCGTGCTTTTGGTGTCGTCTGGTAGACCGTGCAATAGAGTGAGTTGCACGCATTATTTGCGGACCTGAGAAGGGTGAGCTTGTTGAGTATTGGCCTGAGCAAGCTGTCTCAGCGTCTCTCCATCAGGCGGCTTTCCAAACACTATCATTCCCGCTTTCGGCGGCCTATCACGAGGGAAGGGATTGCTGTCGGCATCCTCGTTCACATCACCTTTGAATACCGGATTGAAGTCCTCAACATTCTGAGACGAGTACAGCCCGGGTTTTCTCTTTTTCAGAAGGGCCATCTCTTTCTCCTGATGGTAGCCCCGGATGTGCGGTACTTTCACGATTCTCTGAACAGGAAAGCAACTGGAGTCGACCTGTTCGAGATGGTCACCTTGACCATGTCGGTGACTGAAGGGATGCACACTGTGCTCCCAAGCATAGTAATCGCTTAGTCTAGCCACCACCTCGGACCTTACATTATCGGCAGTCCATTTATCGACAAACTTTTGAACACTGTAAAAGGCCACTGCCAGATAGTCCTGGCCTGTAGGAAGGGTTTCGAAGTAAGGGCAGCGATGGCCATCCGCCTGCACTACTTCGCCAAAGTCGCTTCCGAATATGAAGGGTACCCGCAAATCTTTAACAAAGCCATTCCAGGCAGGTATTTGTTTAAACACATGCGTATATACCTTTGCTTTATTAGTGCGGTAAATCCTGTCGAAGTCCCAGCCCTTCATAACCATATTCCGATGTCTTTGAATCTCTATCTGAATACCGAAGAAGTAATGAGCTTCACCCGGAAACGGTTTTCTGGGGTGCATATCCAGAAGAACGTCATAGAAGCCATCCAGAATTTCGCCAAGGAGCTTTCTGTCGACGCTGGACTGCTCTGTAGATGATTCACCACCTTCGGCCGCCTCCCCAATATCTTGGAGCACCCTGAATATAGGGGTGTTTCTGTTCTTCTGGTCATAGAGGAGGTTTTGAACCGCTTCTGGGGTATTTCCTTCGGAATGATTCAGTCTGGAGAAGTCGAAAGGTTCGGTCTGGGGAACGTTTCTGAGATATGCGCGCAGCAGTTGTAGCGCGACGACCTCGCCATTGACCAGCCAGCCCCGGCGGGCCTTTGTGTCAAAGAGGACGAAATGGCGGTTTTTTAGACCGCTATAATCGAACCAGGTTCGGCCCTGCGTAGTATACATAATGTACTCGGCTCTTTCTGTCCTGACTGGGAGGTTTGGTGGTAGCACGGCGTAGGATGACCCGGGCGCTTGCTGCCTACAAACGCCAGTGTCCAGGAAGGGGACCATCCAATCTGTGGAGTCCAGGTTCATCTCGTACAGCTGTTTCATTTTCCAAAGACATAAAATCGCATCTTCTATGTCGAAGTAGACGTCGATGTCCGTATGATCTTTTTCCCTGAACCAAAGAGTGCCAAATTGCCTCAAAGATGAGTAGAAGCCATAGCCGATGAGCTCGTTGCGACGACCATTCGTCCCTTCCCTCATTATAAGCAGCGGTCTGTAGCTAGGCAACAGCTGATAGTGGCCATCAAAACGGTCGTACCACAAGTCATGGGCCGGTCGAGTCTCCACTTCGATCACCCAGTCATCTTCTCTGGCCCACCGAGGCAGAAAGAAAACATCGTTATGGGGAAACTTCGGAGGCGTGGCATGCAAGCCCTCTAATTTGGATGTGTTCCTGTCGATATCCTCCTGCGAGAGTCGCCAACCGTGTTGCTGGACTCGCACTCTTGAGCCCGCAGTTGACATAATTGCTGGCCCCTCGGCGCAGTCTTCAGGGGCACCGCACCGTGCCTCAAGTGCTTCGGCCACACCCCGAGATTCAATGTTGAGACTGAGCAACCTTATGGTGATGATGACATATTTCCATATTGGCTCGCGGACTTTTTCAGCTTCCCCAAGCTTCATAATTGCCTCGATAAATTTGATAGCGACCTCGACATCGTTGTGCATGTAGTCTGGTTCCAGTGGCGGAATACCGCCCCAGTCGATTAAAGAAATGATTCCGTAAACCTTATCTCTCGGGTCAGCGCATTGTAGTCGGGACACAACCTCCTTGAGCAATAGGAATGTGTTGTCCTTCACCGTCATGTAGTTTTGTCTCAACATGACGAGTGTTGCCATGCATTTTTCTGGTAGCCGATACATCCAGTCTCCATGCCACAGCGGAGAAGGGAAACCGTGATTAACGTGTCTTCGAAAGAATCTGTGCTCTACAAAGTAGGAATGCGGGATGAACATTGTGACCTCGTTCGAGCCATCCGTGGATACCAAGCGCTGCAAATCCTCAAGAAGTCCGCCAAATAGGTAGAGTGCGTCTTCGTTCGGCAATGCATAATCTCCGCACAGTATGGTGGTGTGCTGGGCGAGTTGCAGCTCCTGGAGGATCCACATGCGCGTGAAGTACGGCCGCAAAGCCAGGCGAGCCAAGGCGAGGACGAAACGATGGGTTGTCGAATGTCGGTGAAGCAGACGGAACCTGAGAGCTACCCCGGCGCCTCCGAATCTTTGGTATCTGAGCATATCTTTCGGCCGGATCACATAATGAGCGAGCCCATAAAGCGATTGAAAGAAAAAGAGGCTGTCATCAGCGTGGTCCCCAATACAGGCTAACACATGGGAAGCCTTCTTGTAGATGCTTCCCATCATGGCAACTTGCTTGCTCTTCTCCCTCAGGTTCGTCTGGTCGATACAGATGGCATCAAGCCAGAAATACCGGCTCTTGCTGTACCAGCTGCCCTTTCTCTGCTCGTACCAACGGGACCGCCACTTCCTGTACAAATAGAAGTGGCTCTTCTTATACCAATAGGCTTGTTTCAAGGCGAATTCGCAATTCGGTCGTACTCTCAAGGACTGATCATTCATAAGAATGGTGGTATTGGACTCGGCATCTCCCCATGTGTAAGAGATGGCGTGGTATGGCGGGACGTTATCAATCGGCCAAGTGGTGAGCCTGCATCGGACCTTGATGGGTTGGGAGTAGTTGTCGTCCAGCACTTCCAGGAGCCTTATATATCTGGCGGGATCCGGAAGGGGCTCGTGGTGAAATGCATTGTCGGAGGCGGCAGGGGTGTCCATTGCTGTTTGAGATGGTGGCGTTCAGGATGGTGCAGAGGCGAGCGAAACCCGTCAGCATAAGTTGGCCCACGAGATTTGAGATTGAGACGAAAGAGCGATAGCCAGATTGAGGGACGAGGAACAACGCAGATGGGGCAATGGCAGTCTACTAGTAGTAATTTTTTACGCAGCAGTAACCAAATGGTTGCCTCGCGAGTTTGAGCTCAGGGGTCTTGCGGCTGCAGCTAAGCCTGTTGGCTGTGCATGAGCCTGTTGGTTGGCTGGTTTGCAGCTGGGTGGGTTACATCACATGGGTCCGAGATGGGGAATCTTCTGCAAGCCGGAGGGAGCTGCTGTGCCGTGTTCAGAGACGGAGAAGGGTGCATCGTTCTGCAGTACAAGCCGGTACAAGATGTTCCATCAGGAGCTTGACGAAACTTGAGAGAACGTGACCATTGGCATCAAAAGTGGGTGCACATGAGCATGTCGTAGTTTGGGACATGGAAATGTTGCTCCAGGCGCCAAAAGCCAAGCTCAACGGTTTCTCGGCATCTCGGATGATCCCGGCCTCACCCAGGCCCAAGGTGGAGCTGCATTGTGTCTGAGCGCAAAGCCAACAGAGTGATCATCTTTCCCATGCTCTAGAAGTCCGATCCTTCTGGGCGTGGTTGAATGATGGTTGAAGTTTGGTAATAGAAGCGGAGCAAAAGGAAAAGTGAGAACAGTAATTGTTCAAACGCATTCATATCACGCAAATAATGAGAAATTGAGTTGTTCGGGTCTCGGTACAAGACCGGAAATGTCCATTGTGATTGTGGGATAAAATATATACATTTATTTCAGAAACTTTACAACGCTCCAGGTAGGTTTCCCTGCATGCCCATTAAATGCAATATCAAAGAAAAGTGTCCCAGCGGAGAGACACTTTTTAGTTGGCGAGGTCGAACTCGGTCTCCTCGCCGACGTAGACCTGCTGGGAGGAGGCGCCGGTCTGCTGCATCTCGAAGCTGCCGGAGAAGAGGTCGTAGCGGCCGGTGAGGCTGGAGCTGGGGGTGACCTGCTCGGAGACGGACAGCTCGTAGCCGCTGGCGTGGTTGTTGGAGAACTTGGTGATGGTCCAGGTGCGGGACGAGTCCTTGCAGGTGCCGTCGGTGACCTCGGGCAGCTGGCCGTTGGAGGTCAGCATGGCCGAGCACTCGACGGGGGTGGTCTCGCCGGCGCCGATCTTGACGACTCCGAAGGAGTAACTGTGGGAGGCATGTTGTTAGCTGAGAGTGAACGGATGGTGTTGTTCGGTGGAAGCGGGTATTGCTTACGAGCACTGGGAGCTGTGGGGGATGCAGGCGGCCGTGAAGTCAGAGACGTGGAAGACCAGGTCGGCAGAGGCCACCGAGGCGGCGAGGGCGAAGAGGGCACCAGTGGAGAACTGCATCTTGATGATTGTTTGGGTTGGTTGGGTTGGTTGAAGAGAGTGAGTTGGTTGTTGAGTGAGTGAGGAGTGTAGAGACTGTTGTGACGCTGATTGATGGTGATGATGATAGAAACAAGATTGGATGAACTACGGAAGTCGGGGGTGTTTATATATTCGAGATGCTGGTTGTTGATCTCATGCCTGTGTACCACAACTCGAAGCCATCGGGAATACGAGCATGATCAAAATAGAAATGATGGGGCAGAGTGGATACACGTAAAAGGCGACGGCCGTTGTCTGTTCGCTGGCCGACATGGGTCTGAGCTATGACGGAGAATCTTGCCACTCATGCCCAAAATCGGCAAAGCAGCTCCACTGTCCTTTAGGAAATAGCTTTTCTCCCCTTAACAGTACCCCCGCTCGCCTAACAACGCACCTCGCTGTTCGTGTTGGGTCCCCAGTAGAATCGGCCTTCCCATGCGATGCACATGCAGCCTCATTTTCTGTGGCGGACTCTCTACTGTAGATACTCTCAATTGTTCAAAGAAGAAAGGAACACCACGTGACTCGGAAGCTCTTCTTTACGGTCTTGAAGCTCTGCTTGTTAGTCTGGATGACATAATGCTTGCATTTTGGCTGCAGAAGCTTGATTTGTTAAGGATGACTTCAACCGTCTTGGCATGCTCAAAAGTCTCGCAGCTCGCAGCTGTGGTATACCGAGGTCAAAATAAAGGGGAGGGAGTGGCAAGGTTCCCCATACCTAAGTGGGTCCCGCCCCGGACCCAATACGAGCCTATGACGGCGGAACCGCGATGTCTGTTTCTAAGCTTAGACATGGTTAGCGAATACGTAAAGTCCAACTTTGTTTTGTCATTGGTTGACATAGCCCATTGTCCACAGCCTCGATGTCTCGACCTACTGTAGAGCAAGTCCCTGGTCTCGAGACAGGAGGTTGACCGCGAAGAAACAAAGCGAGAACTGTTGTAGCAAGGCATCTGGGAGGGCAGCCGGGTATCTAGCTACTGTACCCGGAATCCTCTCAGAATAGCAGAGGACCTCAATGACTGGCAAAATAGACAGTAAGACAGCCGGGTTCAAATTACCCATGTTCATGCAAGGAGGTAACACTCGACCAGAGCACTACTCCTCCATCAAACGCCTAATTCCCATCCCATCGGCCCAATGACGTAGATCTAATAGCAGGCATTCCATCCCAATGATGCCGGGGTGATTTTGGCGTAGGTTGGAAAGCAAGGCGGCTGAGCTCATCGTTTGTTTTTAGTCATGGTTTCCGCCCATGATCTGAAAGCCCCCGGCCCGAATTCGGCTGGCACTCTGGATCCAAATGTAGTCTTCTGCCTTCCTATATCTCCTAGCCTATAGACTATCAACGTACTTTCCAATAGGGTTGAAAGGGCCATACGGCCATGCTCGGTGCTGTGCCAACTCAGTGTCACTCAGTGACATCAGAACAGTGTATTCAATGAAATGAGATCAGGTCGCCGCATCCTGGAGCGACATGACCCTGATGAATCGATAGCAACGAGTGACTCTTGGTCTTACCAGTACAACAAGTCATCGGCTGTGTGCAGGAGCTCGCTCTCGGGTATTCAAGAGAGGCCGGCCGCCTCCGCCATGTCAATTCCAAAGGCACCCTCAACCAGCTATAGTAGATACGGCTGAGAGTTTTCGGTCCCGGAACCTTGGGCCTCCGACCACGGGGAGACCGACGGCTCTGCAGCCTTGTCCCGAGTCCCTCTGTGCGCAGGCTCCTGACCGCCAACTGCGATTCCCTCTGCCTGATATGAGCTGAATTCGGTGACAGCCTGACTCTGTCCCTCGACATGAAGATGTCTTCGTGTTGCTGTTGATGCAGACGCATGAACTCTTGTTCGATCCGTGCACCGACTTCGGCGCCTTGTGTACTCGGCCCACTTCCGTTAAGCGGTGTCCATGCTCTTGATTGTGTCTACGAGTCAAACTCGCGGACCAAGCCGATCCCAATCTTCCACAACCTCTCTTCCTCATGCAGCACCCATCTCTCGGATGTAATGCTGCAATTCAATGTATGCCAACAAGGTGCTGATCGCCATCGCCTTCGCAGCTGGACGTGTTTTTTGCAAATGACCTGTCACCCTGTCAGGCTGTCGGCACGGCCTCCCTTCGGCCATCACCCGGGGAGAAGTGGGGACGATCGCCCCTTGTGATGCTCCGCCTTTTGCTTCTAGAATGGAACGCCAAGTCTGGCTGTGCGGTCGCCTCCATTATTTTAGCTTCCGATGGCAATGCCTATATTCCGGGGCGGATGCGCCCCCCTTGGCACACACGACTCTGAGACCTGCGCCTGCGGATAATTCGCTCATGGTCCTTGCCCCTGGAAAATGCGGGACCTCAACGGTCACCCTTTTCAAGGGGTGCACAACAGCTGGGGACGTTCTTCTTCCCATTTCCTGTCAGTGCCAGAAGCGTCTATAAGAGCCTCGTCATCTGCCCGAATGCACCTTCACCCTCACTCTGCTCCTCATACTGGGCGAGAAATTGGATGGAGAGGCTGCCCTCCTTGAAGGGATGGCGAGGCATCGGTTGGCCTTACACGGGTCCTTACCAAAGAAGTGAATTGACACATCTTTGTGTATCCATGATTACTTGAGTCTGGACTACCTGCCCCAAAACAGTACGGTGACGGCTTGGACATGTGGCATTGTATATGTCTCAGCACCATTGGAAACCTCAACGTGGTCTTCTCTGGCGGCCTAGGTGTTGGCAAGTTGGGTGGCTTGCTGCTCATCACACTAGGGCATCCAGGCACGGCGTCACTGCCGGTGACAAAGACCCGTACACCGCTCGGCACCTTGCACGAAAGAAGTTTAGGTTCTGGGGGATTATAGTCGCAAGGCTGAAACTTGATGGAATTGACGGAAAGGGGTGTAGCCCTTGGGTTGAGCTGGAGACAGCGATGACGAATTCCCGCATCGAAGCTCTACTTAGCGGGAGCCGCACGCGGTCTGATGACTTCATAACAAGATCTCACGACACATCACGTCTATTCAATTCATTTGCTCCCTAATTTAGTCTTCGGCGACTTGCAGGCCAGTGACACCGTGGAACTTCATTCCAAGATCTCCAGCGGATTCCGGGAAAGAAAGCACTTTATATTCTTGAGCCTGATAGCGAAGGTCGTCTTCAACCTACCCAGGTCAATGGCTCCTTACATTGTGCAGGCATTTCAAAGATTCCAGTACCCTCTCATTTTCTGAGGTAGATGCATCACCTTAAGCTGCGGACACGGCACAAGAAAAGCCTATTGCGCTACAACATCAACTAAAGAAGGATGTTGAAATGCTGAGGGCATTACTGTGGCTGTCATCTATTTGCGTACTATGACAGAGTTAATTAAAGTGGTGCTCACGCAGTGGCCTGCCTGATTTCTTTCACAGCCCGAAATTAGTAGACCGACTATTCTCTCAGCAGAGAACTGGCTTTATGGAAAGAGTAATTGTGTTGCAAGATACTATGTTGGTGGGACAGGATATTGTACAGACGGACAGAAGCTCTCATGGCTTAGCGATTCCCAGTCTCGGCCGCTACAAGAATAACTGCGGCAGCGACAGCTAGGATCACTGAGAAGGCGGCTGATAATTGCGCTAGATCCCCCCGGTCTTCAGAGCCCCCCAACGCGTGAGGAACTGCCGCCCTGACCCTGATGATATATATATCAAGAGATGATGGACCTGTAACTAGTCATTCCAAAGGGCAATATCGCCAAATGATAGTGGAATTCTACAGTCACGGGAAAACACCATTTTTAAGATCGGCCATTTTCTCACACCCTTAAAGATAGTCAGACTTGCATGCATCTGAGCTGGCAATAGCGCTTGTAGTTTCGCCTTGTTCTATCATTGATATGGCTTGAAGAACGGCTTGAAGAATTCAAGCTCTTCTGGTTCCGCGATTCCCGGAACCGCCACGCTATCCGGGCCGTAGGCGTTAGGAAGTCATGCTAGCCTGCTTAAGGAATACTTACACGTCGGCGATAGGCTCCTTGTCAGGCCTGGCACAGTCAGGGTCAACCCAACCCTTGCTGCGATGGGGTTAAACGGGGGGGGGGGTTGAACCGGAGGCGATTTGTGGGCGCCCGGCGAAGCGGTGGGGCGCGCCCTTTCGATTTTCTACTCTTTGCCCAGCTTTATGGCAGATTCTTAAAGCTGCTTATGTGAGCCACTTTAGCAGCGCTCAGGAAACTCCTGTTATAATTACTGAAGTAGTCAAAATGTCAAGCTGAGGTCAGCGCCAAGGACATGAGATATTGCACACAACGAGTCTATTTTTAGAAGCACTACCAAAAGCTTTGGTGGATGCCTTGGCTAGCTTACACACCATGGCAGGTATCGACTTTAGCTTACGGCGGGGGCTCTCTTACGGCATCTCTGTGTATATGAGGTTGCTGCCCTGCATCATCATCAGGAGTGATTGCGACCTACGTGGTAGCTGATACAGCACCGGCGAGCCTTCGTCCCAACTGCATCTGGTTTTCCGGGCCATAAGTGGCAGGTCATATCAGGCAAAACACAGAGAAATGTCACTCGCGAGACACGTGGCGGGCGCCTTATCTGTACGTCTTTCGAGGCACTGAGATATTGAAGGGTGTGACGCCTAATGGACCGGTTAGAAGCGGCGGGCATCAAAGTACCAGTACTCAGCCCTGGAGAAGCCCACATCGATACGGCTGCTGAAGCTCTCGCCCAAGACCGACGACTACCTCATCCATTGCACCCTGGTCGAGGTCGACCTCGCCACAAACCCGTCCTACGAAGCTCTCTCGTACACATGGGCCATCGACAGCGACATCTCTGGCCCTCGCACCGACGGCCCGTCAAGGACGGTGATTTGCAACGGCGCGACGCTTGACGTCTTCAAGAACCTGCACAATGCGCTCTTCCAGCTGCAGGAGCTCGGCTGGACGTCGACGCCCATCTGGATAGACGCCATCTGTATCAATCAGAGCGATGGCACGGAGAAGAGCGCGCAGGTCAACATGATGGGCGACATCTTCCGCGCCGCAGAGCGTGTGGTCGTCTGGTTAGGCAAGTCCTCGTACGCCACTGAGATCGCGCTCGCAAAATCCCGCCCTTTCTTCACCGACGGGATCTTGCCGCAAGACGTGTCGTCTAACTGGGCGGCCGTCTCCAGCCGGAGCGCTGTTCTGGTCGCCTACGAGGCGCTGAACTGGGTCCTGTCGCGGGGCTGGTTTGGCCGTGTCTGGACGCTGCAAGAAGCGGCGCTGGCCCGCGAGACGGTGTACCTGCTGGGCTCGCAGACGGTGCCGTTTGACGAGCTGCTGAACTGCAGGTTCGCAGACAGCGGGAGCATATCCCTGGCGTACATGGAGCCCATGCTCGTGCGGCTGCGCACCCGCGTGGCCGGCCTCAACTTCGCCCGCGCCGCACACGAGCTGTTGGGCAGCGGGAACGCCTGCACGCTCGAGGCGGCCGTGACGGAGGCGCGGAACCGCCGCGCGGTGGACGGGCGCGACAACCTGTTCGGGGTGCTCTCGCTGTGCGACCCGGAGGATTCGGCGGGCCTGGCTGCCGACTACCAGAAGTCGGTCCAGGACGTCTTCTGCGAGTGCGCCGCGGCGCTGCTGCGGAGCAAGAACACGGGGCTCTCACTGCTCTCGCTGGTGGGCCAGATCCGCCACGGCTGCGACCTCGCGTACGCCTTCAACTCGAAGTACATCGATCAGTTCAGGCCGGAGAAAGGATTTGTGACGGGCTTGCCATCGTGGGTTCCTGACCTCAGTGCTCCGGCAAGACCAGTGCCCCTACGTAAGTTGTCTGCGGTCGAATTCGCCGCCGCCGGATCCGTTGAGCCCAGCTTCTCCATCACCGGCAACAGGGGAAGGGTGCTGGAGCTCAAGGCTGCTGTCTTGGACACCATTTCAGCCACAGGCGACTGCCGCTCAGCCCGGCTCTTCAGGTCCATCTGGCGGTTCTTGCGGCTCTTATTCAAGCTGCCCCGTTACTCTGAGGGAGTATACCTACCTACCGGCGAGCCTATAGTGTCGGCGCTCTGGAGAACGCTTGCGGCGGGGGCGACGCACACCACGGACGACACGGATGAGGACACCATGGACGAGATTGCCGAGAAAATCATGGACGAGCCAGATGAGAAGACCATGGACGAGCCAGACGAGAAAATCATGGACGACCCGGGCGCTAACGAGGAGGATTCCGACACGGAGGTGGAAGTCGAGCTCACCGACAGCCACTTTGTGGAATGGTTTGCCGTCTTCGCCGAAGAATCATGCACGCTCTCCGAGATGAAAATGCGCGATGGCATCCTGAAGGAGCAGGATGATAAGGACCTAGACCTGGGTGCTGAGCCCGACGACAGGCACCGCCTCGGCCTGCGGGAGCTCCTTCGCGACAAGGAGATGGAGAAGCTGGACCGTTATAAGATACACGCCATTCGGGGTTTCCTGGCCTCGTTCGACTCGCCCGCCTACGGGTTTCGGGAGGCGATCAGGGTGAGACACGAGCGATTCAAGGGAATGAGTAGGGTGGATGTCGAGGTCGAGCAGAAGCTGTGGACCAGCAAGGATCCGCTGTTTGAGGACGTATTTGAGAAATTCTATGCCGACCGGAGAATGTTCTCCACTGAGAAAGGTTACCTAGGGACGGCTCCGTGGACAGTGGTAGAGGGGGACGTCGTTATGCTGGTAGCCGGGGCGAGTGTGCCCTATGTATTCAGGCCGTCGGAGAGGACCAAGGGAGGATGGGAGTTGGTGGGCGAGGCTTATTGCCATGGGTTTATGTCTGGTGAAGGAACAAAGATGGAGGGCATAGATTTCCACAGGATTAATGTTGTGTAATGAAGAGGAATAGGAGTGAATCGTCATAAGATCTGTACTTGTGATGATGGTCACATTCATGGAGTGCCGGTGAAACAAAGGCTCATGAAGCGAGGTGCACATCTACTATAGAATTGTGTTGTCAGTTTAACATCCTAAGCAAAGCAAGGCAAAAGACGATTAGCGGTTGATGTGATTTCTGCAGCATAGAGGCTTGCAGAAGGCGCGAGCTTCATGTCTGGAATTTTAAGGCTCTTGGTTATCGAGCCTCTTATGGATTTCGTTCTTATTATTTTGCTATATATTTAGTCGGCATTACCTCGATGTTTGATTTCGGTTTCCGCCGGCCACTGTGATAGACGGAAGTGGGACACCACGCACATCGGTCGAGTGTGCATAGAGACGATGCAAATTTTCCAAAGCCGTTTGGAGTCGATTGGCAATCTTTCCCTTCGCCCCTTACTTTACGCCGACTTGACAGTCTCCTTCTCCCTCTCCGCCTCCAGTTTCATGGCTCTCTGGCAGGCATCCAGACTGGATGTGATGCTCCAGTTGAAGAGGATTCTGACATTCTTCGGGTGGTATCTCACCTTCTCGATCAGCTCCTCCATGAAGATGGCAATGCTTGGAGATGGGTGGCCACGTATTCCAAAGCCGAAGATGACCCCGTCGACATGTTCCGCCTGATCGAGCTTGTCAAGGACTAGCTTGTAGCCGCGTCTTGGGGAAACCAGAGCCACTTGGAGAGAGTCAGCTGGTCATTTCAGGATACAGGGTTTGTGAGTATCTACAATCAAAGTCAAAGCCATTATCCTTGAGCGACTTCTTCGACGCTTCGAGTTGACCGCGAACTTCCTCCGGATTCATGTGGAACAACTGCTCGACATCTAAGTCCTGCAAGGTCTCGTCATCGACTGGCAAGCCAGTAATGACAAAATACGGCCTGCGAGTAGCCGACATCTTCGAATTTGGTTTTGGTGAATGCGCTTTTGTTTGATTGGACGGGAGATTGGTGGATGGCTTACCATGTTTGTGCCCAGTGCACTCAACCTACGTATTTATAAACCCGGAGTTGTTCGGTCATAATGTGCCGGCCGGTTTGGGTTCCGGAGCTGGTGCCAGAAGCTCCAGAACATCCGCTGCGGAACCTCCGAATGGTCAACGAAGGCCCCGGCGGTCCAAAACTTCGGCCAGATTGGTCATCAAAGTCCGGCTGCGCAGGGTGTGATGAAGATAAAGTTTCAACGTCCCCCTCATGGGAAACTTGGCGGTCCACACGACCCACTTCAGCTGCTGGAAGGAATTGGGGCATTCCTGGTCCTTGACCACTAGCAACCTCTCGCCGGCGCGCAAATCCGCCCGACGCCCGAGTCGGGAGTTCCGACCATCCGCTCTTCTCCATGAACAGCAAGTAAACACTCTCACGCATCCAACGCGGTCATTTCGATGTTTGACACAGTACCGACAAGTCCATACCCGGGCAAACTTTGACTGACTAATTGGCTCGCCCTCGGTTTTAAGACTTACTCCCGAAAGGCTGATCGCAGCTTCATCTGAAGAGCCCATAGTTACGTGTGATCATTCCTTGGCCTTTCTTCCTCTCGCTAGGAGATAGGAACGGGATTTGTCACCAGGGCGGATGTATAATTATTCTGGAACCCAGAAAGCAAGTAATATAAGACAAGCGAATGTGTCTCAATTCTCTGTTGGTCTTGTTGTAAATCCTCAGCCCGCAATCGCCTCTCAATAAGTTACATCACTTTCTCTGCAAGAAGCAATGGCGTCCTACTTCATTACCGGAACATCGCGTGGTATTGGCCTCCAGCTCACGGCCTCGCTTGCATCCCGACCCTCCTCAGATGTCTCCAAAGTGTTTGCAGCCGCCCGCAAGCAGTCTGATGACCTGAAGAAGCTCATCGAAGCCTCCGACGGCCGCGTTCAGTTCGTCCCGCTCGAGGTCACGTCCCGGCAGAGTGCAGAGGAGGCCGCTCAGACGGTGGAAAAGTCTCTCAATGGCCAGGGTCTCGACTACCTCATCAACAACGCCGGCATAATGCACATAACCCCGAACGGAATCGTGGATATGTCCGTACCCTAACACCCCCTTAGCGCATGATCCTCACCTGACTGATGGCCGAACAGGAACGACTTGACCGAACACTTGAACACCAACGTTGTAGGGGTGAACAACGTCATTGCCGCCTTGTTGCCCTTGATTAGAAAGGGAAATCTGAAGAAGGTCATCAACATGTAAGCCAAGTCAGACGCCACGCCTACGTCCAGAAACTCAATACTCACCGCCTTCAGAACCTCGACCATGGGATCCCTGACCATGTCCCCGTATTTCCAACAACAGCCCACACCAGCGTACAAGGTCTCCAAGACGGCCCTCAACATGCTGACGGTGCAATATGCCGAGGCATTCCGTGACGAGGGAGTCACTTTCGTTGCCGTCTGCCCTGGTGTATGTCCCCCCCCCCCCCGCCCCCATCCCCCATTCTCTCCCTACGCCTAAATCTCCTATGCTGACAATTCTTCCACAGTGGGTAAAGACGGATCTGGGAGGCAAAGACTATGCCGATCTGACTCCCGATGAAGCCGTCAATGGTATTCTAGAGGCGGCTGACAAGATTGACGTCAAGGACACGGGCAAATTCTTGACGATCAGGGTCCCCGGATGGGAAAACCACCAAAAGCAGTACGATGGTTCTGTCAGGCCCTGGTAGTAGCGACAATTGTGACTGCCTCTAGAGGAAGTGAGCTCGATGATTCCGTGTACTCTGTATAGTGCAAACTCCAATGTTTGCAAACTCCAATGTTCCTAGAACATAGTCGATTAGAGAACTTCAATTGGGCCCCTCTGTTCAAAATGAACCATGCGAGCCCCTCGATTGTGACTGCATTTCTTCGGCGATGGGTATCACGTTCACGCGGTGACCGCCATAGTGGGAGAATTAAGCCAATGTGGGGGGAGAGTATTACCCACCCAGTGTTGATGTCGTGTACGCCTGTGTGGGCCGGACTAGCTGTTGTGTAGGGAAAGTCTAGCCGTTGCTCATAAGCTGAGACGAGCAAACGGGCAAACACATTTCGCCGTTAGTACAGATGCTGGCTCAAGGCCGGCAGATCCTGTAAATTGTAAATTAGTGCGGTTGCCCCTCGCTCACAGATGAGCCTTGAACACAAAACAGCTGCAGTACAAACCTTTCGAAACCTCGCGTTTCCTTCCAGCCTCCCCGCAACACACGACACCATACCTGTAAGCCAACGCCCTCACGGTACCCATCATCGGGTAGTTTTGCGACGGTCCGTCCATTCAGGCATCAAAATCAATTAGATCTAACGAATATCCCATTTTCGTCTTCATTCGACAATCACAGCCGAGATGACAAGCAACAGCGACTCGCGAAAGCGTAGGAGACTTACGTCTGATGACGATCCAGAAGCCCTGCCAGACTACGGTCGCATGGAAGGCCGCGACATGATGGAGGATCGCGGCCTTTCATCGGGTCGAATGAACAGAGAGCTTGGTTACAGTGCCCGAGACGTCGACGCATCGTCGTATCAGGTGGGCGAGGCTATGGACGACAATTCGATGGTATCACGCAGCCAGGATAATGGTCCATCTGGGTCAATCGGGATGCCGCCTCAGGTCGCCCGCCATACCCAGCGGGGTGCTCATGACCGCAATGAGCGCCCGGGAGTCAGAGATGCTGGCCACACAAGAGATGGGCAGCGCAGTTGGCCCTTGGGCAGTGAAGCATCAGCAAGCTCAAGCCCCTTATTGTTCGGACAAGCAGGGACAGTGCACTCCCGGATTATGAAACTGGCTTCTGAGCTGCCAATGGGTCGAGGAATGAATGTGGAGGAGGACGCGACCACCAACACAACAACACGTGTCACCATGGCAGGATGCGATGCTTGTAATGCGTCCAATATGAGCCTTGGTCCATACCGCCATTGGCCACTTGGAATACCCACCGCCATGGCCGTGGAGCAGCTGTACACCGGTAATATTTACAACAGACAGAATCTGCTCGCTTTTCTTTCCAACAACATGGCAAACGAACGAGCACAGAGCTACAGCCCCACGAATTCGGTCTTCTCTGTACACAAGGCAATCATTGGAGACATAGAATCACAAAATGTACCAACCGGAACCCCCTCCCACTCTGTTGCTACACCAGTAGCGGTTTCCGCTGCAGAGGAAGGGAGTCACACATTCCCGGCGCCGCAGCCGCGGTCAGCGATACAGGAGAGGGCTCCCGGGATGGCGACTTGACCGAGCCAACTGATCAGCTGCCTTTGACCTGTGACGTCTGTCATCGTGACGGAACCCACAACACTGGCAGGTGTGCACTTGTCACTTCGGAGAAGCACGGCGACACAAACACTGACCCATTCTGCAACTGCTCGTGCTCCCGAGCACAAGATGGACACGGGCGGCGGACTCATGGCTTACAGAGGAGCCGAGACTCGGGCGGCCCGAGGGTGCAGATTGTCTGCGCCAAGCTCGCGGTTCACTGGGAACAGCGTCAATTGGAGCTGCTCTTTCGGAAGTTCGTTGTTGAGCGAAGGCGCATGGCTCCTCTTTTGGTGTATACCAAGGACTTCTGCTTCATCAGATTGGCCATCGCGTATTCCTATGCCTTCTACGGAGGGGAGATGCCGGAGGAGTTGGAGGGCATGTGGCCGTACACCAAGGCTGAGGCAATCAGGTACAAGAACCAGCTACGTGAATTCTACGAGATCGGCATGGAGAACATGCCTGCTGGTGAGCTTGAGGGTCTCAGCATGGCCGACATTCGAGCGAGGTACGACACGAGGGGCGGCATCCCACCCCAATACCGGTACGATGCATAGTGGCTGAGCAGGCCATATCCTTTCCAGCTTCGTGGACACATTGGCAGGGAAGGTGAGCTGACGATGTGTGCTTTGAATTCTCACCTCTACGTATCAAATGGACCTCGGGACCCAGCCTCAGTAATGAGCTTGGACCCCAGACAGCAAGACTTGGGGCCGAGGGTTCACTGAGAGCGACGAATGGGACATCGTAACGAGGAAAGGTTTGCTATCGTCTGCTTCATTTCAGGCGAGTGCGGATGCTGAGAAACTATGAATTCTCATGTTAGCTATCCTTGTTTGAAGGGGGTGGTCATGGTGGTGGAGCATCAGGTGGGAGGGTTGGTGGGAAAATCCTGATGCCTTGGTGTTTGTTCTGTTCACTGAATGCAGGGCTCATCACAGAACCTTCTGAGTTCTACGGGGCGCGCCACTATCTATGTGGAGCTTTGAAAAGCGGCGGAAGGGAGAGCTGGCTTGGAGGAGGGGATCGAGAGACAACTCGAAGTATGTGGGCCGCACGCGGTGGAGTTGATGCAACGCGGCCCCGATGGCGCTGTGATGATGCCAGCCATGATCAAGAGACAAGCCAGCGCCCCCTGTCTCCAAAGACAATAAAGATGCGTCGACAAAACACCCGAAAAGCTCAGCTATGTAAGCTACACGACGATGGCAGTAACAGGCTCAAATGTTAACCACGTTGTACATGATGGAAAGCATGCCAAGAACAAACAAGAAACACTGGCCCTGGCCTGGATGCTTTCACTTCGAATCCCCCGGTGAGTGCACTCCCAGACCAGCGTCGCCATTCTATCACTGACATTTTCTGCAGCAGTCTCGACGGCGAGCCTCAATATCAACACTGCTAAGTCCTGCAGCATCACACAGATCGCGCCCGTCGACCACCTTTCATGGCCCAAGACTTCTCAAAACAGCATCACGACGACGTTCCTACATCTATAACGTTTCACACCAACTGTTCAGGAATAACACGGGGTTTTCAACAGCTCACCGGCAAGCTCTGGTCGTTCGTGCAACGCTGGTCCGCGGAATGGTATCAAAATGGAAGAGATGCCACCCGGTGAAACCGAGCTTCGGGGAGGGTCAAGGGCACACAAGGAAAATCGTGTCATTGAGGGCGAGATACAAGAGGAAAACCGCATAGCCATAATCAAGACATGCGAACAGCCGTTAGCAGTCTACTGTAATTCAGAACTACACATCACCTTAATATCTCTATCGCACAGACGTCAAGTGCGGCAGCGGTAGTTTGACCAAGTGGACGGGGATAGCGCCGGTAAAACACGGTTAAGTCCGCCTTGTGGAATGCATTAACTTAAATAGTTGATCAATCATTCACAACTGTGTTAGAATAGCATCGTCATACCTCACACCAGGTCTTACTCTTCATGCCTTGAACACCGGGACTCGGACACAGGTCAGGGATTGCTGGGCTGGGATTAGAGTTTGTCGGGTCTCAGTGGACCTCGTCTGCCACGACTTAGACCTTACCGCTTCAGGGAAACAATCAATGGCTTACGAAGCGGTTCCATGACAAATGCAACCTGTACTATTATCAGAGCATGCAGATTTATGGTCCCTACGAGTCTGTCCAAATATAAGAGCCTGACTTGATCATACACATTACTCAAAAAAACGTTCAAACTCATCTGAAAACTCTCACCATTCCGTAACAACGCTCACTCGTCCATTAATCCATCTCACAACATGGCCCCTCTAGTCTGGCTGATCACCGGAAGCTCCACCGGATTCGGTGCCGAATTTGTGAAGGCGCTTCTCGCGGCAGGAGACAGGGTCATTGCAACGGCACGCAACACCTCCAGCATCCAGCATTTCCAAGATGCAGGAGCAACCGTCCTCAAGCTAGACCTGACCTCAAGTCAAAGTGAGTTTAACAAGCTGGCCGAGACGGCTATTGGTATCTACGGAGGGGTGGACGTTGTGGTCAACAATGCTGGATACCCACACTTCAGTACTATCGAAGACGACAAGTGAGTTTGCCCTGCTTCCCCTGACGATGTGTGGACGTTCTGACTAGATTCCAGCCTTGAGAACTGGAACAAGATGTTCCAAACCCATGTCTTCGGGCCTCTGGGGGTAGCCCGAGCTTTCATGCCGCACTTCCGGTCCAAGAGAAGCGGGAAGTTCGTGTTTATGGGGTCGATTGCCGCGTGGGGAGGTCTGCCAGCACTGGGGGCGTACTGCAGCTCCAAGGCAGCCCTGAGAGGTTGGTCCCACCTTCACCAGTCCGCAAAACACGGATGGAGCGTCACGGTCACTAATCAATGGCCCTAGCCGCGGTCGAGAGCTTGGACGTGGAAGCGAAACCCTTCGGCATCAAGACGCTCCTTGTGGAGCCCGGGTTCTTCCGGACAGAGTTCCTCAACGAGAAGAACGCGGTTTATGTTAACACGCAGATCGACGATTACAAAACACTCGTGGACGGCCAGTTCGCAACATTCAGGGGGGCTCACCACCAGCAGCCGGGTGACCCTGCCAAGGGAGTGGCGCGTATCATCGACGTGGTCAAATCCGACGACGCTAAGGGGGAGATCCCGATCAGTCTGGCCCTGGGCGAGGACGCTCTAGATGGAATCCGGAACAAGTGCACCGGTACGCTGGAGTTGCTGGACAAGTGGGCGGATAAGTCGTCGAACCTGTCGTTCTAGGGCAATTGCATTGGTGACGTGGTGACTTGGGCCTGAGACCTACAGACACGCCCGTGCCTGTGATCTGGCTTGCAGTCGAAGGCCTGGTTGTTGCGCTCTGGTTGTTGCGCTCTGGTTGTTGTTCTTAGAGTTGGCAATCCACCAATCTAGGGCAGGGCAGGGCAGGGCAGGTCTCGATAGAAAGACACAAATGGAAAGTGAAGCTTGTTCATACTGTTATATCTGCGTAAATGATGAAGCTGCTAAACATTTTCCCGGTAGCGTTTCATTGCAGGCTATCACTGTCGATTTCTTGGCATTGATGAGACCGGGGGTAGCGTGACGGGCTGTAGCATGGCGGGCTGTAGCCCGCACTCCCGGAGCAAAGAGGAGATATCATAGACTCATCAAATATGGCCTCAGCTGGATCAAGTGCGTGCTGCCACGTTAGCCTGTTCATATTCATGTAGCAAAAGCAGCAAGAACCAGACATTTGTGACCGTGAGATTCGCCCACAACAGCCCTACCCATCGCTCCCTAGGTGTGCACCCGCATGTGGAGCCCCGTCGAGAGGCTCAAACTCTAGACGCACAGAGTTTGCGCTAGAGCGAAAACGGAAAACAATCTGGTCTTGGCACCCATTTAGTAGCACAGCTCGGACTCGAATCCCGGACCCGGTGCTCGAGCCACATGGTCCGAAGGGACGTCTTCCGCTTAAGTCCGACTTTTTATATACAACTCGTCTTCCTCGATTGTTTTCCTAATTCGGGTGACGCTATCTAACGGCACACCAAACAGCCTCCGATGCCCCATATCCTACTCCAGCGTATTCTTTCAGGCCACTCCGATTGGACAAGAAGAACAGGCACACGCTCAGAGCCAGCCAACTCCCGGGAAGGAAACAGGAGGCCAGCGATCTAGGTGTAGAACCCCAGGGTGACTCGATCACTTCCCGCCATCAAGCAGGCTCATGAACGCGATGTCTGTATCCACATCAGCCACGCCAACAGGTAAAGGCCTTGTTCCTGGAGGCCATGTAGTCTAACGGGACAACGCTGACGTGGCCAGAAGCGGGCAGGAGATTCGCTTTTGTGACAGCAACCCCACGTGGCCAGCCGGCTACCGAGGATCGCAAGCTCATACGAAGTCATGTCATGAGGGGGAAGAATACAAGAAAACGACGCCCTCTTGGAAGACTGACCGTGGGTGCCTCTGCTGCTACCCTACTCGCGTTAGGGTTTTTAGACCCAGAGGAGGCTATCGGGGGGGAAACATCGCCCGAAGAGTCCCAGGAGTCCCAAAATGGACACGAGATGCCCTTCGCCGATGGTTTTACCTGGTACGGCGAGCCCAGTCTGATACCTCGTGCCGCCAGCGCCTTCGCTTTTGTCACGTTCCCTGAAGAGATTGATGTTAAAGCACGCGGCATGCTGTGTACATGTAAGTCTCTCCGTCCCGGGAGTGATGCCTATACTCCTTCTGACATATTCTTTGACGTAGACTTTACACATCTCAAAGGTACCATGTACCCGATCGCCAGATACGCCTTCTCCGACGCAGCCGACGCATACTGGTTCCACTGGACCCAAGTCGACCTAGCATACCTACACTCCGTCCTCTTTACGACATCCTTCTTCTATGACACTCTAGCGGGGCATAAGAGCGAAAGTACAAAATACCACTCGTACAGGACCATCCGCGAGCTCAACAAGCAACTGGCTGACTCCGACACTGCGCTGTCGGACACTACCACCACGGTGGTCATGGCAATGGCCTTGATTGCGGCGTGCTTTGGGGATTTAGAATCTGCCCACATACACATTGCAGGCCTGAAACGAATAATTGACCTCCGTGGGGGCATTACTGCGTACAGAAGTAGGCCTCTCCTGCAGGCCAAGCTTTACCGGTCAGCAGCGTCCCCCTTCTTCCTCCCGCCAAGAGTTTGCTGACGAGAATGCTTGAAGAGCTGGGCTGATTTACAGCATCTGCACCGGTTGCGAGCCAGCCTTTCCCAATGAAGCTCTATCCTATTCCTCAGCTTTTGACCATTTGCCCAGGCTCAGTCCGCTCAAGCCACCAGATGCCTCCTCCCCCTCCAGGTCGCGCGCTTTCGTGCGCACCCAAGACCGGCGGCTGTACAAAATCTTCAAGGACGTCCAAGACCTCTCGCAGCTGCTCAACAGCAGCTACGAAACCGGCCGCAAAATACAACAGCTGGCTCTCGAAGAGTTATTGACATCAGTTCAGTCCCGCCTCCTCAAGCTGAAGTTCGACGACAGCGCCAACAGTATTTCAGAGCTTCTGCGGTTGGCGCTCACCGCCTACTTGACGACCGTGTTCTGGAGTTTCCCTGGCCTCAAGTTTGACTACCCCCATCTGGCTGCACAACTTCGAAGGGCCTGTCTTTCTTTCTCGCCCACGACGATTACGGAGAAGCGGCACTTTGTCTGGGCCTTGATGGTGGGCGCTATTTCTTTGTACCACGGCCATGACCAGGCTTGGCTTCGCCAGAAGCTGTATCCCCTGATTCCGGAGTACCTAGGTTCAAACTGGCTTCAGGCTCGGGAAACTCTCAGCCAAATCATGTGGATTGGAAGTATACATGATTGCCCAGCGATAGAGGTCTTCGACCAGTTCCTTAGAGTGAACAACGAAGGGATGTGACTATTGCTAAGAAATGACGGACAGGCACCACAAGGGTGTAGATAGCCACGACCTGGAGATCACCAGTCTCACTGTATTGTATCCCGAGGACCTATCCGCCAGAGATCTTGCCATTGACCAACGCCGTCTGTATGATCTTAATGTGAGCTGTCTAGGCATTTTAAATCAGATGGCGGGCTAACCAGACGGGCTGGCTGTCAGTGACTGGAACTCTGTTTGTTTGGATGACTGAGTGAATGGGTAGTCTCTTACATTGCCTGCCCGGCTAGCGATAGGATTGGTACCCAGGTACCTGTGGCTTTTTAAGCTCAGCTTCTGTGGGCCGGAAGGGCAACCTTTCTTTTCCCTTCCCCCTTCCACACCACAACAACACCAAACGCACCGCAACAACCAGCGAGCGGTGACACACAAAATAACAAAACCAACCAAGCACACACGACATCTAAGGCAACACCATGGCTGGCTCCGTAAGTTCTTCAAGAGTGTCGTATTATTTCATACAGAGTAGCTGACTTTTGCTTGAACGTCCCCAGGCCGACACCGAGGAGGATCAGGTTGATTTCTTGTCCGGTTACGATGACATCTTCAGTCAACAACGGGCACGCAAGAATCTGATTGCTGCTATGAGTCAGCTCCTTTGCGAGCGCACTTCCATTGCAGACACCGAGATCGCATCGGCTGCGGACATTGTCCAGAGCGCCGAGGAGACAACGGAGGAGGCACGAGAGACTGGCTCGGCCCACTCTGTGATCAAGAACGCCGAGACGACGACCAGAAAGGCACGAAAGGTGCTCGAGGAGAAGCGCCGTGATTGGGAGGCAGAGCGAGTGATGATGCTGTACATCATCGACAACTTGGGAGACGAGCAATATCGCTGGCCTTCGGCCACGAAGACGAACAAGTCGCGTTGATGGGTCATCAACGATGCACGACAGGAAGATGTGGGTAACGACGCTTCTGCTTTCAGGAATTGAGCACATGAGCTGACGATCTTCGCAAATAGGTCACAGTGGAGAGGATGATATCGTGGCAGGATATCGAATTGGTACCGCTTGAGCTCTGGGGTCTGGTGGCATGTTCTGGTGTGAGACACAGCCAGGTCCACTCATGCTGTCGCTGTTGGGAATGGCTGGAGTTACGACCCATGGGGATGTTGGTGGTTGCCTGCAGCAGACACGACTACGCCACACCGTGACTCACAAGATAGAGCTGAGCGAGATGTAATGAGCCCCTCGAGCAAACATTGACCGTTTGCTTTTCCATATGAAAGTGCACGCGTCCTCAAGTAATTTTATGGCCTGTTCAAAATACACCCATCATTCTGATCGAAAAGTGTGCCCCCGGCATTCGACCAGCTTCCAAAATCCTCAAGTGTTTTGGACACTGTTTACGTCCAATGTTTTCGACCATTCACTCCCAAGTCATTCTTTCACCTGCCATAATTCAGACACACAAAACTGGCAGCAGCTACTAGCTTCCCTGAATCCCGCACCAAGACGCAAGGCTCTTGCTTCCTTCCCTCTTCCCTCTCTCCCTCCACATCTCGTCGTCAAAAACCAAAAGGGAGTCTTCAAAGAAGTCAAGCGACAACGAATTTCGACACTACAAAATGACAGACTCATCGACGTCGCGCCGCCGCAGCAGTGCGGGTTCCGATCTCTCCGTCGACTCTCAGGACCCAACAGTCTCCCTGAAGCGTGTTGGACTCAGCAAGGAGTTTGCCATCACCAAGAGCGGAACATCCTGTAAGTCCGAACACATACATTCGATGCCTTCCAAGGCGTCATCCATAACCAGCCCGTTTACTAACCGGCATAGACGTCCGTACAATCAACCCAGACGGTACCAAGACAGCCTGGAAGAAGGTCGAGGCCCCGCCCACCAACACGCAGCCCGACTCCCGCACCAAGCAGCTCTACCTCGTCCGCCACAACCAGGCCGAGGGCGAGCCTTTCCACTGGAGCCTCGAGACCGCCGACGTCGAGGGCGGCGACCTGGAGGGCAATGTCTACCAGGTCTCGGGAGATGCCGAGTTCATGGACTACCGACCGAATCAGGTTTGTGCACCAAGTTTCAAGCTGTGCAGCCCACTTGAGCTTCCGGGGCGAAGGGGAGAAGACATGCTGATTCTTAGTAGGACGGTGTGCCTGTGCCCACTCTGAGCAACCCCGACATTCGGGACGTAAGTCATTCCATTGAGCTCGCTACTCGTCCTCATGCACCCTGCGTGTCGAGCACGATATCGCACTGCTTCGATTACACCCTGGCTGACCCTGTGGTGCGACAGTACTTCGTCCTGGTTCCAAAGCTCACCCCGGAGCTGGAGGACATCGTCAAGAAGGTGGCTGCGGCTGAGCCTCCTCCTCAGGCAAAGAGCAGAAAGGAGGTCAAGGAGAACTGCCAGTACTGGGCAATCAGAGTGATGAAGAAGCTGGTCGATCTCGGAATGATGGACACGCAGAAGGTGGTGGACTGCCAGAACCTCTTGGAGCCTGTGCGGAAGTAGAGATGCGACACCCTTCAGGACTTGTCTTCTGTGGCATTACTTCTCTTGGGAACACGTCTTGCTGGACAAATAGTGGAGGCAGCGTCTTTCGGCATGCCATGCTTCTATGAAGAGAATATTCTATGAATTCCTCGTATCCTCAAACACTGACAATGTGTCGAACGTTTCGGAGACATAACGTGGTCCTAATTTTGAGACCTGGTGGCCTGTGAAGCCTGATGCGTTTCATCCAATAGAGCCAACTTGATTACCAGTACCCCGGATTTCCGTGCCGGTGCAGATGTGGAAAACGCGGGGTGATCGCGCAATTCCGAGCCGGAAGAGGTGCCGGACGAGTGGGGGATATTCCCGATCAACCACCCTCTTCTGACTTTGGTGATCTCAAGCATGACATGCTCGTACGACGTCTCGCAAAAGCCGCCATGAATCGCTTTCTGACCCAAGCAGCTCATCGGCCCGCCAGCTCCATGAGAGCAGCGTCGGCAGCAACCTGTCGGCGCCATCTCACAACCTCAACCACCCGCCCCCTCGCCTCGATCCAGCAGCAGCACTCCACACCCGCCACGCCACACAGAGCTCCGCCCACCGCAGTCCAGTCCCTCGGCAAGACCAAGACGGGCCGCGACCTGCGCATCCGCAGCTACCCACGCTTCGCCACCCTAGAAGAAGAACGCCAGTACCGCAAGGAGCACCTCGCGGCGGCCTTCCGCGTCTTCGCGGACCGGGGCTACGACGAGGGCGTCGCGGGCCACATCTCGGTGCGCGACCCGATATTGACGGACCACTTCTGGCTGAACCCGCTGTCGGCGCACTTCTCGCAGATCCGCGTGTCGGACCTGATCCTCGTCGACGAGGACGGCGCCATCGTCGAGGGGGACGAGCCCATCAACACGGCCGCCTTCACCATCCACAGCGCCATCCACCGCGGCCGCCCGGATGTGCACGCCGCCTGCCATGCGCACAGTGTCCACGGGAAGGCGTTTAGTGCGTTTGGGCGGGAGCTGGAGATGATCACGCAGGACTCGCTGCGGTTTTATGGGAGTCATGCTGTGTACCGGCATTTTGGCGGCGTCGTGGTGGATGCCGACGAGGGAGCGCGGATCGCGGGTGCTTTGGGCAATGGGAAGGCTGTTATTCTGCAAAATCATGGGCTTTTGACTGTTGGTCAGAGCGTTGATGAGGCTGCGTTCTGGTTCATGTCGTTGGACCGCACCTGTCAGGCCCAGCTTCTGGCTGATGCGGCTGCTGCGGGTGGCTATGAGAAGGTGCTGATCGACGAGGATGAGTGCAAGTTTTCGGCACAGAGTGTCGGAGGCCCAGAGAAGGGCTGGCTTGCTTTCCAGCCGTATTATGATGAGATACTGGCCAGGACCAAGGGAGACTTTCTGAAGTGAGGCTGGATGGGAGATGTATAGTACAGCGAGGTATGGAGGTCTATGGTACATTTGTTTTGGAAATCAGACATTCGCACCTGCAAAAACAGAGGGTACACTGGTGCATGCCAGCAGTAAACCACACGAGAATCCGCATAACCAACACCCACACCCAACACTGAATTCTCATGCCTAATCCACAAACCTAAAACCTACTTTACATACGTCATTAGCACATCTAGTTAGCCCTAGGTGAATAGGTGTTGGGTGTATAGGTGTTAGGTGTGTAGGTGTGTAGGCGTTAGGCCTGTGGGTGTGTGGGTGTGGGTGTGGGAAATAGGTGCTGGCTCTTGGATCCCAAATTCGTGGTACAGTGAAACGTGGCATTCACTGGCACTTCGAGTGACTGCTACCCCATGGAGTACTGAGACTTTAGACCTCAGCCATTTTGGCCTTTTCCTTCTCTCTCTTCCTGTAACCATAACCTTTTCTGATTACCCAGCTGCCCGCAAAGTCTCATGACCTTCATGTGCACAGTTCACTAGATCATCTTGTTCTAGAGTCCAAGGTTGACTGATTGTACATGATTCAACCAACGATTCAGCATCTCGTCAGCTTTCCCACGGAGACCTCTCGCCTTAACCTTTCACCAAGACTCGACCCATTGCTGGCAGCACCAAGGACCACTTCCTGCACTGGTAGGTATTTCCGCAGATGCCAAACGTTCCAATCATCTTTTGCTAACATCCAGCCTTCAAAGGGCCGTCAAGATGCCGTCGACAAACACTTGGCAAGTGGCCTTGAGCCCTGGCGGTATGAACAACAATGGCTCTGCAAGTCAGCATCCTGGCGCTGACGTACAAGCCGTTGACGCCGATCAGAATCTCACCAATGGAGTAGAGAACGACGAGATTCAGCGAATTCAGCAGCACAGAAGTGGGGAGAACAAGCAGGCAGACATTGGTGCAGACGACCAGGACGATCATTTACCAGCGCAGGCATCAGCGCCGATAGTCCTGAGCGAGCTGGCCCTGCACCCACCAACCTGGCCTGCCACTGGCTTTGCCGCTGAGAATCCTGCGACAGCACACATGATCGCCATCATGCAGTTGCTTGAGACACGACCTCCGAGACCGGATTCCGTTGAAGACATCATTATCCTTCCCACCACCAATGCGGCAATGAGGCAGCACCGTCCGTTCGAGCAACTCTTACGGCGTCGAGTGACAGATGGTGGCAACCATAACTTTTTTCTTCCCTTCCCTGATCACCCGGGACACATGATACCTAGGTAGGCAAGGTCGCCTTGTCCAAGACTGGCCTGGCCATCATGATTGAAGCACTACGAGATGTCGTCCGCGGCTATGGGGAGACTGTGTCGATCGCACCCCTATGTCGACCGCGTCAATGCAGCAAATGGCACGATGCATTTCGTGACGCCTAGGAAGTGGGACCAACTTCACTACTGCGACATTTATCCCTTCACGCCTGAAGGGGCCAGGACGGCGGCGGCAGCGCTTCAGGCGGCACTTTGCCATCCTGCCTTCAAATACGGACTTTTTTTACGCGTCAGGTGTGGCTGATCCCTCATTACAACGGAAAATGGTGGCCTGCCTTGAGATTTATCCAATTCAAGGATGGAGCGAGTGAACTGGATGAGATTCGTGTCTGACAGAAGGCACTGAGGGAGTTGAGATGATGGCTACTGTGCTCTGCAGCAGGGTTCCTTGCTCAGTCGACAATTTCGGATAGGGTGGGACTTGCAGGCAATGGACCGCAACTGAACCAGGAATCACAGAGTACGACGAGGGAAGAGAGACAGAATTTGCTGATACCGGCCGATCCACGTGCAAGGATAGGCTATCAGTTCCTCAGAGACTATTCACTAAATATTACAGTGGCTAATTACATATTAAAGAGCGTACTAAACCTAGACGCACGCACTTTCCTCGTGTCAGGCCAACCAAATTGCCAAACTTCTCGGCGGGTGTGACAGATTCCATGCCCATTTCAGAGAAAACTCTCCATACGGGGTTACTCCATCTCATGCAAATCTCTACATGCGGCTGTATGACTGCACGCACCCGCGTCGTCCCCAATGCGTCCCTTCGGCCCAAAGGCCTCCATCTCTGGTATATTCATGCCCGAGTGTTGTTCTGGGACGCTCACGACGGCTGATTCCTGACGTCTCTTCGCCTCATGATGTCCTTTGTATGACCGCTTCCTCCGGTAGACAAGAACTCCTATCAGCACGAGGAGAGAGATGCCCAAAAGGGCTCCTGTGGCAATTCCCACCGTAGCCCCCACGCTTAGAATCTGTGTGTCGGGGTTGGACGCTTCTGAGTAGTCTGATTCCGGTATGCCAGAAAATTCATCATCTCCACTGGTCGGTACGGCGGTTTGAGGTGATGATCCGGAATTTACTATCGTCCTGGTCATGATTTGGGTAGAAGTGGTCCCATCGGTTATGATGACGGATGACGCAGTCGAGGTACTCCACGACTGAGAGGAGTTCTTGACGAGTTTAAACTTTTCCGATACAGCCACTCTGCTTGTAGGGAACACGTCGAGTTCAAGCCAATATGACCTCCCTGCCACATAGAAGTCAACGTCCAAAGGTACAGTCCAGATCAACTCGCTGCCAGTGATGTTTCCTATTCGGTGAATCAGTCTGGAACACGTGAATACTCGAGCTGGCCATCAAAACAGGTGGAATTGGTCAGGTTTAGCATACTTACCGTCAATCATGACGCGGGATTCCTCAAATTTGTCCACTAGGTAAATCCGAAGTGCTCCAATCTCATCGCTCTCGATCGCCTTAGTCCACGCGATGAGCACTACCTCGCCGAGTTGGACGGAGACATCATTTGTCGGCCAGGTGAACTCAAAGTTTTCAAGACCTCCTCGCTTTCCAAAAGATGCCAGGTCAGTTAGTTGTGCAGCCAGTCCTGTGGTCATGATGGGCGAAGCGCTGACACAATCTCAGGCCCCGTGTCCAAGGACGAGGAGCTTTGAGGGGCACAAAACCATATGAGTGCTGCCAGAAGGTGCTCAGCGACGGTATGTATGTCCCACACGTCTTACCGAGTGTTTTGATGCGTGTCATATCCAAAATACACTCGTCACTTCGCACATCCCATAATATGACAGCAAGATCTGGAGGCCGCCACAACAGTTCCTGGGACCACCTTGAATAGGCATTGCTGCCCATACAGTCAGTTTTGAACGCCACATCTCTTCCTTCGCCTTGCCAAGTCCACAATTGTCAGCTCATCCCTATCTTTCTCATTCAGCGAAGAAGCATCCTGCACGCCACCTGCAAGACAGCACCTGCCAGTGGTGGCTTGGAATGAAATTTCCATGCCAGGATTGACCGTGTCATTCTCTGATATTTATTTTCAGCACGCGTGAGTCTCTGACCCCTTTAACTTGGAAAACGGATCTTCGCAAAGAAGAAAACGGATGGTACATAGATACCTCTTGAATAGTATCCCCGCAGGTAATCAGAGCATGACACGCATACCCAATTCTCAACCCCACACATAATTTACACACTTATGGCCCAATTTAATATTAATATTAATCAGCCTTGCGTTTATGGACTCAGGTGTAGGTGTGTAGGTGTGTTAATGTTGGGTGTGTCTGCACTAAACGTGTAAGGTATTTGTATAACATCCGTTTCCTTCTGCGCGAATATCCGTTCCCTTCATTTGCAGCTTGATTATGATCGGCCTTGTTCTTCTCCCCTGAAATCTTTGAATATCAGTTTCCACGGCGGAATCAAACACGTCTATCGAGTGAATGTGAGTTGTTGAATGCAGGATGTCATCATAGACATCAACTTTCGCCGCCGCGTGGCACCTGAAGACTTTCGAACGTCATGTTACACAACCAGATGCATGTCAGAGAAGTACAATAGTTTCTCCATGGTCAGCTTCATTCACAGCCTCGCCATCCATGGCATTCTCCAGGAAGCAATCCCCAACAAACGAATGGGTGCCACAGAGCCGCAATCTGCTCTCAGTTTGCAGCTTCCGTGGGAGCCGTCTCAGAACGAATGGGACTTTTGAACCGAAAGGAACCCACACCTCGTCCCCCTCCCTGGCATCCTTAACAGTGAAGCCCATCTTTCCATGGTCCGTGATGAAGAAACATCTTCCGTCCACTGCAATCCCGAATCCCGTTTCCCACTCCAGGGGCACCCCGTGCACGTCACCCCCGACGAGCCTTTGCCACTCGGACTCATTCAGCAGACAAGGCTCGTCTCCTTCGCCCTTGTCCCGCGTCCGCCTGAAGCTCCAGTCCGCCACCACGGTGCCGCAGAGGACGCTGACCATTGCCCTGCGCACCCGTTCTCGGTCGGTCGAGCCGATGGCGTGATCACACATGCGGATCCACCTGGAGAATACGGCCTGCGGGTCCACGCATGTGAGGCGGTTCTCGAAGCCTTGGTCAACCTGCATGATAGTGTCGACATAAACACCGGAGAGGTGGAGCTCTATGCCATTGCAGATCCGCGGTGCTCCTTTCTTTGCCCCGGATGCATTATAGAGATTGTAGACCTGCAGTCGTCGTAGCTCCTGAACGGGGCTCACAATAGCACTGGAAAAGTCAGAAACCCACGACGGGAGGCCGGTGAGCTCCGGACAAGAGGAACCATAGCATGAGCCGACAAAACAGCGGAAGTCATATCTACATTCTTCCAGCATCTGCCGGAATATACCGATGTAGCATGCAACCGTGTCGACGCGGCAGTCTGGGACAAATGTGTCGTATGCCGGTGCCTTCGCCATGGCGGCGAGGGAGAAAATTTTGTCGCGAGGGTTCTGGCATTGGCGGCTAGCAAAGGTGCGCACCAGCTCAAAGAACGGTACCGTGCAGTTGCCTGAGCTATCGAAGAGGCCGGAACCCGCTCGGTACTCGTGGGCGTGGACAACATTGTCGCGGTGTTCAATGTAGCGGAACATCTCCAAATCCTCTACCTGAGAAAACAGACGGTCCATTGTCGACCGCAAGTGGCTAGGCAGCACTTTCAAGCTCTCATGGCAGCGGCAGGTGTGTGAGGGGGAGCCGAATAAATGCGCGTTCCGGTTCTGCCGGGCGACGGTGATATCCTCAAAGGACATGCGCCAGGGGCCGAGTACGGCGATGGCGGTGCGTGGGAGCACCGTCTCCTGGACAGTCCAGGACCTTTTGAACCAAGGGCTGGTAGAGACGAGAAAGAGGGCTTCCCATGCGTCAAGGCAGGCATCGTCCTCCTGAAACGTTATCTGACCGGACTCCTGGCCAACTTTGAAGCCCGGGAGCTCGTAGAGGTGACAGTTGTTGGCCAGCTGCCTCAGGACCGCAAAGGGGTCCGGACGTGACTCCGCGTAAATATATTCCGAAGACTCCGGAGCTCCCAGCCAGAGGTATACCGTCGAGCATCTCGAGTAAATTTCTCCCATCATGGCGACTTGGGTCGATTTCTCTTCCAAGTCGCCTTGATTGATGCACACAGCGTCCAACCACAGGACGAGCTCCTGCTTTTGGTGGCGCAGATGACGGAGGCAGCGCACGAGATTCCTCGTAACGTGCAATACCTGATCATTGACTATAATGGGTTCCGTGACCTTCACATCTCCCCAGACATACGACAGACAGTCATAAGGCCGTTTCATTGTATCATTCAATCTCCTGCCCTCAAGGACAGCGAACAGGGGCTCATAATGTGATCCGGGGAGGATTTTCAGGACCCTGATGTCTTTTCGGCTCGGGTCAAGCCGAAGATTTCGGTAGGCGTCGAGAACTCCCTGAGACATGGTCAGACTTATGGAGCACCTCGAGCAGCGGATTTGTCGACGTTTGACAAGTGACTGCAAGTGAGGAAGACATTGTGGGGGAAAGACTTGAAATTGATTATAAACTTGACTGCTGTCATTCTATTCTGCCTCGGTAAATGCCTGGTGAAGCTTTGCTAGACCTGAATTTGTGGTCAGCACTTATTGGCTACGAGCAAAGCAGTTGACGTATCTCCTTCATCTTGCTAATTCGACCCAGGGAGGATTCGGTGTTCAATCTGGCATTGTGTGCTTTCAAAACTGTCAGAATGCTTCAACAAATACGGTGACAACGTGTAGCAAAGAGGGTGTGAGATGACATGGACACTAGGCCCCATAGAAGCCGGGCGGTTCACTCCAGTAATTATGGGCAAAATACCGTATACAGATTACATAGGCAGATTGTTATAACCCTTTCGGGAAAGCTAGTCACTAGTAGCCCGGGAACTTTGTGAGAAATGTTCTCCATACAGGGTTCTTGGCATTCAAGTTGGCAAGCCACCATGGCGAGATCGCTACAAATGTAGATCTAACAACCCACAGCAGGTACAGTCCAAAACAATATTGCCCAGCTACGCCTCAGCCATATGACTGGCCATTAGGCACCCTCGCAACCATCCCTACTCTTAGGCAGCATCACATATGCCATAATTGGGCTGGCACTGCGAGATAGGTGAGCAGTAAGTGTCCGAAGACCCACAGTAGCCCCACTGCGAGCAGCACTGTCCATACGCCCATCCAATACACGACTTGTTATTGCCACACGTCCCGTCGGTCGTCGTGCTCTGGCCCGGCGGGAGAGACGCCGTTGGGCTCGCACTGGCACTGCTGCTGGTAGAGCTCGTGCTGGTGGTCCCCGAGGTCGTCGTTGTCGTGGCAGTCGAGGAAGATGAGCTGCTTGTCGAGGTAGACGTCGTTGATGGCACGCCGGGGGTGGTAGTTGACGACGATCCCTCGCATACGCCGTACGCTGCCTGACAGCCCGCAATCAAGGAACAGTACGTGTCCCCGGAGCCGCAAAAGCCGAACTGGGAGCAGCACTGTCCGTAGGCCCATCCAAGGCAGGACTTGTTGTTGCCACATGAGCCGTCCGGGGTGGTGCTCTGCCCGGGTGGGAGGACAACCGTTGGGCTTGCAGTGCTGCTGCTGCTGCTGCTGCTGGTGGTGCTGGTCGTGGTGGAGCTGGTTGTAACGGTCGTCGATGAGGTTGTCGTCGTGACCGTGGACGTGGACGAGCTAGTCGTCGTCGTTGTCGTGGTCGCAGAAGTAGTTGTAGTAATCGAGCCCTCGCATACTCCATAGGCCGGCTGGCAACCAGAGATATTGGAGCAGTACAGATCCGTGGAACCGCAGTATCCCCATTGCGAGCAGCAGAGGTTGTTGGTGCACCGCGCGCCGTTGGCTGCCGCTCCGCACTGAGGGGAAGTGCCCTGGCGCCGCAAGAGGGAGAAGCCTGACGAGTTTCCGCCGTCCAAGACCCCGTCGTAAGCCCGGCCTAGCCGTGGTCGCGGGTCGGGTGCGTTGATGACGGAGGCAGCCCCTTCCCCGAGCAGGAGCAGTCCTGCAACCGCGGTTGCGAGAGTCGGCCAATGCATCTTGACTTTGGTGGCAGACCGTAAAATGTAGGCTCTGGCGTGCAGAGATCGAGCTGCAACTATGGTCATGATCAGCGGAAGTCCCTGGATTCTTTATATTGATGGCAGTATGTCTTGGCCAATCCGGTTTGGACCTCGAAATTTGGCTCGGGTATTCGGGCTGAATGGATAGATGCCGCGTGCACCGACGGCTTCTCGGTGCCCAGAACGCCAAATCATCCGGGTACATGTATATGTGGCCTTTGAAGGTCGGATGCTAATTGTGAAGACCTATTTACCGGGTGAAGGGAAGGTGAGAAGGCTCTATTTAGACTTGGCCGTGCTCGCAATGATCCGCAGGTACCGAATTGAGAATGCTGTGTGTCCAATAGTGCATGCATTTATATTGCAGGATAAATTGGGCCGTTCAAATTGAGGTAGCATTGTCTGTGTCTCGTTATTGATAAGTACGATAACGGAGAATACCAACAGCATGCCGAGCATATCGACTCCAAAAATACATTCAGTGCGACCAAGCCGGACATGGTCATCGTGAGTGTTCCGGAGAAAACCATAGAGGTACCTTGGTGTTAGTCGGGATCTGCCAAGACGAACTGCGATTCTCGGGCCCGACGGCCGCCGATCTCGATTACTCGGCCGGATCACGGCAATGCAATGACAAACGTTCTTCTGGAACGTCTACTTGTTGGGTGTGCCAGTCGTAGGTGAATTTTACAGGTGGGATACAGGCCTAGTCCATGCGAGGTGGTGAATTGTCCCCGACTGTGACAAACGGCGCGAACAGCTATCGCGGAAACAATGCGTACTGGTTCAAATCCTTCTGTCAGGGCTTGCAGCGTCTCATGCTGCATCCACACTTTCGCAGCAATACGGCCAAGATGGTCTTGGCGCTCCAGTAGGCATCAATCTGTCGGACAGATGATCGCCGCGAGCACGAGCTGAACGCTTGGCAGAGCGAGGTCTTCCTCGTGACCCTGCACGATGTCATCCGTGCTGCGCCAGAGACGGTGACGACGGAGCACGTCAACATGGTCCTGGTTGCACTTGGTAACGTACGCTACTTTTCATTACGCCTGTATCACCACCACGAAACCTACCAAGACACGATCACTGTCACAAGAAGCAGGGACGACCGTCTAAGCAAGAGAGATGTTCAGTTAGTCATCAGGGAGTCGTCCTATTAGATCTAAGTGGTCTCGTTTTTAATCTATATATATATGCCTCTTTAAGCAGTATATATTAATCCCTTTATATAGTGATAAATGCTTAAATACTTAGCGTTGAAAAAAAAATATAATGTTGATAACAGTAGGTTTTGAATATAATTGTAGCTTGCGGCTAAGTAAATAGTGATAGCTGTATAGATGAGGCTAGCGAGAATTGCTTTTGATGGCGCTATAGATTATTGATATAAATAGCTGAAGACTAATAATTAGGTAAATAGTTATATGGCGAAGATTAGAATAATCTCTTTATAAAATGAATTTTATAAATATAGTTTTAATTAAAAACTTAATCTCTTTTTATTTATATTAATATATATCTTTTTAAGGGATCTCTGAAAAAATTATAAGAATAAACTCTTAAGAAGACTTTAATTAGGTAAGTTAATATTATAGCTAATATTTAACCTTAAAATTAATTTTAATAAAAATTAAAATAGTAATTTAATTTTTTTACTTAGATTGCTTTTATAAATATATTGTAAAATTCTTAGATGAAGATAAAGATATTATTTATAATAGGATTAGTAATATAAAAGAGTGTAATAATATTATATTTTATTGGATTTATTATTTTGTTGTTAATAATGAAGTATTTCTTTAAAGGATTGAAAGGTAATTAAAAAATAAGGGGAGAAAGAAGGATTTTAATGTTCTTTCTTTAGAGAAGGGTGATGAGATGTTTAAAGCCGTTTGCGCCTTTGTGGATGAGCTGAGGGCTGAAGGATAGTTGGAAAGCTGAGTAGATAGCAGCCAGATTAATGAATAGTTGATTTAAAAAACAGTGTAGCCGAAGCCCTATTAGATCTAAGGCAACAGAAGAAGCAGGAGGCATCTGACCCTTAGACTACCGGCTCAGTTCGGGAGCCTCTCAAAAATGGACGGCCTCGTCGAGCGATATCTGGAAACAAAGCCGACAATGACCATGTTTATCTTGGTCCGCATACATTAATGGAGCTCCTGGAGATAGTTGAGCAGAGGTCAATGCGCGTGAGTCGCATCAAGACCAGGAGATGAAAGTGAAAGTGAAGGCTAAGAAAGTGAAGGAGAAGCAGAAGAAAGAGATGGAGCTAGAGAAGAAGCCCAAGGTGGCCGTTGCCCAGGCCGCTGTCATGGCTATAATGGTGATCTCGTCAGACACGTCCGATTCAAGAGTCATCTGAGGGAGACATGCCCGATATTTTCGGGTCCGACACTGACTCGGGATCATCGCGCGGGTCTGATGGAGGAGGCGACAACGAATTGGCGTCGGTGGGCTTGAGACCCGGGGAAAGGGAAGGCAGATTTATGAGTGATCATGTACGAAAAGTTTGTAAGTCACCACTCCCCAAATGTCATACCTCATCGGAGCCATCGTCTCGAGTGACTATCTAACCCTTTACCCCTCAATCGTACTGCACCTCATTTACGGCTAGGCTTCTGGCCGTGGATTAATTACCACAAGGGATGAAGCAGGTACTATTGCGATGGATGTTATACCAGAGGGGTTTACGCTCAAGGGATTTCCCCACAAGAAGAGCACTCCATTCCACAGAAATATGCTCCTCTTCGCCTGGACTCTCCATACTGGTCACTGATCAACGCCTTTTGTATGCCCAGGTGGCCTCGCTGTGAGCCATTGTACCACAGGTGGCTGTGTGACTGGACAGGAAGTCTGCTTGTCCGAATGCCTGAGTGAATGGATAGCTTGTAGTGATTGGCAGCCTAGCCTAGGTCTACTTAAGGCGAACTCCTTTGAGCCAGGAGGGCAACCTTTCTTTCATTGCCAACCCCTCACTGAGATAACATGAAGACATCGCGACTCATCAGCAGCGGCGACCACGAAAAAAATGGAACCAACCACATATTACAGAACAGGCGACACTATGACTGACTCAGTAGGTTCTCAAAGCGGGCCATATCATCAAGCCAGGCAACTGACTTATATTTGACAAAAGGAAGCGCCCGCGAACAAGACGTATCAACTGAAAGGGAGGATACTCGACCTCATTCCATCGGAATTTGTCCAAGAGGTAGAGGAGAACGGAGAGCTCCGTGCCATCAAAGACCATTGTATCGCAGGTGAGGAAGTAGCGCAAGCGTTCATTAACGAGATCCTCGATGGGATGGACAAGGCCCAATCTAAGCTCGAAAGTGCCCGTCACGCGGCTGAAGAGATGTCTGGGGCGCTTAGGGAGGCATGGTCCAGGAAATGCATTCAGTCACAGCATGAGGAGGATCTCTGGGCACGGTATGAAGCGCTCCATCGACAACAGAACGAAGCCATTGCTCACTCGCAGCATGCGGTCTATCGGGAAGGGTATCAGGAGTTCGCGAAAGCACAGCTTGCGCTCACACAAGCGCAGCAGGCGCTCAAGGACGCCCATTATGCGGTCGAACAGTTGGAGGCTGAGAGCCGGCAGGCACAGGCGATTTGTGACAAGTGTCTTAACGAAGAGCATTCCAGACGAAATCTCGGAGAGGTGGCCATCGGTGCGGTGCTAGAGAAGCAATCCAGACGCAGCAAGGGTGCTTGGAAAAGGATCCAGGCATTTCTCCCTGTTTGGAAAATCAAGCCCCGGACAGGACAGGCAGAGATGGACAATTACGCATAGGCTGCTTGAGAGTCTCTGAGCTCGTCCAATAGGCCATAGGCACACTCTGAAATTGACTACCGGCATTTACATCTTGAACTTGACTTTGGGTGGCCATTTCCCCCCTGCGATTCATCCTTCGCATTTTAGGCTTGCCTTCGTGGTCGTCATCAAGCTTGTAACACGCGGATACTGTATTAAAGAGTATAGTTCGAAAGTTTGGATTTTTGGCCATACTGAGAACCTACTGGCACAACATGAGTTGCACTTCATTGTAGTATTCCATGTGAAAGAAAACATTTCCACTCAAGTTGCAGATCTTCCAATATCGTTGGCATCCTTGCCTCATGTGTCTGTATCTTTACTGTCGATTGGATTACCACAATTGTGGTGGTCATCAGAGAAAGAGCCTGGTAGAAACAGATTGATTTCCCCTTTTTACCGCTAGTTTCAAACAGAATGGTCGCCATAACCAACGGAAGAAAACATACTAATTATATATCTAGCCATACAGCTGTCAGATACTTGAAATTCTGTTCTATGGGTAACACAACAGCTAGGATTAAATTAAATCGGGGAGAGGTCCAGCAGGTCCAGCCTGGAGGTCTCGCATTGGCATTCCCGTGAACACACTGGTTCGCCAAGACAGTCCCCAGCTTTGTTGGTAACGAGAGGATTCAGTTGGGCTTACTCCCCACCCGCCCTTTGCGCCGATCCTGCCAAAGTGATCACATTCGGCCAGCAGAGCCGCATGAGGCCTGCAGTAAATGTCACACAGACTTGCCGATCAGCCGACACGTCAGCTCATGCTGTTGGTCGCGACCATATCCAGCCACACACATTTTATCAAATACTCGGTACTTTACGTTGCATTATTGAAGGTTTTAGGCCGAAGGATTGTCGCAGGACCCATCGAGCCGTTGGCAGAAAGTTGCGGATAACAACACTCGCGGGCGCGTCTTGGATCATTCACAAACAAGACATTTATGGACCGTCCCACTTTTATCTTGTCCTGAAGGATTTCGCCTGCATTAGCCCTCGACTTGAGGTGGGGGAGCTAGGCAGACTGGCAGGAAGCCTTGGCCCCCAAAGGGTCTTGTGCCGCTCCCAATATTAAATACGGGGATTGTTGCCGCAAGATACAGCCTGTTTCTATCTTGTGTGATGGCCCCTGCCTTAGTGTTCTGCAGATTACTCATCCGTCTGCACGAGGCTTTTGGGGGATATTTCGCCCTATCTACAGGCCAAGTGGTCCTTGACCCGGGATTGTGAGAAAGTTCGGGGAATTCAAATGTCCCAACCATGCATGACTCTGCTCCTTGACTTCTACATTCTCCTTTGGTCACGCGCCTTTCGCGACCAGGCCCGGCCAGTCTTTCTCACAAAGGATCGAAGAATAGAGATATACGCTCCGTTTTCTCACCTTTCGTGCTGCCAATGGTCTAACTTTCAACCTCCCACACCATGATGCCCACTGGAGTTGGTGTGCCGGACACCGGGATGGGGAGAAATCCCACGTTCCGGGTTCAAGGCCTACCTGCCGGCATCGCAACAGATGACGCCGCTTCCATAATCGCTCAGCTTTTTGACACAGACTCCTTCAAATGCGCCCCCACAGTGCACTCCCTTGGGCCAGATCCTTATCATTATGGACGGTCGGTGGATATGGTCGGGACCGTAACATTCAGAAGGATTCCCCATGGTCTTCAGAACGATAGCGAAGTTGAGTTTACACAAACAGTAACGCTTCGAGGGGAGGAAACAAATATCGACGTGGTTTTCGACTCGAATTTCCTCGGATTTACGCCGCTGAACAATGTCAAAGACTCCGAAGACCACATGATCGAGTAAGGTCTGTTTCCTCTGCTTTCTTCAAAATGGATCATTGACACCTTTGCTTCAAGTTGTATTGCTGTCAGTGGCCTCGCCAGCCATGCCTTTGGTTCGTGGAAGAGCAGGGGAGGCCAATTTATGTGGCTGAGAGACGATAATGAATGGCGAACACCTAATGTCCGCGTCCTCTTGTACGGATATGACACTACCCTCGCCCGTAGCGAGTCATTCCAGAGCATTGACGACATTGGCACCACGCTGGCCAACCGGCTCTCCGGGATAAGAAATTTCTATCCAGTAAGTATGCCTCCGTTCAGATACTTTTACTTGTATCATAAGTGTAACCAGATGTAGGGGAAAATCAACTACGAGCCCCGACCAATAGTGTTCATTGCGCACAGTCTTGGTGGTCTAGTGGTGAAACAGGTAAGAGGCATTGGCATAAGTTACCAGCATCTTCACAAGATTGCCAGCTGATTCAAAGAAACTCCTGCAGGCTATTTGCAAAAGTATGCAACCCTTCCAGGAATGAACTGCCCAGCTGGGAAAAGCTCTGGCATGGTTTAAATCTTTCAAAGCAACAGCCTCCCTCAATCCATGCCTTTACCCCTAGACCGAAGCCCCATACCATCCTGAGCCTTGCCTTCTTTCTTGACTGCGAGGGAGAAGATCACTAATCCATCGAGTTGCAGTGGCAATGAGCCCAGATCTGAAAGTCCACGCTGACTGCGTGTATGGTCTTGTCTTCTTTGGGGTTCCGAATCTCGGTATTCGCATCGAACAATGGGTTCCCATGGTTCAGAACCAGCCCAACTCTGCTCTCGTAAATGCTCTGAGTCCGGGGAGTCAGTACTTGAACACTCTGCAGGAGCAGTTTGACTACCACTTCAGGCATCCGAATTCAAAGATCCTGTCCTGCTATGAGACCCGGAGGACGAAAACCGCGACGGTCTGAGCCCATTATACGCCTCAAAGAAACCACCTGAAAGATGCTGACTTCTTTCAGAAAGTCGGAGATGTGTGGAAGCAACAGGGTAATCCGGAGATTCTCGTGAATCAATCGTCCGCGACTCGAGCCATGAATCAAGCCCCCCCAGGCGTGCAATTACTCTCAATGCAGATGGAACAGAATCATGCCGACCTCCCCAAATTCCGGACTCGCAAAGATGAGGATTTCAAGTTTCTGCGGACATATCTCCAACAGTTCTGGAGCCATGCTGTGGAGGATATTCAACACCGAATCGGCTCTGAGGGTATGTAAACTTCCCAAGACGAAAAGAACATTGATACTGACTAGGTATGCGAAGATATTTATACCATGAATCCTGCACCTCAATTTGGGTTTCAGCGGCATACCATTTACCCCAGTAGCCTACAAGCCGTAGCTTTAAGGCCCGGATTATCCAGCCTCTCTTCCAGCGCTTTGGGACAGCCCGGGACTTCTCACACACTGCTCGGTATGCGCAGTGTTTCCAGTTCTGGGAATCAAACGGAGGGCTTTGCTGAGGATCACTCCACACAAGACTCTAGCGTTGCTTCTGAGATCTTGAGTTCGTCATTGAAGACCAATCCTCACGGTAGTATGTCCAACTCCAAGGAACTGGCTAGTTAGACATGTTAGTGCTGACTTTATCCCAGCACATCACAGTGATCCCAGTCAGGACAGAGTCCACTCTCCTGGCGGCAATCGACCGAGCATTGATAATAGTGGCAATACAGCGCCTGCAGGTGATTTGAGCAAGGACAGCCCAGACCAAGAGATCAAAACACCAGATCGATATTGCGAGGTTCCTGAACCCGTTGAGCTCTCTCTTGACGGAGATGCAGAAGCGTTGCAAGAACTGCTCTTGCAGAGAGACGATTTTGACACAGATTCACCTCAAAGCAATCAAGCCTTGCACTATGCCGCAATGCATGGTGATTTGGGGAGCATGAGCTGGCTTCTAGAAAAAGGAGCCAATATCCATGCTAGCAACAGCCAAGATGCAACTGCCCTCCACCTTGCTGTCAGCCAGGGTCATTTTGAAATTACCAATCACCTCCTGGATCATCAGGTTGACATCCATGCCAAAACTTCGACTGGCCACACAGCTGTTTACTATATACCTACTGGCAGATCCGATCTTTTGCGCCTTCTCTTGGCAGCAGGAGCTAGTGTTGACAGCAGAAGCTCCGGCGGGCACAGCCCACTATTTCTTGCGGTGGCATCTGGGAATTTGGAACGCACTGCAATGTTCCTAAACCACAAGGCTGACTCGAAGACAACACAGACATGTGTTGTGAAGTTCAAAGAAGAATCGATTGAAGAGCCCCGAACACCACTCCAACTCGCGGCCGAACGGGGAGACATTGAAATCTTCAAGCTACTTGTCTCCCAAGGTGCTGACATCCATGAAACGTATGAGCCCACAGGCAAACTCCTCGGTGTCGCCGCTGGTTCGGGATGTTGCGAAATTGTTCAGTACCTACTAAAAGCCGGAATCAAGACCGAAGCAAAGGATGACGATTCTTCGACTGCTTTGCACTATGCAGCTCGCTGGGGTCATGGAAAAGTCATCAGGCTTCTCATTGACGCAGGAGCAAATATCGAAGCTCGCACCAAAGTTGGACGATCTCCCCTCATGCTTGCAGCAGGCAATGGCTGTCTGGAGGCCACACGCATACTTCTGGATTATGGCGCAAACATTCAGGCAAGGTGCTCTCTGGGAATTAGTGCATTTCATAGGGCAGCCTTGCACACGAGTGATAAGCAAGTCGAAGTCATGAAGCTTCTCCTTGAGCGCGGGGCGAGTATTGCGTGGACCGTGACAAACGGCGAAAGCCTCAACGGACAACTCCCAATACATTGCGCAGCTTTCAGTGGCTCTCAACAAGGCGTAAAATATCTCCTCGACAATGGATCAGGTATTAATGCAGTCGATAGTCTGGGTGTCACACCACTGCACCTTGCCGTTGAAACGGGTCGAACAGACATGGCACAATACCTTATCAACCTCGGTGCTGACATTCACGCTCTCACCAATAGAGGTTGCAATGTCCTGCATATCGCGGCCGACCATAATCAGCTAAAGCTTATGGATCTTTTCCTGAAGATGGGGATGGATATCAACATTGTTGACAAAAACGGCCGCAGTGCGCTTCATTCGGCCGCAAAGGACCAATGCACAGAGGTGCTTGGATTTCTACTCAAAAAGGGAGCTAAAGCTCAGACTTGCGATTGTTTCGGGCAAACACCTTGGAGACTAGCAAAACACGAAAAGCAAGGCAAAGCATGCAAGGTACTGGAGAATGCAGGAGCAAAAGACGAATCTAAGACTGCATGGTATGTAATGACTATAGAAGTTCTTGCTTGTATTGCTCAGTACTGACTCGCTATCCCCAGGTTGAAAAGGAAAGTTTTCTTAAGAGAACGGAAATTCGCATCGGTTAGAACGGAGGATGCACCAGGCACAAACCCATTTCAGCCTTAATGTATAATTAACGCCCTGCCATCAAATTAATATAGTGCAACGTTAAATTGCCCTTAGCAATGAAATAAAATATTCTCATCAATCTATTATATATAGAGCTTTTTTTATAGTGATTATAGGGTCCAACAAACCAAGCCAGACTGCTTGGAAATAAATCACTTAGACATCGCGCGGGTTTTCATAATCAATTAGGCCGTGGCGCCTTGGAACGGCTTTGTGGGCTCGGACAGCTCGTCATGTCCGATAAATCGAATCAATGCAGGTACCAAGACGTCTGAAGATGAAGTACAAATCCAACGGCCACATCCAGTAGATTTGTAAATGGATCGCCCTTGATACAGATTAGGTGGAAGCAGTGGCTACGCGCCGATCAGGCTGGCTACACGGTCTATTCCCAAGCCATGTTGCATTGCACAGAAGAGACTAGTTCATAAGTGGCTCTAGACAAACCAGGGCCAAAAGTGGATAGATTGTACGTGAGGCTCTCGTTTCTCAACCGTGCTGACTATTTACAGCTGTGACCGTCCTCGGACCCCGCCTTCAAAAAAGCCCTACGAGCAAAATAAATCACTGCTGCGGCTTATAAGCTTCCACCTCAATCTCAATAAGCATGTCCGGGAACGCAAGCCGCGGGACCGAGAGCTCCGTGTGCAGCGGCCTGTGCGTGGGCATCCGCTCCCGCAGCTTCGCCATGAGGTGATCACGCGAGGCCTCCATGGAGACGGAGTAGGACCGGATCAGGTAGACGTCCTCCCATCCGCGCAGGCCCGCCGCGCGGAGGACGTTGTCGACGTTCTGGAAGGCCAGGTCGATCTGGCCCTTCATGTCGGTCGGGTCCAGCGCGCCCGTCTCGGTCCAGCCGCCCTGGCCTGAGGCCTTGACGATCGGGGTCCCTGGGATGTGGACCACTTGCGAGTAGTGGCATAGGTCGCTGTGCTTTTGGCCGGCGCCCTTCTCGTTGATGAAGTTGAGGGAAGACATTGTGTGGTGAGAACGGCAGTCGGGGGTGTCTCCGTTGGTGGTGATCGGAGCAGTGGCGGCGACTCCGGTTGGTTTGTGGTTCAATTCGGTGACTTTGAATTGTTTGCGTACAGAACAAGTATATATCGAAAATTGAAGGATGAAACTCGGTTCTGCTGGATTGAGCAAAATATTTCGATTCCAATACCGCTTAAATACCTTGGCACCGGTGTCTTGGTACGCCTGATCGGTTGGAGAACATGACGTTGAGTCGTGAAGTCGCCGACAGTGGATCCAAAGTCCCCGTAGCGTGTTGGAGAAGTACTTAGGCTCATCAGTCCGTCCGCAGCGGGTGTTCAATGGCTTCTCGGTGCACCAGAAATATCAGTACAAGTACCCCACTCGTATCGCCGCAGAAACTAGAGAGATTTCGCTGCCTCTTTCATGTGCACTGCAACAAGAATTAGCACCCATTCCGTGTGTTAAATCGGGAATCTCGAGGAAGAATTCAACTCACTGGCAGCATCTTCGAGATGCATCCATGCCTGCGAGAAGCCGTCGAGAACCTCCATGCACGAGGCGGCCCCATGCTCGCACTCGCTGAAGAGACTGCGGCTTCCGGGCTCATGTTCTGTAGGCGATCCATAACTGTCGACCTTTTGGCGAAGCATGAGAAACGTGTAGCCTGCGAGGATGATTGGGCAGGCAAAAGGAGTGAAGGTGTAGAACTTGTAGTCAGTGCCGGCCATGTTAACTTGTGACAGATCGGGCAATGTCTGAAGAATAACGCCTGCTGATTCGAGACAGTAGCGCAACGAGAGTGCAGAGGAGAATGGAAAGTGTCTGCCAGAGCTACTGCTACTCGCGATGCTGGTAGACGACTTGGGTACAATATTACCCGAGGCTGTAGACGTTGCTGGTGCGCTTCCGCGGAACGGATCATCCATATTTGAGCCGGGAGCACTGTCATCGTCAAGTAGTGCGCAGTAACGATGGACTTTGATACGCGCACTTTGAGTTGTCAGTCAGAATAATTGGGCTTGACAGCTGGGGACTGGGACGCAGTACGTACCTGTGCAGCCTGATCAATGCGACCTTTTTGTGGAACGACAACCGACACGGCGATATGGGGGCATCAAGCTCGGCCAGTGAGCGAGCTATCTCTCCATCCAAGGCCTGCATGCTCTTGCGTATGAGCTCCATTTCTGCGGGATTTCCGAACTCGCGAATCAAATTCACTAAGAACAGCGTTGCCAAAACGAGAAGTCGCTCCGCATTAACTTGAGTTTTCCAGTCGCCATTCTCTGGATACGCTACTGTGTATTCAGGGTCTTTGAAGGGCATAATTGGAGGCTGAATAACTTTTAGACCGTGAAGTGCAGAACTACTTTGAGCGAGTGAGAGGAAGAGCTTCACACTTACAACACACGAAACGATCGTTACGTTGCACGCACAAAGATACTGCGATTCCAGTCACATCAGCTCAGATTCCAAACGATAAGAACAACACGGGGAATCTCGACATACTACTGTCCACCAAGCTCGTTGGCGTGCATCGTGAAATGTGGATTGTTTGCTGGATGGCTGGATATGCAGCTGCAGCCGCATTGCGCTCTCCACGGCTTCTCTGGTCAAGCTTTGCATCTTTTCCATGTTCCCATTCTGAAGGTACTCGTATTGACCCAGAAGGCACAGAGCCAGAATACTCTCGACCTCGCGTGGTACCAATGGATGCGCAGGATTACGGACTAACCCCGACCCGTCTTGTGACCACTGGTGCTCGAATATGATGCTGTCATATGCGCGCCGAGCGATAGCGTCCGAGAACTGTCGGCGCATGGCCGGGGTGTTGGTCTGATCCGTTCCAGGCATTGGTATCATAATCACTATGGCGAGGATGGCAAGAATCAGAGGGTTTGACGGAGAATAGTTCGGCAATTCGTCAAAGCTCCCAGGAATCCACTCGACAGGACGATCAATAGGACTGTATCTGGGGTTCGGCAACGCCGGCAATGTTGGGTGGATCCATACGTAGTATGCGTCCAGGCTGAGCAGGCAGGCTGGTGAGTATTGAAGAAATTGGCAGGAAGGGGTCACGTATTTGGTCACTCACATATCGTGATCGCATTGATACTGTCGGAGAACACCAGGTCCCTGGAGGTTCTCGTTGTCCATCAGCAGGTCGAGAGAAGGAGTGAAGGGGTAGCTCGCGTTGAATAACAGGGAATCAAAGACAGCGTCGTTGTCATCGATTAAAAGGTCCGGGAAAACGTCGAGGTCTGGGTCAAGTTGTGTGGGAGCATTATTGGATGCAGCGGTGCCCTCAGGCGCATGGCTATCTGGACGGAGCGGCCTGATAGAATATGATGCCGAGTTTTTGAGTCGTCTCCCACGGCGACTCTGGATGTAGACGCATTGCTTGCCCATCCTCAGACACTGCACCGTTAATCTCAGTAAGCATCCACAGACTTGGTAGATGGCTTTTGAAATGGATTTTTTCAATGGGTAAAGGAAATACATACCCTTTCGCAGGTCTCGAGACCATCGCAGCGGACTCTTTGCGATCGGCTGTGGTTCAGTCAGCCATTTGGCACTGGACAAAGTGACGCGGACGGAACTCACGTACCATGCAAGACAGGCAAGCTTTACTGGACGCCTACCGGGCTTCGCCGCCGGTGAGAAGGCTTCCATGATCTCCTAGGTTGATTAGAACGTGTAAAGAAATGCATATGAGTTTATGCGCATCCGTGTATCAGAGTATGTAGAGACATGCAAGTTTGTATAGATAGTCTGTGTATGCGAATACGCAGCTTGAGGGACATTGAATTTGGAGGCAGCCCCACACCAGTCATGCACCAAGGATTAGTCATCCTCACGTCAACGACAACGTCGATTCAGTTCTCACCCGCGGATTTTATCCCACAACCCTCATGCATCGGCAGACCGGGCCTACATGGAGCTGTCCCGTGCCAAACGAACCTTCACTTGCACCCACTGCAAGAGGGAGTTCAGGCGCCTCGAGCATCTTCAACGGCACAATCGTACCCGTACGTGTGGCACTTGGCGCAATCTGGCTCAGGGTCTTGTGAGCCAGAGTCCGCATCGCGGGTACGTGAGAGAGTAAGAATGCAAAGCTGATTGACAAAACTGCAGATACGAAGGAGAAGCCTTTTGCTTGCCACTGTGGAGACTCATTCTCCCGTAACGACCTCTTGAAACGACACTCGCGTATCGCCCATCCGCCTCCGCCGACTCATGCGTCAACCGCGTCGGGTGTTGGCTTAGATGCTCTGTTTCCGGATAGCAGCGGGAGCCTTGCCCAACCAGCTTTTTCGGAAGGCCATTCTGATGGTACCGTCATAGTTGAAGCATCTCTATCTGGCCAGGATGGCCAGGATCCCGTCAGACGAGCTCTCAGCCTCCCTCTTCCTCCAGAGTATCGACACGTCGGTCAGTAACCCGGGTGACTGATGAGCTTCCGGAAAAGATTCTACGGCCCCGTATTGACAGCCAGTAGAGGAAGCCTTTCGTTCAAGCAATGGTGAAAATACTCTCCATGATATACTGCAAGGCCTGCTGGAAGATACCAAATTACCAGCTGACCGTCTCTCGCATAACGGAGGCGCCATTGCTACTTCCAGCGACGACATTTCTGCCTTCGTCCATCAGTCGCCGTCGAAACCGAGAGTCGACGCAGGATTTCATACCAAGCATGTGAATCCAGATGGATCGTGGTGCAACCCCGGCCTACGAGGCCTTGCCGGCATGCGACACCACTTGGTGCAATCACTGCGACGCCATGGCTGCACCGCCGAACCTCTACCGTCAGAGCAGAGTCTCTCACGCTACATCCATGCATTCATGGGCGGTTTCCACGAACGATACCCCGTGTTACACACACATACAATGCCGCTCACCGACCTGCCCGCTGACCTAGCCTTCGCCTTGCTTGCCATCGGCGCAGACTCGTGCGTCGAAACCAAAGCAGCGCTTTACCTGTTTGAATCTGCAGTGGCGGTCTCACCCGCTCGGCTAGGACAGCGGCAAAAAGACCTTAATATGGTGCTTGCAAGCCATGAAATGCCCTCCACGGCAACGGCGACGCCAACTCTGGTGGGCGAGGACTCGTGGCTCGATAAGTCATCGCATGTGCTTTGCACAATGACCCTCCTGACTGCCTTTGCGCTCCAAAATCGCAGCTCGCCCGCGATGCGCGTGATGTGGTCTGTCCAAGGTATTCTCGCCCACGAGCTGCGTCAAAGCCTGTCCCTCTGTGACAGCCAAGACGAATTAACCTACGACCACCCCACAGCGTGGTCGGAGTGGGCGAGGTGCGAGAGCAGGCGACGAGTAAAGCATGCCGCATTCTGCGCGCTGAGCCTTGTAAGCTTGACTTTTGATTTCCCGGCGGCTGTACGGTTCGAACAGCTCCATGTTGCCGTGCCATGCTCGGCTGAGGAGTGGGATGCGCCGAGTCCCGAAGAGTGGCTGCAGGCGCGCAAAATAATTCAGCCTAAGCCGTTGTTGCTATCCAATATCCTCGAGGCGTTGCTCAACGGTGGCGGCGACATAGCGGCTCCGTCTACAGCCCTTGGCGACTTCACCATACTCCACGCCATTTTGCAAAGGATTCAATCAATCCGTCAAGTGTTCCCTATTATACCGGAGGAGATACAGACGAATTTAGAGTACGTCGTTTTTGCAGTATTTTTCTGTCCCAACTTTGCTCTTAATCTCGCATTTTCCACGTTTTGTTTTGCACTGACTGGAAACCTCTTCCATAGATCTGGTCTTTCTTCATTGACAAGGCCGTACTCCATGCCAACTTATCCCCGAGGTCTCGCGGTGTACGCTCTCTCAGGCGTAGCCTACACGCAACTGCTCCTGGCTGTTGGACAATGCCCCTCAACCTCACAAGATGCCACACAGCTAGCCACACGGCTTCATAGCTTGCCACCCCCAGCCCGAAGTCCCCGGCTGTTTCCGGCACTCCGTTGTGCGGCCCATTTACTGAGCGAGCAGGTATCGACCGGTCTTGGTATGAGAAACTCTCCATTGGACGTCGCCAATGATCCTCAGGGCTTGCTTTGCACCGTGAGACTATCGATATTTCTTGTCAAGTGGCTGCTGCTCATGGCCGGCATCGACCATGAGCAGACTCTGACAGGTAAGCAGCTTTTTGCCCCATTGGGTAAATCTTGTGCTGATGTTATCCCTGCAGAGGACGAGCAGCAAATCATCCAGTCTGTAGGGGACGTAGTCCAGGAAGCTAGACGCTGTGTTGAGCTTGAGACTCTATGCGACCGTGAGGATCTGTCGAGTATCGCCATTGGAGTCCTCGAAATCATGATCCATTTTTTTCAAAGGAGCCACAGGGAACATATCAATCTCGTCGGAAACGCATTTGGGTTGTACGCCGCCATGCTCCGAATTCCAGGCGAGGATCCAGATTTTCAGGCAAATGCCGATCACGCGCGGGGAGAAACTTGGTGACGACTACCCACGCGGTATGAAATAATAGCTGGTTGATACGTATCCCAATTTTTTGCAACGAAATCGTGATGATTATTCATAACCTATGCTATTGCTAGCCTAACACTATTCTTAAATTATCGTATATAAGACCTCGTGTAGAGATGATAAAGATCCCAGCAGGAACTGCCACCGATGCGTATGACAAAGTTGAGAATAATTGTTTACTGCGGGTCATATTAGTAATCTCACTTCAAAATCTTTCAGAGGAAGCACTATACTCACCACTTCAATCCAGCGGGCCATCCACTTTTCCACGGTAGCCTTGGCCTCATCGACAAGGCCCAGCTCGAGCATCAACTGCACACTGCCGCGGATTCCCGACTCGAGGGCCGATGCAATCCAAGCGTGCGTATATGAAGTGTGCTCGCCAACGAAGATCATCTGGTAGAGATTGTTAGTATGGAACAACCTGCATTAGTTTAGTGCAAGACAGAGGTTCTACCACGTACATTGTTGTGAGTCTTGAAGTACTCGGGCAGGTAAAGCTCGTGCTGGCCGATGAGGGGACTTGCCCACGACCCGCTCTCGAGCGGATCAAGGGACCAACACCGCCTGTCGTATTTGCCGGTGTACTGCTCATTAACAATATCGCCGTGGATCTCAGCCATGGCCTGCAGCACGTATTGCACGTGCTCCTCGTCGCTTGCAGACACCCATCTCTCGCCCCACTGGCCACCGCTGATATAGCTGCCTATTGAAAGTGTAAGTATCGGCATTTTGTTTCATTGTAGCCGGGCCAGGGACGGATTGCCTACCTAGCATGCTTGCGGGGCCAGTGCCGTTGATGTTGTACGATGGGTAACAGACCGAGCCGATCCCCGGTATATCCGTGTCGGTAGAACAAGAGCCGATGATGGGGTTGTCCAGGTGCTCCCAAAAGCGGGTCTCGAACTCGAGGGCGACCTTGCAAGCTTGCTCGTAGGGCATGTGCTTGATTGCATTGGTCATAGTTGTCGACATAAGGCTCGGCAGCCTCCAGTTCTTGACGACACTAAAGGGCACCGCGACGACGGTGTAATCGTATGCCGAGCTCTGGAATTCCGTGTCGGTGTAGTTGTCGCGCCACTGCAGGCTTACCTTCTGGGTCTCGTCGTCCCAGCCCACGCGCTCGATCTTGCGGCCCATGGTGGTGTAGTTGTCCACCAGCGGGTGGAAGGATGCCGGGAGCCGGTTCAGGCCACCGTCGATGGTTGCCCAGGTGGCGGCGGAGAAGTAGAGGCCGTCGTACAAGTCGTCCCAGAAGGAAACACCAAAGTTTCCGTCAGAGACGACGTCAGTGTCGTTAAGGTTCGCTTTGAGGTAGTTGACCATGTAGGCAAATTCGGACCACTGGTCGCCCGGAAGGCCGTCAAGACCAATTTCTACCGTTTTGTCAGATGACGACTGCACCATCTTAAGGATGGTAATATCTTTCAGTCAAGTAAACACTTACCAAGGAACTCCTTGTGAGCTGCGAACATGTTCATTGCCATCTCAGCGTAGAACTCTTCATCAGTTGTGATCGACTCGATGTGATCCTCCAGAGCTTGGGTTGATGGCAGATTCTCCCTCACAATCGACAAGGATGGGTCAGCAGCAACCTGTGAGATAGTGGGCGGCAATCCATTGTCCAGCTTAATACCATCATGGTAATATAGCCCGTTGGGATTTGATTGGTACCAAGGGATAAAATCAACGCTCCAGTTGGCAGCATGGTTGTTTAGCTCGTTCATCTCAGCAGCGAGGTCGAACACAAGGTGATGGTCGGTAATGTTGTAAGTTTCATTTGCAGACGAAATCCATGTCAACGGGAAACGCATGGGACCCATTTCTAGGAACCTCAGTCAGCCATTGAGTTCTCTCACCACACCTGACGAATGGATACTGACCCTGGTACGAGTAGTCGAATGGTCCTCCCGACAGGTAGGCCGTGTGGACTCGACCACCAAGCCTCTCGCTGGCCTCGATAATCTCCAAATTCTTGAAACCAGCCTGTCTCAAAGACAAGAAAGTCATGAGCCCAGACATGCCGGCACCGACGATGGCGATGTGCTTGCTCTTGGCCTCCTCAACGTCCACGTAGCTGTGGTTCTTTGCCTGAAGCAGCTCGACGCCGTCAAACCAAGGTCCCCAGACGTCAATACCGGTGTCATTGTTCATCGGAATTGCTGGGGATTCACCACCACCGTCACGCTTCTTCATCGCAGAGCGTTTGTGGAATTCCTCAAGCCCCCTCTTCCGGCTGCGCTGAGAAGCAAGCTGCTGGGCTTCACTCCTGCCAACTAGAGAGCCAGTGTCATCCCAGGCCGAGATACAACCACCACCAAAGGTGTCCTCAGGAATCACCCAGACAAGCCTGTGGCTGGCGCCTGATGGGCTGTGATGTGCGATGACATGATGCGAGTCGGTCTGCTTCTTGTCTAGGCACGAGCCATAGGTAAAGTCAATCAAACCCTCGACGAGTCTGTCATAGGTGACATGGATGTTCGCCGCTCGGGAATTAAGCTCTGTCCGAATCTCCAGACGGACGGGGTGCGCGGAGATGGAGGCAGCGTAGACATTCTGGGCCAGCGACAGAACGGCAAGGCCGGCCTCGGGAAGCATGGTCGCGAGGGAGATCTTCGCGTCGTACAAGGGGCAGAAGACAGTCAGCCAGAAAAGGGCACGATGGTGAGCCAGGAAGTAAGACACAGCGAGAACAAAAAATCAAATGAAAACTCCTCTGTATCTATAGTTGTTGTATTCTCTTCTTTACCCACATGTGCACAGGTTCTACCTGGGGACGAAAACGTTTGTCATCACCGCAACTTCACCGGCGTCATGTCCAAGGCATCAAAGATAAGCCAGGGGTTTTCCAGCTATTGGCTCACATAATACGATGGCTTGACTGGGCTGTAAGCAGCACGCTGAGACATCACGATTCACAATCATGTGGATGATTACTAGAACTCGAGGAGGATGAGCTCGTCTCAAAGATCAATCTCTTTAGTAATAAAAAGCTACATAGTCTCTTATCGTCACTACACCAACTGGGATGGAACATCAGTCATTCCCCTATAAGGAGCATTGTTGACGGTACAATAAGAAGTCTATCCCCGTTATCAACATACCCGCCCGCGGATAGTCTGGACGGGCCGGGAATCGGAATTCGCAAGTCGGGCCCATATCCAGAGATAGCTGACCACCACCCAGCGTGCCCTCCCGACGTCGCACACCTGGCAAAGAGGATTCCCAGCAATCACAGGCCCACGCGTACCGGCAGCCTGGTATCGAGCCGATACTATGCGGATGATAGGCACTGATCGGTGATGCCGGCTCCGCGTGATTGTGATAGGCCTGGGCATAAGCCTATAGCTTCTAGGTAGCACTTTCGCTCCCCGGGCGGCCGAGATGATCCGAGGTGAGATTGTGGCGGGCGTAGGATTCTGTGTGCACATGTGTGCGACTGGAAACTGCAAGTAGGAATGTGCCAAGCACATCGAGCGACAAATGACCTCAGCCATCTTGTTGACTCAGAATGGGGATAACATTCGGTATGGCCGCCACACCTTTTTGACAGATCTGACGAAGCAGTCTTTTCATCCCGTGACGATTTCAATCTTATTACCCCAGAATACTGACCACAATTCTTTGGCTGGAAGGCCTTGGGCAGGGCTTTGGAATAGCGCAATTGCAGACTTATGAACAGGCATAAATGCTCAGACGGGATTGCCTCAAGGGGGGCATTGCATTATACCACAGAGAGAGAGTAAGCATGGCTGAAGTGAGATGCACCTGAGCAAGATGTAATCCTGCGAATCGCAAGTTCGAGAATTCACATGAGTCATTTTGTTTTCTATCACACAATTCAGCCAAACATGGGACATGCAAGAAATTCTGATGGTTTTCCTGTAAAGTTGTCAAGATTCTCTGCGTTCTTGTCTCTTGATGCAGAGTGCAAAACGGTTGGCACAAAATGACTCCATCATGAGTTGGGGGAGGAAATGATCATCGGTTGAACCTAGGCAAGCTGCCACGCAGAAACATGTCCTACCTCAAATATCTCTCAACGGCGTCGCCTTGTTACAGCACATGGGTACGGGCAGGGATGGGAAGCCCCTGGTATCTCCTAACCCTAAGATGTTCCCGCCGTGTCCCCTCCCCCATTACCTTTAGCACGCTTTAGATCAGCATGCAAGATGGCGGGTGGATAAACATAAAATCAAGCTGGAGTAGTCTAATTTGGCCTGCATACGAACGCGATCGGAAGATTCCATGACATCCACATTTAGCTGACGGCCCGTTAGACGAAGTTAAAAAGCGAGGATCTGCCCAATGAGCTCGCGTGCTGCGCACGTACATGGTTGTCAGTCGGAGGCGCTCCGTGTTTCAGAGTCGACTGGTTCTTCCTGAAGTAGCACAACCGCAACAACTTCGTGTGTCAGACATCGTCTGGTAACTCTAGCCTGGCGCACCGGACGGGGGCGCAGTGTCTCGTGCTTGGTGAGAACGCTACCTTCGTCACTACCGGGAGTCCGTTCCCCTGAATCGGCAATACCTGCTGGTGGGTTCCCTCATGAGGGTGATTTGAGGAACAATCCGTACTCCTTCACTACCTACGGACCTCGATTTCGATTCGAGCTACCACCGTCCTTTCTTTTCCCTTTCTTCAATTCATTGTTCGTTTCGCAGACCACCCTGCGTCATCAACGAAGGCTCGAGTCTGCTATTCTTTTCACCCTGTCTGCAGTCTGGACTGTCGCTCTTTTCGTGTTCTTGCTGGCAAACCCTCCTTTTAATCTAGATACACAAGCTCGCTAAGCCTGCAGACAAGCAAAAAGCTTGACGTGCCAAGTCGCCTCACGCTTCGTCTAACTCTCCACCTACTGCACAATGTTTTCCAGCCTCACCAAGACGGCGATCGTCGCCACGCTGCTTGGAAATGCGGCTGCTGTCATAGATCCCATCGTCGCCAAGGTAAGCCCACATTTCCACCACTGGGACCCTGGATCTGCATCTAATGATCTGCATCAGGGCCAATATTTCTTCTACTCGTCAAACGGCACACAATTCTTCATCAAGGGCGTGGCATATCAACAGGGCATCGGCCCCGGCGGCACAGCAGAGGGCGGCGCGGCCACATTCATCGACTCGCTGGCGGACACGGCAAGCTGCGCGCGCGACATCCCCTTGCTGCAGCAGCTGGGCACCAACACGATCCGCGTCTACGCCATCGACCCCACGGCCGACCACCAGGTGTGCATGAACGCCCTCGCCGACGCGGGCATCTACGTGATCGCAGACCTCAGCGTGCCGGGCGAGTCGGTCGAGCGCGACAACCCCAGCTGGAACACGGACCTCTTCGCCCGGTACCAGGGGGTCATTGACAACCTCGGCCAATATCCGAACACGATCGGCTTCTTCGCCGGCAACGAGGTCACCAACAACAAGACCAACACCGCCGCCTCGGCCTTCATCAAGGCCGCCGTCCGGGACTCAAAGGCGTACATCCAGTCCAAGAACTTTGGCCGCTGGCTCGGTGTCGGATATGCTACCAATGACGACGCTGAGACCAGAGATAACCTGGCCAACTACTTCAACTGCGGCCAGGACCAGGCCAGCGCCGTTGACTTTTGGGGGTACAACATCTACGAGTGGTGCGGCCAGAGCACGTTCCAGGCGAGTGGGTACGAGGAGCGGACCCAGGCCTTTGCCAACTACTCGGTGCCGGCTTTCTTCTCCGAGTATGGATGCAACAACCCCGGCGGTGGAGCCGCGAGAGTCTGGCAGGAGACGGGAGTGCTGTACAGCGACCAGATGAACAAGGTCTGGAGCGGAGGAATCGTCTACGAGTACTTCCAGGAGCAGAACGACTTTGGTAAGTTGCATTTTTGCATGCCAGGAGTGGCAGGCAAGGGGGGAGGGTGAGAGAGAGAACTAATCACCAACCAACCAGGTCTCGTCGACCAATCCGGCACGACCGTGACGCCCCGCAAGGACTTCCAGGCCCTCGCGACCGCCATCAAGAACACCGCCGCCGACACCGCCAACCCGAGCATCTCCATGAACTCGTACACGGCGTCCAACGTGCCCCGCGACTGCCCAGCCGTGACGGCGGGCCTGTGGGAGGCGGCCGAGGCGCTGCCGCCCACGCCCAACGCGACGCTGTGCGAGAACATGGTGGCCTCGTCGTCGTGCGTGCCGACCGAGGCGACCACGGGCGACGCCGAGAAGATCGGGTCCCTGTTCGGCACCGTCTGCGGCATGGACGCCAAGGCGTGCGCGGGGATTACCTCGGACGCGGCAACGGGCACCTACGGCGACTTTGTCATGTGCAACCCCGTCCAGCAGCTCACGCACGCGCTCAACGAGTACTACGCCAACCAGAAGAAGGCGAGCACCGCGTGCGACTTTGCCGGCCAGGCAAAGGTGGTGTCGCCCACCGAGGCGGCCATCACGCCCAGCTCCGGGTCCACGTCGGGTGCGGGTACTTCTGGGTCTTCTAGCAGCGGATCGTCGTCGTCGAGCGGTGGTTCCGGCTCGGTAAGTGGCACCAGTGCGAGCCCCAGCAGCCCAAGCACCAGTGCGAACAACTCCACCGCCCCTGCTTCTGCTTCTTCCTCGTCCTCGTTGTCTGGCGGTTCTTCTCAGCAGGGTGGCTCGGCCGCCGCCGGCGGCTCGTCGGTGTCCCAAAACGGCACGGCCAGTTCTTCTGGGGCCGACGGCGCCGGCGGCAAGTCTTCGGGCGGCGGCGACACCACGGCTGAGAAGGGCGGCTCCTCCTCTGATTCTGCCTCGTCTGCGGTCAGTTCATCTGCGGCCCCTGCTTCTGCGACTGCTTCTTCATCCTCCTCTGCAGAGGGTTCTTCTTCTGCAGGTGCTTCTGATACTTCCTCCTCCGATGCCTCGTCCGATGCTGCCTCTGATGCCTCTTCTGCTGCTTCTTCTGCTGCCGATGCTTCTGCTGCGAACCCTGCCTCTGTCGTTTCTAGCGCGAGCGAGAGTGCCTCTCAGGGATCTAACAGTGCCACCGTCATTCAGGGTTCGAGCGACGCCGGCCGCACCTCCGTCGTGGGGAACACCGGCCTGCTCCTTGCTGCTGTTGCAGTCATTGCATCGACTCTGCTATAGGGGAAATAGGGGAAATTCGGGGAACACATACGGTACGGTACCAGGACTGTTTGGGATTTTCGGCATCTGGAATGGGCGTTGCATAGAAACCGAGGCTAGACCTTGATGAACTCCATTAATTGAATGCATTACAACACAACCATATACTTATTTGTCCAACTGTTTGGCTCATTCCACGCGTCTCGGCCCCTCGCGTGTAAGGATTATAGACCGAGAGCAGTCTATCAGAGGGTATCCATTCTAATCCATCGTTGATCTCAACCACCCGCACAATATTCTAACATGGGACACAGGCCAGCTGCCTGAGTTCCTGTCCATCTTCTCCTTTCTATCGGACCTTGCGACCGCAGCTATCATCTCTCCCTGTGTTGCGCCAGAGTGATGGCTCCTGATATAGCAGGCGAAGCACCCCATCCCGTTAGATCTCACGAGACACGGCATACTTGCTCCTCTTCCGCAGCTTATACCCCCACTTGTACAGCGCATAAGGCACAGGGACAAGAACGCACGAGATGCACGCCAGTATCGTCAGCGTGTAGTGGACGCCCATGTCGGTGTAGAACGGGATGCCCACGACCGTCATCCCGCCGGCGGCCATGTAGCGCACGAGGGCGGTAAAGGTCAGCGCCGACGCCGAGAACATCTCGTACGAGTCGATGACGTACATGTAGGCGCAGATGAAGATGCCCATGACGCCGAAGCCGAACAGCGCGGCGGCGAGGATGGGCGACCAGATGCTGACGTTGGGACTGGCCGTCCAGCCCATCCAGAAGAGCGAGATGGGGATGCTGACGGCTGGGCCGAGCATGGCGTACCAGAGGCGGATCTCCGGGTTGAATTGTGATCCTTCGCCCCGGGATTCGGCCTCTTTGACTTGCTTGACTGTCATCCGGTAGACGATCGGTATGAGCAGGAAGGTGAATTGCAGTCCGACAAACATCGAGATGAAGATGATGTTGCTTAGGCCTTGGGAGATGCCGTAGGTGTACTCGAAGATATAGGGCCATCCGATGAGGAATGTGAAGAGGACGATGTAAACGACCGACAGGTATACGGTCATGGCGAGGATGATGGGCTCGGTGAACATGAGGAACGGCCTGGTCATGCTGACCTTGAGGCGACTGAACAGCGTCGCCTTGACAATCTCATGCTCCGAGCGGAACCGGTCGTCCCCCGTCACACGCCGCAGGTGCTTCGCCTTCCAGCGCAAGAGCAGCGGCGAGTAGGTCTCAGGCATGAGGAAGAACACCCAGCAGACCACCAGCCCGGACAGGATCAACATGGTCCACTCAGTCCACCGCCAGGTCACAAGCGTCGAAGGCCCAATATACGCCCCCATGACCGCGCCTAGCATGGGGCCCCCAAACGCAGCAATCGCGTACAGCGGGAAAGCCCACGTCTTCTCGATACTGTCAAACATATCCGACACGCTCCCGCCCGAGCACACAAGCGGCGTCGACGCCGAGCAGCCCGCGAGGAAGCGGAACACGATCTGCGCGCCGAAATTCGGCGCCAACCCGGACGCCATGATCCACACCATGAAGACGGCCATGGACCCCGTGTAGACGGCGTTGCGGCCAAACGTCTCGGAAAAGGGCCCCGCGACCAGGCTGCCCATGCCCATGCCGATCAGGTACAGGCCCGTGGCCAGCGACTCGGCGACCTCGCTCACGCCGAGGGAGGATGCCGCCTGCGGGAGGACGGTGGCGTCTATGCCTGAGGCTGCGCCCACGGCGGCGGCGATGAGGGAGATTTGGAGGGTGCAGCTCACGCGGCGGGCGTACTGTGGGCTTTGAGGTTAGCTACTCAGGGGCTCAGTGATGGGATGTGATCACGGAAGAGGGTGGACTTGGGAGTTGGATGTTGCCTCCTCGTAGATTGTCTCAACCTGCGGTCTGATGAAGGGCTCTGGCGGTGCAGTGAGATATTCCACGACAGTGGTAGCTGCACATCCTCGTTGAGTCACAAGCCAACTCCAGTCGCTGCTTACCGTCCAATTCCGCGGGTTCAGAGGGTCATCGGGGCCTTCCCAGCCCACAACAAAGACCTTTTCGCCCTTGCCCTCATGCGTGAGTCGGTCTCGCGCATGCACGCCCGTCAGCGAGTGGCCCAGGGCCGCACGCGCGGTGTACTGCGTGGCCGCAGTGAGCACGCGCTGGGCGGTGTTCGAGACCCCATCCTGCGCTTCAGAGGAGTTGCTGCTTCCGCTGCTCAGCGAGGGCCGCGGGATGAACTCGGCCGACGGGCGGCGGCTTGGCTCGACATCTTGGGGGGCGGTCTTCTCCGGGTCGGATTTGTAGTCGCTGGGTGCAGCCGTCGCTGCTGGTGCCGGCTCGCTGTCCTCGGCGTCGAGGGTCCGCAGCCGCGCCCTGTCCTGGTCCCGCTCCACCTGCGCCTTCACTGCGCTCAACAGGTGTCTAGATTGCCGGAGGGATTGCATTATTGCTTACCGGGGCAGGATACTATGTCCTTTGATCCGGAGATTCAGAAGACTTGTGTATGGTGCTGGAGGAGAATGGGTTGTCAAGATCGACCTGGCATCAACTAGTACTGACGGCGAATTGGGCGAGGTTTTATCCTGCGGAGATGGCACTTTCCAACGGCGGTCTCGGAGCGGTGAGTAACAAGACAGCAAGAAGACAGATGCATGGTGACTACTTTGCCGATTTTTTTTCTACCAGACCGATTTATCACAATGCACAATTACTAATTTAGTGCAGCAGAGGTGCGAACTTTAACCCGCCCGGGAAAAGAACGGCAATAAAGACGGCGAGTACAGTGAGTGTATAGACCCGCTATGATGTCGGCGCTTATCAACATGATCGGTACTTACTCCCAAGCTTGTCATATCAGCACCTCGACCACGTATGCATGCGCCCTTTTGATTACCACCCAAGCTGCAGAATCTCTTGATCGACCGGCATTAGGCACTTCATATACCAAACAGCGAATCGCGAACCGCGACAGTATGTAGGACGAAGCTATATAGTCTGCTTCCAGACTCATCATCTCGCATGCTTGACTGCACAGTGCGAGACGGAAGTACCCACGCAGGGAGAGCTGCGCATGTGAAAGCTCACATCACGACGGTACCTAGCCCCGAGCGCCGACGGACCAACGAGTCCAGTCCTGATCCTCTGAAAATCCACACAGACGGTGTGAGTGTATCCATTTTCGCTCTATTTCAAGTCTTTAGACTCCTTGGAGTTTACAGACCTGTCAGAGATCTGAGACTTCCTGGACTTGTCGGAAGCTTGGGACTTTTTGGAGTGATCAGAATAGATCTACAGACTTCTTGGAGTCTTCGGAGCTGGTAGAATCGCGGGATGGGGGCCGTAGGGAAGTAGATTTGTCAACTTCTTGCGATATTGACCCAAGATTGATAGGTAACTGTTGAGTTTTTGAAGGTTTGGTCAACACGTAGATGTAAACAAGATTAGTACTTGTACACATTGCTCTCCTGTATCGTCATATACATATCTGCTTTGATAAGTAAGGAAGGACCGGTGTGGGCGCACGCCTCCTTGGCCCAAAATGGCCTGGCCGCGGATCAATAGGACCACAGCCACTCAGGCCACTGTCGAGGACCTGAGAATGAGAGACAATGGCAAGAGAAAAGTCCAACCAATTGGGATCTACGTTTGGTCCTTGAGCCATAATTGGCCGGTGAAAGTGCCAACAACTTTGAGAATCAAACCAACACATTAATTGTGCCAATCAAATCTATGACTGATTCGAAGGCTTATGAGTCACCGGGGTCGGCGACTGGCCGGGACCCATATTGAGTCGGCCCCAACTCCGCCACAACTGACCCCTGGCCCAACCGGTCAGACTGGTCGGAGAAGCATTGAACTAACTGGCACCTGCAAACCTTTCGGGTGGACAATTCTTCAACTCCTTGTTACTTTTGGCTACCTATCTCAGTAATCATGACATACCCTGTCCGCAAGTTGATGCAGACCGGCCATGCCTACGATCAACCGGATCTAGAGACTCTAAGAGATAACCTCCCTATCTTCATCGACGACGAGCCAGAACAGATTGTGTACGCCTTCGAGACCGGCCTGAATTCTCTATCTCCGCTGTCCCCGTCAGTATCAGTTCAAGAGGCAGCACAAACTCTTTTCGTCGAAATAAACAGAATCCTGCCATTAACAGCGGACAAAGATCGGAATGCGTTTCTACTGGAGAACCTGTCCACGCTCTTTATGCGCACAGCTCAGCAGACTCCAAGTCGACATATCGGCCAGGATCTGCTTGTCAGCATTGTCAATTTGATCACAGTCTCACCGGAAGAGGGATGGCGCGAAGAATTTTTAATAGCGTTCGGGATGAGATTGCGAGACGGCTGGAGCGGTAGGTTCTGAATACACCTAACGTCTTTAATATTTCCCACTCTGAGCGTTTTTGCCAACATATTTCACCCCTAGGGTTCACTATGGAAGACGGGCATGAAGTGGATGAAGTCCAGACTCCTGATGAGTGGCTTAACCTTAATTCCTTTAGTGCTCGTTTGTTCGGATCCGGAATAATGCGATGGAGGAACTTTCCTATATGGGAGATAAGAGAAGGCCTAGAAGTGGTCTTTGGCCCCGACTCACACGAAAATGACTGCAAAATCGCCGTTGCTAGCGAGTGGATCATCCAGGCGGGGCCGAAGCTTCTTCGTGAGACCCTGCTGAATGACGATCTCGATGAGGCAGAAAAGAGATCGTACCATGGACTTGAGCTATGGGCTGGTTTGCCGGGACTGAGCACTGAGAGATGGGGATTTTGGAAGCGCCGTCTTGCTGAAGTTAAGGCGAGCGTCAAAACTCAGCTTACGTTAGACTATGTAGAGCACGCGGAAAGGGTGATGTCGACTGTTGAGAAAGACTTAGCTTCGTCGATATCATAGAGCATGTAGAGAAATCGCTGGCTTGGGGACTTACACAATTATCTAGGTGCTAATGACTCACGTGAACCCTGCGCCTCAGTACTCTTGGCCGACATCAACCATTTAATCTGTTCAACGTCACGCTTCCCTCCACTATCATTCCTCGAACCTGTCGTTTGATCGAGTCTCGACTTGTGTCACGATCCAAGTTTCTGTGTCATTGAACAGGTTTACAGCCGCCACCACAGAACATGGCCAAGATACCCCTGGAGCACCTGGATGCCGAGCATCTTCAGCCCTTTCGTCAAGCTCTTTCAAACATGCTTTCTACACCAGTCGCCGAGTCCACGTATGCCCAGATCATAGACGGCATGCCACTATCGGCTGTTTATGAAAGAAATCATTGGTACTCAGAGAACTTCCCTGTCGAGACCCACGATTTTTTATGTACCGGCTCCCTCGAGAAGGCAATATCATTTCGCTCAAGTTTTGACTTCACTTCACTGCAATTCGAAGCAAAGGCAAGTTCAGCGCGTCCGTCAGCTCACTTCCTCACCCACGTCCAGACCCCTGATTCCAATGTCAAAAGTCGTGGCTTGCTGTCTGACCTACCAATAGACCGTCCAAGCATATCAGAACACTCCGCCTGGATCGGTGGCTTGGAAGCTTCGGCTACTCGAACTCCTTGCAGTCGCGATTCACGATATTGCCACCACGCTTTGGAGCTTGGACGAAGGTGTTCATAAACACGCGGAGCTTGAGGCTTGGCTCACCAGTAGACTTGAAAGCGGGCCGCTGGACGAGAATGAGCGAGCAAACTTGCCGCCCCATACCTGGTTCTGGCACTATGACTACGAAGACCACAAACAGTATCCCAAGGGGGTCGCGGATGTCGTCGCCTACTGGGCGGAAACACAAATATTTGGAGGGGTCGTGCTTTTCGACCGTGGCGAGAGTGATGAGGAGGTGAGTTACATGAACTCCATTCTGATTCCCTGTTGTATCTACTGCACGGTATGCTAATAAAGGCGTCTAGTGCAACGGGGTCTACTTGCACAACGCAAACATCTCCATGTACGGCTACACAATTGCACCCCGGACAGAAGACCAGTTCAACGACCTGATTGGCTTCCTCCTCTCCCCGAACCCGGGCACCGCTCAGAGCCCCCTCCCTATCGCCATCACTACCGCCAACAAGTGGCGCTGGGACCCGTGGGATGCCATGGGAACCTACCACATCTTCCGGGACCGCTACGAGAGAAAGCTGCCCCCGCGCCACTTGTACCGACGCAAGCATAACGTGAAGTTCAATGACTGGCCGGAGCTCGCTGACATATCGATCCTGAGGAGAGAGGCTTTCTCGGGAATCCCCGTCTCAGACGCCGAGAAGGCTGCTGCAAAGGGGCGCCTCCTGCAAATCACGCCGTCGTCCCGGTACTGGCAGCACCATAAGGATGAGATCTGCAGGCTGCAGCCGGTCAAGAAGATGCAGGGGCGGCCGCCTTATTTCTTCGATGCGTGAACGGGCTAGTGTGCCCAAGACTCGGGGCCAATGGCTGATTCCGCTAGGAATTCAGAAACGTCGCGTCGCGATGCCGTCATGGACCAAAAGGCTGTGAGCTGCAGTGGGGATTTGAGCACGCCTGGAAGTGATTCTCGTTGCGGCTGTGGGCGATGCACTGATCTAGTACACTGATGGATCCCAGTTGGCAGTAATGAAGGATGGGGTGATGGAGGATGCACATGAGGTTATCGGGTTGCGACCACAGCCGCTCGGTGTCCGTAAAAAGAGCGTATCGCTTTGCAACGACGATCAATCGTTCAAACGGCAGCTCCTTTTCAAGCAAGTGATTTCTCATACTTGATCAATCCTCGCACCCTTTCACGCAAAAGGCCTCACTTGGCCGCTATCCTAGTTAATGAGCATACTTGGGTAGCGGAGGCCATCACCACGTACTTGAAGAGCCAGCAGGAACGACTGTCTGCAGGCTAGAGACAGCAGAATTGCTTCAATCAAGAAGGACAACAAAAGGGGATAGCCGCTCAACTTGAAGCAAGACTGGATGCTTGTCAGGCTAGATAACTTTAATACAGTGGCTCCCGAATGTTGGCCCAGTCACTGAGTCGAGGTCGTTCCAAAGAGCTAAATCCACTCTGCAAGCAATTACTACATCGTACCCGACTCTGCGCGGCTAGGATTTGTTGCCTCTTCAACTGCACTAGAGTTTCGTCACCGCGTGTCCCGGCCTCGGTCAAGCTCCAGGGAATTCTCCAGTGCCAGCCACCCTGATACCCGTCTTCATGCTTATTTTCCTCATTATTCGAGCCTCCAGTCGCCCCGCTATCTTTGCTTCGTCGCTGTCATCCTCCGGGTCGAGGTCGTCTTTATGCCGAGCAGTTATGTCGAACATTAACCATAGCCCAAACACTATGAGTGTCAGGGGTGTTGACAACACGAAGTATATCCATAAGCTTCGTGACACGTGTCCGTTCAGATCTGATAAGCACGGATTAGCTTGAGCAAAAGCTCTATATCCGGTGGGAGACGCTTCGCAAGTCTTAGCGAGCTGCAGGATTGCTACATACCACTGCTGAAGTCAAAGAATGGCATGCTGAAGATAGATGATATGAAAGTTCCTGGGAGGAAGAATGACCCGATCAATGTCAAGGTCTTCATCGATGCGCTCTCGCGACCGCTGCTATTCACCAAGCGTTTTTGTTGAATAGCAATCTCCAGATTCAATCTCGATTCCCTCTGGGTGATGATATTATGTACCTATGAAAGTTTGTATGTTAATGTCGTTCCCAAAATAATCTCACGAGAACATCGGGGTTTCTTACCACCTCTCGAAGAACGCCGAGTCTTTCCAGGGTAACGTGTGCATGATTCTCGATGCCCTGCAACTTGACATCCAGGAAGTCAAGACGGTTCATCAAAGTATCATGCAAGTCTATCAGTTCGGGACTCTTCTTCTCGGCCGGGGTATGATGCCAATAATACGCCGCCGCACGCCTGACGTTATTAACGACATTCTGCCACGCCTGCGGCCTTTTCTGAAGGACCTCGGTTTGGCAGACCGCGATTCTCTTGCTGATATTGTCGAGTTCTGGGTCTATCTCAGGGCCGTAGTGGGGTGCAGGTGTCACCGAATACCGAGAGATCAGGGCGTCGTCCAATGTGCGAAGCTCTGTTCGTAGTGCCCGCTGCTTCTGGTCGTTTTTCGAGGACAGTTCGTGACACAATATTAGGACCGGAAGAAGCAGTGGGTGGGAAACAGGTCTGCCGCAAAGCACTAGGTCATCTAGGACTTCCTTGAACTTCATTTCCTCCACCGCCTTCACATAGCCGGACGTAATATCAGTGACAAAGGAGTACGACAGCATCATTTCTCGACCTCTGGAAGTGCCTTTCCATTCCACGTCGGACTTTCGGAACATAAGCTCTAATCTCAGTTAGTCATCAGATAGCCCAGATCTTATATTAGATACTCCCGCCATGTTCCTCCTTTGAGTGCTGCAATCCAAAGGTAAGGGGGGGCGGGGCTGTTCAACGTACGAAGATGGTCCCCAACATGCGCCCACCAGAAACACGGCCCAACTGCGCTCGAAGAATCGAGACATCGATAGGATAATCGGAACTCTCTTATGAGACTCCTGTAATAGGATGCCTCCAGAGATAGTACGCCGGGAGAAAAAGCCTCAGGGTCCTTCGCTTTCGTCTGGAGACTGCAAAGAAATATCGTCTTAGTCACAACGACTAATATAGGGACAGGAGTAGGAGAACTCTCACATCAGTCTAATCCCATCTTTAAGACTGACGCCATCCGCCAATTCTCGCGACGCAAAAGGAGGCTATGTTTTTGATGGTCAGCAGTGCTCCATGACCCATTGTCCTCACTCGACAAGACTATAGCCCTGCGGCGCCAAGGTGGGTGTTGCAGCCATACCTCGCGCCTCAGAAAGCTCATGAAGGCATCAGTCGATCTCAACTCGGATAGGTGCTCTGCCGTACTAATTTGCGGATCCTGCAAATGAACAAAGTGGTCAGCACAAAAACCGGAAACCGAAATCTTAAGTCAGTTGGGGAAGACGCCTGTACCGAGTAATTAAGAATCTCCAGCCAGCTCACGTCTTCCGTCTTCGTCCTACAGGACTCCAATTGTCTTTCAAAGAATTTCTCATCCATTGCGGGTTGCATTTATCTTCCAAATCCTTAGATCCCCAGACGGCATGTCATGTTTAAGAACCGTCGCGGTCACTTCGTCTTCCCCTCTTTGTGGCTGATTACCCGCATATTCATGTGATGTCGCCATGCATGAGAATCCCATGCCCCCCACGCTCGCCGTAAGCAGCTAGATCGCAAATGTATTTTGCTCAAAGTGGAAAGCTTCGACGCAGGCAATTGTGCCTCGGGAACAAAATCATCACCTGGCCTTGAACCCGTGTTACACCGAGGACAGACTGGACTGGCACCGTCCATGTAGGCTCATGTGTTTGCGTGAGTTTATTCGAGCAGGTCTTAAGTCGTGATTTCAATCCCATCAGTTTCCACAAAAGCGTCGGCAGGGAAGATCTCGACATCAAGTCGATCAAGGCGTACACCCAAGCCATCCGGATGGTCTGGACTGCCAACGCGCACCTGGATATGACGAGAAAGGCAGATTGGGTGAAGTCTAGTAACACGAGACCCAGCCAGGAATACAGAGCACATATATGTTAACATGAATCCGTGACACATAAATACCGTTTGGATAACTGTTGTGACATTTACTGCATCCGATATGACCAGCACCTGTTCACTCATGGGAAGCTAACCTGACAGTCATTGTAGTTCCATCTACCGGCCTGGACGTCAAGCGGCGAGTCTATGGGTTGTCGCATAAAACTGTTAGAAGCTTTTCTCTCCATGGGTGTGTAAAGATAAAAGGAAATATGACTCACGTTATATAGCTCCGACTTGACCTTATATTGGCCGTTGCCATCAAGCGTAGGAAGTCCCTTTTCATCCCAGACGCTCTCACCCAGCCCCACCTTGACAAAGTCGTACTTCCTAGCCACGACACTAATGATAATACGAGATTCGAGATTTGCAAGTTCAGATCCGATGCAATTCCTCGGGCCCCTCTCAAACGGCCGCCATGCGCTGGTGGGGATGCTCTTCGCCGCCTCGCCAAGCCATCGCTCAGGGACCCAGACATCCGCCGTGTCTCCGTAGACGGACGGGTCCCGCTGGATGATACTATGTGCGCAATACATCATGGTCCCGTCGAGATTGTACTCCTCGCCGGCCGGTGCGCGAACGGTGAAGCCTGTTCCGGGTTGCGTCATGCGAACGGTGGCTGCTGGGGGGTGCAGGCGGAGTGTCTCCTTGATCACGGCGTTGACGTAATGCAGGCGGGGAAGGATGTGCTCGCCTCGTTCTGCGAGGGTCGCACATATAGTTCGCGGGTCGGCCTCAGGCCCGAGAACCTCGTCGAGCTCGTCGCGGACGGCCTTGAGCGCGCGAGGCGTGCGGCTCAGCTCGTATATCGCCCACTGCAGCATGCTGGCGTTTGTGTCGTGTCCCGCGAATAGGAAGCTGCGAACCTGGTCTGACGTCTCTGATAGAAGCTGCGGAGTGAGGGTTTCGCTGTCTTGGATACTCAGGGCCACGATGCTACGAGATTGATTCCCTTTCGCGTCCTCTTTTAGCTCGGCATATCTTCGCTGGATTATATCCTTAACCAGTGCATCCGTGCGTTTAGCCAGTCGGTACCGCTTCGATGTAGTCCAAGGGTTGAGCCACCACGGAAGATTGCTCTTTTCGTCGTGGTACGTCTTCACAATCTCAGTGAATAATCGGGCGAGTTCGCCTTGTTTCGAACTGTCCAGCTGTTGCGCATTGAGTTCGGCTCCCATCACAGCGGCAACGATAATGTCAAGGGTCAGATTCGACATAAGCTGCTCCAAAGAAAATGTTTCTCCTGAAGTGGAAAACTCGTCTAAGTACTTTAAGAATGATGCCATACTCTCAAGAATGAGGGGCAACAGAGTCCACAAATGTTGAGGTGAGAAGCCTGGGTTATATCGTTTGCGGAGATCCTTCCAGTCTTGACCCTGAGCAACACGACAACCGTTAGTGAGGTTTACCAGTCATGGAGCATTGACACTCACTTCTTGACCTATAATCGACGTCTCTCCTATTATAGGTATCATATGCCTCCACGTCGGGGACTTGGGTGTGCTCAGAGGGAAAAGATTAGACTGCTTGGATATCTGTTCGGCCATACCATGGCTAGGCACCAGGACCATGGGAGGGACGATAGGGCGGAGGTCTACGAGCATAACCGGGGGTCGGCCCAACGATATCCACATCTCTTCGAAGATTATGTCTGTCTGACTGTCAGTCTACGACTCGCTAAGCATCTTAGAAGTTCAGAGTAGACTTCATGGGCAATATTGCTCCAAGCAGACGCATCCCAAGCATACCTGGATGACGGTCGCGTATCCCTTGACTCGTGAATTCGCCAAACGCCTTGAGATGGCCCCAGAGAAGGTGGTTTGGCAGCTGTGGGATGTGTGCATATTGTCTGTTGCGGAGGAATCTCAGCCTTGAGTAGAGATACGAAGCCAGCAGTGCGCCGGCCGCAGCCAGCAACAGTTGGAACATGATGACGCGAAGCCGTGCTGTCGCAACGAGGGCCCGGGGGCGTCAGGGTTGTTTTTTCCAGCTCAGCCTAACGTCCCCTCACCTGTTTTGGCGCATACCTGATTTGGCGCACGACTTTTTTAGTGTAAATGCACCTTAAAATACCCACTTTTGAATCCCACTTAATTAATTCTAAATTAATTCTAAAAATAGCAGGGTTTTAAAATATTATTAAATAATAATAATATTTTATAGAAAAAAATTTAAATCTTTAATTTTACTCATAGGAAATTAAATATTAATTTTTAAAAATAGAATTATTAAGATGTTAAGAATTATTAGTAAATCTCTTATATATTATAACATTTATACTTTCTTTAATAAAATATTAAAAATAATACTAATAATAATAATATTTAAGTATTAATATTAAATAAATATAAATAATTAATATAATAAGTAATATTATATTAATAAGATTTTATATAAGCTTATATAAGTATTTCAATTTTTTTATATATAAATATTATATAAGAAATACTTATTTTTAAGTTTTTATGTTAAAATAAATATTAAAAAATTAAATAAATTATATATAATAATAATTATATATTTAAATAATTAAAATAATTAAAAGAAAAAATTATATTTAATTTCTTTAACTTTATATTATTAATTAACGTATTGTTAGTATTATTATATAATTTCTTAGTATTCCTTAACATTTTAATATTAATAAATTAAATCATTATTTTATTAATAATACAGTTTATATTATATTTAAAAAATATTTTTTATTTAAAATGTAAATAAATATCTATATATGTATATAATTTGAAAATTCCCAGTATTAATTTAGATTTAATAAAGGGGGTGAAAAAGTGGGTATTTAATATGAGAATTGGTGCGCCAAATCAGGTGTGCGCCAAAACAGGTGAGGGGACGTTAGCTCGTACGAATGCTATCGGCAGCTAGTGATGTAGAAAGCATGAGTTAAGTCAAGATGCAACGGGAACTTTGGGATTGAGAAAGGACGCCAACCGGTTCAGCTCCGCCTGAACGTGCCAACGCGCGGGCTTGCAAGGATCGAGGCCCCGGAGCGTCGTTGCACTGGAGCCGACTCCCTAAAGTTATCTCCGAAAGGATTGGTCAGTTTAGTTGATCCGCGGGTGGATTAGCCGGCCGATATCTTAACTGTTGAAGGATCTAGCCTAGAGCTAGTGTGGAGAGAAGGACGTTACTCTAAGCGCTGACTTGGACGGGTGCCTGGGGCGGGGTTGTTGGTTGTTGGTTGTAGCGCCACAAGAGCAAGGACAAAACGGCCGAGCCAACTTGGGGCGGGATAACGTGGCAAATTCGAGAGTGTTTTAGACCCTTTGAGACATTAAAGCTGACCTTGGATATTTCTTCTTCAATTTAACGACTTAGACCACTGGCCACTTCACGCATCGCCCTCCCAAATGTCTTGACAAAGAGTCTAATCCGTAGCTAGTCAAAATGATGGAACAGTCGAATGAGTGACTTTACTCTCTCGAACTCCATTCCTAAATTAACTTCGAGGTTGGATGTGGGTGCCTATGGCTTCACCCTTCGACGAACATGACAGGGCTCCAACTCAAACCTCACGGAGAAGACCGAGCTCATCTACCAGACTATTTAGATCCTCTGCGCGGAAGGGCTTTCTCAACGCTGTAGTGAAGCCAAACTCGCGCATTCTGTCCCTCTCTTCTGTGAAGAACGTCCGCATCCCGGCAGTAAGAGCCACAATATAGCCAGGGTTCAAATTGTTTTCCTTTTCAAATGTGCGAATAAGTCTCGTGGCCTCAAAACCACCCATGATAGGCATTGAAACATCCATCAGGATGCACTGAAAGACATGGTGTCTTCTCTTATATGCTTCAACTGCTTCTTCGCCGTTGACTACGAAGTCGCAGCTGTGACCCAACCGATCCATCAGCTTGGTGACAAGCTTTCTCATGACTTTGTTGTCCTCGGCGACGAGAAAATGAACTGGTTTGAATTGTTTTGTCGAAGGTCCTTCGGAATCTGGCTGAGACTTGACTAAGCCTTCTGTTCTCGGTGCTTCCGGCGTGTTGGACGGGATTTGGCCTGTGTGTGAATTCTCTTGTGCCTGTTCGTGTTCCGACATCGTTCTGAGTCTGCTCTCCTCGAGTGGCTTGTGGTGGTTGATACTGAAGGTTTGTGGATTGTATTCACCATGGGAAGAGCATCAGGGTGGAAATTGATTTGAACCCCATTTTCTGCGGGTCTGGCCTTTTGAAATGGCTGCAGCCTGCTTGCACTGCCAGTGGCAGCTCCTCGAAGCGCGGCATTTTCATCATTTGCGGGCCTTTTCTGTGGACCCACGTCACCCTGTAGCTTTCTCTGCTCATCAGTTCACAAGCTTATCCAAATACCAAGGGCATAACTCCCCCGTCGTTCTTGAAGACCGGACTCTGCAGTCAAAATTCATCTGAGGCACCTGCATTGAACCATAATTGTGCCTACAGGAAACAAGACAAAGCTGTGGTGAAGGAAAGGGAAACCAAAGGGCTTGAGGGGGGGGCTTGAGGGGGGGCTTGAGGGGGGGGGGGGAGGCTTGAGAAACCACAGGAACACTTACACCTATGACATGATCTGTGTTCTTCAATTCACATATCTGTTGGATTTTAACAGCTTTCCAGATGTCCTCTCGGCCTCCGAGGTCCGGTAGAAAGTACCAATTAGTAACCAACTCCTCCCAGTGCTGACAAATTAATCCTTACCCCAGGTGCCCAAGACCCAGGCTAAAACAACACAAGACAACATGACATTGGAGTACTTGGGCAGATTTCATGCCCAAAAGCACCGAAGTAGGTACTCATACAGCCGTATGTGTGTGTGTGTGTGTGTGTGTGTCTATCCTATCAGAGGGGAAATGGTGCAAGAATGGCTTTGTGGGTGCGCGTTGGACATAAAAGGACCACTCTGGTACCTCTCTGGCGATTACCCGTCCCTTTATTGTTCCATCAGCCAGATCATATCAATCATTGCATGATTCAACAGTCTTTCACCTACCTCCAAGTGTCACTCATTCGAGAGCAGACATTGAATACCTCATCGCCTATGATTGCGACACTATACCAACGCTAACTTCTCTACCACATGTGCACAAGAAGGCAATCCAAAAAGTAACAACATGGTCTCAATCAAGACCGTGGAGAAATCCAACGCTCGCGTTGCAAGCCTCCCACAGGGGCTCGTGGCCCTCTTCATCGGCGCCACCTCAGGCATCGGCCAGAGTACGCTACAGCATTTCGCCCACCACGCCCCTTCTCCTCGCATATATACCGTTGCCCGCCCGGCCTCCGCGGCGTCCCACGAGGACTTCCTGACCTCCTTTCGCCAGGCCGACCCGAGCGGCACGTACAAGCTCATCACGGCTGACACCTCGCTCGTGTCCGAGGTCGACAGGGTAGTCGAGGCCGTCAGGCGGGACGAGACCAAGCTCGACATCCTCTTCCTGTCGGCCGGCTTCATGCCCTTCGAGGGCCGCCATGACACGCGCGAGGGCCTCGACCCGTCCATGTCGACGCGCTACTACTCGCGTCTGCGCGCCGTCGAGGGCCTGCTGCCACTGCTCAACGGCCCCGGCGCCCGGAGCCCGCGCGTCGTGTCGGTGCTGGCCGGCGGGCTCGAGGGGCCCCTGCGCGCCGCAGACCTGGACCTGCGCGCGCCCGGCGCCTGGTCCTCCTGGGCTGCCTCCGTCCACGCCGGCACCATGGGCACGCTGGCCCTCGAGAGGCTGGCCCGCGACAACCCGCGCCTCGGTGTCGTCCACTGGTTCCCCGGCCCCGTAGACACCCCCGGCCTCGCCAGGGCCCAGAGGTTCGGCATGTCTGCGCCCCAGAACCCCATGAGCCTGCGGGAGTCGGGCGCCCGCGGCCTCTTCCTGGCCACCAGTGATCGATACGCGAGCCAGGCGGGGCCGGAGGGTCTCGTGCCCCCGCCCGAGGGTCTTCCCCCGGTCAAGAAGTCGGGCGGTGGCATCTTTCTGGTCGACCCGGTGGGGGACAGCGCCGACAGCGAGAACGTGCTGGCCGAGATGAGGCAGCGGGGCGTGGATCAGACGGTTTGGGACCACACGCAAAAGATCTTCGATGCGTGCAGCTCTCAGGCAAGTCTCTCCGAGGATGAGTTGTGAAGATGTCCAGCTCGGTAGCTTGTGCACCTCGGTGTCGGTGATATGGATGTGGGTGATATGGATTTCAGATCGACTGTCGGGACACTCGTCTGATCAGCGACACTGTATGCTTCATGCACGCTGCCATGCTAGTAACCACCCGCACCTGACCTCTTCAGTTAGCCGGCGATGACCTATATGTGCTTATGTCTTGGGATCAAGTTCATCCTTATTCGCCCCCCGCCCGTGAATGTTGTCCGCACTCGGAACTACAGGTATAGACAGAAGACACATAGAAATCATGGACTAATGATGCGTGGGCTGCAAATCCTGGCATATAATTGGTGGCCTCGCAGTACTAACGTTTAGCAATATGTCAGTTACTCCATACCAGTCCCGTATTTCAACTGAAACTCCTGAAAAACAGATCGTCAAGCAGCATATCATCAACTCCATCTCCTCCTAGGCTTGACTGACCCTCAACCCAAGCTGCAGTATCCTCTTGTAAAGTGAGCCCCGAGACAACGTCGCCATCATAAAGATCAATTTCGCTGATTTGGCCGATATCAAGCTCTTCGTGACCATCAATCCCGAATTCTAACTCTTGGAGAAACCAAGAATCATTCTCTTGAAAAGCCAATTGGTTCTCGAAAACGGGCTGCTCAATCGTCACATCCGAGTCAATCTCTTGAAAACCCAATGAGCTCTCGATAAAAAGCTCCTCAATCGCCACATCAGTCTCCTGAAAAGTCAACGGGTTCTCGATGAAAGGCTCCTCAATCGTCATATCAGAATTTGAAGTGGTTTCATGTTCCTGCGAAGACTCTGACCCGTCTTCAAACATCTCTTTCCAGTCTTTGATCTCTGTTCTGAACTCAATGAATGCTGAGTTCTCGGAGGAGCTTTCCCAATCTTCTGAGAACATTTCAAGTATCTCCTCATCTTCTGAGCTCCACCGAGGAAACAGTCTTTCGCGTAGGATGCCGGCAACAACATGCTGTGCATTCTTCTCTGCGTAGAAAACTGCTTTGACAGACTGTTCGCGGGGTTGATATGCTTTCGACTCGTTTAGGGCAAGTAGTAATTCGACTGCATCCTTGCGACCGTGTTCCGCTGCACCTTGGAGCGCTGTGCGACCGTGTTCCGCTGCACCCGACGCGTATGGATCGGCGCCCTGGCTAACAAGATATTCTATCATGGGTACAGACCCCTGCATAGACGCGATTTGTAGGGCTGTTGCTCCAGAATTCCCAGAAGCTGGCGCATTAACGTTTGACCCAGCATCGATCAGGAGAGTGACCAACTCCATATTCTCTTTCTCGACTGCATGCTGAAGAGCTGTCCTCGGCAGAAGCAACAGCCGTTCAGATGCACCCGGGCCGGCGGAGAAGTAGACGGGCCGACACGGGGCCACGTCGATTGCATCTGTCAGTGTTCCTGCATCAACTAGAAACCTGACCACGCTGACGTGATTCTCATGCGTAGCTATCTGTAACGCTGTAGGACACCAGTCTGGTCGATCATTGTGCCTCAGAATATCTGGCCAGCACTTGAGCTGTTTCAGCCGCAGAAGTATTGACAGGTATCCTAGGCGGGATGCTACCAAGACTGTCCAGCCATCAGGTTGATAATCCAGTTCAAGAAGCAGGTCGACTATTTCTTCTGCGGTGGTTGCTGGCACTACCATGGCAGCGGCCGTCAATGGGGAACACTTCGTGTTTGGGTCGTCCATTCGGCAGTATTTGATCCAAACTCCCAGACGGTTCCAGTTCCATTCAGGGGTTTCCTTTCTGTAGTCACATAGTAAAGTCTCTTTGATAATGAATAAGGGAATAAGGCCACTGCGTTGCAAATTGTCTTGGCTTGGTTCAATGAGTGTTCGCAGTATGTCGGTGCAACCAGCCCGCGCTGCAATTACAACAGCTGTTTTCTCCCAGTCATCATGTCTATTGAGCATGGTCCGTCGAGAGACAAACAATTGCAGATCGTCCATAGTGAGGATGTCATCATATTGGTCTCCCTGCATAATAGAATGGCCAAAGAAATAAGGCGTGTGGTTTTCCGACGCAAAGCGAGCAATCATGTAGCACAGTCCCTCGGAATCATATACATCTCTGCAGCCATTGAGGACGTGGCGAATTACTGCCGGGCATGCAAAAGCGAGAATGAGCCGAAACGTCGACATGTCAGTGATTGGATGCTTAGAGAATCTGGAAGCATGTAACAGCTTCATTTGGATACCGCTGGAGAGTCGACAGACTTGGATTCTTCTGGGCCCCCAGTTGTCAAAAATGCATAGGAAGTCTGTCGGCTGTGGTTTGAGCCCAAATGCGAACAATGCCACGATCATGTCTTCGTGTTCATCTTGGATTGCTCTTTGAAGGATAGTGAGCCCGCCGCAGTGTAGGACAGCTGCCTGCCTGGGTGCCTTGGCCAGCAATTCACCAATGAATTGCTTGAATTGTCCTTGCCGTTCTTCCCTCGTAACTGGAGCCCAACCATACTTGCTGGTTTTGGCGAATAGGATCTCTCTCCCGGTGAGTTCGCAGTCTGCTGAAAGGATTTGAATTGCAGTTTTCCAACGCGAGCTCCCGATGGCGCATTCCAGAGCGGTCTCAGGCTGCCAGTGACCGCGTGCATCGATCCGACGACTGATGTTAGCACCATGTTGGAGGAGCGAATCCAACGCTTGCGCCACCGCAGGTCTCTCATCGGCACGAGCCAATATGTGGAGCGGTGACAGGTCGTGGCTGTTGAGTTCCATGTCATCTAGAAGATATGGAGATGCCCCCAACCTTAACAAGACAGACAAAGCTGTCAGGCTGTAATCTTGTTCCCATGAGTGCGCGGCTGCTTCGCAGGCAGATGAGATTGGTGACCCGAGCTTCGGAATGAAGCCGTTGACTGGTGCCCCATGCTGATACAGAAGAGAAATTACTTCCCCATCACCAGCTGCAGCGGCAGCGATCATTGCTTTAAGATCTGCTTTGGCACTGCGCTCCAGTAAGCAGCGAATAAGGGAGAGCTTTTCAGCGGACTGTGTCCAATCTGAGCATGCCACCAGGAGGGGAGTGACCAGACCAAAATTTTCCAATCTGAACCTGAACCATCCTCCCAACTCGGATACTGCGATGTCAAAGTCCACTATTCGTCCAGGTTGACTGCTGATCACGTCCTCCGCTATGGCATGACAGCCCGCAGAGATGATCCATAACAGAGCGCTGTTTGAAACATGTGGCTCTCTTTTCATCAGGGAGAGAATCCATTTCTCAGGATCTGACCCCGTCACACTGAATAGCTCACAAATTTCAACCAATGGCACGGAAAGAACAATACGTTGCCCGTACCTGTCGTAGGATCGTATGCGCTGTGTGGGATCTGCTCCGAGATCTAGTGACAGGTCCAACATGCTGTGATTGAGTGTGTATATCGATTCTTTCAATAGTCCTTCCGCAATGGCTTGGACGGCCTTTGAGTCTATCACGGCCAGCGCATCTTTGAGGCGAGGAAGGACAGTATCCCACGCGGGCGCGTCCATCATTGAGGCCAAGGCTCTGCGACCGGTATAGCCTAGAGATTGGTTGGATAACCCGTATAGCAGGCCAACAAGAATTTGCACAACAGCTGTATGGATGCTGAATCCACCGGAAGACTGGTGGATCTCGTGTCGGTGACCAGGAAGGCCATCATGAGGATCGGTTGAGTTGGCCCAAGCTCGAACCGTTAAGGACTTCTCGTGGTTCGCGGCAAACGTCGACATCTGTTGGCCTCGATCGGTTCGCGACACAGGTAATTCACGTCCAAACGATTTGAACGCATCACGGAAACTCTCGTCTTGCTCGTATGTTGGAAGGAAGAATCGTGCTAATTTAATGAGTTAATGTCTAGGTAATTTGCGGGTTTCCAAAGGTGTTCCACGTACCTACGAACTGGGAAACTGAAAGCTCGACCTCCGTCCACTGGGTAGTCTGTGGCCAGACACTTCCAGCCGAAGTGAGATGGAGCGCGAGGCTCTCCCACGTTGTCGGTGCCACCGCTCCCCTGGAAGGCGGGAGCTGAAGAGACCGGCGACTTGGAGGGGGTGTACGGATTTCAATGACATGATGGCTGAGCTCATGTGGTATTTGTGGTGAAGCTGTGAGTTCAGTAAACACAGCGTCACTCCTGAGTCTTTGGGTGAAAGACTTACGTAGTCGGTAGGCAAGTGTGGGTCTATCATATCTGCTGATGGCTTTGGCAACCTTTTTCACGTTGAAAACGAAGCCATTTACCAATACTTGACTAGTTGCCTTTCCCGCCTTCCGACGCTTTTTGATGCGATGGTTGACGACCTTCCATTCCTGTTCATGGAGGCTGTTGCGGTATTTCCAGTGCTTGAGTTGGGTTTCCAGTTGGGATTTGCTATTACAAGGTCAGTTTGCTTTGGGCAGCGGCAAAGCTTGGCTGGTTACCTTATAGAGACCCTGAACGGGTCTTCCGCCAGCCCTTGTCGTATCTGCTGTTGAGTCTTTCCATTTTCTAGATCTTCGAGAATACGGGGCTTCAGCTGGCCCCAGTCTATCGCATTCCTTGACGCAGTCATGTTGCGTGGTAAAGCGTAGTCGAGATGATTGCGGGGCACAGATTTTGGGGAGTTGAGTGTAGTTCAATGAGACAGGTTCAGTGGAGGCATTGAGGCGATGGAGCAGTGAAGTGGAAGGCAACGAAGATTGCAGTAGAAGTGGGGTGTCCAGCCTTAAAAGCTTCGCTCTCCTGGAGGTGCTCTCGGGCATTTGATTGGAGGTTGCCAAAATCCGATTTACCTGTCATCCTAGGCACTCCCGCCCGGCTGCTGGTGTTGTGCCACACGAGACAGCAGCTCTCTCATTGGATCTCGCCAATTTCAGACCACCTCTTCTGCAGGCCTGGACAGCCACACATGCGCATTTCCAATACTGGAATAGGGGCTGGGCGCGAGGTTGTTACGCAGCATCAAATGTGAGCTGCGTTGTGGAATCTGATTGACTGGTTCCATTTTCTCACGCCGACTGGGGAATAATGGCATACGATTGGTGCTCGCCATTTTCCGACCGTTCCATCCTCTGAGGCTCAGTTCCATCATCTCAGCTTTAATTGTATTTAGGCCCTGTTCAACCTCTATTAAAAAGGTGTAGGCCGGGCTTCAACTCTTCAACTTGCCCGACTCCCTACAAAACTTAATTCGTGAAGAACTCATCCATTTCATGTACGACTTTTCCACGGTTACTGATCCGGGTCAAATTTTGAAATCGTTCTCCTCTCTCACAAATGCCGATTTCTCTTGAGGCAATCTTTGGCGCCATCGCCATCCTGGTCGCTCTCCCTTCGGCCATTGTGATTGTCATGAGATTCATTGTACATCGACGGCGGCAACATGTTCTGCCTGTGGTTCAAGCTCGTCCGGGTCAGTTCGTTGGGGCAAACACTGGCCCACAGGATCCATCACTAATCTTTCCAAAATGCAGGCCACCACGCCAATCTCCTACAGCTTCAACCTGCCTTCCGTGTCATCGCCCAGGTGGAAATGTTGTTCCATCCCAGCCGATGATCTCGTCAGAATCAAGAAGGAACACCTGTGCAGTCACGCTAGCCATCGATGAGTTCTTCTAAGTCGCAGGGGACTATATAAAAGAGTATGGGGGCGCACATGTGGGCAATGTTCCAACACGGGGATTGGAATCTTTCTCAACCCTTGGACGACTCTGGACTTCAAGGGCTCACGCCTTATTCAGTCGATGACTTGGATCGACGGTATTTCATATCACCGAGGAAGACGAAGGGACTGTCTATTCAAGATGCATGGTATGCCCCTTTTTGTTATCCAGTTCAAGAGGAGATAGATAGGGGATCTAATGGAACATCATGACGTCGACCCCTGCTTTCCGCTCTTGAGCGAAATTATCTTTCAGTGATCCAATATATGCCAGTATCTGCCTTTTAATGTAGCTGGCCTCGGCGCCTATAAAGTCACCGCAACTGTACTCAAAGGCCGTCCGTCACCACTCATGCCGCATGCCGGTGAGATCCACCTATGATCTCCGCTTGCTTCAACGGTTTAGCTCATCTCCTGTCTCCTCAATGGCGGAGATTCATGCTAGCGAGACACCACACCGAGTTACTCTGAGTCATTCATCGGCTCCTCATCCATCGGCTCCCCATCCTTAGACACGAATCTGACATCCACCCGCGCACTAACGGTGATTGTGCTCGGTTCCAACGCAGGGCCCTCAATCGTCACGCCCTGGTCCGTCTGCGCGGTAGCACGTGAGGTCCAGGCCTGCGCGGGAGCCTGAGCCAGCGGGCCCGCTCGCCGCGCCGTCTGCTTCGTGCGCCCCGAGTGGGCGATGTTGGCAGGGCCGTCCTCGACCTTGACGGCGACGACCTCGCGCCCGACGACGCCCGCGTAGTCCTCGGCCTTCTGCACCGCGTCCTTCATGGCTTTCACGCGGGCCTCGCGGCAGATAGTTGCATGGGTGGCGTCGGTCAGGCGCCACTCGGTCTGCGTGATGCTGACATTCTCCATGGCCGATAGCTCGTTGGCGAGCCGCGCGAGGAGCTCCAGGTCGCGGAAGATGACCTCGGCCGTCGTGGTGGCGGTGTACTCCTTGGGCGCGGTCTTGAGCTCCCTGCCGTTCTTGGCCCTGGGGATGAATGTCGAGGTCTCCGGGGCGGACGCGGAGAAAGCGGTGATGCCTGCTGATGGGTGAGGGTACAGTCCGTCCTCTGTCTTCTGGGCGAAGCGGCGGAAGGTGTTGATCATGGTCTCGGTGGTGCTGCTGACATTGGAGGATGCGTCAGCCTGAGAGGTGGTCGTTGAGGAGACCTCGATGTGGAGTACTCCGCGCTCTGCTGTCCGGAACACAGAAGCGGACCCATTGACATGAATTTTGAGCTGAGGGAGCATTGTGAGGAAGGACTAGCCTGAGACAGGCGAACAGCAATACGGAAGAGAAGAACCAAGTGATGAGGTAAAGAAGAAGTACCAAGGTAACGTCGTGTATTTAAGGACTCTGGCTTCCCATGTGCCGTACGCCAATCTCTTGGCTTGAAAGAGTTAGGCTGCGGAATTAGCGTTGAGTTCTGCCTGATTCCCACGAGGCGAAACCACCCAATTGTGAATACACCAACATACCTGTTCCTGACAGGGGGGTCTCGACAGTCATTTTAGTGCCAAAAGCTCTATTCAGATCACGCCGCTTGTTATAGAAGAAACAGAACCAACATACACAAGCTTGAAAATGTGGCGTCCCAAGCCCCGTGCTTGTAACCAATACGACACTGAGCTGCTCCGTTGAAACAAATAAAAGAGTCACAGAAGTGTCTGTAAACTCGCTGGACTGAGTAACAACATGGCTAGGCTGGGTCATGGTGTGCTGCACGGAGTTAGTAGTAACCTGTGACACCAAGGCTGAGATCCGCTAACCTGTTTAATTAAACCGCTTAGTGAGTTTGTCGAAAAGCGACTGAATGGGTTAGTAAGGTCACAAGGAGCTCGTTCTCACCCAAAATGGGTGCTCAGGAAAACAAACACATACATGGATTAGCTGAATACACGGTCCATTTGTGCCGCCTATCGTCCCTATCCACGATATCCGTCTGGGCGATAGAGATACTGTACAATCGAACGAGGGAAGATGAGTCTTCGTCCGTGCTACCGAGCTTGCCGTGAACCATCACTTTAATCTAATGTTCATCGTCGTTTATAGGGCGGACTGGGACAAGGAGGTTGTCCTCCAGACCCGCGCAGCTGGAGGTCCGTTAAGTGAGGCAGCCGTGCTGCAGTTGGCCAGGCAGCTACTCAGATGGGCGGAAGAACAGGTACGGAGTATCTACTCCCGGGGCCAGCGCTCATGCGGCTCGGCACCGAGATCGGCACATCGGCCGATCCGCTTATCGATAAGACGATCCGCGAAGCTGCATGGGTTGTAGTAGCTCGGCAAAATTACAGCAACAACGTCGACTCCAATGCCGTAGTAGACAGCAGCCGCTCTCGCTCGCTCTTTGGGCCCCTTTGGACTTTCTGTCATGTTGAAAGCATGCGGTTTGGCTCCGGGCGTCTCTTGCCTCCAGATCCACTCAATGCGGGCACTTTGGGCTCCTAGAGTGGTTCGCTCCTTCACTACTACCCTCACTGTCTGTGGGCATCAACGTCCGAAATCCTCCCGCACGCATGGTAGCCAATACAAGAACCGCAGACTCAACCTGCCGACGATCGAAACGAACGAGCTTCAAAGCCACAAATCGCAAGAACGTACCCTACCGAGCACACAAGCGAGTGGGCGAGAGGTACACCCAGAGGCAGAGGTGCGCGAGCACTTGCAGGATCGATGCCCGGAGAGCTGCTGAAACAATATGTCTGCAGGATGAAAATATCGGGGACACCTCTCTGCCAGTGGCACGGGGCGACGCGAAGAACGCAGCGCCTGACGATTCCTATGGAGACTCAAAGGTCCCACAGGGTCAGCCTGCTTGGGGGAGCGAGCCCGCAAACGACGGCCAATGCACGTTGGAACAAGTACCATGGAGAAACAGAATGGGCAACTTCCAACGAGAAATCACTGTGCCACAGGACTTCCACGCGCAACTCCACGCGAGTCTCCTAAAGAGTATCATGCAGAGTAAACCCGTGCTGCGCGGCATGCCAGTTTATGACGCAACATTCGACGCGGTTCGGTCGGGCAGGAACCTTTTCATCCAGACGGCACTCCCAGTCCGATCGCTGCAATACCTGTTGCCTGTCATCCAAGGCATTCACGATTTTGGCGTCTTGAAGCGCAGGCGCGAGGTCAAGCCCGACGCCCAGCTGCCGCCCCGTCCTTCGTCACTACTGGTCCTTTGCCCCACACTAGGCGGCGCCCAAGACGTCCAGATGCTGGGCACGAGGCTCCAAGGCCGCGATGCTGTGGTGGATATGGTGGCCTTGAGTGACCCCACTCCCAAGCACATAATTCCGTTGAGGACCCTAGGATTCAACATTCTCATGTCCACGCCGGAATTCATCCTGAAATGGCTTGCACTGCCTCATGCCAAGATACCACTGATTGAAGCGCTGCAGGACGTGCAGACGCTCGTCGTTGACGGCCAAGCATCTTCTCTGCGACGCGGGGACTTTCTAGAGGTGCTAAAGGAAGTCATGAGTGATCTTCCCTTGAACAAGGAGACTCAACGCGTGATCGCTTCTAGCGAACATGACCCGCAGCTTGACGAGCGTCTGGCGGGACTGGTCTTGGACGGTGGTTATGAGGTCGTCCAAGAGCCCCGGCTGGAAGAGATCCTGGACATGCAGCGAGCGCAAGAGAAGAAGAGACAACAGATGGAAAAGTCCCAGCGAGCCAATAGACGGCCGCGCAACCAGAAACGGGGCGTAGGAAGAGCCAAGGAGAGGTTCTAAGTTCTTTCTGAACACCTAATGGCAGCACCGACGGGTTGGAACAGGCAACATCGTTGATCTCGCTGTGGAATGACTTAAACCCAAGGCACTGTCCCCGCAATGGCAAGCATCCAGGCCCAAGAAGCCCGGCTGACGAGTGCAGACTCCTCAAGAGACCAAGTCGCCCAGTATGGTTCTCGTAGTTCTCGATCTCGCGGAATCGGTCTCCAAGGGGGCACGAGCACATGCCAGCACAGCCGGCGAATTCCTAGGGAGCGGTCACTCGCTTCTCGCGTTTGCAAACCTACAGTCGTGTCGAACCGAATTCGACTCGGACCAGTGTACAAACTCGCGGTTCTAAGCTTCGGATCGCCAACATTCCAACAGTGCTTTACGGCCATGTGTATTTCGGGGTGGCTCTTTGGGGTTGGCGGCTTAGTGCAAGCCGTGGGACCCGCTCATGCGGATTCGGAATGGAAGACGTTGAATGCCACTTCCAGGGAGAAGATTCAATGGTCGTGGCGATTTTTAGTCGTGCTCCAGAAGGGTCCCCCGTGGATGGTTTCGGTGGCTGTGGGGTCCTCAGATCCATCATGGAACGGCCAGCGCCCCGGCCTAGGGTGACGACTCGGCTCGACCCATGTGCGACAATGCAATCAGCTGGCGACGAGACACCAAGAAACAAGCTAGAGCCATTGTTTCATTACGGAAACAACATGGAAAGTCGCAATTGGTTTTCCGTCGGTTCGGAGCTGCAGATGGCCGCGAGGCCGGCCGGGCTGACGGGCGGAGGAGGGTGACAAGGTCCGTTCCTGGGCCGCCGAATCCACCACCGGGCCGTTGCCCGCAATGAGTATTGGGGAGCTAAGCTTTTTGAAGGCCATGAAACATGGCAGCCACGTCAGCCGTTCGATTGGGGCCGAGATCGTTCGACGGCCCGCGGGGGCGGTTTGCCTGTCGTCTCATCCTCCTCCCGTGAGCTGTCCAGAGACTGGCACTGGATATGTGCTCGAGGCCTTGGGCTTTCCGGTATTAGCACCAGTTCTGTTGCTTCTCTCACGATATTCCGCGGATGTGTCGCAATGAGTGCGTGCAATGTCAGCATCCTCCCGTTGCTGTTGCGATGTTCTCAGCCGATCGGATGCACCGAGGGACAGCCCATGGCAAGCTGTGTGAGGGAGGCACCACAACTCGGGGCATTGAATGGAATCGTCCATTCACCCACACATATATATCTCCAAACGACCTTAGCCTCTTGGGTATCAGTTGAATTTCCTATCACAATCTCAATACTCGGCGGGATGGCCAGTTTGGGAGAGCGGGGGGCACGAAAGCCCCCGTGGTCCCAGGTCCAAGTCCCGCCGGCCACCAGCAAACCCCTGATGACCTGGCTGTTCAATCGGCTGGTCATATGGGGTGTTCTGACTTCTGGGTCCAGTTGGACCTGGAAGGCTCTTTTTGTGATCCAGCCCTACCTACCAGTTATTCTACCGAGGAGCCTGGAGTCGTGGCCCCCCCACCCCCACCCCTCCTCCACCCACCACCTATTCCTTTCTTCTGTTCGCTGTTTGGCGTGGTGGTTCTACGGCCGGACTCGCTGTTTGCACCCAGGCCAAAGCAACAGTCGGCTGAGATGACTTTGCCCTTGGTGAAAACAGTTTCTGTCTAGTATAGTCGTCACCTTTGCAGCTCGTTGCTCCCACGGCTGTATGGAGGTGACCGTGCTGCTGAAGAAACCTGTTGTGTCTCTCACGGATATCTTGTGCATGTCCCACGCCTTGCTGCCGACTGGTTATCGTGCCACCCACCAACGTGTTTGGCCTATCTCCGAGCCTAAAACGCGTGTCAGACCGTCGAGTGTGGCCGACCTGTGTCCGATACTGGCCCCCATGGAGAAGATGTTAGGTCAACGTGCCACCTGTCTTGGCCAGGGGTATGGCCACGGCGAGAGAACCGCAACGCATAGTGGTCGCCCTATTCGATGGCGGCCATGGGCCTGGGCCATTTCATGTTGACCCCCAGCGCGAACACTCAGATAGACGCAACATCCAGGGAGATATAATTCCATGAATGCCATGATGTTCGCCTATTTGATATTCTCTACACCACTCTGTTTTGTGCAAGACATTAATGTTCTAATTATCGCCCCGGTGGCCTACATTCATTTCAAATCACACTCCTTCGTTTCACCGTATAGCCGACACTTTGACCATTATCCTATACCCGCACAGCAGATATGCGTTCCCACACAATTCTGAGTGGCCTCTCCGCTATGGCATCCTTAGCCACAGCCGCCGTCCTCCACCCCCGCGCCGGCTCCGACCCAGGCGTAGACCTAACCAACGCCTCGGACAAGGAAACAACCTACTTCTTCTGCAACAACGTCTCCAACGGCAACGGGGAAGCCGACCCGGGGATCCCCTGCACGAACCTGGTGACTAAAGTAGCCGTGAAGCCCTCGGAGACGGCGTCCGTGTCCCTCGGCGCGGACTTCAAGGGCCGCATCGTGCGCGCGACGGACACGCCCGCCACGTGGGTCGAGGTGCAGATCAAGGCGACCGACGGCAACGCGTGGGGCGACGTCAGCCTGCAAACGGGGTGCGACGGCGCGGCGACCGTTGCGCCGACGGACGGGGGCGGGAGCGCCAAGGTCGGGTTTGAGGACGGGGGTGTCGTCGCTGGGGCGCCTGAGGGGGCGAGGACGACGCGGGAGAGTGATAAGGAGACGGTTATTGCTACGCCTTGGAGCGTGGGCAAGATACTTAACCAGGAGGCTGTTGATTACCTCAAGGACAAGGTTGGGGTTAAGAATGCGTATATTGATAACGTGTCTGGGACGGATGTTGCTGTTAGTTCGAATAATCGGTTGGCTGTTGTTATGTACTAGAGGTAGGATGTGCTGGCATTGGTTTATAAGTGTATTCTGATATGTGTATATAGTCGTCCCTGAATTAAGTACCCTGACAACGTGTTCGGAACAGGACTTGAATTTCAACGACCTCGCTGCTGTCGTTGATATCGAAATTACCCAACCTCCTTGTCGGACATTGATTCTTCAACAAGACACGATACAATTCTCTGGGCATGGCGGTAGCCCCGTTTACATATACTATATTGACTCGGCCAGTTCCTAAGGAGGTTACGTACATACCCCGGCTCAATTTGGAAACATGAGGTGTTGTCGATACTGATAGAGTCACTAATACTCTTGCACCGGATTTCTTGGGAGAAAGTCTCCGGCTTTCTGTGAAGACACTTGAGCTTGGCCAGATCCACCTGGTTGGTCCCTGAACTCCGTTCCATCTTTCGATCTCTTGCCTCAAAGTTGGAAAACTTGATGTGTTAGATTCTCCTTGGGGATTCTTACGGGACTACATGATGCCCTGAAGGATGTGATCAATCGCCCCAAATACATGATAGTGAAGTACTACAAGTTTACTTATCCATTGAGCACGAAATTAACTGTTTATACAGACATCATCTGTTGCCGAGGATCAAAATTTGTTCCCATAGCTTCTTTAGTTTGACAAGCAGCGTTGAACCAATGTCAACCTGATGTTGCACATATTGAACTGGAAAATCAAGTAGGATTGTTCGGTGCACGCACCTATTTTGAGAGTTTCAGTGCTCAATCTGCGCGGAGTTACAATTGCAATCTAACTGACCAAGCGACATGTGACAATCAATATATCGTCTCTTGAATGCCGGGTTTTGCGAACAAATAAACCTCTACCTGTACTGGATATAATACCAATGCAACTGCGCAATGAAACCGGATTTTTTTTCGGTGGAGCTGTCGCGGTCTTGGGCGTCGATTTGCTTGCGCGTTGGTGTTCGATATTCAAGCCGTGGTTGAGACCAGAAAGGCTACCATAGTGTTGTAATCATGAGCGACGAGACCAACTCTTCAACTCCCGCCTTAGCGTTGTCGGGTGTGGGACAATAACTAGGCCCGCCTAGGGCACTGCAGCTAGCTAGAAAATCAAATCGAGGCGGAATGAAACCAAGGGCCGACCGGACTTGTGGATTTTAGGTTTGTTCCACGACGTCTTTGAAAACACCTAAAGCCGTATTCGTCTGCACTGCATTAGGCTTTGACGGCTATGGGCTGTGAATGGCCACGCTGCGATGCCGCCAGACACACTAGACGGCGGGTTGACGCCATACGTATTCGGGTAGTGTGGTGGTAGAGAGGAGGGTTACAGCCAACGTCTTCCCTACGATCCCTGCGCCGATCAATGCAAAGCGTGCCGAGCCTTCGTCAGGGGGCTGTTTGGGCGGCACCTCCGGATGTGATGGTGGGTCCCGGTCAACATCATATGTTAACGTTCAGAGCACACACAGCAGATGCAACGGGGCCGACGAGTGCTCATTCCGGGCCCTGGAGTTATCGCTTTGATTTTACCCCGACGGCAAAGGGGAACTCCCAAGCTGTCACACGAAGTCAATTAGGGGAAATCCATGCATGACATCTCGATTTGTCGACAAAGGAATAGAACAGGATCGACGAATGACGTCGTCCGACGTAATTGGGCCCGGGACGAAGTGTTGGCGCGCCCAGGCGTCGCAAAGTGGCAATATCAGCACTAGCACAGGGGCTCGTGCAGTCAGCAGCATTTGGAAACATGACAGTCCTGGAAGAAGCAGGGCAAGCTGGGAGTGCTGTGCAGTGCGGAAACGAGGTTTCAATGCTTTGCTTCCAGATTCGATGGCGGCGCCTTGATCAGGGAGCCGGGCTTCTCATCGTGTCGGTGCCTGTGCATCCATCAACCCCGAGATCCACATAACGCGGCTATACAACCAACAGCTCCAGCAGTCCAAGTTTAGAAATAGAGCCTGGATCTACACTAAGGCACCGCCACCAACAGTCTAGGTAAACCGCCACTGCAATTGAGGTAACCCGCATCTCAACAGCACGTTTGTTGCTGCTGGAGAACACCGGAAGAGACTGAACTCGGGGGAACGACGAGAGGGCGAGAACATGGGCATAGCACTATTAACCCAACAACATGACGGCATCCGTCGCACGAGCGGTCGGATTCCCCAAGTGACCTATGCCCTGTCTGGGAACGCGGTAACCCGCATAGCACCCCAGCTCGGGCAATGGCGAGGGTGCTCGGCAGCCCCATATTTGACAGCTCAAACCGAGGCTTGTCTTGGCACCTCCGCAGCTTTTGGAGCTGAGAGCAGCTGCAGGCTCTGGATGGCTTGCTGGTTGCCTGGCACCCTGGGTCTGATCCTGAACCACGGACGGCTCGGAAGAATACACACAGTAGCCAACCCAGGGATTCCCACAGCTGACGATGACTAAAAAGGAGCTGCCGGCTGGTCGAGCCAGCCCAAGGCCAGCCAGTGAGCGTTCGTCTGCTGGGCCGGATCGACATGGGCAGTGCCCCTCGCCCCGGACTTGCACTTGCTGGAGGTGGATGACCCCAGGCGAAGCTCGTCTCTCGTCCCGGCTCAGCTTGTGGAAACCAGGAATCCTGCGTTGCGCCTTTTGCATCCTTGTCCCGCACGGCACTTGGCAGTAGTAGGCTCGCCTGATGCCCCCAGAGCCCCATGCTTGCCCAGCTGGGCGAGCTTCGTCACCGCGGCCCGTGTAGTCCATGATGTTGTTTGGTGCCGCTCATCCGATATCCCAGTGCCACCCACCTCTCGCCATTGGAGCTTCGTGTGTTAGGCGGATTTGGTCGACCATGGTGAGACCGCTCCCCGGCTTGGTCCCGCAGCCCATGTGCGGCAGTGTGTCCAAGCTCCCTCCCAACCCGAAGCTCGCTCGCCTACCTGGGCATGGCCAGGCCCGGGCGATGGGCATAAAAGGACGGCATCTCCCTCCTTCTCTCAGTCTTGGAAAGCGATTAGATTTAGAGTTTATTTCACACCCGAGAACGCTTAACTGTCTATCTTGTTTCCAAGCTCCACAGCCAAACCCACCAAAACAAATCCGTTTCACCCACACCAAACAAACCCAAACCCAACCGCCAATATGCGTTTCTCAACTCTCATGGTCGCTGTCGTCCCCATGGTGCTGGTACGACGTCTCCCCGTCTCACACACACCATTCCTAACACCCAGTGCTAACCTACTTACCATTAGGCCCAAGACACCACCACCACCGAGTCCAGCATGAGCATGAGCATGCCCACGGGTACTTCTGCCCTGAGCTCAGCCGCCAGCGTCACCTCCTCCATCGGCTCTGAGATCTCGTCGGCCCTGTCCTCCGCCTCGGACCGCGTCTCGTCGGCCCTGTCCTCCATCACCTCCGAGGGCAACAGCCGCGCCTCGTCCATCCAGTCCGAGCTGTCCACCGCCACCGGCTCCGCCGCCAGCTCCCTGTCCTCGGAGCTCGCCGGCCTGAGCAGCTCCGCCGAGTCCGCGGCCTCCACCGCCTCCGAGTCCGCCAGCAGTGCCGCCTCGAGCGCCAGCGCGTCTGCCTCTGGCAACTACGGCCCCGTGCAGACCGCTGCCATTGGCATGGGTGCCCTGTTCGGTGGTGCTGCTGTCCTCGCCAACCTGTAGAAGGGGGATGCTCACTTCAATTTGTTGGGTAGGGATTTATTTTAGTTTAATGGAGAAACGGAGAGCACTTTATTGTATTTAATCATTTGATACACAAACACACGGGGTTATAATAAAAGTCAAGCAAATAAACCTAACTATCTCATCTTCATTTACCTACAACCTGTCCTTGCACCAAGTGCTTACACCGGGTGCAATGTGCCAAAACATGATTCGCCCACGATTTAATCAGGATCCTTCGCATTCCCAATCCGAGGCAAAAGGAACGCTTCAAAAGACAATGGTAAGCGTTGCAAGGCAGCTATGGAGAGTTTGATTGGAGAATCCATCAAGCCAGAACCGAAGCCCACATGTCAGCAACCCCAAAACCGTCAATGAACCAGTGTGAGCGTCCTAGCGCTGACCGGGCACGAGATGATGCTTGGCACCACCAGCTGGTGCGCCCTCAAAAAGCCCAATGTCTCAGCCCCCCATCAGTTTCCCGACGTCCCACACGAACACGTCCTGTCTCTTCTCCACCAGCCCAGACTCAGTAGAGATCAGCAAGCAGCATCCAGAAATATGTCACCGAGCCGGCTGCAGCAGTGGCTGTCGCCCCGCCCGGCGCAGCGCACGACCACGGCACACCACGCCTCCGTCACCGCCCCCGAGGATGCGATTCTGTATGGCTTCGTCAAGAACGCCGCCGGCCTCAGCGCTGTGCGCGAGACGCATTACCTGAGCAATAAGGGCGTCCGCGAGGGCAAGTCCGGCCCGCCGCTGCATATCCACCTCCGCCAGGACGAGCACTTTGAGGTGCAGCAGGGCGTGTTGGGTGTTGTCGTCAATGGGAAGAAACACGCTGTCACAAAGAACGACGGGCGCATCTCTGTGCCCTCTGGGGCGAGGTAAGTGTGCCTTGCCCGATCATCGACCTTTTGTGGGGCCCATCCGACGGGGCGGGCGTTCATCTCTACCTAATTGAAACACATGTGAAAAGAATCCGATCACATAAGCTGACACAGTCCCCCTTCCTTTCACCAACCTGGCAGGCATACATTCTGGGCACACGAATCCTCAACCGAGGACCTCGTCTTCACCGTGTGGGTGGAGCCGCAGGGGCTCGACCACGGCTTCGACGAGTCGTTTATGCGCAACTTTACCGGTTACCTGAAAGATTGCGAGAAACACAAGGTCGCGCCGTCGATCTTCCAGATCCTGCTGTTCCTGTACCACAGCGACATCGTGCTGACGCCCCCGTTCTGGGTGCCGGTGTGGTTCTTGGTTCTGCTGCATCACTTTTTCGCTTATTGGGTGGGGGCGGGACTTCTTGGGTTAGTATTGTTTTGCTGCTGCCTTCTGACCAGGCTTTATTGGATTTTGCGAGAGGTGGTCGGCTGATTTATTGTGATCTGCAGGTACCAGGCGAGTTATCCCGAATATAGCCTGCTCAACGAGGGTAAAAAATCGACATAAGAGTAGGATTGTGACTGGTGTGTATTCCTGGAGTCGGGGAAGAAGACGGCAGGCTTGATGTATTGCGGCTGGGAGTGGGTCGTTGGGTCAGGGTGCCAGGAATTTAATTAAGTGGCTTTGTAATTTCGCAATTGACACCATATTTCTGTTTATTACAAGCGCAATAGTGATGCATGCTGTATGCACAACAATTTTGTCTCAGGCCGAGCGTGCTGAAGGTTGACCAACTGACCGGTCAAAATTGCGTTTATGATTACCCATTGCAATGATGACCGTGCTCATGGATCCATCCATCTAACGAAATTCTGTTCATCAACAACGAGCTCAAGACAACATTCCGAGCATCATTTGCACACTCCTAAAAGTCAAGCTGCCGGAATGACCCAAATAAGAACAGGATGATTTAAGTTCACAAGTTGACCATTTTGATGTAAGAGTTTGTGACGCTCTCGGGTTCTAGCTGTGCCACGAAACAGTCATCCATAGGTCCGAGTCCCTCACCACTCTAACGGCCAATCGATACTCGGTATCAATCTCACACTGCTCGCCCTCTGATCGAGAGGAAAGCACGTCAGCCTTGCATAACCTACAAATTAAAGACCACCGCCACGAGACAGCGAGAAAGCTACAGGAGCCCTCTTGGTGTAGCATAGGCTATATCAATATCCCGTCCCCGCGATGCTGAAGCGAGTCTTTAAAGCTTTGCAGGCTCAGGAGAACCCCTGCTTCGTGCTGGAGATCCAAGAAGGTCCCTCGATACAGGCAACAGTGGTCACATCTGCTAGCTGCTTCTCATGGCCAGGCATGTGATTTCGATTCCTAGGTCGTTCACGCATGCAGACAGGCTATGGCAGCACCTCGCGAACTTTACGCTATTTATTTTGATACCTGGTCAACGGGACATAGCGATACGCTATCCTTTATTCGTGACTACCCAATGTAGGCCGGCATAACAGGCCGCTGGCGGAGGCCGGACCCCTCCCGCTCACCGGATGTCAGCAGTTGACCGGGGTCTAGCTGCAGTATGGGGTGTTGGAGGCGAAGGAGAACAAATGCCATGGAGTAGTCATTGTTGACGGGCGTACTTTACCACCACAGCCACTATCTAAATGCTGCTGTCCTAAACCCTGACTTCACAGCGCGACACCGACTCACCAACGACGCCAAGTGCGGTCCCAACCGCGCTCGATGGATCGAAGCGACCTACTGAAAGCTGCATTGAGGTCTCAATTGAAAAAAAGTTTTCCAGTTAGTCCGCCAAGCTGATTCCACACCATGTGTCTTGATGAGAGAGGCTGCACGGCGCGGAGGGGAAGTACAGACCAATCATGATCCGCACAATTCAATCTGCTAGACAGCCTCGATCTAACTATTCGCTGGCTTCTGCCGCTCATATGCAACAGGTAATCAATTCCGACATCAATTTGAAGCAGTGGCAATTATCAAGCAATGCTGCTCCTATAAGAACGATAAAGTTCTGGATTTTAATTGGGAATACAGATATTCGCACCGGCCAAAACACATAGTGCACCAAGCACAGATAGACCAGGACATAAACCAGCCTCTAATGCGCTAATAATACCTACGCCTAATATCATGCTTAATTTATATACCCAATTCACATACCTAATTCATACGTTTAATTCATATAAGTAAGTTAGGTATATGAATTAGGTGTGGTGTTGGGCGTGGTGTTGGGCATAATTTTGGGCGTATGAATTAAGCGTGGGTGTTATTGGCACACCAGGGGCTGGGTGGCTAGTTCAGGGGATAGTCCGCGCCCGGTGCATCATCCCTTTTGGCCGGTACGAATATCCGTATTCTTAATTGGGCATCAGCGTCCTTTCACGGACTGACATCCTACTTTGCCTGGCTCCTCACCGCCGACCGGTGTCTCAGCCATCGACGGCACCTTGCAGAATACAGCCCGCGTGGCACCATATCAATTGAGCCTCCTGGCTAACGTGACTTAATATGTTTGTGGCTTGGCTGGGCTCCGACTTCAGTGGCTGCAAATTGTTATTCCGGTCTGGTGTAGCCCGGTCCCCAGACGTCGGGGCGGAGAGCCCTGCAGGAGCCCCCTTGTAGCACGCGATGGAACTGGGCGACTCGTGGAACGTCATCCAGGGAGGAGAGTTACTCTGTACGCCATGTACATTTATTTCAGTGTCAAATGTCAGCTCAAGCTCTCAAATGCATACCATTGTAGCTGGAAGGCGCTTGGTAGACCCGTCCGCCGGGCACCAGGCGGCCCCCGGTGGTGCCATATAACATAGGCCACCTCGGCCAGACGTCTCGATGTTATGATTGTCGGCCCTCATTCAACTATCTTCCCGTCTTCTTCACTCGCATGACTCCTTATCGTTCATTGCTGGCTCTCGTATGATGGCTGCAACGTCTTCAGAAGCTCAGCATCTCGAGACTGCTGTGGAAATGACCTCCCCCTCGGACCCACATGCAGCCGAGGCCCAGACCATCACAACTACAACAACTGGAACATCGCAGGTCCGTACTAGACCCGATCCTTCTGGATCGCCACAGAGCCCTCCGTCAACACCTCAGACACAGAAATAGATGTTGAAAGCCTGTGCTCACAAGTGAACAGGACGAAGCGTCGGACCAGGTCAGCGAACAGGACGACGCACAAGAAATCTGGCTTTCCATTCCCGAGATGCTCGAAGCAAATGCAACGAAGCTGAGAACAGAAAAGAAAGGCAAGGAGAGCTTGCTCTACCAAGAATCTGTATTCAACAAACCTGGACAGAGTCGCAACCTTCTGTTACCTCCTGAACAAGGCCCGGGTGCCACGCACTGGGAACCGGATGGAACAAGGCTCGCACACTGGACCGCATACCGCACAGTAAGCCCACTGCACTTTTCAATTCTCCTCTGATTACCCTTAAAGGCCTGCCCCTCACATGAAGATGTACAATTAGGAGCCGCCCATACCCACTGGTCAGATCTGGTGAGTCGGCAAATGCGCATGAACTATCGCCTTTTGACATCAAATGTTCTGATAGATCATAGGTGGGTGGTTGACACCTTTAACTCAGAAAAGTCCGGTGTCGGGTATGACTTCGTTCGTCCCAGGTACATGCACATCGACGAGGCCGTTCTTCTTCTCGAATGCCTTCAGCAAGGCGCCATTAAAGGCGATGACGGTACCTATGATATGAAAAACTTTGAAGACATGAATATGGGAATCTTCATCCGTTCATATGCGAGACCGTCCAATGATCTGGCAACGACAAGCTGGTGTGGTACTTCCAGAACTCGGGCTATGCGTGTTGGCGGACGTCGTTTGCCAGACATTGACATTCTTCATCTTCAATCTACTTGAGCTGTGTGCAACATCACTCTGAAAGCAAATTTGCGTCGCCGTTTGAGAATTGGCCGCGCCTCATACTTGAACGGCACTCGGCAAAGATACGACGGCTGTCACATTCTCGCGCGCCAGGCCCCGCCGGCGAAGGATGCACAAGCAAGCAAAATGCAGACAACGAACCGTCGGAAGAACATTTCGAGGAATTCAGATTGTCGACGTCTCTGTATTTGTATGGGAGTGGGGACTTTCGACTTGTCCTTATCGGTGACGAGGGAGCCTCCGTCAATTTCAACCCACGGACGGCATTTGGTGGACAATATGCCACTTCGAGCCTGCGATTTGACCCAAACTCCTTGGGTCGCTTGGCTGGTCTGACCCATTTCCTCATCGCTCTAGTGCATCTAATGGACACCTGGTACGAAGGCTGGAAAGAAGCATTGAACAAGATTGACGATATAGTGGGGTTTGAGGTAACTACAGTCCATGATAATCATCCCTTGCGAATGCTCCCGAAGGGGAACATCACCTAGCGTGCGCAGCAAGCGCGCAAACGAGAGTACTCTATTGAGACTATACACTGACTAGCTGGCCAGATCGATCATACATTCGATGACAGGCAACTGGAGAGTCACATTTTTGATACCTCAGATTCAATGGACTTATCTAAGCAGTACTTCACAACTCTTCAATTGTTGCGTATCGCCAGACAGCATATCGAGAATCATCGTGTCGCATGGGAAGAACTTCGCGAGCTCCCAGACAACAGCTGGGAATGGGATCGACTCCACAACTCCACCTCGACCCATCCCCGAGTGCTTAGTACGCTGGACAAATTTGTGCTATCAGAAGGAAACGGACCGACATTTGAAGTCTGGGAGGAACAACGAGAAAGAGTGACGGAGCTTTTCCAGACGAGGGCCAAACACCTCACGGAACGTATCGATCAAAAGACGAAGGAGGTTGAGTCCCTGAGGGACGGAGTAAGCGCCCCTTTCAAATTCTTTGGCCCCATTATGTCCTCATTGTCATGATTCCATGACTATTCTGTTTTTGACAACGACTGGATAGCTTTTCAACGCAACGTCGCTCCGGGAAGCGATGAGAGGGATGGCCCTGAACCGAGCGATCTACTTATTCACAGCTGTCACAATTATATTCACCCCTCTAAGCTTCCTTACTGTAAGCAAGCTACACCAATATCTTCGCATATAAACGAGATACTAACAACACCTTGTTATCCATAGGCATTGTGGGCTTTGCCCATACTAAACACGACGCCACAAGGCAGCAGTATCCGTCCATCATCAAATGCTTTCTTCGCCACTTTCATCATCATCCCTATCCTGACTTATCTCATTTGTGGATACTATGCTTGGTATCTTACTTCGACCAAGACTTGGAAGAACTCTGCCAAATTTTTCCGGCGTCTCAGAAGGAATATTTATTTCGTCTGGCACATCTGTGCGACGTATGCTTCGTATCCTTTTCGAGAGAGCACTCGGCAGACTTGCGCGGCTTGTGTTCAAGATCCGCCAGAGAACATGCCCCGCTGGGCTTTGAAGGCCATGAAATGGCTCCCTAGGGCTGGGAGAGGTTTCTCGGATACGGGAGAATCATGATCGGCCGAGATCTGCCATCATATAAGGGTTGAATGAAAAGTGACACGAAGGGATTCCCTTGCTGTCCATTCATGCTCCCGGTGATAACGCGAGTGTACCCAGCTTAACCAAATCCCTGATTCGGAACATCATTAATCGGTTCAATTGATTAAGTTTCTGTGCGATCAAATAAATGTAGCGACCAATTTGGTGAATAACGCATGGTGATCAGCAATGTTCAGATGGGCGAAGACGTGATGTTTGCGCCAGCTGGTGAAGGCCGAGGCCGGCAGCTGGCCGGCAGCTGGCGGCGGTCATTAAAGTTTCTGACGGGCCTATTCGGCTACGTGACCTCAATCGGATTCCTCAATCTCACCCTCGCCATCAACGAACAATCCGAGCTCCCCTTTGTTTGGCTTTTCCTCTTCCCGTCGCTCATTCTACTTCGAGATGTAGCTTTAATGTGTTTTGTCTTGCCCAATTAATCTCCTTTTGCCGAGTATAGGTACTTTGCAGTGGTCGCCCCTCACGCGCGGCGCTTGTCGTTCATGCGACCCCTTTTCTCGGTTCCGACTTTTTTCTTTGGGCCGATTGAGCCCCGAAAGCCGAACCCATGGCCCAGCCGTTCCACGCCGGAGGGGCCGTTCCGGCTTTCAGACTTGCTGAGCCGTCCATGCAGGGCCTGCTGAGTGCTGTCACTGCCTACTGGCCGTCGCTTTCTCACTTGGATATCACTCGTCTTGGATCACTCATAGCCATCGCCGGCGTCATCCCTGCAGCATGGCGACTACTTCACGGCGCCTGGCGCGAGACATACAGCTGGATCAAACAATTCTTTGTTGCCACTGTCACCATTCCGGGCCGAGACCCTTTGAACAAGAACGTCGTCAGCTGGGTATTGGCTCATGTCATCCAGCCCCGAAATAATACGCGTTTCTTCACCGCCCGGACCGAAGTCAGAGACAGGCTGGGCCGTGGAGATACACCGGACTCCGCGTCGCTCAAGAAAACACAGAGACAGGTCCAGTACCTGCCCCACTTCGAGACAGTATGGTTCTGGCACGATGGCCGGGTATTCATCATCCACCGCTCCCTCGAGAGCTTCAACGCCTCCATGTGCGACCCGGGTTACGACGGCATCGGGGGCGAGGACCTCACTATCAGCTGCCTCGGCCGGTCCGCTGATCCTATCCGCTCCCTGGTCCAGACGTGCCGCGACTTTGCCGACCAACAGACGCAGTACTACGTGATGATCTACTCACGGGACCGCTACGGCATCTCGTGGCAGCCCAAGTCAAGAAAGCCCATCCGCCTGCTGGAGACAGTCCACTTCGACGAGGACGCCAAGAAGAGCCTGCTGTCCGACATCCGGAAGTACCTCGACCCGGAGACACAGAGGCGCTACCAGAGCAGGAGCATGCCCTACCGCAGAGGCTACCTGTTCTACGGCCCCCCGGGGACGGGCAAGTCGTCGCTGTCCACCGCGCTGGCCGGCGAGTTCGGCCTCGACCTGTACGAGGTCAAGATCCCCAGCGTCGCCTCCGACGCGGACCTGGAGCAGATGTTCCAGGAGATCCCGCCGCAGTGCATCGTGCTGCTCGAGGACATCGACGCCGTGTGGGCCGGCGACCGCGACCTGCCCGACAGGGAGGACCGGACGATCGGGTCGAGCGGCAGCCACAGCCCCAGGTCGAACTGCACGCTCTCTGGGCTGCTTAACGTGCTGGACGGGGTTGGGTCGCAGGAGGGCCGTATCGTCATCATGACTACCAACAAGCCGGAGCTTCTTGACCCGGCTTTGGTGCGGCCGGGGAGGGTCGACTTGAAGGTTCATCTGGGGAACATCAGTCGCAAGTCGGCGGGGGAGATGTTCATGCGGATGTTTGCTTCTGATGCCAAGGCTTCATCCTCGGATGTGGATGTGGAAGCCCTCCACGAGCTGGCGGCCGAGTTCTCGAAGCATATCCCCGAGGGCGCCTTCACGCCATCTCAGCTCCAAGGGTTCTTTCAAATTCATTTGGATAACGCGTTCGAGGCAGTATCCAGTGTATCAACATGGGTGGCCAAGGAGCTATCGAAGACTGCGATAGACGACGACATTGAGATTGTCGCAGACGGAAAGGCCTGAGAGTTCTGAGGTTGAGATGTGGGATAGAGCATCCAATGCTTTCGCGCTTGATTTGTACGATATTGTAAAGATATGTCGCATTAGATACAATGGCGTTACTGGGATCTGCATACCATGGGATTGGGAAGAGTCGTGAGCATTTAATACTATCGGTTCTCGGGAGTAGACGAACGTGGTCACCGTGCATGACTACATTGTGCCTCTCGTGTAACTGAACTGAAAAGGCGTGCGCATCGTTTTTCACTAGATACTGAGTATTACTCAGGCATTGTTGAACGTACTTGAGTAGTTATGGACCAGCTGGCGTTTAACGGTTCGATATCTCCGGGGCAGGCTGATGTCTCATCCTCGGACTTAGTCAAGGACCACCGACTCACGGACGCCCTATACTTACCGAGTCGCTATCATTGGGCTGGCTTACCTTGGGGCGTAATAATTTATGAAAAAGATGTTGGAAATACCGATGATCGTAAAATTTTCTCGAATTTATTTGTGAAAAGAATGAGACTGGTGCGTGACCACACCTCAACCGGATCATATGCAGATTTACATCTGCGGAGGTCGCTTTGACTCCCCGACGACACTGATGATATTGGCTATGATCCAAGCAGCCGGTCGATCATTCTACCGGAGAGTGCCGCGGCCTCTTTTCGGGCCATGGGTGCAAGGTTCGCTCGGGATTGTTGCAGATGCACTCACCCAATAAGGAATGTGATCTGTGTCAGCAGCTGTTGTTATGCGCGAAATATGCTCAGCATGCACATAATGTGGGCGCGACGTAATTTCCGGGCAGCAGCAGGACGCGCAAGCGGGCGATCGCGTGCTTGTCATTTTTGGCTGGTTTTGCCTGACACCCGAAGTGGAGATCAACGGAATGCTACAGCGATCCCGCTCTTTAAGGTTCAGGGATCAAAGCTTAATGACAGAGCCAGCGAGGGCTGAATATAAACCACCAAGCGGACTTACGTACGTACTCGGTATAAAAGCACCGCGAACTGCCGCCGAATTAGAAAGAATCGATACCGAAGTCGACAAGCACCTCGCCTAGCACATTCATTTCAACAGTCTTCAAACTCGAACGGAGCGCTGTCACAGCCCTAGCCGACTTACACCGTCACTCGCTACATCAACGAGAATCAACAACACCGAGTCCACAAAAATGCAGATCGCACTTCCTTCACTCGCACTCCTGCTCTCCGGCCTCGCCGCCGCGCAGAACTCGAGCAGCTCGGCGCCCACCCTCTCAGCCTACGAGCAGATCCGCAACACACTCGCCACCGAGGCCTTCCTGCTCGACACGCGGGACCTGACGAACCTCGGGCAGGTGTACACGGACGATGCGACGATCCAGTTTGGCTCGGGGGAGCCCCACAGCGGCATCGCGGACATTATCGCTTTTGAGCAGGTCGCTCTGAACAACACCTTCACGCTGGTGCACACCTACGTCAACAGCCTCATCACTTTCAGCGAGGACGGGTCGGCGAATTCTACCAGCTAGTAAGTCTGAAACAGCACCGTGTGGCCACTGCCTGTGATGGCTTTTCCTGTCTTTGAAGGGATAGGATACTGACCTGGTCACTTAACTCTCCAGCGCGACGTGGAACAAGCTCGGCAACGTCAACGAAGGGTATTTCCAGCAGACATGGGCGAAGTACTTTGACACTCTGGTCGAGGCGGACGGGACGTGGAAGTTCCAGACAAGGACCGTCCAGATCCTCTTTGGGCCATTGTCGTCGAACCTCACGGATGGTGGTCTGTGATTTCGAGGACTCTTGCAAGCGCACGCATCTTTCCTGTTTCTTGGAAATACAACTGAAGAAACGGTTTGAGCTGAGTCTTTAGCATCAGCGGCGTATCCTAAATACCATTGCTCTATTCAGCAAAGCATCCTGTTCCGCACTTTTGCCTGCCTTGACGCTTGTCTCCAACAGCCGGCTGAACTTGAGATTAAGATCATCCTCTTTGTCTAGAAGCTGAATAGACTGAGCTTTGGTCTCTACCACCTTTCCTTGGTTGTAAAATGTAGAATATAGTCCACAGGTGTCACAATTGGTGGGGTTGGGCGATGTGCATGTTCCAGTGCAGACCGGCTTTTCAGTGGGTGTGACCGGATCAGTGGAAATAACCCTCTTTGCAACAGAGGATTCTTCACACGACCTGAAACATCACTTGAGAGGATGTAGTCAGTGAGCTTTGACTACTCTCCTGCCTTAATTGTCCAATTGAATACCATAGAATCTTACTGTCGAGGGTGTTAAAGGCTTTCCTAGCAGATCTCGTTCACCATACAATGTAACGATCATCGTGAAGTCCTCCAGCATTTTCATCACCCATCGAACCTCGCACCAGCCAGAAAATCATGCGCAGTCCTGAAAGTCTCCTGCGCGGACGCAAACAAATTGATCGCGTGGCCCGTCCTAGCAACCCTCTTCCAGTTGAACTCGGCGTTGGGGAAGATCTCCGCCGTCCCCGGGAGCAGGTCGCCGCAGGCGGCGACCGCTATCAGGGGGGTGCCCTGCCCGCAGAACGGCTGGTCCTGCTCGCCCGTGATGACCAGGACGCGCCCGGTGTAGGCGGGCGCCTTTGTCATCAGGACGTAGGTGCCCATGTACTCGCCCGCCGCGACGACGTCCTCGCGCTCCCACCATATCTGGGCGAGGTCCTGCTCGAAGTCGACCTGTTCGTGGGAGCCGAAGAAGGAGTTGGTGCGGGTTGACTCGTTGGGTGAAGTCAACTGCAGGAAAGTTTAGTACACATATACTCTAGCGTGAACCGGACTTGATATCGCATTGCTGAATGGACAAGAGGAAGTGGAGTTGGCTCTTACGTAGAGTGGAAAATTTGTGTTGGGAAATCTCTCCGGGAAGAGCATGTTTGCAGGTTGGGGATTTTGAAGAGCGATTCCGTAGTACGAGGGGAGGATACGCTTCGTATAACCCGTCAAGACGCTCGTGTTGAAAAGATCAGGATACGTCTGGCTGATGTAAACGCCAAGCACTGATCCATAGGAGTTGCTAATATACAGCAGTTCGTCGTACTGTGGGATCTGACTTGTGTTTCCAGACCTGATCTGGTTGGCGAGATCCACGTAAAGTGAAGCTCTGGGGACAGTCAGTACGGAATTTTATGCAACCTGAAATGGAACGAGGTGGGCTTTGCGAGGTATGGTAGGAGATCGTAGCAATGATAGTACGGCGTGGCTATCCTGCAGTGTGTCTGGAAGCAGGGCGGGAAACTCACTCGTAAGGGCCTTGATTATAAACCACGGGATCCGGGTGAGACGACTTGCCGTGCCCTAGGCGGTCCAGTTGCAATGTAGGGTCTGTTGCAGTCGCAATGAGCTAGCGCATTAGAGCTGGTCCAAAGCAGAGAATCTGAAGTTACTACTTACAACCTAGGCCGTTTGCATAATGTCTCCAGGAGTATACCTCGGGTTTGTAGCTGTCATATCCTAGTGTAGTACCTTTCAACAATGTTAGGTTTGACATACACTTTGGTATGCTGAACAAGTCTCACCTCCCATTGCAGACCAGTAGTCTCGATTCGCGGTGATAGAGTGAAACATGAGCTGCAGCCTTGTGCTATTCTCGTTTTTGATTGTCGGCTCGCAGTAGTATCCGGCAATGGTCTCGGTTCCTTTTACTGGGGTGGTGGTATACCACCCACTCACTACATCGTATATGGCAGTCTGAATGAAGGCTGGAGTGGACTGGTTGTAATGACTGAGATCATAATCTGAGGGTTATTTAGTATTGCGATAGGCGCAGAAACACAATGGAAGTAGGCCGGGACAAACACATACTTTCGGCGGCTCCCGAAACAGCGAATGCAACTTCGTGGCAGCTAGAGTACGTCAGTCTCTGGTATTGTGATCATGACATAAGATCAGATGAACACAACGTCTTGGCCAGTAAGACAATCTGTTCGTGCGCACTCCAGAGCGTCTGGGACTTACCTAGTATCTTCAGCCGAGGCGAAGGTTGCCAACATCAAAGCAGTAGTGGCGGACAAGCCTAAGAAGTTCGATTGAAGCCTAAGAAATGCCATATTCAGTCTTTAAGAGCCAGTCGTAGGTTGAGAAGCGTTTTGATCTACTTGGCCTTCGCGAGCTTCAAGTCAGAGTGCGCCAAGGAAATAAATATCATGCGCCAAACCCGCAGATCAAGACTGGAACGAACTGCCGCCTGCTAATGGATGATCAGAATACATGCCTACGCTATCGAACTTTATTCTCTTGACTGCTGCGTCCAGCGGTGAAACCTGACTCAAGGTGTCGAGTGTATAAACCAGGGCACGGCGGGAAATGCCCACATGCTATTCGCTTGTCATTTCAAGCTGCATCTAATTGGTTTTTGATAAAATACCTACAGAATACGGCCTGCATCTCTAGTGCTCTGCACTAATATCTGTCAGGGCATTCTGCAACAAGCCTTGAGATCTACAAACGGGCAGCTAGGTAGCACCCGCACCCTACGCCACAAAGGGGGATCACCCGCCGGATATCTCGGTACCATGTCCATAGACGCGACCGGTCTCCCCCCGACGCTAAAGGCCAATTATGTCGGCATCCGTTCGCATTTCTTCTTACAGTTGTGCCACGGCTCAATAGGGGAAGTTGTACTTCCTCGCTGCCACCCTCTCAACTAACGATGGCCAGAGGTTGTACAAGGGTTGTGCGAAGAAATACGGAATCCAGGGCATCATGACGTTGCCTCTGACACCCCTGTCAACCGTGTCGATACACTTGGCCGCGACGTAGTCGATCTTGAGCCCGTGCTTGTTCGGGTCGGCCTCACGGACGGGGCCGGAGTCGACGGCTGATGCGCGGAAGTCGCCCTCGATGGTACCTGGTAGGATGAAGGCGAACGCGATATCGCGATGTTCTATGGCCAGTGCCTGATAGAGGAGCAGCGATGAGGCCTTGGTAGCGGCGTAGAGGGCACGTGTCGGTGCCGGCACCAGGGCGGCCAAGGAGGAAACGAGCAGGATGGCCGGTGCAGTAGATGTGCGTGTCAGCATCGGGATCTGGCGGGATATCAGTCCAACTGTCCGCTTCAAGCCATGAGGAAAGGCCACGAGGCAATTAAAAGGACTCACAAATGTCAGAGCAGCAACCATGGGACCGAATAGATTGCCCTGGACAGCCCTCCCAGCCACATCAACAGCATCCTGGATGCCCTTTCCAGCAGCATCCTCCTTCCCCTCCACCCCGGTAAGCGCCATCACAGGCTGCAGCGCCGACACCCCAGCACACACGTGGATCGTGTCGAGGCCGCCCCACTCGCGGGCGATCGTCTCGCGGAGCCTGACCATATCCTCCACGACGCTCAGGTCGGCCGCGACGCCGATGCATCCCGCGCCGCAGTCGGCGGCCAGCGCGGTGATCTTGTCCGCCCGCCGCGCGACGACGCACACCATCGCGCCGCGGCGGGCGTACTGCTTCGCGACGGCGTGGCCGACGCCGCTGGACGCGCCTAGCACGAGGACGCGTTCTGCCGAGGCTAGTCTTCTGCGGCGGGCGGTGATGCGGCGCAGAAGGTGGATCGTTGGGATGGCGAGGGCCAGCAGCGCCCCGAGGAGGCGCAGGCGTTGCGAGACCATGGTTGTGGATGTGAGTGTTTGGATGAAGATTGGTGGATCGGGTCGATGCTGAAGAATCGATCGATCGGGTGGTGTTTTGAGATCCCGAGGGACGGGGACGGTTGTGACGGGCATGTGAATCTAGGTTTCATGCACCGGGGTTCGTGAGAGCGACACCCCCCCCCCCTCCCAAAACCCCATACTGCGATGCCGTCCCCTAACCCTGCCAAAAACTGGAGCTGCCTCTCTTTTGGGGTCGAGGTGCAGTCCATTCAAGTTCCCTCTGTTAATTATTTGATCAGGTATAGATCTCGCTACCAACGATTCCAGCGTAAGATCTCAAGTCAGATACCTTAATAAGCATGTACGGGATGTGGGTAAAGGGATGTGGCCTGCTGCCTGAATCCAACCGAGAACCATAAACGCTCCCATTCCTGCACGTGCATAGTTTTGCCCCGACCATTTTGATTATGTGAACTGTCAAGATATTACAGTTTGTTTCAATATTAGCTGAGTGATGGATTGAATTTGGGATACTCATCTCCATGACGAATGGGGATGTGGGCACCGCCTCACAAAACAGCGTTCTGACAGCCTCAAGCATGCCTTCGCACCTTGACGATCTCTCGGCCAGGGTCGTTGCGTACACGCATACGCTATAGATCTCCGGACGGGTAGAAAAAGGACTAGTGATGGCGCGCGGCATGTCCCCCTCTCGATCGAGGGAATTATGGTGCCCGTTCCCGGCTTTGCCATACGAAGCCTAATCTTCCGAGAGACCGCGGGCACGGACGGAATAGATGACCAGGCCCACCGTCGGCTCTGACTCTGACTGGGAACCGGGCTCTAAGGGGGGGTTAGTGGCCCTACGGCCCCATGTGCCCGGGTCGTATTTTACTGGCAGGCCACGAGCGATGGTAGGGTGCCAAGGTTGAATAGAGTTCTGGGCCACTTCTTCCTCTTCCCCCATCCAGTCGTGAAACTTCTTAGAGTTGCAATGCTGACCGGGCTCCTGGACTTGCGTCACGGCAAGTCCAGCAGCTACCAAATATGGTCGCAACATTCATTCGTTGCCCTGTCACACGTCCATTTCCGTGTGTATTTCTAACCATCACTATATGAGAACAGACATATACGTCCGCGGCTGAATGCAGGTGCCAACGCATCCACGACCGGGGGCGGCGGGGCGGCGATGACGGGCATGTCTCATACAACCTTGACGGCAAATACTTGTCTCTTATACCCCCTTGTTTCGTTCCGTTTTGTCAGTGCATTCTACCTTTTCGAGCCCAGCAGAATAAGGTTACCCCCACGTTCAACCTTGACTTGGACATAAAACCTAGTTCGGCGGAAGACCAAGCTTGCTGAGGTCTTTGACTCGAGCTCACCTTAAACCCCTCTAAGCATCACGCCGTTAGGAACCATTTGAGAGACGGCAATCCTCAGTCCACTTGACTCCACATCAATGCAGGTACGAATCCGGCACTGTTCGCCGGCCGCAGCAGGGGGCCAGCCTGCTCCAATGACTTGATTCTTGTTCGCTCCGGTTCCTGGGCATGCATCTCATCTGAGCGCAGGACTGCACCTCCACATCTTCGGCGAGACGGAGATTCCGCACGAGAGGTCCTCTCCGGTTGGATTTTCAATGATGACCTCGCCCAACTCTGTCCCATTCAAGCCCATCTCAACGCAACACAGGGCGACACAAATACTGCGCTGCAAAATCCACCAAAATCAGATACCGCCGTCAAGCGAGTGCATAACGTTGACTTGATGCATCGTCACGCTGCAAACCTTGGAATCAAGTCCGAATACGAAACCGCAGGAGGACTGTGCAATGTGACCCAGTGAAGAGTAAAGCGATTTACATTTTTTGAGCCGTTTAATCCGCTTGAGCTCAGGGGACACCAACAAAAGAATACCACGCAAGCCGCCCGTTAAAAATGACATATCATTCAGAAGGAGAGGGAAGACGACCGCGGTGGAAATTTTGGCGAAGCAAGAGCGGCGAGACCTCTCATCCCAGCTCAGCGACGAAACAGAGCAGCAGCCGAAGCGACGAGAGTTACAGAGACGGCCCATCTAAAAGGCTAGACGACCAAACCTTCGAGAACGCCAGCCTCCCGGGACAGCTTATCACCAACAGCTCGGACGCCTCGAGCGAGCTCAAGGAGTCCATCGCCTCCCCGAGCCTCAACCCGCGGTCACTGAGCAACTCATCAATAGCACCAGTCGAGCACACCAAGTCGACATCGACATCAACATCCAGCCCCGTCGTCACGCGGGAGACGCACACCGACCCCGTCACGGGTGAGCTGACCATCACCATGACGACCACAATAGTAACGACGACAACGACAAAGCGCATCATCAAGATCCCACCAGCGACCCAGGACGAGGTCGACCTGGACGAGGAGCGGCGCCTCGCGGCAGAGTATCTCGCGTCCAACGGCCTGAACAGCCCGCGCGATCACCCCGGGCTGCACCCGGCGCCGAGGCGGAGCGAGAGCCATTCCAACCTCATCGGTCGCTCTGCCGAGCAGCCGTTTGGGGCGAGGCCGAAGGTTGCTGATAGGTCGTATTCAATGGGATCGCGGACGGCACCGCCGCCGAGCTTCAGCAACAACGCGCGGAATTTCTCTCGCCCGGGGCCGAAGCAGGCGGGTGAGGAGGCGCAGACCCGGTTGAGTTTGGATGCGAGACGGGGGTTGAAGCGAGGGGAGTCGATGAGGTCCAAGGTCAGTACTCTATCAATGCGTCGTCTCATGACCATTTCTTTCTGATGAATGAAATTCTAGTCCCTAATCTTAAGAAAGCCGGAGCCAAAGCCAGCGAGCAACCAACATCCGATGCCGGATCTGGAGCACCAGCAGAATTACTCTCACTCAATAGACACCATAGCCCTTCACAACACACGCACACGGCCCCACACGAGAGACGGGGGCGAGAAATGGACAGGGAGCCAGCGCCACCTGACCTTCCACAAGCCACGGAGCCTGTACCCGGCACCGGCCCCAATCGACGAGACGGAGCTGAGTCCCAGGCGGGGCAGCTGGGGCACGTTTGGCGGGCAGGGGGGGATGAAGCAGCAGCAGCGGCAGCAGGTGACGAACAACTTCATCCTGGGGATACCGAGCACCGGTGGCCAGTTGGGGAACATGTTTTGACCACTGGAAGATAAAAGGGGTGATGATAATATTAGAGGTGGATTCTTCTGCGCTCATGGAGCGGGTGTGGTAATCTGAATAGACCCCCTTGGTTGAACATGCGCCTTAATGCGGAATTGAGAGAAAAATGTAACTCTTACCCTTCCATACACCTCGTGTGTTCGGAGACTGTCATCATAGTGAAGCTGTGTAATCTGACAGATCACGCCCGGCGTCAAAATCTGCCTGCAGCTTCTAGTTACATCGGGCTCGACTGTCATTGGCGGGTTATACGACACTCAAGGCGACTCAATGTACTCAATGTAGTTTTCAACACAAAGATATTTGACCAGAAGAGGGGGGCCACGGTGAGTGCAGCATCGTTGCATGGAGGCCTCTGATTCCAAAAGGCTTGGACTCAACGTTTTGCATTAGACTCTAACAATACCACGACGGGTGACCGAATTACACAATATTAAAAATGAATTCACTTAATATGACGTTACATACACCGGCAACTTATTGTATCCATTCTGCTCAATACTTAGTAACTTGTAGGACCTCTAGGAATGGTGTTGCCAGCGGTTAGATGCCACTAACATCATTTTTTTCAGGAACAGCAGTTCCCAGTGACAGTCCTTCAACAGTCTTTATTAATATTACGCATAGCAGCTGCCCACCATAATTACCTTGCTTCAATACTTGATAGCAGCTTCACATGTCAGCTGTTAGAAGCCGCTCATATCATCTAGCGGAGGGGCGGCCGCAATCATCACTTTTTGTAGACTTATATCACCACACATGGCAGCTGCCTTTTATATAGATTTTGCTTCAATGGTTGAAGGTATTTTAAACAATGTATCGTCAGCCACTAGAAGCCACCGTCATCAATAGTCTTAGCTGACTGTCACGGGTCATTCTAGGGGGTCTTGGCGACAAGTTTTGACTGTGCGAGGAGACCAAAAGTAAAAGGTTGAATTCCACATTTGCTGCAGCGACGTTGAGAAAAGGGCCGACATAATATATCCGGGGACTTGGACTTATCCAATGATGGCATGTCCTTGAACTTAGTGATTCGGCGCTTACTATAACACATTCAGCTGCAATATATGAATATCAGCAGCGGTCTGACCGCAGGTAGTAACTACACTACTCCAAGCCCAATACACTTAATAAGCCTAGAAGGTATTCAGATCATCGTAGTCCAATGGGGCGTGGATTAGATGTATGGCCCCTCGCTCTCAGACTCAACAGTGACTTTGAAAGCCGGCCTCGTTCCACTGTTCAAAGATTCTTTCGTTCCTTAACAATTCCCAAGCCCAAGCCCTGGCAGATATTCTCAACAAAACTTATCGAAACCGCCGTCATGAAGCTGTCACAGTCGATTCAGATCTGCGCCTTGCTGGCTGGAATCGCTTCTGCCTTCCCCAGCCCTTCTGCACTCACCGAAAATATCATGCTCTCCAACGGCACCGTGACAGTGGCTGTCGAGGTCGAGTCCAGCGAGGGCCTGGATGAGCGTGCCATTCTCGGTCGCTCATCGGTCGACTGCAAAGGCAGCAGCCGTTGCACCAACAGTCAGGGATTCAAGGACCAATGTCGGGCCGCTTATTCCAAAATTGAAGATACCACCTACACCACCGGGGGAGCGTAAGTCAAACAAAAGAACCGTCAGTATCGACGTCAATCACGAAAAGTGAGCCTAATGTCGTCATGTTTGCAGGAAGAGCGGTGTATGCTCTGGCAATTGTGGGATCTTTGTCCAGAACGGCGGCTGCTCCAGGTCAGGGGCGGATCTTCGTAATGGCTACAATGCTGTTCGGAATGGTGGTTGCCAGGCATGTGGGTCATACTACGGTAGGGCTAGAGTGCTGATGCCCATTAATTGAACAGGTGCTGGCATGAGAATAGACGACGGCGGCTGCTTGATCACTACTAACTTTGTCACCGGCTGCTGAAATGCAGCCCAAGCAAAAGATCACTGGTAAACTATGTCCGCGGAGAGCAGATATCAAATAAAGAAGCAGAAATAACAGGCTGCCTGTTTCAAGGGACGATGATCGGCAAAGGAGAGGGAAAACCAAATGGATCGGGGTCTCTAGCACCTGGGCAGTAGGTAAAATATGGAAAGCCTTCAGATTGACCAGCTCGAGCCACGAGGCTTCGCAACTACATCGCGCCGTTGCATGCTCGCAGACGGCTTGCATTAGTCCAGTGTAATTACAGAAATTTACCAAAGTGAATGGTAAATAAATGCTGACAGATTGCATGCACATACGATTCTTGATGGACAGGATCAGCCATTGGTCCCCCATCGCTAGGCCGAGCTTTCATTCAGCGACTGCAGTATGTCTAGCCCCCACTCCAGACCCCGCGCCCTAGCAAGCCAGGCGCATGTAATCAGGTAAGTAAGCATGGGTGACCTATTGGCAACCGACACGTTAAGTGTCATTGAGGCTATGTAGTGGCGCTGCTAAAAGACAGAACAAGCGTTTTTACACTTTCGAGAATTTTCCCGACTCCCTGGGACCAAGGGAGGGGTCTTCTACGCGTTCATAAGCCGAATACTTGGAATCCTAAACCAGAGACGACGTGCCTGTGATCTTAGGTGACAGGTTTACGTGCAGACAATATCTTTGCAAAGACCATGGATCCCGTGACCGCCCTCAATGTCGCGGCAGCTGTCGTGCAGTTTGTGAGCTTCTCAGCCGATCTATTGTCGACTTCCAAGGAGCTGTTCAACTCACCACGGGGATTGACAAAGAAGAACTCCAATACTGAAGAAATCTACACAACTTTGAAGGATTTGAGCGATAGACTGATCACTTTGACGGATGGAGACGACGAAGATAATGGAGACAGCGACAAGAGCAGTTTCGGTGATGATGTGCCAGAGGCGAGGCGCTCTTCCCGTGATAACCGGGCTCACGCCCGATCTGAGTTCGAACAATTGTCACTGAAGTGTGGCGACGACTGCAAGGAGTTACTCAACCTACTGCAAGGGGTGATGAGGCGAAGTGGGAAGAATCGGCCATGGCAAACAGCCAAAGCAGCCGTCAGGAGTCTTCTGAGTCAAAAAAAGATTGCAGAGCTTGAGTCAAACATTAGAAGGACCCGGGACATCATGTCTCTACATCTTCAATCCCTCATGAGGTATTTGAAAATTGCAGAGACACGTCTCCAGCATAATTACTGACAACACATCATCAGCTCGGAACTCACGGATCTCAAGGTCTCCATGAAAAAGATCTCCACAAATAGTCGGTCCCTCTCGATGCAACAGGCAGACAGGCTTGAAGCAATAGATCAAGGAATACGGAACCTGAAACTCTCTTTGCAAGACCAGCAGGCAGACAGCGAAGAACCACGAAGAGTCCCTTCAACGACACACATCGAGAGACTCACCACAAACATGAAGACCACGATGACAGAGAAAGCAGATGCACTGGCGGAACAATACATTGTGTCGAGCCTGCACTACTCTTCGCGCACTACACGCTATCAAGACATACATGCTGCATCCCGTAACACATTCGAGTGGATTTACGAATCTACCTTTGTCGACTGGCTTCAGAATGGAGAAGGGGTCTTCTGGATAACAGGAAAAGCGGGATCAGGTAAGTCCACGTTGATGAAGTACATCGCACATCATGAGACGACTCGGAGGTGTCTCGACAAGTGGGCAGATCCGAAGCCAGCTATCATTGCAAGCCACTACTTCTATGCTCCTGGATCTGCGATGCAAAAGTCCCTGCAAGGCCTCCTACAGGCGCTACTTCTGGACTTGTTCAGGCAGTGCCCTTCAATCATTCCCTCCGTTGTACCCGAACGATGGCGGAAGGCATCATCAGAATCGACTCCCGAGCAATGGCAAAGACAAACTCCCGGGCAGAATCATGAGGCATGGACAATGCATGAACTTTCCGAGGCTTTAGTTCGGGTCGAATATCTCGATGACAGCCCTGTTAGGTTCTGCCTGTTCATCGATGGCCTGGACGAGTACAGCGGAGATTATCTCGACCTATGCGACATGCTTGGAAGACTCTGGCAAAGTCAATCCCTCAAATTCTGCGTATCAAGCAGGCCTTTGAACGAGTTCGAGTCGGCATTTGGTTCTGATCCTGACAAGACGCTTGTGATACACGAGAAAACCAAACAAGACATCATGATCTCCGTTCAAATTGAATTGGAACATTCGCCAGAATGGAGGGAGTGGGCAAGAGAAGACGAATGGTCCAGCGAGTTACCCAAGAAGATCGCGGAAAAAGCCGAAGGAGTGTTTCTGTGGGCTCATCTCGTGACGAAGTCTCTGAGAGCGGGCCTGGCACACGGAGACAACCCAGAAGAGCTGATGGATAGGTTGCAGAGTATCCCCTCGGACTTAGGGAAGCTGTTTAAACTCATGTTGGACAGTGTGGACCCAAGATATCACGGGCAAATGGCTCAGATGCTTCAAATTGCATGCGCAGCTGCTGAACCGTTGCGCTGGGAAATTTACTTTCATATCGACGAAAGTAACCATCGGACTTTGATTGGGAAGAACACAGAGACGGTCATGTCCTCAGAACAATTACCACGTCGCAGACACCAGACTCGAAAACGAATCAACGGACGCTGCAGAGGCTTATTGGAGCTAAGCAAATCCCTTGTCAACAACACGCCGCAACGGGTCCAATTCCTCCATCGCACAGTCCGAGACTTCCTGCTCACAGATGAGATGACAAACTATATCTCAGCAAAGCTCAAGTCGGAGTTTGAGGCTAGCCTCGCAATCACCCGTGCTTTTGCTGCGTGGCTCAAGACATGTCCCTTCAAACTGGGTGTGGAATCTGGCGAGGGCCAAAAGCTCAAGAGCCTTCTCGAGGCAATGTTTGTCTACGCTGATCAAGCCTCGGAGGGCCATGTCACGGAGACGGCAGTGATACTGGACGATTTGGAGAGCGCAATCGTTGCAATGAGTAAGAAACCAGGATGGTTGGACGGGCAGATGAGGCAGGACCCTCTCCGAGTCTTCCGAACGTGCGTTGTTCAGGAAGACGTCGCGAATTATTTGCGGCATAAAGTGCAGCAAGACATCCGATATCTTTCGGCATTGCGACGTCCGAGTCTCTATGTCGCTGTCCGTTGCTGGCCAACCCCAACAAGAACATTACGGGTCCTTTTAGAGAGCGGCGAAGATCCCAACAAGCCTTCTCAATTGATTCCTTGTCGTACTCCATGGTGCGAATTTGTCCGATGCTGCTGCGGATTCAGCATGAGAAACGTTGAGGGGTTCCAGTCTGCCTTGAAGCAACATATTTTCCAACTTTTCCTCGAGCATGGAGCCCATCCCAACGACAATGGATTTGAACAGCTTGGAGGACGGTTGTCGGCATTTTCTATGTTCGTGCTCGCAGCATTTTATCGCATGACGTCTACATGGGACAAGCAGAGCTCGCAGCTCTACGATCGAACGCTCCGCAACTTCTTGGAAGCCGGCGCCAGTCCAGGCGACTACATTAATGTTGAACCACTCTTGCTCCGCCTCAGGACTTGCAGTGCGTTTCAGGATGATATGTCGCTCTGCGATGATATCGAGAAAGCACAGACGCTCAAGGCCCAGCTTTTTCGCCAGCAAGAAAAGGCTGTGGACACGGGCCGGGCAGAGTTTGGCGCAGGCATCGCCTCTGTGCTTGGCATGATCTTGAGGTTCGAGGAGGGGGCAGACTGTGCCCATGGGAAGAGAAAGGCACCATCCGAGCATGATATGCAGGAGGGAGAGGTATCGAAGCGAGCTAGACTTTCAGATTCTCTGATTTGCGACCCACACGTATAGACAAATGCAAAAGAGTAGGAGCAGAGCCTTGCCTTCTAAAGTCAGCAAGGAAAAACGCAACCATGCAACCACGCAACCACTTATTTTATTACCGCTCTCCGGTATCACCGCAGACTTGTCCACTCAAAACGACAACCGAAGTCCTAAGCGATCAAGATAGTGCTGGATAGAGCAAGTCAAATCCCCTCTAAAACTCTTGGGAGAATGGAATCCGTCGTGTTCCACAGCATAGCACAGTCGTTGTTCATCCAGAAGGCTCCTGTGTACCACGTCGACCGAAGACCCTGCAAAGCATTCGCGCGGGACACAATTCCACCGCGCAGCTGATCAGCAGTCCACTGCCGGTACAATTCTCCATGATCATGAAATTCCCTGAAGTGCACCTGTCCGAGATCCCCGGCGGGGACTGTTCCGGCATCCATGAGGTTCTGCAACGAGCTGCGCACAAGGCCTTTTGCTTCCTCGAATTCGGTACTTTTTGGCACGATAAGTACAGTTCGATATATAGGCCCCGTTGACGAGTTTCCCAGAAAGTCGAAGCTCGACAGCGCAGGGACGGGAGGAATATCAAGGTAGTTCGCAGCCATTGCCCCGGGTGACGTGTGCTGAATCCCCTGTGCAGGCAACGATGGATGCGATACAACGCCAGTGTAACCGTGGTTGCCTGAGGTCGACGAGAAAACGTATAGCTCCTCGTCGTCTAAATCGAATACTGTTTGGTCCAGCGTTTCGGGCCCAATCGTAATAAGGAGTCGCTTCGCGTTAATTTCGGTCGTGCTCCCGTCTTTTCCCCTCACAATAATCTGCACCCCATCATCCGATCTTTTGGCAGAGACCACCTGGCTCTCATACATGACATCGCCACCTAGCAGCTGTGCAGCCTTTTCAAACACCTCCGAGTTGTCGCCTGAGACAGGCTGTAGGCCGAGATCGGTGGTGGCGCCGGTGAAAGCGTACGCTTTCCACACGTCGATCATGAGTGCATTCTCAAGGTCGACGACAACAGTGTAATATATCGACGGACTCAGTGCTTCTAGATCATATTTTCGCGCGAAGTCGTTCCAAGTCAACAGGAGATCTTCCGGGATCTCGCCGCCAGTGGGGAAGTTCGAACGGGTTGGCAGCAGCAGGTCCTGGTACTTGAGCCACTGCTCACGCCATCTTGTTATTGCCTCGGTGACTTCTGTGGTGCTGGGAGGCGTGTAATCGACCACCTTGCCAGTCGCAAAGTCTGCATACAACGGTTGTGTCTGGCCAAATACGGGGGACTGCACCGGGATGTTAAAACGGCCGAAGAAGTCTCTGGAGGCCGTCAGATTTGTGAAAACCTCGACACCATAGTCGAATGGCTTGTTGGTCGTCGGGTCATGATATGTTTGTGTATGACCACCCTGGAAGAAATTCTAAGTTAGCCACCTGGTCACCAGCGAGGGAGGGTTGGAAACAGATCATCTTACCAAGCGGTTCTGTTTCTCCACGACCACAATCTTCTTGCCAAAATCCTCCCGTAACCGGACGGCTGCGTAGGCCCCAGAGCCCCCGCCACCTATGATGGCGATATCTGTGTCAATGGCAGCGTTCGCGCCAAGGACTGCATCTGCGGCGGCCGCGACAGCGAATACGAAGAATTTGACTAGAGTCATCCTGTTCCGAGACATCAGTAAATTTCTGGTTAAATACTGGCTCCTAGCCGCTCAAGATTTGGGATGCTTGTATAAATACGACGATCTGACTACTCTACCAACATTGAACGCAATCAAAACGAAAAATCGCCGAGAGGCGCCCTCTTCTTAGCCAAAAGCATAAAGTCGCGGTGGAGCACTCCGGTGCTGCCGGAGATGAGCACGGTAATTACACACGGGACATTGTTTTTGCATGTTATCCCTTGAATTTCCAATAAGATATGTGTTTTTCCGAATTGAATTACTAGCTGCTGAGCCTACTTACAGCCAATAGAAAGACAGACAATTGGTCGGTTTACTCCGCCCCCCAGGCCGCAGTAGCACAGAATGTTACAACACGGCCCTACGTTTATATCTGCTTAAGTGTATGATTCAAGCCTATTCCATATCCAAATAGTGTATATCTTACAGATCTTGAACTATGAGTTGTGCCATCAAAATTCTTTTCTTGTAATATACAGATTGCTTGCTGTTCTGCCTTTAATTACTTAGGTATTAATGCTTAGCCCTGAAGACATGTAGTTTCGCAGCTTGGAGTCTATAATTGCCGACATTGTTTACGTTTAATGATCAGCGAATGCTGACAAGCATGCATGCGCATTCGAATCTCGAGGGGCGCCAAAGGCCGCCCATGGATTTGCAAGCGCCGGGCCAAGCTTTCGCCCGGCAACCGAAATATGACTGGTTATGTCGGGGGTTTGTCTCCTGCAAGTATGCAGTGCGACTTGCATGGGGTCGCGTCGTCGAATGAGATGCCCCTGTCGATGGCGCTGCCACATTAGGCAGACACCGAGGCAAACCTAGGATTGAACACCTGACTTCTGGATACCTTCCGACGTATATACGACACTCCTGCCTCTTGAAACTTACGGTTTTGAGAAACAAACTACACGGCACTGCTGGAAGACAATGTGTTACCAAGTTCTCGAGTTGTACAGCGCGTGCCGATGCCTCTACTACCAACACGCTGTTGACCGTTGTCCAAGATATGGGACACGAGGGCACGGGATCACCCAACGGACCATTCTGGTCGGGTACCCTTGCCTCGACCACGGCAGCAATGATGCACAGAATCGACTCAAGAAGCCATCTGGCCAGCTTGGCCCATTCTCAAAAGATAAAACACCATCAAAAGTGTCAGCTCGAGTGCCGAAGGCAAGACCGACCGTGATCCAGCGCGAATCAAAACAAGCGAAACAAAATGAGAGTGATTCAAAGCAAACTTCCGGAAGCCTGAGCTCCTCATCCACTATCATAAAACCGTCCAGGATATCCGCCACTGAGAACATAGCACGAACATCTCGGGCAAACGAAACACCAAATACCAGTACGAATCAGTCTATCACGGTACCTACTATAACAACCCGCTATATAAATATTATAGCTTCGCCTGCAACTTATAAATTTCTAGCTTTTCTTTCTTTATATAATAATAAGTTATTACTATAGCTATATATTAATATTATAATAATTTATTATACCTATATAAATCAAGCTAATTATAATAATTGCCCTTAACTTTATACTTTAACTAAATTATTAATTAATATTATATTTTAGCCTTATCTTTAAAACGTTATTATCTTAAGCCTATATTTAACTTATATTATTACCTTATTATATTTATATTAAAAGATTAAGGCCTTTTTATTTAACCTTTCTTTCTTTATAAATATTTTATTATTATTAAACTTCTTTAAAACCTTTTAAATAACTTTTTTATTATATTTTATTACTTTAATAGCCTTAATATAATTATTATTTATAAATACCTTAATTAAATTATAAGCCTTATTAATACTTATTTTTATAATATTATTATAAAGGTAAAATATTTTTACCTTTAATAAGCTATCTTTATTATTAAGGTTAGAGATATTTATTAAGGAATTATTAAGGTAATACCTATAATTTATATTTTTATAATGCTTATTTTATAGCCTATTCTACTTAATTTATTATTAATATTATTCTAAAGACTTTATATAATAAATTCCTTAATCTTTTTAAGAAATAAATTTAGCTTAAACCTTTATTAAGAAGAATATATTAATTAATAATCCTTAATTTAAATAAAGTTCGCCCTTAATTTAAAAGCATTTCTTATTTTAATTAATAAAATTTTATTTATTATCTCTTATTTAAATAAAGATGCCTATATTTAAATTTAAATTATTATAAAAAAAATAGCTATTAATTTTATTATTATTTTTTAGCTATATAAATAATAAGATTTTAATAATTTACTAATATCTCTTAACCTTATTTATATTATAAAGGATATTATAATAATATCCTATTAGGAATTTAAATTTTATATTTAGAAATTTATATTATATATAAACTTTATTAATTATTTTATTTAATTAATAAACCTTTATAAATACCTTAATATTTTCTAAATTAAGGCCTTATAATAAAAAATTAATTAAGGCCTATAGGATGCCTTAATTTTAATAATATCCTAGCTTTTTATTAAAGACTTTAAAAAATAAATTACTTTATTTTAATAACTTTCTAATAATATAATAAATTATACCTTTTATTAAAGTTATTATATTATAATCCTTAATGCTATACCTTTATTTTATATAATAAATACCCTTAATGTAATATAGCTAAATTATATTTTTATTATTTAAAAGGGTAGTAATATAATAAAGGGGAAAAGATGATAAGAGAAGGGGTTTTATTTTTATTATAAAAAAGAAGATTATTATATTATTAATTATATAGCTTATTAAATTAATAAAGTAAAATAAATAAAAAAAAATTAAGCTTTAATAATTATTATTATTAAGGCGCTTTTTTAATAATTATTTATTAATTAAAGGATAACTTATATTTAAAGAGTATAAGATTAAATATTTTATTTTCTTTTAATATAAAAATTATTTAAATTAATAGTAAATTAATCCTAGCTCGCTTTCTTTTTAATTTTAATTATTTATTATTAAGCTTTATTAATATTACTTATATAAATAGGCTTTTTATCTTAACTTATATCCTTCCTTAACTTAAATTCCTATATTTAATTAATAATTTAATAATTAAGATAATTATAAAATATTATTTAATTTATTATAACTTTATTAGCTTTTTAGTTCCCTTCTTTTTATATAAATAGCCCTTATTTAATTTAAATATTATCTTAAGTCTTTTTTAATTATATTAATAAAATCCTTAAATAAATTAAATAGCTAAAAAGGTAATAATTTAAGGCTAAACCCTTTATAAAATTAAAAATAAATAATAATAGCTTACTATTAATAAGGTATAAAATACCTATAAGCTTACCTTATTTATTATTAAAAATATCTTTATTTACCTTTTAAATACCTTAAACTTCTTACTTTTTATTTAATAACTTAATATAAAAATTTATTATATAATATAAAGTAAATTAAGTTAATTTAAGAAGGATACTTTAATTTATACCTTAAATTAAAATAATAACTTTATTAATTTATTAATATTTTAATACCTTTTTATTTTTTTTTATTAAATTCTTAATAATAAAAAGCTTAATATTTATATCTTCCTTTTTTATTTATAAAGCTTTTAATATTAAATTAATAAAGCTTTATAATTTTAATAAATTATAAAAAATAATATTTAAAAGTATCTTATTAATAAAATATTTAAATCCTATTAAGAAATTAAAGCTTAATTATTAATATATCTTTATAACCTTAACGCTACCTTCTTCTTAATTATAACTAATACCCTATTTCTATATTATTTATTTAATTATAAAATTAATTTAAAAATAAGTGAAATATTATTATATTATTACCCTTGCTTTATATTTTTAAAGGAGCTATTTATTATATAAAAATACTTAAATAATTACTTAATTAAGAGATTTATTAAACTTAATTAATCTTAATTTATAATATTAATACTTTTAATTTAAAAATTAAGCAATAAGGTATAAATATATATTAATTATTATAGCCTTAATAATATTATAATAAAAAATTATTACTTTATCCTTTTAATTTATAAAATATTAAATATCCTTTCTTAAATATAAATTTATAATAAACTTAATATTATAATAATATTTAATTGCCTTTAGATTGCCTTAAAAGATAAATAAAAAATAGCATTTATTATTAGGTTTAGCTTATTTAAATATTTAATTATTAACTTTAAGATAATAAAAGCCTTAAGCTCTTTTTAATATTATATTAATTATATACTTTTTAATATCCTAAATAAATTTATTATAATTTATTTAAATAATATATTAATTTATAATAAAATGTAAGTGAAATACTAATAATATATATATAAAGTAATATTAAGACTTATTAACGCTAAGTTAATTATTAATATTAATAAATATAAGTTTAATATTATAATAATTAAATACCTTAAGCTACTTATTATTATAAATAATATCTAAATAAATCTTAATAAAATAATAGTTATTAAGGGTTAGTTATAGCCCTTTATATTATAAAACTTTTAATATTTCCTTAGCTTTATAAATTTCTATTATTAATTTATTAAAGGTTTCTTAGCTATTATATATCCCTTTATAAAAATTATAAGTATTATTAAATAGCTAAAGAGCTTATTAAATAATACTATTATAGCCTTTTAATACTTTTAAAATACCTTTTTATTAAATATATTATCAACATTTTATAATTCTTAATATTATATAATAATAAAGGTTAATATTTTAAATTAAGCTATAAAAGGTATATTATCTTAATATAATAAGGAAAGGATTTTATACCTTATTACCTTTTTTTTAATTAAATATATTATAGCTAAATATAATTATAAGATTTATAATAAGAAGTTATTAATTATTATAAAGGTTTTTAAAGAATAATAATTTAAGTTATAAGGCATTAAAGGCTTAATAAAGGTTTAAATAAATTATAAAAATTTATAATATTTTATTATTATAAAGCTTTTAAATTAAAGGTAAATTAAATAATTAAAATTCTTAAGTAACTTTAATTTCTAAATTTATTATTAATTAAGCTTTATAATAATAATATTAAATATATTATCTTATTTCTTTATAAACTATTTATAAAAAATTATTAATATAATTAATAATTAAATAATAAATTATTAATATATATTCCTCCCTATTAATTAATAAGCCCCTAAGCTGCTTTATATAATAAATACCTTTAAAAATATTAATATACTTTTTAATAAAGCTTATATAGCCTTTAATAAATATTAAAAGGCCTTAACCTATCTCTTTAACTTATATTATATAAAACTTTTTTATTTTATTAAAAAGATATTTTAAGTTATTATAGCTAATTATAAAGTAATTTAAAGATATATTTATATAAAGGATTAAGTTTTTATATTATTAAATAACTACTTATATCTTTAAATTTTATATTATATATATAATTTAGCACCTAAGGGCTATTTAAGGAGAATTAAGATATATAATTTAATTTAATACTTATATTTTTAATTAAACTTATCTTAAAATATTAATATTTTTATTTAAAATTGCTTTTTTTATAAATCCTTTAAAATTATAAAGTAAGCTATTAAAGGCTTACTTTAGCCCCTTTAAATACCTTTTTAACCTTAAAAAAATATCTTAATAAATTTTATTAACCCTTTTTTACCTTATAAATAAGATAATATTATTTATAAAATATTAATAATAATAATAAATTAACTATTTAAGATAAGATATTTAGTTATAATTTAAAACTTTATAATAAAAACCCTTATAAATACTTTTATTTTAATAATATTTTATTTATATAATATACTTAAGATAATTATCTTAAATTAAAGCTTATAATTTATCTTTAGCTTTTAATATAAGCTAAGCTACTGCTTTAATATTACTTTATATATATTAATAATATATTATCTAGAAATTAATAGTTAAATAAAAGTAATTAATAGTTATATAAAGTAATACTTTTATATATATTATTCCTTTTTTTAAAATAATTAAATAAATTAATTACCCTTAGCTAAATTTATAATTAATAATTAAAACTTTAAATTTATTAAAATCTTCCCTTTCTTTATAAATTATAAATAAAACCTTATTATAAAAATAAAATTAACTTACTTTATATTAATACTTTATACCCTTAATTAATAATAAGAATTTCATTTAGCTATTATAGCTATTAACTAAATAGCTACTATTTATTAATATATATATAATATCTTAACTTTTATTTAAAAATAAATATAAGAGTAAATAAATAAAAGCTATTTTAATATTAAAATATAGGAGGTAAATAACTTAATTTAAGTTAATACTTAATATATAACCTAGAAATAGCTTAATAAAAAGCTTTTACTTAAATAAAATAGCCCCTTCTTTATTAAAAAGGTTTACCCTTAAAATATAGCTATTATATTACCTTTTTATTATTAAGGCTTTTTAGTTTTTTATATATTATTAATTTAGTAATATTATAAGGGCCTTTTAAGATAAGAAGCTATTAATAAATTATATTATTATTAATATAAAAACGTTTTAATTATAAATATAAAATAAAATAAATTAAAAAAATAGTTCTTTAAATATATATTTAACTCTTAAAAAAAGAATAGCTAGCTTAAATATAAAGTTAAATAGCTATACTTATATAAACTTAATTAATAACTAGCTATTAACTTAAAAGGATATAATAAGGATATAACTATTTTTTATTAAGAAAACTTAAAAAAGCTAAGGCTATTAAACTAATAGCGGCTTAATAATAAATTATTAAGTAACTATTAATAAAATACCCTTAATAATATAATATAAAACCTACTTTTTAGCCGCTTATTTAATATAATAATATATTAATAATATAATAATATAATAATATAAAAGAGGGTTTAAGAAAAAAGGGGGGATATAATATTAAGTTAGCTATATAAGGGCTTATATACTTTATATAAAATAATAATATATAAGTAAATTATAAATATATTAAATATAATTAAGTGATAAAATAAGGTAACCTTATTAAGCCTTTATATATATTTATTTAAAATAATAATATAAGGCTATAAAATTAACTTCTTTTTATTAAAATATTATTAAAATAATAAAATAACGCTAGTTATATATATAATAGGAATTAAATTTATTATTTTATTTATAAGATAAATATTACTTATTAATTATATTTATATAAGCTATGTTATAATATTAAAATGCTTATAGATTATTAATTATTTATTAATAAATTTATATTAAAAAGGCTATTATGTTTTTAATATATATATTATTATTAAAGTTCTTATTATAAAATAACTTATCTTAATTAAGCTTAATTATTAAAAGTTAATAAATTAAACATTATTAAATTAAGATTATATTATTTACCTTTTTAAATTAAGATATTAAAATAAGCCTTATATTAAATTTAGCTAATCTTATATAAATAGGTTTATTTAATAATAAACTATTTATAATAACTTATATTATTATTATTAAGATATAATTATATTATATTAATGCTATTAAAATATTAACTTTTTATATTTTAGGCTATATTTATATATATAATAAATTTTTAATTTATTAAAGTAATAGGTATAATAATAGCGTTAAGAAAGTAAATATTAATTATTTAAGTAATAAAAAAGTAATATAATATAATATAAATATTAAAGATAAAGATCTAAAGATTTATTAGCTATATAAATTAATAACTTATTAATAATATATTAATATTTTATTTATATTATATTTCTTTTTTAAGATTATAAAGCTATAATAATAATGCTAAGCATTATAAGTAATAAAGTAAGCCTTAATAAAGTTAATATCTTATTAAATAAGGTAGTTAAGTAATTTATTTAAAAAGTAAATATATTCCTTATTAATCGCTATATCTTTAAGATTAAAATAGTTATTATTAAGATTGCCTTATTTAATAAGGCAAAAAATATATTTATTAAAATTAAGGAGCTTATTAAAGTCCTTAGCGTTTCTAGTTATAATTATAAGTAATTAAGTGGTGATTTATTAATATTTTAAAACTATATATTTAGTCTTAAGTATTTATAGCCTTATAAATATCTTTATAATTTTTATATTAATAATATAAAATTAAGCTATTAATAATTTAATAGTTAATTATTAATTAATTAAAGATACCTTATTATTTATTATTTTTTTATTATTTAAGGGTAATATATAAATATTAATTATAAAACTTATTACTTATAATAAATAATATAATAATATTAATAAAGATAAATTAATATAAAGTTATCTTAATAATAATTTAATATTATATAAATAGCTTCTTTAAAGCTTATAAAAGCCATTTTTTTATAATTAAGGGGAGCAAGTTATTTAAATAGGCTATATAAAAGGGGTTATATAATATTACTTAATAATAATACCTTTTTATATTTAAAAAAAGATATAAGTATATTATATAATTTAGCCAGCAATTTTAATAATTAAAAATATATTATATAAATATAAAAAGCCCCTTTATTAAAATACTAATTCCTCTTATACTTAAAATAATATACCTTAAAGTACTCTAAGATTTTTTAAAAGCTAACTTATTTTTTTTAAATATTAATATTTTTAAAAAAGGTTTAGGAGTATTTTTCTTAATATAAGGCATTCTTTTTTATAATAAAAGCCCTTAATCTTTAAATTTTATAATATAAAAGCTTTAAATATATCTTTTATTTAAGTTAAATTTTTAAACTTTTTTTTAACTTTTTTCTTAACCTAAGATATTTTTAAAAGATAATAAAATAAGCCTAGCAATTCTTATAAAAAGGGCTTTCTTATAATAAAGCTTAAATTAAATATAACGATAAATATAACGATCCTTATAAGGAGGGCTTCCTTATAATAAAGCCTAAATTAAATATAAAAATAAGCTTAATAATTATCTTAAGAAGGGCTTTCTTATAATAAAGCTTAAATTAAATATAAAAATAAATATAGCGATCTTTAAAAGGAGGGCTTCTTTATAATAAAGCTTAAATTAAATATAAAAATAAGCTTAATAGTTTTTAAAAAGATAGCTTTTTAATAATAAAGCTAAAATTAAGCGTAAAAAGGATCTTAATAATCTTTATAAAAAGGTTTTCTTTATAGCAAAGCTTAAATTAAGTATAAAAATAAGCATAATAATCCTTTTAAACAAAGCTTTTTTATAATAAAATTTAATTTAAATATAAAAATAAGCATTATAATTCTTATAAGGAGGGCTTCCTTATAATAAAGCTTAAATTAAATATAAAAATAAGCCTAGCAATTTTTATAAAAAAAGCTTTTTTATAATAAAAATTAAATTAAATATAAAAAAGATCTTAATAATCCTTAAGAGTTAGGCTTTATTATAATAAAGCTAAGATTATATAATAAGATAGCCTTAATAAAGTTAAGAAGAAGGGTATTATAATTATTATTAAAAATGCAAACTATTATAAACTAATTACTTAATAATATAATTTATTTAATTTATTTTTAATATAAATTAAATATTATAATTATATTTTATAATTTTATTTAATTTAAAATATTATAAAATTTAACTTAATATTAAAATATATTATATATTAAAATATTATTAGCAAGATATCTATTTTTTAATAGCATAATATATTAATATAAAGATAACTTTCTAAGCTCTTATATATAATTTTAATAATTATAACTTAAAAATAATTTAATAAATAATATATAATTTCTTAACTTTATATATATATTTCGCCAACATTTATTTATTTATTAATATATAATTAATATTTATTTTTAATAAGCTTTTCTTATTTTATAACTTAATAATATTAATATATATTTTTTATATTAATAATTTGCATATTTTAATTAATTAAAGGTTTTTTATTAATATAATTTAAAGTTTTATAAATAAATTATTTATTATATAATAGTAATTTAAATAATTTATAGTAATATCCATTATAATAATTAAAACTTTATTATTATTATTTATCTTACTTAGCTAAAGCATTTTATTAATTATTTCTTATCTTCTTTTTAATCTTTATATTAAAGTTTAAATAAATCAATTTTAATTTATAGCACTTATTCTTTTTAATAATTATAAAGAAATTTATTAAAATAATTAATATAATATAAATATATAAGATAATAATATATAGCTTTTTAAAGTAATCTTTTTATAATATTATTACTAGCTTTTTATTATTAATTATTTTATTAATTAGTTTTAAAAGTGCTTATAAATTAAATTTATTATGCCTAAGCTTATCTATATATTTAGTAAAATCCTACATTTTAAAATCATCTAATTTTACTTATTACTTCTTTAAATACTCTTTAATCTTCCTTTAAATTTTTATAAGGATTTTTTAATAAGGTTTAATATTAAATATTTTATTAAGAATACTCTTTAGCTTATCTTTTATTTTTCTATATTTTAATTTTTATCTTAAAAGCATAATATAAAGATATAATATAATATATAAGAATTTAAATTATATTATATTAATATTTAAGCTTTATTTTTTTAATTATATCTTATGAATTAAGCCTTTTTTTATAAAATATCTTGCTTTTTTATTATATTTAAACTTTCTATTATTTCTAATAAGCTTTTCTTAAATTTAGATTTTTAAAAATAATTACTTTTATAAATGTAAGGAAGTCGTCCTTTACTTATTTCTTTTTAATAGTATTAATTAAGCTAATTTTAAAACTACTAACGCTAATCAGTAGCTATATATTAAGTGCTTATTCATATTAAAACTAATATTAGCGGTAACCTTTAATAAATAATATAGGATATGCTTAAATTATATTAATCTTCTCTTTTATATTAGCTTTAATTATAATACTCTCTATATAGATATAATTAAGCTAAATATAAAATATTATAATATAATTTATTAACTTTAGCGTTAAAATAATAGATAGTTTATTAGATTTAATTTTAAGAATGCTAATTTTACCCTTTTTAATTTCAAAAAATTTCCATTACTTTGCATAATTATTAGCTTACGCCCTTTATAAGGTTTATGCCCTTTTAATATTTATATAATATAATAAGAAGAAAATAATATAATTAAAATTAAGTCTTTAGATCTAGTATTTAATATTATTTGCTATTATTATTTATTTTTAATATTCTATTAGTTTTATATTTAAATTATAATAATAATATTAAGTATTATTTATAAGTCCTTTTTTCTTTTTAATCCTTATAAATTTAATTACTTAATAGTTATTATATTAATAATAAGAAAGATATTATATATTATATTTTTATAAATATTAAGTATATTATTATTATTAATTATATTAAATATATTATCTATAAATTATTTTATCTCTTTATTATTATATAGATTATTATCAGGTATTTCTTATTTATAATAATAAAAGAATCCTAAAAACTGCTTAATTATTTAATAATTAATAAATATTATTTTTATCTTAAGGTTTTATAAATTTATTTAACTTAAAATCTTAATTATAAAGGCTAAGAAGTTTTTTATATAATTTAATATTAATTAAGATTTAAATCTTAAGAATAAGAATATTATAATATATAACTTTTTTATAATAAATAGCATTATTTCTTATTTAAAAGTTATATTAAAGGATAGAGGTATAATTAATTAACGAGCTACTTAATATTAATTCCTTTTTTAAGTATTAAAATATAAGCTCTTTTAAAAAGCTATAATAATATAAATTATATCTTATTAAATTAAATATTAAGGCTAATAATACCTCTATTTATTCTTTTTATAATATAATTTATAAATATATTTAATATAATATAAATTTATTAAATATAAAAGAAATTCTTTATATTTTAAATATAATATTTTAATTATTTATTAAAATTAATATTAAGTAAAATGAAGATTCTTTTTAAATTAAGGGGGGTTAATTTTATATAGCTTTAATATTATATTTAGCTTATTTTTTTTAATATATTTAAAATAGATATTATAAAAGGTTATAGCTTATTAAATAAGCTTAAGGAACTCCTTTATAAAGAGATTTTAATAGTTATTATTATTATTATTAAGGATAATAATAATATTAAGGGGGGGGGGGGTAGAGGTTAAATTATATTTTTATTAAGGAAGTTTCTTAAATTTATCTTTAAATTCTTTCTTTTACTTATATTTCTTTAATTATTTAACCTAAGCCTAAGGCTAAATAATAAGCAGCATAATTGCCTAAGCTTTATAAACTTTAAATATAGCTCCTTTATTAATTAAATAGGTAGGCTTAAAAATTATAATTTAAATTTAAGTTTATATTAATATAAAGTTAATTTTTATTAATAATATAACTTACTTTTAAATTCTTAATTTATTATTAATTTTAAAATTAATAAGATTATTTTATAGGATTTATAATAATATTTCTACTTAGTTTTTAAGATTATTATAATTAAAATAATTAAGTTGGAAATAAATATTATAATTCTTCTTATTAAAAAGCTTATTAACTACAGCTTATTTATAATAATTTACCTAAATTTATTTAAGAAAGATAATAATATTAAGGGTATAAAATATTTTACTTATTAATAAGTTAATATACTGCCTCTTAGGTAAGCATTCTTTATTAAAAAGCCTAGCTTTAGGTTTTTTTAGCTTTGAAAATTAATTATTTATTAAAGGTATCAGCCGTTATATTAATATAGCTATGCTTATAAATTAAGAGCATAATATACTATTTAAGGTTGCTAATAAAAGGCAAATTATCCTTACCTTAGCTTAAATAATTTACATTTCCTATACAATATTTAATTATATTATTTCTAAAGTTATAAGGTTTATAAATAATATAATATATTTTAATTTTTAAATAGCTTTAAGATTTTAAGATTATAAATAATTAATTTAAAATAAGAAATTTATATATATTAGTTTAATTAAATTTAAAATAATATTATTTTTAAAAATATTTATTATCTTTATTTTACTTTTATAATTAAATATATATAATAACTATTATTATAATATAATTATGTAATCATTTAAAATATTATAAAGAAACTAATAAAGTAATTATATTTTTATATAATATTATAATATTAATATGAATTATTAATAAAGATGCTAATTATTGCGGTTTCCTAATAAATTAAAAGAAATTTATTAAGCTAATAATATATATTTATTATTTCTTTAAGTTATTTAATCTACTTCCTTTATTAAAACTTTTTAAATCATCTTCTTTACTTATATTACATAATTATAGCATTTATATTATATTTACTATTATTAATTATTAAAATATATAATTGCCTTTTTTTAACTTTACTTTAAATTATAAAATATAAAAAGGAAGATAAAATAATAAATAGTTAAGGTATATAATATTAATAATTAATTTAAGGTGCTTTTAATTAATAATTATATAATTAAGCTTATTTTATAAGTTAAAGTTAAAGTACCGTATTTATTATAATTATTATTATATTAGGTTATTTATTATCTTAATATTTTAGCTTTTAACTTAATAAATTATATAAGCACTTTATATTCTAGCTAGAATATATATAGATTAATAAATATTAATTAGCTATAAATTACTAATATTTTTAATAATATAGAGTTAAGCCTTTTATATAATAAGGCTACTATTTTAAGAATTAAAGCTGCTATTAAAAAGCTTAAAGGATTATTTAAAGGTTAATAAATTATAATAATAAAGTAGCTCCTCTTTATTATATTAAGGGTTAGTTTAATAATTTGCTTTTAAGATTATATTAATAAAGGTTTTATTAAAATAATTAATGCCTTTATTTAATTTATTAATTTCCCTTAAAAAGATATGCCTCTTAAAATTTATAAGATAGCTATTAAGAGTGTATATTTAGCTAGAAGATTTTAAATATTAAGTATTTTAATTAAAATTATATTAATACTTCCTAAGTAGCTTATTTTAATTCCAGGGAAACTTATAATTACAGCGTTAAGTCTTATATCTACAATTTATTAATACTTAAAATATTAAAAGATTAAGATTAAGCATAATTATGAGTATAGCGCGGTTTAAAAGCAGGGCTATCTTATAATAGGAAATTTAATAAAACATATAAATTATAATAATTATATTTTGCTTTAAAATATTACTTTTTCTATTTATATTAATACTTAATAATAAAATAAAGCAAGTTAATTATAATTTATAATTCTTATAGTTCTTATTATATAATAAATATATAATAATTAATAAAATTATAATTTAAGATATTAATTAATTTAAGTAATATGCTGGGAATGGCTAAAATATATATATTGTTTTATTATATAGAAAAAGTAGCGGTTTACAGTAAATTATTAAAATTGCTATTTTCTTTTCCTTATATATCTTTTTCTTTTAATACTTAAAATATAAATAATATAATAATAAATATAAATAGTATTAAGTATAAAATCTTATTATATTTAAAATAAAATTATTAAATTATTATTTATAATAATTTATTTATATAGCCTAGCTTATAATTAAAAGTAGCTTTTTATTTCTCTTTATCTTCTACTACTTAAAAAATAAGAAATAAAATAATAAATATTAATAATTATAAACTTAAAATCTTATTATATTTAAAATAAATTTATTAAAGCTTAATTTATAAAGATTTCTTTATATAGCCTAGCTTATAATTTAAAGTAATTCCTTATTATTATTTTTCTTTTATTACTAATAATATAGCAAATATAATAATTAATATTAATTATCTAAGTTTAAATTTACATTATATATAGCATAGATTTATTATATATATTTTATAATATATTTTATATATATATCTTAAGCTATAGCTATAATTAAATTCTTAATTCTCTTTCTCTTTTATTCCTTATAAGGTAAATAACATGGCTATTAATATAAGCTGCCTTAAATTTAAAATTTTATTATATTCCCCCTAGATCTACCAAAATACTTTAATTAATATAACCCTTCCAGGGCCTAATATATAATTAAAAACTACTTATAATTCTTTTCTTATATTATTTCCTAAATAAAGGCCCACTTATTAAATAATACTTCTTTATTTATAACTTTAATAATATTCTCTTTAAAATAACTACCTTTATTTTTTAAATATACTATATAAGTTATAATATATAACTTATAATTAAGAATAATTCTTTATATCTTTCTTTTTTTATTACTTAATGCTTTATTAAATTAATAATTAATATTTTTAACTTTCTAGCCTTAATTCAATCTTTATATATAAATATAATCTTTAATTTATTAAGTTAAAAGATTATAATATTCATCTTTTTTAAAATAAGAACTATATTATAAAAATTCTTTTACTTAATACCCTTTTAATAAATAATTTTATTTATTAACTATTAATTATAAATTATAATATTTACATTATATAATTTAATTAAAGTAATATTAACTAAAGGGTATATTAATAAATTATTATAAGTAGGTTATCTACCTTTAGCATTTTATTAATATATTAAAAGTATAATCTTTAATTTTTCATTTCTCCTTTATTAAGAATAAATTATAATAAAATATTAATTAAGAACTTAGATTTAGGGTAATTATTTATAAAATAAGCGCTTATAATTAGCTAATTAGCTTAGCTGCCTTTTTAAGCTTCTAACTTAAAATTAAAATAATTATAGCTAGCCAAAAATTTAATAACCATAGGTTTATTTATAAATAAATTAGCTAAAATTAATTAATAAGCTTAAATACTTAAATAAGCCTTTAACTTAAAATTAAAATAATTATAATTAGCTAAAGGTTTAATAACTATAGGATTATTTATAAATAAATTAATTAAAATTAATTAATAAGCTTAAGTATTTAAATAAGCCTTTAACTTAAAGTTAAGATAATTATAGCTAATTAAAGATTTAATAATTATAGGATTATCTATAATTAAAATAGCTAGGGTTAATTAATAAGCTTAGCTGCCTTAATAAGTTTCTAATTAGCTATTAAGCTTATTATAATTAATTAAAAGATTAGCTTTAATAATATTATTAATAATTAAATTAATTATAAATTTTTAATAAACTTATTTACTTTATTAAGCTTATAATAAAATATTAAGGTAATTATAAATAATTAAAGAATTAACTTTTATAAGATTATTTATTATTAAAAAAAATAAAATATATTTTATATTTTATTTATAATTTTAGCTATCTTTTTAAATTAATAATTAAGAATTATAATAATTATTATTAATTAAAGAATTAATTTTAATAATATTATTTATTATTAAAATATTTTTAAATTATTTTATAATTTATTAATAATTTTAGCTATCCTTTTAAATTAATAATTAAAAGTTATTATTATTATTATTAATTAAAAGGCTAGCTTTTATAAGATTATTTATTATTAAAATAGCTTTAGCTTACCTTATAATTAATTAATAATCTTAGCTATTTATTTAATTTAATAATTAAATATTATAATAGCTATTATTAATTAAAAAATTAACTTTAAGGAGATTATTTATTATTAAGATAATTATAGCTTATTATATATTTTATTAATAATCTTAATTACCTTTCTAACTTTATATTTAAATATTAATATATTTATACTTATTAGGATATAGCTGTAATTCTGCTAATTATTTAAGCTTATAATATTAATTTTAATAATCTTTCTTTAAATAAAGCTATAAGTTATTAAGAAATTTAACTCTTATTCTTATTATTTAATTATCAACCCCTTTCTTTTTAATTAAACTTATATATTAATATATTAATATTAATTCTCTTTAAGATTCTACTTTTAATTTAGCTTTTAAATTATATAAGATAATAAATATACCTTTTTTATTAAATATAATATTAGCTTAATTATTTAGCCTTATTATTAATATTATAAAGCTAAGCTTAGCTAATATTATAATTATTAAAGAAGAAATATTTTTAAATGCTATTTCCTTCTTAACTATAGGGTTGGCTTTATGATTTAGTATTAATGCTAATTATATAAGGTTAGGCTTATTTAATAAATTTAAATTATTAATATTTCCTTAATTTTTCTTTTCTTAATTTTTAATCTTAGGGAAATACCTTAATAATTTCCTATCTTAAATAATCTCTTAATTAAGGTTAAAAAGGCATAGCTTATTATAAAGGCTTAGCTTGCTATAAAGAAAGGATTATTATTTTAAAGTTTTATTAATAAATATTTAAAGTTTTAAGTAAAATATTTCTTAATATATATAAGAATTTATAATAATAAGTATAGGATCTTAAATTTTTAAAAAATAAATTTTTTTATTAATTTAAAATTTAAGCATTATATTAATTCTATAAGCTTAATAAAAAGTAATTATTTATAGAGTATTAAATTAAAAAATAGTTAATAAATTAATAAATATTAATTATTAAATAAGGGTTATATTAATTAGTTTAATTTATTAATAAAGGGATTTATTAAATTAATAATAAATAAAATATATATTAATTAGTTAAATTTATTAATAAAGAGATTTATTAAATTAATAATAAATAAGATATATAATAATTACTTTAGTTTATTAATAAAGAGATTTATTAAATTAATAATAAGCAAGATATATATTAATTACTTAGGTTTATTAATAAAGAAATTTACTAAGTTAATAATAAACAAGATATATATTAATTACTTAAGTTTATTAATAAAGAAACTTATTAAGTTATTAATAAATAAGGTATATAATAATTACTTTAGTTTATTAATAAAAAGACCTATTAAGTTATTAATAAGCAAGGTATATAATAATTACTTGGTTTTATTAAGGAAGAGACCTGTTATATTATTATTAAATAAGGTATATATTAAATGCTTAGGTTTATTAATAAAGAAATTTATTAAGTAGTTATTAAATAAGATTTATATTAGTTATTTAGTTTATTAATAAAAAAATCTAGTAGGTAGTTATCTCTTATAAGTAGTAATATAGGTTGGAAAATAAAATATGCTAAGTTATTTTATAATAAATTACTTAGTATTAGGGAGCTTAATAATTTAAAAAATAAAGGAGATAATAGGAAAATAAGTTTATTTAAGGCGCTTAGATCTTAAGAAGCTGAATTTATAATATATTATAGTAATAATAAAATATAAAGATAAGTTTTAAGCAATAGTTATAAGGTTGTATTATAAAGGGCGGTAAGTTATAGGATGAATATAATAATAAATTGCTTTTCTTAATATTATAAAAAAAGCTTATATTAATATTAGTTAAGAGCTAAAGTAAAGTAGGAAAGAAATATTATTTTAAATATTAACTATAAGATATAAATTAGCTAATTAATTAATTAAAAATATTTATATTAAATATTGGCTTTATAAGCTAGAAGTTTATAAAATTATTTTATATTATTAATAATAAAGTTATTTAAGTAAAGCTAATTATAATAAATAATTAAATAATAATAAAAGCATCTACCTTTTATACCTTTTTAACCTTAAGGCTCCTTATATTAAATATTACCTTATATATATAATTAGTTTTTTTTAATAAACATTATATATACTATAATATATTCTAAATTATAAAAAGTAATAACGAATTCTATTTATTTAATATTAATTCTAATCTTATCTAAGAATTAAAATAAATATTATAAGGTTTTTAAGAAAAAATAGCTAAGCTTTAAGTTATAAAATCTATATATTAAATCCTAATTTAAGAGTTCTAAGAATAATATATAGAAAGAATCATTTTATAAAGAATCTAAATAATTTATTAATAAATTAATAAATTTAAATATAAATAATAAATTAAAATTAAAATAGAAAAAATAATAATTTATCATTAATATCTTAAAGCAATAAAAATATATAAATAACTTAATATTACTAATTTTATAATTCTTAAATTAACTAAAGTTAAATATAAGCTTAATAAATATTTAAAAGAATTATCTATTAAAGCAATTTAAAATATAAAGCTATATTTACTATAATCATTTAACTTTATCTTTATTATAAATAAAATATTATATAAATCTCTTAAATTAATAATAAATTTAACTTACGGCATAATAATTATAATTAAAGAACTACTTACTAATTAATTATAAAGATAATTCTTTATATAAGCTATTATAAACCTAAGATATATATATTTATCTTAAATATTTATATAGCTATAACTTAAATAATTATATTACTATATTAAATAAATAAATTATACTTAACTTAAATAATTAAATAAAGCTAAGGCAGTTTTTAAAGGGCTAAAGGTTAAAAAATATATTATACTTATTATAAAAGGTTATTAATTTAGCATTAAATATAATTAAGGATACTAAGAAAATTATATAAATAAGAAAGCTACTTAATAATAGCTATAAGTTAATAATTAACTTAAAATAATAATAAATATAGTTTTTAATATACCTTAAAATAATTTAAAATTAATATTAAAAATATTATATATATATTTTAATTAACCTTATTTATATATAAATATTATAATTATTTATGCTAGGTTTTTAAGTTAAATTTTTATTATAACTAGGATAGCTATTTAAGTTATATATATTTAACCTAAAGATAAAGTTATTAAGGCCCAGCTTTTATAAATAAAGTTACCATTTTATATATAATAATAAATATTATTACCTTATAAATTAATAAATTATAATAAAAATATAAAGCTAATTTACTTAATATATATATTTATAAATCATATAGCTTTATTAAAGTTTAAAAGGATACTTAATCCTTATTAAAAAGGTAAATCTTATAATATATTATATAATTCCTTAAAGGTAGAAATTAATTTTAATAATATAATTAAATTTTAAGGCTTATCTTTAATTAATATATTAATTATATTATATACTAATATAATTAAATACCGGGATTAGTTGCTAATATTAATATACCAGCTTAAAATTAATTATATTATATTAATTAATTAATATAAAAAAAGTAGCGATCTACTGCGGATTACATTAATTATTAATATATCTCTTATTTTAAGAGTAATAATATATTTAATAATTATTTTATTAAGAGCAGAGTATCTACTACTTAGAGTTATTAAAGATTTCATAGAAAATCATATTATATTTAATATTTTTTTTAATAGAGTTATAAGGGGCCTAAGTTAATATTTCTTCCTTAAAAATAAGTCTTAATTTCCATGATAGCTACTATTAAGTGAAGGGTATAGGATATTTAATAACTACTTTATATTATTAAAGCTACTATATATCATTAAATTTATTTTTCCTATATAAATAATATACTTCTTTTAATATAAATATACTAAGATTATTATTTAATAAAAGAATTAATAAATATCTTAAATTCCCTACTTAATTTTATATAAATTAAGTAGGATATCTATTAATTATATAACTAAGATTTTATTAAAAGTAAATTATTAAAAATTATTAATACTAAAGATTATAAAAAAGAAATAATAAGAAATTAACTTAATAATAAATAAAAGGTATTATTTTAATTTCTAAACTTTATCTTAGCTCCTTATATATTTTACTATAACTTTTTATATTTAAGTAATATAAATTAGCTTTTACCTATAATATATAATTAATATCTACCCTTTACTTACCTAGCTTTTCATTATATCTTTTCCTTAACTTTTTATAATATTATTAATTTAAAGGGAAGGAATAAAAGAAATTATCTTTTAATAAATTATTTATATAAGTAATTAATTGCTATCTAAGGAAGTAACCCTTTTAGCTATTTAAGTAGCCTCTTGCCTATTAGTATAAAGCCTTTCCTCTCTCTCTTCTACTCCCTTTTCTTCTTCTTCCCTCTTTTATTATATAATATATATATCTAAATCTCTTCCTTATATTATATAATCCCTTTAATATTAAAATTTATAAATAATAATTAATCTTTATTATATAATAGCTACTCCTACCCTTTTAATTATAATATAGCTTAGCTTAATTATATAGCGCATTATTAATAGCTAGCTTTATATAATCTTTCTTATAATAATAAGTTATAATTATATTTAATTAAATAGATTTATTATTAATATTTATTTAAAAACCTTTTTTATTATATTTTTATAATTATATATTAATTAGCTTTTAAGATAAAGAAATAATTTCCCTTTAGCTTATATTACGCAATATCTTTATTTATATATATTTAAATAAGGATATTAAATTCCTTATTACTAAGATTATTTATCTTTTAAACCTCTTTTATGTATTTATTATTAATTTATATAAACTTTTTATTTATTTATACGTTAATAAATATATTAACCTTATAATTATAAGGTTTTAAAATTATATAATTATCCTTAAATTTAAAGATAATGCTTATATAAAGTATATTTAGCATTTAAATAATCATTATTATAAGCATAATATTACTGCTTAAGCCTTATTATTTAATAATAAGAGTAATATTTAAATAAAAGATAAGAAATATTATTAATATATTAAAAAATCCTAAGTAATTAAAGGTAGGCTTATTATAAGCTTTATAATTTAATATTTATTAAGTAGTAATTTTAAAAGGTTAGGATTATATATAATAAGAAATATTTAAGTAAAGTTATTATATAATAAGTTCTTATTTTATTATTTAATAATTTAACTTCCTTTTTATTAATCTTTCCTTATTTAAAATTATTAATAATATTATTATTATTTTATTTATAAGCCCTAAACTTTTTCTTAAAAGAATAAGCTATTAATGTAAAAGAGCATTATTTCTAGATCCCTTAGCCTTAAAGTATTATCTATATTATATTTCTATTTATATTTAATTTAAATTATACCTTCCTTATAAAATTAACCCTTTTAATATTTTTAAATAATAAGCTAGGCTTTTTTATATATTTAAATTTACTTTATGCCTTATTATATATACTGGTTTTTAATATCCTTTTTTGCTAGTTCCTGTATATTTTATAAAGCATAGAGCTATTTAAAGCTAAAAGTTATTCCTCCCTTAATATTATATTATAATATTAATAATATTAGTTTTTAGATAAATATAATATATATAGAAATTAAATTAATTAATAAATCTATATATATATTAATTAATTTAAGAATTATAAATATTTTATAAATTCTTTTTATTTATAATAAGCTTTATTTATTATTATTATAAAGCGAGGCTTATTTAATATTTATCTTAATTATATAGAGATATAACTTTATAAATATATTTAAAATTTATTATTACTTAATATATAACTAGTATTTTAATATTTTAAGATATATTATTAAAGTTTTAATGGTTTATTAATATTAAATTTTAATACTTTATTATTTAAATTATATTATAATTTATTTTAAAAATTAATATTATTAGCTTATTTACTTAAATCTTAATATTTAAATCTTGCTTTTTTAAATTAAGCTAGATTTAAATTTATTTAATTAAGTTATTAAATTTAAATTAATTTATTTTAAAATCGATATAATATATAGCCTAACCTCCCCTCCTCCTTAAGTAAAATTAGTAGTTCTTTTAATATTAAGAAAGATTATAGGGTTTTGAATTTTATTAAATATCTTTAAAGCTTTATATCGCTTAAAATTAATTATATTAAATCTTTTAACGTAAGCTTATATATAAAGAATAAAGTTATTATTTTAAATTACCTATTAATTATTAATTTCATAAATATTTATTTTAAATATATTAATAATAGCTATAAATAAAGAAAGAAATATAAAGTTTTTCTTATTAATAGCTTATTATATATATAATATATATAATAATATATAAATAAGTATTATTAGAAAGTCTTTTAATAATAAATATATATTTTTTCTTATAATATATTAGTAATTAAATTATAAATATCTTTATATTTATTAAATATAAATATAATGCTTAAGTATAGGGAAGTAGCAAAGGATATTATAAAAAAAATTAAAAAAATGAGTGCTAAAGAAAAGAAAAAGCTTATTAAACCTATAAAGGTAGGTATTTATTAAATTTAAAGGTTTTAATAAAGTTAATAAAAAGAAAGGTAAAAAGAAGGTAATGATAAAGCTATTAAATTTAATTAAAAAAAATATATTATATTTTCATTATTTTAAATTAGCTTTAAAAAAAATCTTTAATAAAGATTATATATAATTTAATAAGCATAAATCTTATTAACGCTACTTTATTTAATAATATAAATATAAATTAATATTTAAAAGTATTAAGGAGAGCATATATATTTTAATAAAGATATTAAGCTATTAATATTAATTAAAGCTTAAGGTTATTAAATAAATAAAAAAAGATTATTTTAAGGCGCTTAATAATATATCTTAATTTAAAAATAATAATAATAAAGATAATTATAATTAGCATTTAATAAGATCTTATAACTTAATATAAGGCTTAAATAGGATTATTAAAGTAATATTATAAGCAATATTAAATTGCTATACCTATATTAATAATTTATTATTATAGCTAATAAATAAATTAATTACCTATATAGATTAATATTATTTATTTTATAAATTTATTAAAAATATTAAGATAAGGCTAAAATTAATTATAATAATATTAATAATAAATAAAAAAGAATTTAATATTATAGATTTTAAGGTTTTATAGAGTAATAGAAAGAAATTAAGGGATTTATATTATAATAAATTAATATTTAAAGAATATATATTTTATATTATTTTAATATAATATATTAATACTCTTAATATTATTTTAATATAAGGAATAATAAATTATATATAAATTTTTATATTGCTTTATATTAAATATAATAAGGTATACTTTTATATAAATTATAATATATTATTAATAATTATAATAAAGTTAAGAAGTAAATATTAAGGAGTTTTATATTATTAATTTTTAAATATAATTAATTTAAAATAAATTATTTTTTAATATATATTTAAATATTAAAAGGTAAAGAAAGTAAATAAAGTTTTATATTAAATATTAAATAATAATAATATTAAAATAAGGATAATATATAATATATAAAGTTAAATTTCTTATTATAAGGAAGGTTAAATTCTTAAATAAGTTTATTTAATGCTAAATTTTATAATTATAATATATAATTTTATTTTATATTTATAATTAAGTAATATAGCGCTATATATTTTTAATATAGCTAAAGCTTATTTAATAATAATATAAAAGTAAATTAAGCCTTTTATTTTTTTAGCGTTATTATGAAAGTTATTAATGCCTTCTTTATCTTAATAAAGGTATATATTAGTATTAAGTTATAAAGATTAGGTTCCTTATTAATAGTTATTAAGTTATAAATATTTTAGAATTTAATATAGCTTAATTTTTTAAATAAAATAATTATAAAGTTATCTTTATTAGAAGTGAAGTTTATATTAGCCTTTTTAATATTAATTTTTAATAAATATTCCTTAATAAATATATTAATATTAATAATGTAATTATAATTATATTTAATGAAATTTCTTTATAAAATAAATAATAGCTAGATAATATTAATTAATTTACCTTAGTTAATATTAAAATATTTTAAGTAATTTATTAAAATGCAATTATATATCTTTAAAATATTAATAAGGCCTCTTTACTTTTTTAAATATTATTTAGCGATAAAGTAAATTTATATTATTTAAAATAAGTATTATTAAAATAATGCTTTTTATTATCCTTAACTTACATTTAATTAAATATATTACTAATGCTAATATTAATAATAGCTTTTTTTTAAATAATATATTAATTTATTAAGATAAAAAAAATATTAAAATTAAAAATATAATCCTTAATATTAATAAATAACTTAATATTATAACTATTATCCTATTTAATAATTTAGAAATCGCTAGCTTTAAATATCTTATATATTAAATATACTTTAAAGGTAGCTATAAGGTTACATTCTATTAAATTAAATTCCTTCTTAAGCCATGTAATATTTAGGATTAATTTATTATAAAAAATAAGGCAAATATTATTAGCACTATCTTAAATTAAGATAAAGATTTATTATTTTATAAGGAAATTAAAAACTTTAATAAGACTTATAATTTCTATAATAATTATAATCTTATCTTTAACTTTAATGCTTTCCTAGCTATTAGCAATAAAATCCTAAGGTATATTATTTATAATATTTTATATAGCTTTCATTACTTTAAAATAAAATATAGCCTTAAGGGCAGCCCTATCTTCATCCTTCTTAAGCTTATTATTAATATTTAAAGCAATAATAATAGCCGCTTTATTAAACTCCTTATTTATTTAAGTAGCTATTAACTTCTTAAGATTTTAAATAATCCTAGCCTAGGCTTGCTTATCTTTAATATAATTAATTACCTCATATAAATATATAAATAAAATTATAATATCTATTTTCTATATATATTTATTAATATTATACCATTAATATTATAATATCCCTTAATATTATTATTTAAGCAAATTATAATAATTATAATTCCTTTAAATATATAAATATAAATACTTAAATTATTATAATTAAACCTTATACCTAGCGTATTTATTAATTTATCTAGATTTAATATATTAGGTTTTAATAATATAAATATAATTTATAATTAATATACTTTATAAATACTCTTTATTAAGTATAATTAAATAGCCACAAGCAAATTTTATATAAAAGGCAGCTTAGAAAAGTAATTACTACTTATTTTATCTATTTATTAACTATAATGCAACTAATAACCTTGCTTATAAAATAATATAATATTCCAGAATACTTAATATTATTTAAATCAGATATTACAGCATTTATATAATTAATACTATTAATTAAAATTAATATAAAGAATATAATAATATTAAAGCTAGTATTTATTACCTTTATTAATTATAACTAGCAGAAGATATATATAATCTCTTACTTTTTTTAAGAGGAATAATTAAGCTTAAATATATAAATTAAAAAATATATAAAAAAAGCTAAATTATTTTAAATATTATAATTATCCTTTAAATTATTATAAATAAAGCCTTAAAAATATTCTTAGATTACCACACTTAAATATAAATAAATAAACTCTATTAAATAGCAATAATAATAATAAAGTAAATAATAATAATTATATAAATAAAAGCATTAAAGATAAAAATAAATACCTTAACTATAAAGATATTATAAATAAAAATATAATTATACTTTAAAATAAGGGTTAGGGAGATTTTATTAATAATAATATAATATTATTACTATTAATAAGCAGGAGTAATAATATAATAAGATTTACTAATAGCAGCCCTCTTTTAAATATAAATAATAATAATAAAAATATTAAAAGCCTAGATTTAAAAAGAATTTATTTAAATAATAATAATTCTAAATCTTATTACTTAACTAATAGTAATATTAAGGGTAAAGAATTAAATATTAATAATATTAAAAGCAAGGAGTTAAGCAGCACTAACTTTAAAACTAATAATTTAAATAACACTTATTATTAAAATATTAATAATATAAATTAAGGAGTTCCTTTATTTAATATAGATAAAAAAAGTCTCTTATTAAAATTTAATATTAACTTAATAAACTAATTTAATAATAAAAACCAACATTATAAAGGAAATTAATTAATTAACAGTAGCTTTAAAATTAATAATTCAATTAGCAGCAGCTTTAAAATAAATAATTTAGCCAGCATAAAAGGCTAGAATATAAATAATAAAAATTAAATCACTCTTTAATAAAAAGCTAATAAATAAAATCTCTTATTATAAAATGATATTACTTTAATAAACTAAAGGAATAAAAAAAAGCAATTATTAAAGAGTAAAGGATTTAAAAGCATAAATAATATTACAGCACAGCATTACTTTTATAAAAAGTTAATAATAATATTAATTAATAAGCTTAATATAAAGGGTTAAGTTATTATATTAAGAAAAGTTTCTATATTAATTTATATATATATTATATATTAAATTATATTTAAGGCTTTATTTAAATTAATTATTATAATAATATATATTTATAATGCTAAGTTAAAATATATATAATTAATAGTAGTTCATTATAAATCATAATTTTTATTATATAACGATATTAAGTTTTAAATAATAATAATATTTACTATACCTTTCTTTATATACCTTTACCTCTCTTACTTTATAATATATAAAGCATTAAATATTATTTAAATATTAATTCCTTAAAGAAATTAAATTTTATATAAAGTTATAAAATAAGGCATATATATAAATAAAGAGATAAAATCCTTAATTAATATTTATTAAAATCTTAATAAGAATAAAGCTTATATATAATAAGGGATATAAAAAATTAAAATATTAATTCTAAGTAATTAAGGCTTACTTATTAAATTAATTACTATAATTTTAATTTCTAACTCTATTTAATATACCCCCCCCCTTATAAACTAGCCTTCTTATTAGCTAATATAATTTATTTCAGCTCTTAATTTTATACTTATAACCTATTAATTATATTCCTAATATTTAGCCCTTTAGCTTTATAAAATCCTAATTATAAATCTATTAAGTATTTTCTTTTATATAACCTATTCCTTAATTACTCTTATAATATTTCTTCTTTAATTTACTTTTTATACTTAAGCTGTAATTTAACCTTTTCTATTTACTCTTTAGTATTATAATACTTATATTAAATAAGCTATTCCTTTAAACTTAATACTATAATAATAATATTAATCTTAATAATAACTAAATTTAATGTATTATAACTCCTCTTACTATTACTTATTATAATAAAGATTTAATCCAAGATAAGCTTTTATTATAAAACTAATTATAATAATTATTTATGCTATATCGTGCTAGGAGTAGGGAATATAACTTTAATATTAAATAATTTACTAACTATTATACTAATAATAATAATATTAATTTAAATAATAGGCGCTAAGTAGCCCTATATAGGCTAAGATAGCAAGAATTAAATATAAACCACCTAAAGGTATAGTATAATAATAAGAACTATAAGCTTTTTAATAAAAAAGATTTTAATAAATAGCTAAATATATAATCCTTAATAAATATATATCTAAATAATAAGGAGCGGATAATAAAGCGGCTATAGCTACTATTCTAAATATTATTAGCTGGGTTATATATTCGAATATGTTAGTTGGGGTGTATTAGGTTATATTTAATATAGAGAGGAAGGAGGCAGTGAATGTTATAGCTTTTGTTGTTTAGCTATAAGCTATTAAAAAGGGGGTTATATGACTAATGCTTAGGCTAATAGCATATCTTTATCTATCTATTTATATATATATGTATTATTTTTATATTAATAGTCTTTTATTAAGTGGTTAAGTATATACTTATTACTTAAAAGTTTAAAAAATATATATTCCTTTAAATATAACTTAAACTTAAAGTTTTAAAGCCTTTGAAGTTAAAGTATATAAGTATTAATTGAAAGTGCTATATTAATTTAATTAAGCTATAATGCTATTAAATATAAGTATAAAATATTCTAGGTTTTATTTAAAGGGTTATTATATTATAGGTTAATAATTATATTATATAAAGATTTAATAATATACTTTATATTAAATTATCTTAATTATTTTAAGTTAAGTATTATTTTTATTATATAAATAATTTATTTTTAAGATAGTTTATAAACTTATAATTTTATTATTTATAAGTTATAAATAAATAAGGATTAGATTAAACCCTTATTATATTAATATAATTATTTAATTAGAATTTTTTAAAATGGCTTAATATTATGCCTAATAATTATATTAGATAAAAAGATAAGAGAATTAAGATAATAATAGAAGAAGGTAATTAGATAAATAGATTAGAGGATTAGAGGATAAGTTAAAAAAGAATTAATGAATAAGATATTTAAATAAAAGAGAAAGTAGGGTATAAAGTAAAAGTATTAATTAATTTAGTAGATAAAAATATATATAACCCTAGTATATAAGTATTAGATTATGAAATCCTAATTAAGGATGTTTATTAAATATAATTAATAACTTAAGTATTTATAAAATAATAGTAATTTATATTATTAAAACCTTTAGTATATAAGTATTATTATAAAAATCTTAAATATAAGGTATATCTTTAGGAGGGATAAGAATTAAAAGTTAGTTAATTATATATAATTTTTAAGATATAGGTAATTAATAAAAGGGGATTTAAACTTTTATTAATTTAATATATTTTTATTAATATATCTTAAGGTTATATTCTTTTAATAATCTTTTGTTTTTATTTAAGTTAGTTTTTATATTTTAGTATTATTAATATGTATATTTTTTGATCTTTAGATTAATAAATATATATAAGTATTTAGAATTATATTTTAATAAGTAAACCCTAAGGGGTAGTTAGCTAGGTAGTATAAAGGTAGTATATATTTTTATTTTATATTATATATAAAAGTAGGTATATCTTATAGAGTATTAAGGTGATAATTTTAAGTTTAAGTTTTAGTTTAATTCTTTTTATTTAGTAAAGTAATTATTTATAATTTATGTATCTCTTAATATATATTATTAGCTTATTATTAATAATTAAATATTTAAATAATTTATTTAGGGTAGCCTTAATAAATATATTTATTAAGTTATTATTGCTATTAATTTATTTAACCTTATAAATCTTTCTTTATTTATATAATTAATAAAAAGCTATTATATTAATTATTAGCTATTTTTCTTTAATAATTTTAAGTTTAATTAAATATTTATATAAAGAGTATAAGTTTATATAAATAATAAGAGGTATATTTAATATTTTTAAATAAGATATAATTTATTAAAGGGTAGCTATTAGAATAATGCTAATATTAAAGCTATTTATTATATTATAGATCTTAAAGGTAAGTATACTTTAAGTAATCTTCTTATATTTAGTTAAAGATTAATAGATAATATTATTATAGAGATTTTACTTAATAGATATTTTTTCCTTTATTTTATTAATTAAGATAATAATAAAGCTAATTTAAGAGCTAAGGTTATTATTATTAGTAAAGAAGCTATTTATAAATATTATTAGTTTAATGAATATTAGATTAAGAGGAATATAGTGAAGTTCTTATTTTATATACTTAGTTTATTATTAAAGATATTAATTTAGCTTAATATAAACGGCTTTATTTAAGTCTTAAATCTAGGTAGTAATAAATAAATTAAATGTTGCTTTTAATTAATATATAAAGGCTAGATAAGCTTTATAGGTATATTATTTTATATATTTTTATACTTAGTCTATAGACTTTATATTAATAGTCTTAATCTTAGTGCCTTATTTCTTTTATATAAGTAAAATAAAGCTATTAAGGTTTATAGTAATCTTTATATTATTAAAGTCTAATATTATATTAAGCTATAATTTTATCTTTAGCTTATATTAAAGCTTTACCTTCTTAATTTTCTTTTCTTTAAGGGTAAAGAATTTAGGAGTAGTTATGATAAATATATTATTAATTTATATAATTATAAATCTAAAGTAGTTCTTTTTATATATTAATATAAAGAGATAAGGGTTATATATAAATATTTCTATATTTAAATTCTAATAGTAGTATTTATAATATATAGTTTATTAATATATATTAGCTTTAATAATATTATAAAGAGGCTAAATGACCCTTATAATAGTACTTTTTGGATATTTATTATGAATTTTAGTAGGAAGATAAGCTAAAAGAGTTTATTTAAGCTTAGATTTAGATTATAGGTAAGCTTAAGTAATATCCTAGAGTTTAATATTTATATTATCCTTTATTAAAGTAATAATAAGTATTATAATGAGTTATTAACTTATTCTTTAAATTATTAATAATTATATAAGAATATTCTTCTTATCCTTATTATTATATTCTTAAATAATAAAGTATAACTTTTTATATAGCTTCTTAATCTTACCCTTAATCTTATAAATAATATAAGAGTTAAATAGCTTATAACTATTATATTATACTAGATTATAAAATTTAAAATGAAAAATACTTCTTTTAATAAGGTTTAAAACTTCTATTAAATCTAATTCCTTAAAAAGCTTATTAAGAGTATTAATCACCTTATTATAATAAAGCTTTAATAAGAATATATAATTATCCTTTTTCTTTTAAATAAGAAAGATATAATTATCTTCCTTTTCTTCCTCCTCTTTCTTCTTTTTTATCACTAAGAAAGTATTATTAAGAGTAAGCTATATAATTACTATTAATTTTAGCTTATTTTTTAAATTAAAAGGCTATCTTTATTATTAAAGTTAAGGAGGCTTAATATTAAGAGTTAATAGGTTTACCTTAATATTTAATATTACTTTTAAAAGTATTAAAGTATTCTTTATAATCTTATCCTAAAAATATAATTAAATAAGTATTAATTTAAATATAATAAAATTATTAAGTAGATTAAAAGTTATATTATAATTATTAATAAATAAAAATCTATATAATCCTTATTAACCTTCCTTTTCTTATTATATATATACCTTACTTAATAAAGGAAGGGCGAATATATTATTTATTATTAGCTTATTTTAAATATTTAAAGCTATATTAATTTATTATTTAGCATTAAGTTTCTATAAAATATATATAGCCTTTTATATTACTTTTATTTACTTTAAAATAAATAGGGTTAAAGTAAAATTAATTATTAAATATAAATATACCCTAAAGATAAGGAATATTAAAATATATTTTTATAAATTTATAATATTATTAACTATCTTAAGTATTATTTAAAGAATTACCTTTTTAAAATATAATCTAAAGAATTTAATATAGAGAATTTTAAAGGCCCTTTTTAAAGGAATATAATAATATTTAACTTTATTAATAAATTAATAAGCCTTTATAAATACTTACTTATAAATAATATCTATAATCCTTATAATACTTTAAAACTTAATAAATAAGAAGTTAATTTTAATATTATAAATAATTTAATTTAATAATCTTAGATAAATATTAATTTAATATATTTAAAATACTTCTTAAATATCCTTAGCTAAAAAAGATATAAAGAAATATATTGCTTAAAAACTAATTACTAAATTAATAATATATAAAATAGGTTTACTATTGAGATAAAAAATATTAATAATAAATTTATAATTAAAATTAATATTATCCTTAAAAGTAAACTTAAATCTTTTTAAAGTAAGGTTATAAAGTTAATAATAATAATAAAACTTTTAAATTATTTTTAAAATAGAAATATTAATAAAATATTTAATATTTATAAAAAGATAAAAAAGCTAATTAATAAATAAATATTTAAAATAATAATAAAGATATTAAAACTTAGGCTTTATAAGATAAATAACTATATCCTTTTATATAAAAATAAAGAATTATAAATAACCTTACTTTTAAATCATTAAAAAGGTCTTTTTATAAAAATCTCTAAATCTTTAATACACTATTTTATTAATAATATTATAAAAGTAAATAAAGAGAGTATTTATATTTTAAATATAAAATAGGAATAAAATAAAGGTATTAATTATATAAAAGGTAATCTTTTTAATAAGTATATTAAGAATAATTATACTATATAAAATTAACTTCTTACTAAGGCTAAATATAATAAATGCTTCTTTTACTTAAGAAGTATCTAACTATAATAATAATTAATCTTATTAGAAAGCGAGATATTAGTTATATTTAATTATAAAATATATTGCTACTTTAATATTTAATATAATGCTTTGAAATTATTTTTAAGAATATTATCTTATAAAAGTAAAGATTTAATTAAGAATATTATTATTATTTTTAATAGGTTTTTCTTTCTTTAATAATAAAGAATATAAAAATACTTTATTTATTAAATAAAGATATATAATCTTTTAATTTTAATTTTTATTAATTAATATAGCCTTACTTATTATATAAAGGGCTAGTAATTAACTATTTAAATTAAGGCCTTTTATATTAATAAGAAATATTATATATTTAATATTATTAATATTTTTTTTATTATTATTATTATAAGAAAAATAAAATGCTATTCTTACTTTTTAATATTCCTTTAAGGAATATTATATAAACTAATATCTCTTATATTTATAAATAAAGTATTTCTTTTTTTATATATTATCTTAAAAGTTATTTTATTATAAATTAAAGCTACTATATCCTTTATAATAGTTAGGATAGTTATTATTATAAGAAAAATTATATAAATTATTATAATATCTGCTGCGGAAGTTACCTTAATAATTATTCTAAAAGCTACTTTTATTATAGAAGCTATCTTAGCTATAGCTATTATATTAAATATTATTATATTAATAATTAAGATAAAAGGTATTATTTAGATTATTATTATATTCCTTATAATCCTTATTATATTTAATATCCTTAGTATTATATATTTAAGTTTATTATTATAATTTAGTAATTTATAATACTAATTATAAGGTAAAGTATAATGCTTTAAATATAGAGAGTAGCTTAAATAAAATAAGGTTAAATTTTAATATATTCTTAACTATTTAAAATAAGTTATCTTTTAATAATTTATTATCTTAATTATTATATTTAAATACTTTATAATAGAATATAAGCTTATTAAATAATATCTAAAGAATTATTATATAATCTTTATTAAGGTATTTTTATTATAAATTAATAAGTATTATTATATTTTAATTTATATAATAATTTTAGTAGATATTATTTATATTAAAATATATCTTTAGCTTTAAATAAATATTAATAAATATATTTATTTTATTAAAATTATATAATATATAAATCTTAGCTTTTCCTTTAAGTATATATATATAGGATACTTAAAATTAGCTTAGCTTAATATAAAAGTTCTTATAAATATTAAAGAAGATATAAACCTTATTATTTAGGATATTATATAATTTTCTTATATATATCTTATTATCTTAATAATATTTATTAAGGTTAATTATAATATTTAAATTTAATAACTTATTTTTAATATATATTAAAGATAATATTAAGTATAAATTTAAATTATTATTATTATTATTATTAAAAATAATATTATATTTATTATTAAAAGAAGATTTATGAAAAGAATTATTATTAAAAGAGTTATTAAGAGTATTTAATAAATCATTATCCTCTTTATTAGACTTATTTTTTTTTTTCTTATTCTTTTTATTTTTCTTATTTTTTTTTTTCTTCTTACTTTTCTTATCTTTCTTATTTATAATATTATTTTCTTAATTATCTTTATTAAAGAATTATTTCTTATTATCTTTTAAAAACTTAAATATCTTTTTCCTTTTATTATCTTTATCTTTCTTTTTTTTTTTATTTTTTTTATTAAATTTATTCTTCTTAATCTTTTTTTTCTTTTTTTTATAATTATCCTTAGATTTAAAAATAAATCTTTTTTTTTTAAAATTAGAGGAGTCTTTTTCTTTTATCTTTTTCTTTTTCTTTTTATAATCCTTTTTAGGTTTATAATAATATATAATCTTATTTAAGGTATAAGTTTTAAAAGCTTTGCCTTTAAGCTATATAGAAAACTTAGAAGATATAAGTATATATTATAATATTATTAAGTTATAAGCTATTTTTAGGTTAATTTATATTCTTTTTATATAAAGAGTCTTTTTTAATTTCTTAATAATTTCTTAATTAATTATCTTAAATATTATTTTATTTTATTTATTAAAATTATTAAAAAAATTAATATATATATCTTTTATAAATAATTATTTATATATACTAACTTATTATATTATATATATTATAAGGTATTTAGGGGTAATATCTTTAAGAAATAGCTTTTCTTATAAATTTAGGTTAATTTATTTTATTTAATTATACTTAAAGTATATATTATTTATTATAGCTTTAATAGATAATCCTTATCTTAATAATAATATTAATTTAGGGGTATTTATTATAATAATAATAATAGATAATAATAAGGTTTAATAAATATAAATAGGAATAGAATATTTAAATATATATATAAAGTAGTATTAAGGATAGGTATAAGGGCGTTGAAAAGTTAATTATAAAGTATATAAAGTATTTAAGTATAATAAAATCTTTTATTTATTTAAGGTATTTATTTAATATAAATAAAGTTATTAATAAGAAGTAATAATAAATTTAAGGCTTAATAGAGTTAATATTAATTTAAGATATAATAAATACTTATTATAAGGCTAAGATATAAGTATTAATATTAAGTAATAATAATTATTATATTTATAAAGGGAGTATTATTAATTTTTAAGTATAAATATTATAATAACATTAATATAGCTGCTTTTAAGGATTTACTTAAAGGGTAAAATAATAAAATAATAAATTATTTTTTCTAATACTTAACTATTTATAATTACCCTTATAATTACTAATTAATATTAGCTAAGTTATATATTTAAATATATTAATTAGGATATATTAAGTTATATTTAATATAAAGGGAAAGGAGGTAATAAATGCTATAGTCTTTGCTATTTAGCTATAGGCTATTAGAAAAAGGGTTATATAACTAACGCTTAAGCTAATAATATATCCTTATCTATCTATCTATATATATATGTATTATTCTTATAAATATCTTAATAATAATATAATTATTAAAAGCAGCTAATTAAAATAAATTAAATTAAGCTATAATCTTAGCTATATAACCTCTCTTTTTAATTATAATAAGGTAAAATTATACTTTAAGAATATAAGTAGCAATAATTAATAGCTTACTAAGGAGGCATATATAAATAGAAATAAAAGTAAGAATAAAAAAAGCTAATATAAAATAAATAGCTAAAGGCTAAATTTAAATTTAACTTATTTATTTTATAATAAAGCTACCCTTAGTGCTAAGTAGTATTTTAAAGATAATATAAGTAATTAAGAGATAAATTACGTTAATATAAGTAATTAGGATATAAATTATATTAATATATAATTTAATAATAATAAGGATTATAATCTTAGTAATAAGCAGTTTATTAATTATTATGCTAATAATAACAATGCTAACTTAAATAATAAATACTATATAGCTTAATATAAAGAAGGAAAGTAAAAGTTAAATATAAATTATTTAATAATATAGCATAATAATAAGGATTATAAGCTTTTTAATAAAAATAATTATAAGGTTATATTAATTAATTATAATTATTAATATTAATATAAAATAAGAATATATAATATATTAAAAGTTATATAAGTAATTAAAAGATAAACCATGCTAATATATAGCTTAATAATAATAAGGATTATAATCTTAATAGTAAGCAATTTATTAGCTGCTGCTTTAATAATAATAATATTAATTTAATGGTAAATATTCTGCGGCTTAATGTAGAAAAAGAAAGTAAGAATTAAATATAAATTGTTTAATAGCATAATATAGCAGTAAGGAGTATAAATATCTTAATAAGAAAGATTATAAGGTTATATTAATTAATTATAGCTGCTTATATTAATAAAGAGTAAAAATATATATATAAAATAAAATTTATATAATATATTTTTATAAAGGTAGGGAAATTATTCTTAATAAAAATTAATATAGAATTAAATTAATAAAAAGGTATAATTATCCTTATAATATAATATATTATTATTTATAAGGGTTTTTAAATTTAATTTTCTTATTAAGCTATTAAAATTTATTTATAAGTATTAAAGGTAAGAATATTTTTATATAATATTACTTTATATTAATATAAAGGCGATTTTCTAATTTGCTATATTAAGGCCTTATAATAATAACTTAAATTTTTTATAAGTATTAGCTTACTTTACCTTAATATTATAGATATATTATAATATAGTATATTTACTTATTAATATTTTAAAGGTATTATCCTTTAATAAGTTTTCCTTATTATATATTTTAATAATATTAACTTTTATTTTTTAATCTAATTAAATAATATACTTAATTGCTTAAAGGTATTTTATTAATATAATTAAGATTTCTATAAATTAAATATTATTTATATACTAAAGGTTAAAACCTTTTATTATAATATTTATTATAATAATAAGAACTTTATTCTTATTAATTGCCTTCCTTAATTACCTTATTTTATTTATTATTTCTTATCTTCTTAGTAATAATATATTAATAGTAAATAGAATTAATTTAATTTTCTTATATAGCTTTTTATTAATAATTAAAAAGAAATATATTAAAACTATATTAAGGGTTTATATATAAAAAGTAATTATATGTTGCTTCTTATAGGGATTCTATTTAGGTAGCTTTATAAATAGGTTAGTGTTTATAATTATTTCATTAATTAATATTAGAAATCCCTTTAATTTAAAGCTTTATTTTTTAAGTATATTTATATATTAAGCGAAGTCCTACCCTTTAAAATTATTTAATTTTATATATTACTTATTTAAATCTTTTTTAATTAAACTTTAAATTCTTATAGGAATCTTTTAATAATATTTAGATTTAAATATATTACTAGGGATAATAATTAGCTTATTATTTAATTATCTATACTTTAATACTTATTTTAAGATTATAATATAAAGATATAATATAAATTATATAAAGGTAAGCTATATAGTGTTAATATTAATTTAGTTTAATAAGTTTCCTTAAATAATATTATATTTAATAAGTTAATTCTTAGTAAAATTTATATTATTTTCCTAAGCTTAATTCTTTCTTTAATTTAATTTTTCTTTCTTTTATTAAATTCTTATTTAATAATTATTTTTATATATAAAATAAGGCTATTCTTAATTTATTGTATTTTAATATTAATAATTAAAGTAATCTTAATATTCTTATTATTAATTAATAATAATAGGTTAAGCATTTATCTATATTATACTTAACCTTAATAAATTATATTAATAAATAATATAAAATATACTTAAATTATATTAATCTTTATTTTAATTTTAATTTTAATTATAATATCCTTTATATAAATATAAATAAGTTATTTATATAACCTTATAATATTATCTATTAAATTTTCTAGTAAGATATTAAGTACTTTATTAAACTTAATATAAAAAATACCTATTATTTTAAATAATTCCTATTAATTTATATAATAATTAGCTAATGCCCTTTATAAAGTATATGCCTCTTTAATACTTATACTATATAATATAAATAAAGTAATAAAATTAAAACTTTTTAATTAAATATAATTTACTACCCTATATATTATTATCTCTAAGCCTTTATTGCCCTTAAAGTTTTATATTTTATTTATAATAATAATATTAAATATAGCTAATAGATATTTTATTTCTTTTAATATATAAAAAATTAAAAGCTTTTTATATATCTTATTGCTAATAAGAAAAATATAATGTAAATTACCTTTTTTAATATCTAGCAGCTTTTTATTATTAAGCATATTAAATATATTATCTATAATTTATTATCTCCCCCTAGCATTATATATATTATTGCTAGGTATTAAGTTGCTATAATAATAATAAAATTATAAAAACTATTTAGGTATATTATAATTAATAAATATTGCTTTTATCTTAATTATTTATATATCTTTTAAATCCGGCGGCATAATTATAAGGGCTAGGAGGTCCTTTATATAGTTTAAGATTAATTAAAGTTTTAAATCTTAAGAGTAAGGGTATTAAATTATATAGTTTTTTTATAATAAGTAGTATATTATTTTATCTTTATTATTTTAAAAGAGATAATGAATAGGCTTCCTTATTTTTCACTTAGCATTTACTTCTTTCTTAAGTTAATAAAAGCAGGCTTTTATAAGGAAGTATATAAGTATTAATTTTATTTTATTAAATTTAATATTAAGGCTAATAATACCTTTATTAATTCTTATTATAATTAAATTTATAAATATTTAAAATAACTTTATAAATTATTATAATTTAAAAATATCATTTAAGCTTTAAATAAGGTATTCCCCTTTATTATTAAAGTATATATTAAAGAATATTAAAGCTTTTATTAATTATTTAAAGTTAATTTTTTATAATCTTAACCTTATATTTAACTTATCTTTTATAATATATTTAAAGATAATATTATTAAAAATCTTAGCCTTTTAAATAAAATTAAGAAACTTCTTTATAAGGAAAGGTTATTAATTATCCTCCTTATTATTAAAAAAAATAATAAAAAAGAATAACTTTAAAATAAGTTTTTATAGGAGGTTTTTATTAAGTTTCTTCTTAAACCTAAGCTTAAGCTTTTTCTTAAGCTTAGGCTTATTTAATTATTTAATTTAAGCTTAAGGCTAGATAATAAGCAGTATAATTATTTAGGCTTTATAAACTTTAAATATAGCTCCCTTATTAATTATATAAATAGGCTTAAAAATTTTAATTTAAATTTAAATTAATATAATTATAAAATTAAATTTTATATTTATAATTAACTAGGTTATCTTATTAAATATATTTTTAATATTAAAATATATAAGCTAATCTTATAAAATTCTTAAGGATATTTTTATTTAATTTTTAAAACTCTTATAATTAAAATATTTAAGTTATAAATAAATATTATAATTATTCTTATTAAAAAACTTATTTAATGTTATATATTTATATATTATAAAAGGAACTTTATTAATAAGGATTAAAACTTACTTAATAAAAATAATAATATTAAGGTTAAGGAATATATTATTTATTAATAAATTAATATATTGCTTTTTAAGTAGGAATTCTTTATTAAAAAACCTAGCCTTAAATTCTTTTTATTTTAATAATTAACTATTTATTAAGGATATTAATAGCTACTTTAATATAAAGGCGCCTATAGGTTAAGAGCTTTATATATTACTTAATATTATTAATATAAAGTAAATTATCCCTACTTTAGTTAAAATAATCTATATCATTAATATATAATCTAAGTAAATTGCCTTTTAAGGTTATAATATTAATAGTAGGTAGAAAATATATTAATTATTAAATAGCCTTATGATTTTAAGTTTTTAAAGTATTAATTATAAGTTTAAAAGGTAAGCAAAATACTTAGGTATCTATTTATATAATATTACTTCCTATAAATTTATTATAAGCCTTATTAAAGCTAACCTTTTATAAATTATATAAATATTATTAAAAAAAAGTTAAAAGGCTATTTATATTATTAAAAAAATAATAAAAAAGTTATTATTAAATTATATTATATAAGGGTATTAATATAATAAAGCAATAAAGATATAAGTTTATATAAGTTGCTTAAGAAGTAATTAAAATATTAAAAGCTATTACTTAACCTATATATTTTTAAATTTAATTAATAAAGTTTTATTATAAAAATATTTTTAAATAATACCTAAGTTAATAAATAATCTTCCTATAATATTAATAAATTCTTTCTAAGCCTTATTATTAAAATTAAATCCCTTAATATTAAATCAATCCTCCTTAAGTAATAATAAACTTATATAAAACTTATTATTCTTTCTTTAAAAATATATAAATAGGTAAATTAAATATTATATCTACTACTTAATATATTTATTCTTTATATAATCTTAATAATAATAATATATAGCGGATTATATTAATATTATTAATATTATATAAAAGCTTAATAATTATAATCTATAGTAAATTATAAAAATATAATTTAATTCTATAATATTATTACTTAGTAAATAATATCTTAAATATATAATAATAGCTTATAAGAAGATATCTTTTAATTTACTTTTTAAAATATTAAAATAATTAAGATTTTTTTATAACTTAATTTATATTTATAAATATATTCCTTTAGCTTAATATTAAAGGTTTATTTATAGGGATTTCTCTATATAATTTAATTTATCGCTAAATATAGCTCTTTAATTCTTTATTATCTTATTAATAAGGGTATAATTAAGGTAGTAATTAATATTAATTATCCTAAGTATAATATATTATTATATATAAAATAAGTTTATTAAATTTTTCTTTATAATAATTTCTTTATATAATTTAATTTATAGCTAAATATAATTTTTTAATTCTCTTTTTTTCTTATTATTTATAATATAATTAAGGTAGTAATTAATATTAATAGCTTTAAATATAAAGTTTTATAATATTTATAATGAATTTATTAAAGCTTTTTTTATAATTATTTTTTTATATAATTTAAATTATAGTTAAAAGTATATTTTTATTGCTTTTTTATTTCTATTCCTTATAATATAATAGATGTATCTATTAAAATAAGATAATTTAAGCTTAAATTCTTACTGCCCTTGCCATAAATCTACTAAAGCCCTTTTAATAATTAATTTTATCTAAGGCTTAATATATAGGTAAAAGCAGCTTATATATTTTTTCTTATTTTATCCCTAGGTTTATAGTTTATATAGTAATAAATCCCTTTATATTTATATTTAAAATGGTATTTATTTTAATTAAATAGCTGCCTTTACTTTTTATATATATTATATAGCTTATAATGCCCAACTTATAATTAAAAATAATTCCTTATATCTCTCCTTCTTTACCTTTTAATATTTTATAGGATTAATTATTAATATTTTTATCTTTATTACCCTAACTTTATCCTTGTATTTAAATGTAAAGGATGATTTATTATATTAAAAGGTCTTAATATCCTTATTTAAAAAGCAGGGGAATGCATTATAAGACTTCTTTTTCTTAATATACTTTAAATAAATAACCTTTCTTATATTATATTATTTATTAATTATTATATTTATATTTTTAAAGGAAATTAAAATTATATTAACTAGAGAGAATATTAATAAATTATTATAAATAAGCACCCTGCCCTTTATATAATTTTTAAAATATTAAATATATAATTCTATAAATTTAATCTTTCCTTTAATAAAAATAAATTAAGGATAAAGGCTAATAAGGGAATTAGCGTTATTAAAATCACTTATAATAAAATTAATCTAAGCTTATTAATAAGCTTAGCCGCCTTCTTTAATCCTTAACTAAGTATTATAATAATAATTATTAATTAAAAATTTAATCCTAAGGGGATTATCTCTTAATAAATTAGCTAAGGTTAGCTAATAAACTCTAAAGCCTTAATAAGCCTTTAATCCTAAGTTAAAATAATTATAGTTAATTAAAGGGTTAATAATTATAAAATTATTTATAAATAAATCAATTAGGTTTAATTAATAAACTTAGGTATCTTAGTAAGCCTTTAATTTAAAGCTAAGATAATTATAATTAATTAAAAAATTAATAATTATAAAATTATATATAAATAAATTAGCTAAGGATAATTAATAAACTTAATTATTTCTTTAAGTCTTTAATATAAAATTAAGATAATTATAATAGATTAAAAAGCTAGCTTTAGGGGGATTATTTATAATTAAAGTAGCTATAATTAATTAATAAAGTTAGCTACTTTATTAAGCTTATAGCTAAATATTAAAGTAAATATAATTAATTAAATAATTAAGCTTAATAATATCATTAATAATTAAATTAATTATAAATTATTAAAGAGATTATTTATTTTATTAAGCTTATAATAAGATATTAAAATAATTATAATTAATTAAAGGGTTAATTTTTATAAGATTATTTATTATTAAAGTAATTAAAGCTTATTTTATGCTTTATTTATAATTTTAATTATCTTTTTAAGTTAATAACTAAAAGTTATAATAATTACTATTAATTAAAGGATTAATTTTAATAAAATTATTTATTATTAAAATATCCTTAAATTATTTTATAATTAATTAATAACCTTAGCTATTTTTTTAAGTTAATAATTAAAAGTTATTATTATTATTATTAATTAAAGGGCTAGCTTTAATAAGATTATTTATTATTAAGGCAGCTTTAATTTACTTAATAATTTATTTATAACCTTAGCTATTTATTTAACTTAATAATTAAGAGTTATAATAGCTATTATTAATTAAAAGGTTAATTTTAAAAAGATTATTTATTATTAAAATAACTATAATTTATTATATATTTTATTAATAATTTTAATTACCTTTTTAATTTTATACTTAAATATTAATATATTTTTATTTATTAAAATATAGTTATAATTCTATTAATTATTTAGGCTTATAATATTAATCTTAATAATTTTCCTTTAGGTTAAGCTATAAGTTATTAAAAAATCCAACTTTTACTCTTATTATTTAATTATTAGCCCCTTCCTTATTAATTAAGCTTATATATTAAGGTATTAATAGCGCTTTTCTTTAAAATTTTAATTATAATTTAGTTTTTAAATTATATAAAATAATAAATACCTTTTCTTTATTAAATATAATATTAGCTTAATTATTTAACCTTATTATTAATATTATAAAGCTAAGCCTAGCTAGTATTATAATTATTAAAAAAGAAAGATTTTTAAATATTACTTCCTTCTTAGCTATAAGGTTAACTTTGCGATTTAATATTAATATTAATAGTATAAGGTTAAACTTATTTAATAAATTTAAGTTAATATTATTCCCTTAATCTCTCTTTTCTTAATTTTTAATATTATAAAAAATACCTTAATAATTTCCTATCTTAAATAATCTATTAATTAAAGCTAAAAAAGCATTGCTTATTATAAAAGCTTAACTTATTATAAAGAAAGAATTATTATCTTAAAATCTTATTAATAAATATTTAAAGTTTTTAACAAAATATCTATTAATATATATAATAAACCGCAATAATAAGTATAGGATTATAAACTTTTAAAAGATAGATTCCCTTATTAATTTAAAATTTAAAAGTTATATTAAATTTATAGCTTAAGTAAATAATAACTATTTATAAAATGCTGGATTAAGAAATAGTTGATAAATTAATAAATATTAATTAATAAATAAGGTATATATTAATTACTTTAATTTATTAATAAAAGGATTTATTAAGTTATTAATAAACAAGGTATATAATAGCTGCCCTAATTTATTAATAAACAAATTTATTAAATTAATAATAAATAAAATATATAATAATTATTTTAATTCATTAATAAAAAGACTTATTAAATTATTAATAAGTAAGGTATATAATAGCTGCCTTAATTTATTAATAAAGAAATCTGCTAAGTTAATAATAAATAAGATATATAATAATTATTTTAATTTATTAATAAAGAGACCTATTAAGTTATTAATAAATAAAGTATATAATAATTATCTTAATTTATTAATAAAGGGGTCTGCTAAATTATTAATAAGTAAGATATATATTAATTGCTTAAATTCATTAAAGAAAAAACCTATTAAATTATTAATAAATAAAATATATATTAATTGCTTAAATTAATTAAAAAAGAGATTTATTATATTATTATTAAATAAAGTATTTATTAATTGCTTAGATTTATTAAAAAAAAAGCCTACTAAGTTATTATTACTTATAAGTAATAATAGGGATTTAAAAAAAAGGTATAATAAGCTATCTTATAATAAATTACTTAATATTAAAAAGGTTAAAAATTTAAAAAATAAAGGAGATATTAAAAAAGTAAATTTACTTAAAATACTTAAATCTTAAAAAATTAAATTAATAATATACTATAATATTAAAGAACTAAAAAGGTTAATTTTTAAGCTATAGCTATAAGGTAGCTTTATAAAGAGTTATAAATTATAAGATAAAGGTTATAATAAGCTACCTTTTTTAATATTATAAAAAAAGCTCTTATTAATATTAATTAAGAGCTAAAATATAGTAAAAAGGAAATATTGCTTTAAATATTAATTATAAAGTTTAAAAATATTAATTAATTAATTAAAAGTATATTAATTAATTATTAATAAGCATTTATAAAAGTTAATAGCTTAATTTTAAAGATATTATATTTATTATTATAAGGTAGCTTAATTAACTTTAATAATAATAAATAATTTAAAAGCTCTTACATTATTTAACTTTAATAACCTTATAATTTATAAATTTCCTATATTAAATATTATCTTATATAAAGAAATAAATTAATTAATATTTATTTTATTTATAATATCTTCTCTTAAATTTTAAAATATTATAATAAATATTAATCCTTTAAGCCTAGCTTTAATATTAATTAAAAAGAAAAAAAAAATATTAAGGATTTTTAAAAGGGCTAATTAAAACTAATATTATATATATATTATATTAATACTTAACTTAAAACCTTTAATAAAGGTAAATAAAAAGATACTTATTATAATTAAATTAATAAATCTATCTATATAATAATAAGCTTAAATATAGCTAATAAAACTTAGTTAAAATAAAAAAGGTAAAGGTTTACTTTTAATATTATATAATAAGAAGGCTATATAATTTTTTTATTATTAATAAGCTAATCCTTATTAAATAGGCAAAAGTTTAATATAAGCCTAAGAAATATCTTAATAAGTTACTTATTAATATAACTTAAGATATTAAGATATACTTATTATAAATATTTAATTCTATTATTAATATAAAAAAGGCTTTTTATAAAACTCTTAAGATAATAGCTAACTTAATAAGCTATATAATAAATATAGCTAAGGAATTATTAATTAATTAATTAAATAGGAAATTCTTTTTTAAAACTTTAATTAATCTTATTTTAATTTTATTATAATATAAATTAAGATAATAATAATTTAAATAATAATATTTTTTTTATAAAATAAGAGATAAATTTTAATTTAAATTATTAAGATAAGCTAAATTAATTATCTTATTATTATAAGCTTAAGGAAGGCTTATTCTTAATAAAAAAGATTATTATAGCTACTTTTATTAAAGTTAATAATTACTAGGATTATATAAGGGTAAGATAATTACCTTATAATAATATTATATACTTAATTAACTTTAAATAATAGTATTATTTATAAGGGGAATAAATAGAAATAAGATTTAATTCAGCCTAACTGGAACTTTATAGATTATTAATATATATATTTAATCTTATAATAAAAGAAGGTTTTTATTAATTTAGAATTAAATTACTTTATTATAAGGGAATATTAATACTTCTTTATATTATAATCTAACTTAATTAAATATATTTTTAAATAATAACCTAAATTACTACTCTACTATATATATTATATATTAAAGTAAATTAATAATAGCTGCCTTTTATAAAGCATATTAAAATATCATCATCTTAATACGGCCTTTATTACTTATATTACTATAAATAAAAGCATAATTTACAATAAACTACTAATATTAACACTATAATTTAATATACCTACCCCTAAGAAATATAGCTATATTTATTATTAGCGCCATAATAATACTATAAAATTATATTATTATTTCTATTATAATATTAAGATATAACTTTTAAATTAAAAGATATTAATTATATTATTATTAATTTAATTATAACTATTTATTAATTAATACTTTAAGGTAATATATTTTCTTATAAAAGATTTTTTAACTATAAATTCCTTTTTAATACTTAATCTTTTTAAACCTTAGATCTTAGGTTTACTACCTAGCTATACTATATCCTTACTATTAACATTATTAAGGATATTACTTATATTCCCTTTAGCTTTAATACTAACTATATTATCTTAAAATTAAGATAATAAAGGGGCCTTAAAAAACTAATTTAATAAATCTTCTTTATTAAATAAATCCTCCTTTATAATACCTTAATATAAAATAAAAACAAAATTAATAATATTAGTGATTATTAAATCTTAAAATTAACTAATAATAATAAAATTACTAAATAATATATTTAAATTAATACCTAAAATAGCATTTATCTTTATCTTTTTTAGCTTATATATATTAAAATTGCTATTTTAATTTTAATTAACCTTAATTAAAGAAAGAAATATTATAATAAGAAATAATACTAAGCTAACCTTATTAAAAATATAATTATTAATACTCCCAGCATTCTTCTTAAATATTATCCTTAGCTTTAAACTATTAAATTTCTTGCCGCTAGCATTAAACTTAGCATTTATATTAAAATTAATATTAAAAGGAATAATTATTAAAATATATACCCCTTAAGTAATATTATAAAGTAATAATATATTTAAAAGGCTAATTATCTTCCTTATAAAATAAGCCTTATAGTTTTATATTTAAAAGAAACTAACTTTATTACTATTAATAATGCTTTAATATCTTATATTATAAAGGTATTTAGCAAATTAAGGCTAATAAAAAAAGATATAAAAGGCATAATTACTACTTAATAATATTCTTAATATATCTCTTAATAAAATCTTCTTTATATTAAAATAAATACTTATCTTTATAAATCTTATAGCCTTAATCCTTTCTATTTTATTTAGCTAAACTAATAATTTATTAGCACCCTTTTAATAATATTTATTTAAATTATAAATATTAAAATTATAAATAATTATAAGATAAGTAAGTATTTTAAAGCTTTTATTAATAATCCCTCCCACCTTATATAAAATATATTAATATATTAATTAATAGGTTAATAATAGCGCAATAAGATTAACCTTTAAATGCCCTTATCTATAGAAATAAATAAATAAATAATTATAGTAAATTAATATATCTAGCTTATAATAACCCTAAAAGAATTATTTATTATTTAATACTTTTATATAACTATATTAAGGTAAAAATAGCCTTTAATGCTTTATATTTAGGGCGTTAAAAGATTAATTGTAGCATTAAGGGCATAGGCTGGAGTAAGGATATTAAAATTTTAATTTTTATTATTATAAAGTAAGATATTAGCTTCTTTACCCTTTATATTAATAGGCCTAAGGGGGAATAGTAACTAGAAGTATTTTTATAACTTAAATAAAATATTTTTAGATTAAAAAAGGTTATTTATCCTGCTAATCTAAGTTAAAATAATTATATAGAGTTTATAGCTTTTTTTAACTTTTATTAAGTTAAATATTAAAAAAATTAAAATTTTGGCAGCGACATATTCCTTAATATATATAATGCCTTTATTATTAATATAAGTATTAACTTTATTATCTTTAAATCCTTTAGCCTCTCATAGGTCTTTATAGCAGAAAGTATTAATGCTAATAATAAAACTAGCATTATTATTAATATTAATAAAAATATTAATAAAATTAATAAATATAGTTAAAGATATTAAAGGGAATTTAATATAAAATTCAGAATTTTAATAAATTAAATTAAGAAATAGGGAAATATAGAATAAATATATAAGCATAAGGGCGATTTAAATAATATAGAATTATAAATTATATAAAAAATATTGCTTAATATAAGGGTAAATAAAACCATAGCTTTAAATATTAACTTTATTCTCCTACTTATAATATTTCATATTTTATATAATAATAACTATATAATATTAATAATTTAATAAGGTAATAAATTATTAAGATTAATAAATTATAAAAGTTATATTAAAGGGTAGTATTAAGGAAATATAATAAGGATTATTAAGATATGCTTTTATTAAAGACGTTTTATATTCTATATAATAGCGATGAAATAATAATTTAAAATAATAAGGCTAATAATAAGGTTTAAAACTTTAAATTAAGCTTAAATAAGGAAATTATAATATATAGAAGATAAACATTAAATGGGAATGTAATAAAGATTTAGTTTAATAATAATAAAATAATAATAAAAATAATAAACTTAATATATAAAGCTTTATTAAATACTAATTAAAAACATTAAAAAGCTATATTTATTAAAAGAAATAGTTAAATAAAGAATGGTAAATATATTATTAATATTTAAATTAAAAAAGATTATAATTAAACTTTAAATAATATATTATTAACTTTCATTATATTAATAATTATAGTATTAACCTTAGATTTAAATTATAATCCCTTTAAATATTAAATTTAAGGTTATTTATATGGCTTAAAGAATAAATAAAAGAGATATTTAAATAATATTCCCTCTTAACTATAAATTTAATCCCTAAGGAAATTAAAAGTAATTAATTTTAAGAAATTAAACCTTATTAAGATAATACATTAGTCCTTATATATAAAATTTAAAGATAAATAACTAGATTTTAAGAATTTTAAATATTTCTTTTTAATCCTAGAAGTTATATAAATAAGGGTAGTAAAGCTTTATTATAAGAAGAATATTATAATTATAATAGGATTAAAATAAATAGATATTTAATATACTTATTATTATTAATATTAATTAATATATTATAAAGAAGACTTTTTTAAGGATATTTAGCTATAGCAAAAATATTATAAAAACCTTATATAAGAGGCTTAGATTTAAATATATATTCTTATAAAGTATAATTAATACTTTATAATTAAATAACTTAAAAATAAATAATTATTATTTATTCCTATTTATAAAATATATTATAAAGTAATAAGCTCTCTACTAATAAATAGGTAATAATATAGAAAGCTTATTAAGTAAGCATCTTTCTTATAATTATATCTTTATTATTTATATTAATATTTTAAAAAGCTAATAAATTTAATATTACTTAAAGAAAAAGCTATTAATATTAATACTTTATTTAAATTTATAATAAAGTTATATATAGATTTTTAATAAATTAATATAAAATATAGAAAATATATTAAAGGTTATATTTATATCTTTTTTAATAATATTTATAATTTAATAATTAATATATTATTATACACTTTATAATTTACTCTTAAAAACTTTCTTATTACTTAAAGTAAATAAGAAGAATTAATTAATAAGAACCTTAATATATATATAATAATCTAACTATTAATTATTAAGAAAGTATTATTTTAACTTAAAGTAAATAACCCTATATATAATAATATTATTATTAATATTAAAAAGCTTTCTAAATAAATATAAATATAAGTTTTAGCTATAATTTATGCTTATATAAATTATATAAAGCTTATTATTAATAAAGAGATAAATACTACTTATTATATAATAGCTAAGGATTATAGCATTATAAATAAAAATAAAGATATTAATCCTTAAGATTTAAAAATAAGAATTTAACGAAAAGCAGAGTTTTAAAGGGGAATTAATAAAATTAATAGCATAACTAGGATAATAATTAATAAAAATAATATAATTTATAAATATAACTCTTTTAAGGTATTTAATATTAAAAGTTATTTAAAAAGTAATAATATAAATTAGCTTTAATTTATAATAAATACCTTAAGAGCAATAATTAGGAATTTAATATTAAATAATAGCTAATAAATTAAAAATGATTTATTAAGGAATTTATTTTATATAAGAATTAAACTTAAAGCAACTTAAATATTAATTCTATATATATATATCCGCTATAGAAAAGAATTTATAAATATTAATAATACTTAATTCTAGCCTAAGATATTTTTAATACTCTTCTTATATAATATTAATAGCATAAGGATTAGAAATTTACTTAAGTTAAGAACTTAAGATAAAGATAATTCTTAAAATAATTATTATTCTAAAGATAAATTTAATTTTTAATATTAGGTAAAAATTTATCTTTTTTATTATAATAGCTATTTCTCTTAATATATAATTTTTGCATTCTTAATCTTTAATATACTTATTAAATTAAATAATTAATAACTTAATATATAATAAATAACTAATATATCATTCTAATACTTTTAAAATAAATAGTAATCCCTTATATTAAAATAGCTAAGGAATATAGCTAAAGAAATAAAGAATATTAAAGAAATAAAGGATAAGGATATAAAGGAGCTAATGAGGTAATTATCCTTATTTAAATATTTATTCCTTCTATTTACTAAGGCGCAAATATAAATATAAAGAAGGATTTAAAGCTTTTTTATATATTTTAAGCTTTTAATTATTTAATTTATAATTAACCTAAATAATCTTATAAATTTAATAAAAAAATAATTAAATATATATTAATCTGCTTTATTAGAGAATATCTAGGATTTATTTTAAAATTTTAAAAATAATTATTATAAGATAAAATTTAATATTAAAAACCTTATAAGCTTAATTTTATTCTTTTATAAAGAAATATATATTTTTTTTTAAAATTTCCTTTTAATAAATAAATATTTAAGCTTAGGTAAAATAAGTTATTATATTAATATTATAAAGATTAATAAGCGTAATATGCTTTACTTATATAATATAATTTAATTAAATAAAAATATATAACTTCTATAAATATCTAGAATTTTCTTTAAAGATTAGCTAAATTTAAAGTTTAAAATTATAAGGGAAACCTTAAAATAAAAAATAAAAGAATGGGTTAATATTATTTTATATTAATTATTAAATAAGGAAGATATTTTATATATTATAATAAAAAAGCTTAATATTTATATTCTTTTAAATAATATAATAAATAATAACTTTATTATTATATAAAAAGGATTTATTAAGGATTTTAATTATATTATATATACCTTATAACTTTATTATTATATAGCAATTTATTATAAATATAAAATAGCTTATTATTACTTTAAGTACCCTTAGAATAAAGAAGATAAGATTAATATTATTAATAATTATATATTTAGGCTTAAATAAAATTATAATTATATTATTATTTATAATAAGGCTTTAATATTAATATTTTAATATAATTATAATATTACTTTTATATATATTAAAGTAAAGAGCATTTTATTTATATATTATATAATTAACTACTTTATTAAATTTAACCTATTAATATAAAAGCATCTTATATATACTATATAAATCTAATAACTTTAAGAGAATAAATATAAATAAAAAAATAATAAGATAATATAAATTAATAATAAATATATTAATAAAATAAGGTAATTCCTTATATATATAGCTAACCGCATTAATATAAAATAAGAATTATTATTAATTAAGGTAGCCTTATACTTACTTAAGTTTAATTCCTTTATATTATTAATCTTAATAATCAGCTCCTAATAGCTAACTATTTTTATATATAAATTATATATCTTTATATTAAGATATTAGCTATATACTTATAAATTAATATTAACTTAAAACCCTCTTTTAAATCTAAATAAGGGTATTATTATAACCTAAAGCAGAATTAAAATTAACTATTTATTTACTTATTTATATTAAGATTTAATTTATAAAATATTATATTTATATAATTATATAATATTAATATCTTTCTAGCGAATTATTAATAATAAAAGATTTTTATTAAAAAGCTTTATATTATTTCTTAATAAAAGCGGTTTTTTTTTATAATAAGTATAAAAAACTTAAATGGCTTAATTAGCCATCTTATACTTATTTAAATATATTAATATAAAATTCAATAATAAAGACTCAACCTTTCTTAATTAAATAAAGCTATAATATCTTAGTCTTTTTATATTATAAGATAAGTTTTATTATAATAAGATTAATAATTTTAATAAAATATAATTATTTTAAAAAGATAATTTAAAGGATAGATTATTTTTTTATATTGAAAATTATAGCCTGCTTTATTAATTAGCTAAGGATATATAGGTTAATATAAAAGCATAAGTAGATAAATATATATAAATAGATTACCTTATTAATAATTATTAGGGCCTAGATAATATAGATAAAATAAATAATATATTTACTTTAAAAGCTAAATAGCTTAAAATCTTACATAATATCTTATAAATAAAAACTAAATATAAAATAAGACTTACCTTCTTTTAATTCTTATAAGATAAACTTAATAAGATATTATTTATAAACAACTAAAGATATAAAAGAAAGTTTAATACTAATTTATTAAATTGCAGCCTTACTTTAGCTAATATAAATACCCTATTGAAAATATAATATGTTATAAATTACAATATACTTAAGTCTTAATTTAAAATAAGAAGTGCAGATTTAAAAATAAGGTTAGATAGAATCCTAAACCTAGATGCTTAATATAATATAATAAATAAATTAAAAGCATAAATATAACCTATTTAAATAATATTAATAATAATATAGGAGATTTAACTTATTATATATAACTATTAATAAAGATTTAATATTTAAATATAGTTTTATAAATTACCACTATTAATAAGATTAAGTTATCTTATAACTTTAATAATTAATAATTATTTACAATAAAGAAGATTACGCGATATTTATAAATATTAAAAGGTTTAATTATATAAAAAGCAGAAAAGAAATAATTTCTTTTATATATTAATGGAAATAACGGTATTAAGAAGAGTTAGCTTATTTAAGCTATTAAGAAGTTATTTTAAATTATAAATAATAACTATTCGCTCTTTATAACAGCTAATACCAGCTCTATAGCAATAAATATTAATAATAGGATAATATATTTAGCTATAGATCTTAATATAAAGGGATATTATTTATAAAAAATAAAGAATTTATTAATAAATAAATAAAAGAAAATTAAGATATTAATATTTAATAAACTTAATATAATATTTAGTAATCTTTTTAATAAAATTAATTAAAGGTTGAATTATCTAAAAGGCTATCATAATATTAAAGATATATATTTTAAATAAACCCTTATTATAATAATGCTAAGTAATTTCACGTAATTCCTATTAATTAACGCTACCTTTATAATATTCCTAATAAAAAAGAAAATAGCAGCAACCTCTTTAATTAATAATAACAATATTAAATTAATTAACAACGCACCTTAAAATATTATAATAATAATAAAACAATTAATAAGCTTTAACTTCTTTAATAAATTTAAAGATATAATTATATTAAATAAATAAATAAAGATTATAAACTTAAATCTTTGCAAATTATTATAAAAACTATATAATAACGATTTAAGTAAGAAATATTAATATAAATTAAATAATAAGGTTATTCTTATAAAGCAGTAAATTAATTAAGAAGAGATTTAAGTAATTATATTAATTAACATTATAAGATAACGGCTGAATATAAATGTAGTTATTGGATTTACTAAAGCCTAAAATTAAGTTGTCTAAATATTTATTTTAGATTATATATAAATTAATATAAGCTAATTATAAAAAGTAGTAATTATATATTATAATAATAATAGCTAAATAGATATACCTAGGATATTCTTTTATATAAATAATATACTAGTTTTAATAAATAAAAACTAATACCTTAATTTAAAACTTATAAATAATATAAAGTTTAAAGTTAAAAGCATTATTTTAAGAGATTAACTTAATGTAGGATTTTAAATTAAATTAAATATAATTATCCATTTCAAGCCACCAATAGCTATTCTATTATAATTTCAAGAAATATAAGATATTAAGATTCCTAAATTACTAAGGGGGCAAATATTATTAACTATAAATAAAATTAAATTAATATTAATATAAAATAAATTTAAATTCCTTATAAGAGAGTATATTTAGCGCGGCCTTATTTATATATTAATATTCACCTTAATAAATTATAAAGCATAAAAGAGAATATTTAAAAGGATTATTATTAACCTAAGTTTATAATTAGGTATAAGCTATAGTATTAATCCTATTATTATTTATATTTCCTTATTAAAATATAAAATACTTTTAAGTATTTAAATACTTAAGCTTATTAATTTAAATAGCTAAATAATATTTAATATATTATAAAGCTTATGAAATGTATTAAATATATTAAAATATTAATTTATATTAATATTAAGGAGGTAGTTATAAATAATAATAAAGTAAAGGTTTTTCTTATATAAGAATTATATTATTATATTAATCATTATAATATCTTAATATAAATAGCATCTTATAAATATTTATTTTAAGATAAGTAAATAAAGAGCAATTCATAATAAACTATACCTTAAACTACCCCTTAAGAACTCATTATATCCTATATTAAATAAAGATATATATAATATAGATTTATAATAAAATAATAGCCCTATTCTTAAAGCTATATAAATAAGATAATAATTAAAAGATATATTTAAGCTAACTAATATAAATAATAAATCTAATCTTAATATATTTAATATTAATAATATATTAATAATTTTAAATTATAAAATAACCTTAAGATAATATTTTTAAATATTTATAATAACCTTATTTATTATAAATTAAATATTATAAAAAACCTTATTATATATATCTTATTAAAAATTATCCATTAAATTATAATTAATAATAATTACTAAGGTATAAACTTTATTTTTAATTTTAAAAATCTTATATAAGAATTTTAATATTATTAATAATAATAAATATATATAAAGCTATTATATTATTAAATTATTTAAATTACCTTTATAAACTATTTATATTTAGATTTAAATAATATAAAGCATTATATAAATTAAGTATAAATAATTTTTCTTAAACCTTTACCTTTTCTTAATTTTAACTTTATTATATATCCTTTTTTAGATTATTTAATATTAAAAGGGCAGAGGATTAATAAGAATTTAATATAAAATAACCAGGATTATATATATACATTTTATAATTATACGCCTTATTATTATAATAATAATTCGTATAAGCTTTATATATTGCCGCTTATATAATAAATATAAAATTAATTATATAAAATAATTATAAGCCCTTTTAATTTTTATATTACCTATAGGGCTTTTTTATTTCCTTATTAAATATTTAAATTAAATAAGCTATAAGGTTTTGAATTTTATTAATATAAAGGCGAGATATTAAGGATAGGTTTAATTAAGGATGATATTATATAGGTAATAGGAATAAGGCCTTAATTATTTTAAAGGATGGGAAATATAGGACCTTTAATAATATATCTTAAGTATAATTATTTATAATTAAAAGTCATTAATAAAAATATAAAGAAGGTTAGATAATTTAAATAGAATTATATATTAAACTTCTATTTTTAATATTATAATTATTAATGCTAATATTATAATAATATTATATAGTTAAATATTTAGGAGAAATTAAGCTTAATAATTTAAATAATTATAAAATGAAAGCTTATTATTAAAATAATTAAGGTAATTAGGGTAGCAGCTTATATAATAAGATAAAGTAATGATATAATATTTATAAATAATGCTTATTTAATTAAAAGAATACAAATCTAAAGATATAAGTTATAAATTAAATGCTAAATTCCTTATATAAAATATAAATAGAATAAATATTAATGCTAATAAGATATTTAATTTATATATAATTAAGAGGGTATAAGACCTATGGATAATATTTATTAAATATAGAAAGATTTAAAGAGGATTTTGATATAAAGTATATAGCGGGAGATAGATTAATATTTTTTAGTAGGAGCTTGGTGTTAAACTATTTCTCGCCTGGGGTAAATAAACTATTTTAAAAGAATAGCATAATAATAAAGAGGCGTAAAGTTAAGATTAATTAATTAATTAATTTATTAATTAATTTAATTAATTAAATAATTATAAAATAAAGTAAATAAAAAGTTAATAATATAATAATAAGGATAAAGGGGAATATAAAAGGAAAGATAATAGGATATAGCACCTAAGTATATAATAATATTTTATTATTTTATTATTTTAATTACCATTAATAACCTTAATATAAAAATCTATATATAATTAGCTCTTAATATAATAGCATTTTATAATTAAGTTATTAATATTATAATATATAAATTATTTATAAAAAAATATACTTAAGCATAATATATAATTAGCTATTAATATAATTATACTATATTAATTATATAGCCTTAAATTATTTTTAAAATTTCACTTAGCATTAAGGCTAAGCTATTTACCTTAATTTATAATTAAGAATAATTATAATTTAAAAGTTAGGTATTATTACAGTACCTATTATAATAACCCGCTATATAAATATCATAGCTTTGCTTATAACTTATAAATTTCTAGCTTTCCTCTCTTTATATAACAATAAGTTATTACTATAGCTATATATCAGCACCATAATAAGTTAATTACACCCGGAAATCCGAGTTGTGCAAAGCAGCCATCCAGCAGCACAGAGTTGAATGGTAAGGAATTAGGGGCCCAAAGTTGCTTAGGCCTAAAGAGCGCCATCCGTCAAGCCGAAAATTTCGAGGACTATGTCTTCGGAGACAACTATGATTCGGATTCTGAAAGATCCATCTCTGACAAGTCTGTCGTATCGGAAACTGAATCTCTCGTCTCAGTGGCATCATCGAATACCACTGTCGATCACGATGCGACCGAGGCCATCTTTCGGCGACTGCTGCTATTTCGAGGCCTGCAATACCTCTGGCCGCAGCTAATACGTCGCTGCGGGTCTCGCAACATGAGTGTGACTACAATAGAGAGAATGTTGAGGCGTTTCTCTGAAGACCTAGCACGCTTCACTGCAACTATGCATGAACCAGACAGTGGTATCTGTCTCGATGCGTCTCAGTTCGTCCGAAAAGCGCGGTTCAATATTGCCCATAGGATCTGGGAGGCTCATCGCGAAGGACCCGACGAACAAGCAGAGATAAGCAATCGTGATCTCGACCGTGAGAATACAAACGAGGTCGAGGATGACGACGACAAAGACTTTGTCTATGATATTGCGGAGCGTTTTATTTTCGACACGACACCGATGCTCGCTTTCGAAGCCAATGTCAAAACTTTTGTTGGATTCTCACATGCAGATGATGATAGTATTGTGAGCAGAATCTACCGGTCTGCGGAGATTTGCTTCTCAAACTTGGGGTATGTCATCCACGAGCCGCCTCTCAAACCAGGGAGACAGAGAGTTCGATGGACATGCGTGAGTTCAAATTCCAACTTCGTCTAAGCCCTTCTCAACCGCGTTCATTCAGTTTCACAAGTCTTTGCCCTCAACTTGTCTTTCCTGTGCGTCAAGCTTATCGTAAATCTTCTCAGAAATGCGGAATAAAGCTTCACGATGACTACATTGAGCTCCAAACAGGCGCTGTCCAGAGGCTCGAGCAACTCCTTGAGAAGTACTTTTCGTCCACAAGCGAGCCTGACGAGGCTGTCGACCCAGACGCGATTTCAGCTGCCCAGGGTACAGGCGGTATCGATTCTTGGGGTGTGAAGCTCCGCTCGAAGTTTTGGCTCCGCAATGACAAGGCCTCGACTCTGCCTCACCATCACGCTTCGAAACGATCTGCAGAAGAATTAGGGACCTGCCCAGTGATGCCAGAAACTCCACACATGGATCATAGCTTTGTGCTACTGTGTGTTCCATTTGTGCGACTGGTGTCGAAATTATGGCAGGCAGAGATTTGCAGGATCAATTCAGACCGGGACTTCTTCCGCGTCTTGCGCCACCACTACAACAACCGCGCGAAACGGCCTTGGGCTCGGCTGCGCAAGGTTAAGGCCGTCAACTTTGTCAAGGTAAGCATGGAGATTGCCATGATCCAGGTTTCCTTCTGCGTCGTATTTCTGCCGCCAAGGCACATTCTGATACTTGTGTTAGTTCGAGATGTACCACAGCCAGCTTGTGGATATTCAAAAGTGCCCTGATATCCCAACTGGAGCCCAAGCATACGATAGCTACTCCTTCGAGCCCCAGCCCGCCGAGACCAACCCTCCCATCGGACCCAACCTCCTCACCCACTTGCTTGAGCATCCAGAGGACGCAGAGGTTCTCCCAGTGCTGTACCGGAAGATTCCGAAGAAGCTTCGAGCGAAGTTGCAAGCCTGTCCCAAAAAGGGAAGCGCAGTCGGATGGGGGATCGAGTTTGTTGAAGGACTAAATTGGTTCACTGTGTTTCTCTGCGGCTGCGTGGGTTTCATGTCTGCCTTGGTATCGGCAATTATTTGGTCTGTTGTGCGAAGCGATGTTCAAGGTGGATTTGCTATTGCGGGCTTCATGCTTGCATTCCTGGGTTTCTGCTTGGGTATCGCGAGGACCGAGATCCAAACGGGATGAGAAGAACACGACTCACAGTCAGTGGAATTCGAGACTCCGAGGCCGTTACATTCAAGAAAATTGAAATCTATGCCTACACTGTGTGCTTGTCTTCTCCAACCTCAGAAAACCACATCGACCGTACCTCCGTCATCTGCTAAGCTGCCAGCATCAATCCACACCTGGTTTCCGGACAGAAGGTTCCGGAGTAGCATAGCACAAGCCGAATGACCATTTTTCTGTGCTAGCGCAATCGCGCTTTCGTACTGGCCAGCAGCAAACTTTCCGCCCGCAGCATTGAACAGGACTGGGATTATGTTGAGCCGGCCATACTCTGCGGCGTACTCAATGGCAGAGCGTCCCCCAAGCCGCACGCCTGGGACGGTGACGTCTGTGCCCAAGTCCAGTAACCTCTTTGCAATCTTGGTTGAACCGACCTTGGCAGCGAGCTGAAGTGCAGTCGCGCCTCCACGAGCCGCCGGGGCGGCGTTGACGTCAACGTTGTGCTGGAGGAGGAGATCGACAATATTATCACTAGCGACCTCACAGCGCTTTAGACCAAACTTCGCTGCCTTTCGAACCTCTGCACCCTTAGAGATGAGCAGTTCCACCAGAGACATGCTCTTCGTCTCTATGGCATCTAGAAATGCTGTTTGCCGCACAGGGACTCGCTCAATTGTTCTCCCAGAGCCTGCAGACCAAGAGCGCTCAAGTCGTTCGCTTGTTAGCTCGTTGGCATCGCCTCCAGCATCCCTATTCCAACATGCGCCCTGATAGTCTATATCGTGAATGCAGCTCAGGAGGCAGCCGTCGCGTGTTATGACCGCGTAGGCCGCTGCAGCTATTTGCGGGCGTGGAGAGCTGCCCTCCCAGAATTTCTACGTCGTATTTTTGTCGGATTCAGTAAGTTCGATAGAAGAGTGAGATAGCAGGTGGACGGCGCCGGTCTGGGCTACATCGACCCTCTCCCAGGTAGCACGGTCATATGGCCTTAGGCTCCCTGAGAGCCGGTGCGGCTCGCGTGCGATGTCACGCGCGATGGTTGCAAGAATATGGGCACTCAAACAAACTTCTTAAATTCTGAGCTGAGCGTGGATTCGAGGTCGTCAACGGTCTGGGGCCGCAGTGTGTCTAGATATTAGACTGGCTAGCTGAATGCCTGGATCATCGTCACTTTTTGCAAAAGACACGCTTGACCAACACTTTCAAAATAAGACATAGCATCAGCCCTGAGATTCTCCCCTTTGTCAATGAATTTGACTACTGTGTAAGGTCTTTGGCTGCTAATTATCTAGGCATTGGACTGTGTTCAGCGCCCCATCCTGCTGGCCAGTAGGATGAAGTGCCGACTTTGAGATCAGCTAATGGAAAGTGCCCTGCTGTTACCTAAGCTCAGGGGACGAAGGGTGTTGGCGTGCACACGTACCACAGTATGCATTGAAAGTGGGTCCAATGATCACTCGATGCATGCAGCTTACTGTCGGGCCGGAAGTGCCATCCGGGACAGGGCCTGTCATGATTACTATCTACGTCTCCCATTGGTTGCGGACTGCCTGGGTCGTGGACGCCTTGTGCCCAACAGCGCATGCTGCATCGACTGTTGGCTGGCACCGGTTCGCTGCTCATTTTTCCCAGCAAATCCTCGCAGGAGCAGCCGCAACTAGACGAGAGAAAGCTGGCAGCTGCACCACTGCTAGTATGGGCTCAGAGACAGAGACGGCATCGACCATTGAAGGTCTTCTCCGCCAGACCGGCGCAGAAGTCCTCCGCCCCGGTGACCCGGGGTACACTCTTCGCCAAGACAGTTATTTCTCCACCACGGCTGCGGAGCTCCGTCCGTCTTACATTGTCCGGCCGCATTGCGCTTCCGAGGTCTCCGGAACGATCAAGATCCTCGTCTCGGGAGGGCACGTCTTCGCTCTCCGCAGCGGAGGACATGGCACCAGTCTTGGGGCTAGCAACATCGATTTGGGAATCACCCTCGACATGGGGATGTTGGACTGGACGAGAGTCGTGGAGAATAGCCAGAGTGCTGATGGAGGAGAAGAGTTTGCCGCGTTGGTCGACATCGGGCCGGGAGCACGCTGGCGGGACGCGTATGCTACCCTGGATAAACACGGGCTGATGGTGGCGGGCGGGCGTGAGGGCTCGGTGGGTGTCGGGGGACTACTGCTTGGAGGAGGCATTTCGTTTCTTTCGGGCACCCGCGGATTGGCATGCGACAACGTGGCGGCCTTCGAGGTAGTGCTGGCCGACGGTCGCATCATCCAGGCATCAAAGACCACGAATGCCGATCTGTTCTGGGCCCTGAAAGGTGGCGGTAACAATTTTGGCATCGTGACCAATATTCGCATGCAAGCAGTGAAGAGTCGCCCCGTCTGGGGCGGCCTCACCATGATGTCGCCACAGACTATTCCGCAGGCTGCCGAGGCTTTAGTCGACTTTACGAGCCGTGTGAAAGACGACCCGGACAGCAGTTTGATGTGCATGACCGAGTACCGGCCAGAATCAAAAGAGGTCGCCCTTCGCGCATATCTGGTTCAAACCGCTGGAGTGGAAAACGCGCCTGCATACTCCAGGTGGCTGCAGCTACCCTCCATCCACAAGTTCTTTGCGAAGTACTCATTTGCTCAAGCCTCTGGCAACAGATCTATGCCGGATGGATACCAGTAAGCTCTTTTCCCCTATATCACTGTTGAACAGTCGATTGATATTGGAGGCGCAGTAATGTCTGGTTTACTGCCACCTTCAAAAACGACGCTCGCATCGTATCGAAAGCCACCTCTCTGCACCAGGACTTGATCAATACGCTCAAGACCATTGTGCCGGATGGTGACTTTGTCTCGCTCTGTCTTTTGCAGCCACTTCCCGAGGTTATTGTCCAATTTGGAGATAATCCCCTGGGCATCGCACGTCAGAGCGGAGATGCTCTCCTCGTCATGACGACGGTTATGGTACGAACCGCCCAGCAAAAAGCAGAGGCACACCCCAAATGCAGGGAATTCTTCAGCACTTTGAGGGAATTTGCTCGAGCTACTGATGAGGACCTCAACCTGGACTGGGAGTACCTTAATTATGCCGATGAGACCCAGGATCCTCTGGGAAGCTATGGTGATGGGAACGTCAAGAAGTTGAGGGAAATATCTCATAGATATGACCCTGAGCAGGTGTTTCAGAAGTTGTGTCGGGGTGGATTCAAACTTACTCCTGCATCGATTTGAAACGCAAGCAGGTCTTGGAGAAATTACATGGCAGTACATCGATTCTCGGTTGGTTATATCAATCGTTAGGATAGCCAGATACTCTGACGTCTTGATCTCTATCTATGCTCTCAGTGTCTAACGACAACCTGCAGTCCTTTGCTTCCTTTAGCTGGTGCGGGAATTATGTAGTCGGCATTAGGATCAATATCTCTTGCGCGTTGCGTGTCGTACAGTTCCAATGATGGCCCAAGGCCATCCTGTCCGCGATACAGGTTGTATTTGCGGAATAGCGCGGCCAAGATGAGGGCGATTTCTCTGCGTGCAAGATTCATGCTGCGACATGCGGCGCATGGAATCGTCAGCAGGATAAAGCAACAAACCAAAAACTCACTCGCTTGATTTGGATGATTGTCACTTACCCTACACAGTTTCTGGAGCCGCGAGCAAATCCATGAAAGGCTCTGTCGAGCCTTGGCTCGTCTATCCACCTTTGTGGTCGGAATTGGTAGGCATCTTGGAACAGGTCCTCTTTCAGGTGTGTCGTATATGGGGACATACTCATGACAGTTCCCGGAGGAAACACGTAGTCCCGACCGCTCTTACTCTTGTATGTGACGGGCACGTCAGGTGAAATGCGCGCTTGACGAGCCATAACGCCCGGGTGCAAACGCACCGTCTCCTGAATCACTGCGCCGAGGAATGGGAGCGCCTCTACCTGAGCAAATGATGGCAGCTTATTTGCATCGGGGATGGCCTGTGACAATTCTCGTTGAAGCTCCTGGAGTACCTGAGGATTGGCGAGTAGCTCATACGTGGCCGCGTTCAGCGTGTATGCTAGAAAGAAGAGTCAACGGATTGATGTAGATTGTCATTTCATGTCTGAAAAGACCAGTTGTATTTACCCGTTGTGCCCTCGCCCGCGAAAACAATGAGTTGCGCCTCGGCTAGTAGACGCTTGCTAGTCAGGTCTTCATCGGGCAACCCCCGGTTGAGAATACCCTCAAATATGGTTCCCTTGGCCTTAGCCATATCAGGCGACTCTCTGATCCGATATACCATGTCCACCCACTGTTGTTGCTTCTTGGCGAGCTCCGTGAGCGAGGGAAATATTTTCGGGGCCACCCAAAGGGGCAAGCTGTACACAAAGTCGGCCAGCCAGTAGAAGTGCCCAAAGAGATGCGACATTCGGAAGAAAACATCGCTCGACTCGTAGTATGAGCGTCCAAAATCCATGTCGTCCAATAGGCCAAACGACTCTCCAAAGGCGTACGTTGTTATGAAATCATTGGCAAGCGCTCGGAACATGTGGTGCAACTGGACTGGCTCTTCGGGTTTCTGTTCACTCAGGCGCTTCAAGAATTGTGCTAGGTACTGTTTTAAGACGATTTCTAGACTGCGAATGCTGTTATTCGAGAAAAAGGCACTGACGGCGTTGCGGCGGCGGCGGTGGATGTCGTGGTCAACAGTGGTCACCATGGAATCAGGAGCTTGGAGATCAGAAGTAAGACATTGGAAAGCCAAATTAGCCTTTCTATGTATTGGCTTGAATAAATTCCACTCACTTCCTGTTCGTTTGCCAGTTGAGATTGGCTTATTTGTTCTCCTCCCTCCCAGCGGATTCAAACCCTCGAGGAAATCAGGGTCGTTGCAATGCACCTCATCTGGGTTAATTCGCACAATAGGCCCTGTAAAAAGCAAAGAATCCTGTCAATAGCTAAGACGGAACCTCTCAAATTGTTGCCTTGTTTGTGTCCTGAAAAGAAGCCCATGACCCGGACTTATAGAACTGCAGGTGCACATACCATATTGCTCATGCATCTCTCTGATCGCCCGGAAGTATTGACCACCAAGCACGACATCGTAGTAGAACTCAGGCCATGTGGAAATTGCTACGTAAACCAGTCATCAACATGCTGCCTCACAGATATTTATTTAAAAACAGAAGTCGTAGAAAGCTTCAGGCTCACCACACAATCGCGGTCCCGGAACGCTGGACAAGGCATCAAACCACACTACCCACGGACAACGCCGCAATTGTCAATGTCTTTGCATCCATCTGGCATGCGATACGCAGGGGTAGGTGCACCATTACGTCGGTAAATGCCGAGTGAAACAGCATAGCCTAGTATCGCAGAAGCAAGAACTAGGACCGGCCTTTCGGCCCAGCTCTCGAGGAGAGTGATTAAGAATTTGTGCGTGGGCAGCGCATGTAGGAACAACATGTTTACACCCACGAAGTTGTGTGCCAGACACATGAACACTCGATCAAAAAGCTGCTTGGTTGGCTGTAGTTAACCTTTACAATCGAAACTTCAGATGAAGAAGAGGCGGAGCGGGTACCCAGGTAATTGATCGACATTCGGCACAGCTTCAAACTCCCTACTGTAGCAAATGCAAATTGCTATTCAAATGCGAAAATTGAAGGCCATGTGGGTACATTTGCTGACAGTAATCATGACGCTAGCGGGGCTTACATACTTGCGTGGGTGATTAGATGTGTGCTGACCTCGGGCATTCACTGCCCTGGGATATCTGAAATGAACTGCAAGTGGGGTGAGCAAACCTCCGAAATTACAGTGAGAGGGTTGCTGGGGGATTCAAATGGGAATCTAATCTCATCTTGGTTGACACAAAAGAAAGGACGTAGAGATATTTCGAACATGCATGATATTACATCTTACCAAGGTAAACAAACTAACAAAGGGGCTGTGTCGACCCTGTCAACGAACACGCCGGGATCGACAGCTCAGCACGACATATATATGTAGCTGTTGGTTCATCCAATAAGTCCTTCCTGAATCCGCTCATCGTGAAGATCCAGCTGTCAGCCGTGGCACCCAGGCGAAGTACTGCAATGATCATGGCACTTTTTGGTGGCATGCTTTGGGCACTTGCGACTGCGACCCATGAGGCTCGTCCCAACCCGGCGTCACAATGTCGATATCTTCCTGGCGACGCCCAGTGGCCAATCGAGGCTGCATGGGAACAGCTTAACATCACGGTTGGAGGCCGACTACTTCCTGGCACCCCCCTAGGGCGGTCTTGCTTTGAAGCCAACCTTGATATTACCACTTGTGCCGACATCAAAAGCGAGTGGACAGATGTACAGCCCTAGTGAGCTTCGTGTGCCCGACTCCTCTCGGCAGAAATTGAATCAAACTAAATGATTTTCCAGCATCGTGGATCCCGTCAATATCATGTCTCCGTATTGGCTGAACAACTCATGCAATCCATTCTTCGGCCCAAACGGTACATGTACTCTCGGCAACCTAGCAAGCTATGCCGTCCAAGTTGAAAATGCCCAGGATGCCGTTGCTGGAGTCAGATTCGCGCAGGAAAACAATATTCGACTTACTATTAAAAATACTGGTCACGATTATCTCGGACGATCCGGTGGTAGAGGGTCTTTGGGGCTGTGGATGTATCACCTCAAAAATATCACCTTTCTCGAATACTCGAGCTCCAATTACACCGGCCTGGGCCTGAGAATCGGTGCAGGAGTCGAATATTCCGATATTCAGCATGTGGCGAGCTCCAAGGGGCTCCGAGTGCTTAGCGGGTCGTGTCCCACTGTGGGAATCGTCGGGGGGTTCACCCAAGCTGCTGGTCATGGCCCGCTCGCGTCGAAATATGGCCTTGGTGCTGACCAGGTCCTGGAGTGGGAAGTAGTCACGGCGGATGGCCAGCATACAACCGCGTCACCGACTCAGAATTCTGAGCTGTTTTGGGCTATGCGAGGTGGCGGCCCCGGAAACTATGCGGTGGTACTGTCGGTGACCGTCAAAGCGTACTCAGATGGGCCCATCGCCGGGACAGGCTTCACACTTGTCAATGATGACGATGACAAATATTGGGGAGCTATAACGGCCTTCCTCCGCCATCTTCTTGTTCTCGACACCATCGAAGGCTACATGTCGGGTTTCACCATCACGGACTCTGCCTTCGTGCTGGGCTTCACATTGCGGCCTGATGCAACATCAGCCGAAGACGCCACGGCTCCGCTTGCGCCCTTGATGGCCGAGCTGGACGTTCTTAATGTCACCCTCACGAACGGCAAGGCTGTTCTGTCCGATAATTATGCCGACTGGTTCGACACATGGGCTGCACCCATACCCTACACCACAAATGTCGGCGTCGGTGGTCGCCTAATTTCCAGAGATGCGGTTCGGGATAACGTCACAGCTGTCGCTGCCGTTCTTCGCGGCATAGTCCAAAAAAGCCCCGGACTTAGTGGGATTGGAATCAATGGCCTCGCCGTGAATGTAACGGAAGCGCGGGTTGGACCCGCAGCGGCTCCTGGTGCAAATGCTGTGCTTCCGGCGTGGCGCGATGCTCTCTTTACGCTGAACTTCGGCCATACACATGCTGCTGATGCTCCCTGGGAGACCTTGAGCACCGGCCAGGCATGGCTCAACGAGAAACAAGACCAGCTGCGATCCATCACGCCTGGTGGGGGCACATATATGAATGAGGCAACATGGAACAATCCCAACTGGAAGGAGGACTACTTTGGAAGTAACTACGCGCGTTTGCTGGCCATAAAGGCCAGGTATGACCCACGGGATCTATTCTGGGCCGAAGCCGCCGTAGGCAGCGATGCCTCATGGGTCGTCGCAACTGACGGGAGGCTTTGCAAGCCTGGAGGTATTCATCGCTGATTGCTGTAAGGAGTGCTGAGACTGGTAGTGTTTCCTATACTTTGAGGCTGTGTTGTAACCACTTGTCAATCTTACATATGTACGTTTCTTTCTGTCAGCCGGGAATCGAAACAGTCTGAATATTGACAGATTCTGAAAATGCCCACCAGAGTTCATGCATAAGAAACTGCGGAGGTCTGGCTTAGGCGCCCGTGTTGTGACCGGTCGAAAGGGCTTAGATAAGGTCTATTTTCATGGTTACTAGGCTGGCTTGGGTAAAGCAGAAGTGAAAAGAAAAATCAATCAAGGTCTTGTTTGCTCTAAATGTCTACTTCAAGCAAGTGTGGGTCGGAAGAGAGGAGGAGGATGGTTGAGGTGGAAAGCTGCCTCACATTGCAAGCTCTCCTACTATCTGAGTACATGTCCATCGCACGATGGACCTCATACGGACTCTACCTTGTCACCCCGGCCGGCTAGGAGTATTTCAAGGTTTGCACATGTGCTCTTCAAGCACTTTCGGTACCAGGCTTGACCTTCTCCAGGCCCCTGCCTACGTTGCAAGACCAGTCCATGAACCACCTTGGGTACGCCCAAGTTCCCCAACGCACCGCAGTAGCAAATGTCCCAGCCCAGAGAGGATCTTTGGTCCCAGTGAGGATTCCCTTGACCAGCTTCGGAGCAAGCTCCTCGACAGGCATGCATGAATTCTTGTGTTCGGCCCGTTGCTTGTTCGCCATCTCTTCAATACCGGGGTACCGGTAGAACGAAGTCTCGGGCAACTGAAGCTGCCCGCCGGGCTTGTCGAATATAGTTGTACTGGCAGACCCAACCATGACCGTGACAACACGTACACCCAGCGGTTCCATCTCGATCCGAAGCGTATCCGACATCTGGGCGATTGCGGCCTTGGAGCTGGAATAGATACCTAGTCACCACGTCAGGTCATCATGGCTTTTGCGGAAAGACTTTAAATAGGGAATGAAATACCGGCCCAGCACATCGGGATCTTCCCGCCGATAGAGCTCAAGTTGGCAATAATACCCTTGGATTTGACGACGAGGGGGGCAAAAGCCTGAGTGACAGCAAGAGGGCCCCAGACATTCACGTCATACACCTGCTTTGCCCATTCCATATCCACGTCCAGGAGTGGACGGACCCCCTCGACCCCGGCACAATTGATCTGGTAAACGTTAAGAAGTGACAGTTGAGGGCAGTCTCATTGGAGATCCGAGGCATGCATATGGGATATAACTACTCACAAGGACATCCAGCTTCCCGGCAGTACGCTCCGCGACCAGCTCTTTGCACTTCAAGATAGTATCGGACACGGTCACATCAAGCTCCACAAGGTCCACGTTGCTAAGTTGGGCAAGGTCCTTGGCCTTGGAGCGGCTGCGCACCCCCGCGAAGACGTGGAAATCATGCTCAAGGAAGGTTTTTGTTAAAGCCCAGCCGATACTGCCCGTGCTGCAGCCTGTGATCAGGACCGTCTTCTTCTGAAGCGTTGCAGGCATCATGATCTCGGTTGATGAAAGTCTCTAATGGGTGCAAGTTGTGGGGTGAGGAGTCTGAAATGTGCTTCGGCGGGCGGAGAGCAAACAAGCAAGCTGTGCCCAAGGACAAAGCGAGGGAGGAATCAAGCTCGGTGCCTAGCGTTGAATGCGCATTTCAGGACTCAGCTGTTGCTCGTCACGTAAGCGTTACACAGCAGGGTGAGCAGCCTATGGACGGGCGGGAAAGTAATCTGCGCTTAGAAACGCAGGGGCCACTGCATACACTGTTGTACAAACACTGCCACACCTGAGAAGAAAAAGAAGTCAAGGCTGGCGGCTGTGGGCAGGTCAGTTGGGCCCGTGCAGGGAGCTGCACGAGCCCCCTTATTGATAAGCCCCTCCTGCCTTACAGCTCCAGCCCAGAGGGCCCCTCCAAAGCCTTTCCTCTTTCTTTCCTCTCTTTCCCTTCTACGCTAGCGTATTCTTTAAATACACATAACACGGTGCATATTTCAAGCTTCCGTATGGTGAAGCTTAAGTGACATGTTTAAAAAAAAAGGCCTGTAAAAGACGTTATTATATAGCTATTTATATTTTAAGTATTTTTATCTTAAAACTAAATATATAATTTTTAAATAATATACTTCTTATATTATTTAAATTTAATTATTCTTATAATAATAAATACTTAAAAGTAATATTAAAATTATAAGATATTTATTATAATAATTAATTAAAATATTACTTTTAATATTTTTATTATTATAAGCCAAAGCAGCAGGCCACCCGGAAGGGTATAAAGGGGAGGACGCCCCACCCTCGCTAACTGCAAAAGGCGAGGGGGGCAAGAAACAGTCTCGTCACTACTACTAGCAGCAACAGCCCTAGCAAAAAGGAAGACCTCTCCTGCCTAGGCTTAGACTATGCTTACGACACTTATATATTTTTTATTAAAAAGTTTTAATTTTTTTGAACTTTAATGACTGAATTGAATTATATATATATAATGAAATTGGGGTTTTATTGTAAAACTGTATTTTCGATTTGAAGTTACTTAAATCTACGTACTCTTATACACGAGTGGTGGAAACAGGCGTGAACCCCCGCTCAAGCCACGGTACTTCGGCTGGAAAGGCTCAGACTCATTCAAGCAGCGCTAATAAACGTTTGCCACGTCTGTTACCCATGCTAACTTTGCTGGCGCGAGAGACGCAGTTCCAGACCGTACACACCTAGATGGTACCATCCTCACACACCTTGCATTTTGTATTGATAATTGAATATTGTATTAAGTAGTCAATATTTCTGTGTCCTACATTTTAAATCACCGCCAAATTCTAATAGCATTTGTACACCGAGCTCAAAGCCCCCGTCAATGGCACTGTGTAGGGGTGTCTGTCCCTCTTCATTGTACACATTCAGGTCTGCCCCCGTGATAACACCATGCTCAAGGAGTTGCTTCAGCAGTGTCTCACGGCGCCTCAAGACAGCCCAATGAAGCGCCGTGCGGCCTTGATTGTCCACCTGGTCCACGACGGCCCCCGCGTCGAGCAACGACTGTGCCACATCGTCGAAACCGCATTTGACGGCGTGCATGAGTGCCGTCATACCATCGCTGTCCGGGCCATTGACCTGACAGTCCGGGGATTGCCGTTTCAAGAGCACGCGTATGATGCGATCATGACCCTTGGCGGCCGCCAGGTGGAGCGGGCCGAGCCATCCACGGCTCGGCTCCGAGACTCGGCCACCACATTGGCTTGTTCTCTCAGGGGCCGAGTGTGAAGATACTCGTGGTCGTGATTGCGTCGTGGTGGTATCTGCTCCGTTCCTGGGGCTACTCGCAGGTGTCAATGTAGATAGTGATGGATGCTGAGCGTCTCGCCTTTCGATAGCGCGTGGACTGGGCCACTGCTGCACCATATTGACCCCTGAAAGAAGATCTACCTGTGGGCTCATGACGACGAATGTGTTATTTTCCACTCGATCGTCGTTTGCGAGTGATATGTCTTCTGACTCGAAATGGACCTGAGAATCGGATGTTGAGGGTGACAGTGGACAGCAGCCTCCTGACTCCGACAGGTCCAAGCCTGTCTCGTCCGCCAGCAGGCCCTCCCACGACATGCACGTGGGAGGTGTCATGTTACGCTGAACAGTGTGGGCGTGGATGGACGGTGAAAAGGCAGTGGACCCCAGGAGCACATCGTGAGTGCTAGACGGAGACGGCGATGCCAACTGTTGATCCGGCGCGGCGTCGGCATGGATCTCGCTTGGCCGGGAGTCACGGTAGCTCCTCCTCTGTCCCACTTTCAGGCGTTGAGCTGACTTTTGCTGCGATTGCTTCCCTGAATGATGGAATCTGGTTAGCTGTGTCTAAAAAAGGGTCCTCACTACGGGCCGGAACAACAGGTCAGTGACTGATGACCTGGAAAAACGTACAACGGAACCGGCGCTGTGCCAATCGGTTCTGCTCCCGACGCCGGGTGACGGGATCTGGCGTCTGGTTATCTTCATGCCCATCTGCTGCCGAGTCGACTGCGGGCCCGCCAGACCTCTCGGAGAATCGCTCCATGGTCCAACGAGAATTAGATATTGCCGTGCGAGTTTCTGCTGGCGTGAAGAGCTCCGGGTGCTCTGCGGAGAGTCGAGTAGGTGCACGCAACGCCGGATCTTGGAAAGAGGGGCTTGCATCCTGTCACTTGTGGACCCCGCAGCCCTGCGGCGCAGAGCCGCAGCCTTCCGACGCAGCGCGAACCGGTCAACTCAGCACTGTTCGATAAGGGTGGTCAGGCCTTGAACCGCAGTACCACCTGTTTCTGTTGTGAAACGCAGTTCTTCGTGTTCTGTGGACGTTGGCGCTAGAGAATCACCAACAGCCTCCAGGAATGCCCGGGGTGTTGTGTTGAAAGCTCGGGCCAAGTTGCATTTCAGCAGGCTGGCGGGCTACTGTCTCTTCCCTTCCTTTGAGTGGTGTGGCGACTTTCTTCCATGGCTGAAGGAGCCGAGCCGCGCACTTCCCTGAATCGGCTTAGAAGGTGCAGCACTCACTGCAGGCTGGTGCCTCTATTTCTTTCGACATGCAGCCATCCGTTCCTTTCTAAATTAGCTCTGCCGTGTCACGCCGAAGGACGTCCCGGGTGGTACGGGTGAAAGTGGGAAACCGGTCAGGCTTTTGCCGAGTTCATGCGCAGTCCCACTGTGGCACAACAGTGCTTTCGCAGCTAGAGCAAGGGGGAATGTCCAAAACGAACGACTCATCAAAAGTTGAAAGGGTTGCCACTTTCTTTTGTTTTAGTACGATACCATAATGACAGGCTCCGAGGAAACGTCACCCCGAGCGAATACAACTGTTGGTTCTCACGCACCATAGGGAATCGGTCTCCAGATTATCAGGTGCCGATTGAAAGCAGGGAAAGCCTTGTCACATCCTGCCATCATTTCAACGCCGGTGGACTCCAGGCCATGATCTGGTCACGCCACGATTTTGCTGAAATTAATCTGCTGCGTTTGCGTGAAGCTGATGCTTGTGGTCCGATAGGCCCGAGTAGGGTCCCACGTTCAATCTGGATACATCGGCCAATTTATAGGAGTGATCGATCATTTCTGAAATGACCCCGGAGTAACCTCAAGCCGCACTGACTTCTGCTGCGTACCCATGTCCAGGCGACCTCAAGGCTCTCATCGATTCCCCATCCACCCCACCAGGACGCCAGCCTTCGTCTTTCGAGAAGTCCACCGTCATGGTCCCTGAAACGGGTTCAGGAAGATGCCACGTCTCGTGATCATATGCAGTCCCTTCGAGAAGGTGTGCCGTGGAGAGAAACTTCATGTGCAGCCGGTGCATGGTATTCTTTGAGCGTCCCTTCTGGCGAGACGTAGCGGGCGATTGACGCTGGTGGACCCTCTCCGCTGCCGCGCTCCTTTTATGGCGTTGCTGCACGAAAAGAGAGCGGAATGAGATGGCGCAGGCGACAAGGAAGGCTGAGGTTAGAAACCTCATCAGCTTGCTTGCAACGGACTTGATGGAGGGGACGGCAGGACGTGGGCCGAAGCTGGAGACGTGGGAAACTTACATGTTGTGTACTCGACGGAAAACCAAAATGGCCAGTTAATGTTCGTTTCTTGCAGTGCGTAAGTGGGAGTATCATGAATGATCTTTGAGAAGTAACCCCGAACGATGGTGACTGCGACGGTGAGACCGACTAGACAGAAGACGGCCGAGAAGACGATCTTTTGCCGGAGCGACAGCGTGGTCCCTGCTAGAATCCAGATTGGAAAGACAATGAGAAGCAGATCCGAAACAATGTCCATGACGCTGGCCGTGACCTCATTTCTGAAGACTTGGTTCAGGGTTGACTCCTGTGTGCATGTCGCGAGGATGGTATCGATATCCCTAAACATGCAGCTGTATTGATTCAAGGAGATGCTCACGACGCCACAAGCTATGATGATAATGGTGAATGCCCACCAAGCGTACAAATACTTGGGCATTCTATGCCCCAATCGGTGGAACAGCACCAGGAAGGACGCCTTTATCAACCATAACCCGAGGTGGATGAGGATCGAATTCACTCCAACCAGGCGAAGGGCTGTGGCCGAATCGGCCGCAAATGTTGGGCCAGGGACATACTTCCCTGTCACAGCATGGGCCATGTTGTACATGCTCTGCAAATAGAGTTGCGTGAGGACCGCACACGGGATGTAAAGGGCCAGCGAGGCGGCCACAAACCAGTCCTCGAGGAGTAACCGCTCAAAACAGACATAACGGACGTATGCGCGAATGGTGAAGGCGACAGTCAATATACCAACTGAAACCCAGATGAAAACCTGCAAGAAAAGCGTGGTCAGTACGAAGTCATCAGTTTTGAGCCGGTAGTCCACGTCAACATACGAGAAAGGCATGAGGAGATAAAAGGTCTTCAGTTGAATCGGCCATGGTAGTGGCGGTGGCGTCGATCTGCAACTCGTAAAGGGTGAACGTGTGTTTATCAGAAGACCGAATCGGAGACAAACTAGTCATAAAGCAGAGTTTATCGAGCTGGAAAGGCAAGTGGGGTTTGTCAAGAACCCTGAATATTATATGGAAATTTCAGAAGGGCACCCGAGGTGTAGTGGTCGAGCCTCGGGCGGTCCAAATGGATGGTCGTTCATGGCGCAGCCACAAGCCTCTGCGCCCCCAAAAGCCCGCTCTCAGTTTCCTTCACTTCAACCTCATTGGTTTGACGGTTGCAGTCAGATCAAGTAGTAATATCTAAGATTAGAAAACCTGCGAATTCGCATGCAAGGAAGCCGATTCGGGTTGTTGGCGGCTAATGTCCACCACGCGCTGGACGTATCAGCATTCTAGGAACGTTACAATACAGCATGCTGCATCAAACTGCCACGACCTAGCGAACACATTGTTCGTCATATTTTGCAGAGGCACTGGGCTTCGTGGCGGACTAAGACTCGTTTATGACGCCGGAAAGACCCGTCACGGCCGACGTGAGTAAGTGCGTAACAAGGCATGAGAGCGGTCGCTGAGTACTACTGTTTGGATCGTGATAGCCTGGGGTAAAAAGGTGAGAGCTGCTGCACAAAGATAAGGCTGTTATTGTGTACTTCTGATGGGGCAACCGAGGTGGGTCGGCAAGGTGTATTCATTGATGTCTGGTCCGGCGAAGGAATCCGGACGGTATGATTGCCTCAAATGCGACCTGTATTCCAGTCTGCTGCTTACTGTCACGCATGACAGTGTAGGTCCCACGAGGCTCGGGACAATGTTGAACAAGAGTGAAAACAACGAAAAGTTCTGGTCGTACTGCCATGCATCTTGTGGTGGTCCACCCTCATCGCCCCCGCACTGACAACGAAAATTGAGACGAATTGAGGCATCGTGGGGGCCGTGGTGCTGTGGGGCCAAAACTGGGTGATCTGGTGTGCATGGGAGCTTGCGAGGCTACCAACATACTGCATGTCAGGGACTCATTGGAGGGTGATAAGCTGTCAGCATTAAAATGTTCTCATGTGTTACGTCCCAAGAGTAAGCCAATATGCAATGGCCAGGGATATGTAATAGTGTTGACCGTGTGAATCAACACACCATGCTAACACAACCTAGCATTTTCTTCCCGTCATGTATGCACGCTGACGGAGACGCTGACGGACGTGTTGTAAGCATGCTGACGCTTCTATTGCATGACCACGAGCTGCCCAGCCCAGATGCAAAGAATACGTAACAGCCCATACTCACATGAAAAGGGCGATCTTCTTACTAAGCGCCAATTACCCGATTGCGGAAGAATTGAATTGCTCGATAACCCCGTTGTTGCCCTTGCCCAATTGAGTTTGGAACGGCACATTCTGTAATGATCCCAATGTCTGAAGTGTCGTCTTCGAGATTCGGGAGATTCTCTCTAGCCAAACTGTCACTCATTTTCAATGAAGTAGATGCCGCATTATTCTGAAGATGTGATAGCCTACGCTCGCAAGGTGCCTGTGGTCTATGAAATCAATGTTCCATGCTTAGTTCGCGGGCTCGCTCGTAGACAGCGCCTCCTGGAAGAAGCCGTGCATGGCATCCAGTAACTCTTCTGAACCTTCTCCCGTCAGAATTGAAAGATGCCCTTTTCCTGAAGCAATGTGAAGACGCTTGTTGGAGGAGTTCAGCTTCGTAAATGCCAATGACTGTTCCTCTGGGCTGGATATGTCGTCCAACTCGGGCACCACCACCATGACGGGCACATTCGGGTCGATCATCTCCAGCAGTTCCATGGGACGTGCCAGAGCCAACTTATGGAATGTCTGCATTGTGATACGATCCCGAAAGTCCGGATGGCCCAACTCGGCTGCCGCACGCATAAGATTGTAAGCCTCTAGACCCCCAGGCCCTCCCGCGCCGCCAAAACCCGCGATGTTTTCACCCTTGCTATTGAACGGAGGGAGAGATAAGGGGTCATTTCCACGTAGTTGGGAGATGCGGTCTTTCACAATCTGATCAAAGGTCGCGCGCCGCCGATCTTGGCGGATGAAGCTGAAAAGCGGGCATACCATGAGAAGAGCGTGAGGCCGGCGGTCGACGGCCGCAGCACAACCGCTCACTGTAGCACCAAAAGACATCCCGAAAAGAAGCAGCCGATGAGGATCAACGGTTGGAAGGGTTGAAACAAAGGTCAGGATATCTATCAAACATTTGTTGCCCGCTGTCAGTCACCTGAGTGACGAGAATAAGTATCGGGTAACGCACCCGAAACGTCCTCGGCCATTTGTAAGACATCGGGCATGTTCCGGGGTGTCCCATCACTAGCCCCAATACTCCGAGCATCGTAGAGAAGTACATTGTAGCCGTGGCTTTGAAACCACGTGGCTACGTCGGGTAGTGACATTTCTTTGACACAGTTGAACTAGGCGTCGAGCCAGAATTAATGGGTGAATCTGTGGGATATCAATGGAAAATACGGAGGTGCTCATACCCCGTGCGACATGACAATGGCTGGAGCCGGACCAGCAACCGAGAAGAGCCATCCACGGATGACAATGCCGTCGATGGTCTTGCAGTCTACCTGCTCAAAATTATGGCCTACGTGTGCAGGCGCCATGATACGAGTATGACAGACAAGACAAGGTTTAGATTTGAGGCAGAGGGATTTTCTGATGGAAGTATGCTGCTACTACCAGAACGCCCACAAACAGGGTGCATGGGCTGCATCATAGGTCTTCTTATGCAAAGTCTTGCCCTTGATTGGTTGCTGACGGGCTGTCAGCAAGGATACTCGGGCATCAGCCCCATGATTATCAAGATTACCACGTCTGGTGATACCCTTGTACCCAGTCCCACGGAATTCGGCTCGCGTACCGTACGGCAAAGTACCTACATCCGAACGTAGGTATAGGTGTAGCTCCCAGATACGCCAGTCGCAGCAACACGAGACAGAAATACACGTCCCGAGGCCAATCTTGTTCACTTGCAACACAGATTTATCTCGACCTCCATGGCAGACGGCCAGGAACCCCTCGTAGTGGTCGGCCTAGCATGCCGTCTGCCCGGCGGCAATTCCTCGCCGGAGAAGCTCTGGGATTTCCTGGAAGAGGGTAAGGTTGCTTCCAATGAGGTACCTCCCTCGCGTTTCAACTTCGCAGGCCACTGGGACGGTTCCCACAAACCAGGCACGATGCGTCCAAAGGGCGGCATGTTTCTCTCGGAAAAAGACGTTGACCTGTCCGCTTTCGACGCCTCCTTCTTCGAGGTTGCGGGCACCGAAGCCATTGCGACAGATCCAAACCAGCGTCAGATGCTTGAAATCGTGTATGAAGGACTGGAAAGCGCGGGAATACCTCTGGAAAGGATCAATGGCACTTCTACTGCGTGTTTCGTCTCTTCTTTCGCCGTCGACTACTTGGATATCCAACAGCGTGATCCAGAAGAGCGGCCAAATATGACGGATCTCGGAGTGGGACGAGCGATTCTGGCAAATCGTATCAGTTGGTTCTTCAATCTCAAGGGCCCCAGCGTAACCATAGATACCGCCTGCTCGGGAAGCCTGGTTGCGCTCGATATGGCGTGCCGGACCCTACAGTCGCACGAAGTTGACAGTGCTATCGTTGCTACGAGTAACCTGTACCTCAGCCCCGAGCACGTTATCGACAGCGGATTTGTTGGAGAGGCGCATTCCCCCACGGGTCTATGCCACACCTTCGACGCAGCTGCCGATGGCTACGTTAAAGCCGAGGCTGTAAGCTGCTTGATTGTGAAAAGATTGGACACAGCTCTACGAGACCATGATCCGATCCGGGCGGTCATACGAGGCGTAGCTATCAATAGGTGAGTGCTAAGATCTGCCTCTTCTCGTTACTCTGTCTTCAGCTAACCTTGACACTTAGCAACGGTCGAACCAATGGGATCGGAAGTCCTAGCTCAGAGGCCCAGGCTGGAGCGATTCGCAAAGCGTACGCAAACGCTGGCATTTCGAATCTCAACGACACACAGTATTTAGAATGTCACGGAACAGGGACCCAGCGCGGCGATGCTGAGGAAGTTGCCGGCATTGGCGCAACCTTTGCCGCTGCGAGGGACAGTCCGCTCCTCATCGGATCAGTAAGTCACCCTACGCATTGGCTGGGGCAAACCAATTTATCATTGTGCAAGGTCCTGTGAGACTGACAGTAGTACTTGTTAGATCAAAGCAAACGTAGGCCACGCCGAGCCAGCGGCTGGATTGTCGGGCCTGATCAAGACCATCCTGTCCCTCGAGCATGGAATGATTCCAGGGTCGCCGCTATTTATCAATCCCAACCCCAAGAGTACGTGTCCAAACCCAATTCGCTTTTCCCATGCAAGCAGCGATTCTGACCATGGCCTCTGGAACCTCTAGTCGACTTTTCCGGGGCGAAAGTCAGGCCCTTTCGCCACATGCTGCCCTGGCCGGTAACCGACGGCAAGCCAAAACGCGCCAGCGTGAATTCCTTTGGGTACGGCGGGGCAAATGCACATTGCATTCTGGAAGAGGCAGATGTCACGAAACAAAGCCAGACCCATCATGTGGCATCGATTCGGTCTGTCGACGAAGTCACCCAGTGGGTGCCTGACGAGGCGGACTGTCGTGCCAACAATACCAGCACACCTATTAGGAGGCCGTATGCACTTGTTGTCTCTGCGAACGATGCGGTCTCTCTCAAAGACAATATCACTGCCCTATGTTCCCACTTGGTCAACCCTCGCGTCAAGCTATCCCTTCGCGACTTGGCGTACACTCTCACGCAACGCCGCTCTCACCTTTGGCACCGGGCTTTTGTCACCGTGAGGAGCAACGGCGGGGATGCCAGCAGGATGGGCGAGGAACTTGAATGCAGAGTCGCCGATTTCTCCACGGCCAAAAAGCCTCCACGGCCTCCTCGCGTGGGCTTCGTCTTTACCGGCCAAGGTGCCCAGTGGCCACAGATGGGACGCGATCTGCTGCGCATATTCCCTTCGACCACGCGAGCTGTTCTTGGGGAGCTCGATGCGGTGTTGCAGGGACTGACGGCGTGCGAGCCCCCGCGCTGGTCGCTACTCGAGAAATTGACGCAGCCGCTTGAGGCCGAGCACCTCCGCCAGCCTGAATTTTCGCAGCCTTTAACGACGGCGTTACAGCTCTGCCTCTTGGCGGTTCTCGAGAAATGGGGCATTCAACCATGCAGTGTTGTAGGCCATTCGTCTGGGGAAATCGCTGCGGCGTACGCAGCAGGGCTCTTGAGTCGCGCAGATGCAATCAAGGCCGCTTTCTTTCGTGGCCGGGCGATTGTCTCGGCCAGTGAGAAAGGCGACTCGCTCAAACTCGGCATGTTGGCCGTTGGACTGAACGAGAATGCCGTCACCCCGTTTCTGAAAGCCATGGGAGGCCGGAACTCCATCGCCTGCTTCAACAGTCCCGACAGTGTCACAATCTCGGGGCCACTAGACGATCTCGAGGTCATGGAAAGAGACATCAAAGCTGCGGGGCACTTCGCCCGTATCTTGAAGGTGGACATGGCATATCATTCGCAGTATATGGACGTGATTGCTTCGGAGTACGAGTCACTCATGACTCAGAACGGCTTCCAAGCCCGGAATCCGAACAACAGTCGTTGTCCTAATGTGTCCATGTTCTCTTCCGTCACGGCTTCAATCTTCGGCACAAATACTTGCCCAGACATACCATACTGGAAACTGAATTTGTTGTCTCCTGTCCGCTTCGATGAGGCCGCCCAAGAAATGCTGTCGCAACCCGACAACAAGTCGCCTGATATTCTCGTTGAGGTTGGCCCCTCTGGCGCTTTGGCCGGTCCAATATCTCAGATTTGCAAGTCTCTTTCCAATGACGTCTCATACCACCCCGCATGGTCCCGCGGCGCCGAACCCATAAAGACCCTTTTTGACGTGGCTGGGTCGCTCTTCATCACCGGCGTGGCTGTTGACCTCAAGGCGGTCAACGCGGGTGAGTCCGAAATCGAACAAGACGTGCCAGAACCGCGGTGCATCGTCGACCTGCCAGGATACCGCTGGAACCACTCTGCCAAATACTGGTATGAAAGCGCAGCTAGTAAGGACTGGAGGTTCCGACGATTCGTGACGCACGATCTGCTCGGCAGCAAGATTCTGGGCACCCCTTGGACGAGCCCTTCCTGGCATAAGCGTCTAGAATTGGATGACGTCCAATGGCTGCGTGATCACAAGATGGACGGCGACGTGTTGATGCCCGCAACGGCGTTCTGCGCCATGGCACTTGAAGCAATGTACCAGAAGCATTCTACACTTGAGTTGGATGAGTCCTTAACTCAAGCGGGACGAGCCATACTGGGTGCCCAAGATCTTGGCTATGGCCTCCGGAATGTGCGATTCACCAGAGCTTTGGCACTGGAAGAAGATGGGCCCACCGACATATACGTCACTCTTGCGAGACTTTCGCGTAGTAGCGAGGATTCCGGTTGGCATGAGTTCCGGATCTCGACGTCCAGAGACAACGTTAGCGTGGATCATTGCAACGGGTTGGTTCGTGTTCAAGATGCGATTGAAGAACGGCTATCGGAAGATGACGAGAGGCGAAAACCTCTGCAGTTCCCACAGACCTTTTCGAAGTGGTACAAGACGCAACGTGAGGTAGGAATGGACTTTGGTCCATCGTTTCAGAAGGTCAAGCAGCTCGAAGCCGTGTCTGGAGAACGCTCCTGTCGAGCCCTCGTCGATTCGATGCCACCACCCTCAAAGTGGGATCCCCAATCAAGTTACACTCTCCATCCAGCGATTTGGGATGCCTGCCTCCACACCTTAATGGCACCTAATGCATGCAACGAGCGGAGTCTGGTCAAGGAGAGCCAGGTACCCGGAATAGCTGACGAGTGTTTCATCAATCCAATTCCCCGCGGATTGCGCCAATGCCTTGTTCTCTCGCAGTCAAAATACTCAGGACGAGGTCGACTAGATCAAGCCAAAGGCCTTCTGGGAAACGTTTCGGTTTACGACGCCGAAAGCGGCGCTGTGCTGATGGGACTTAAGGATCTCCACTATGCAAGCTTGGACGCACCCCCCAAGCCAGATCCACACGTGTTTGACACCGTGAAATGGGAACCGGACATTACGCTCTTGGCTCAAGGCAATATCGAGACTGTTTGGCCGTTTACTCAATCCAAGAGGGCGGAGGCAGATCTCAATCAGAGCCGGCTACAAGCTGTGATTGACTTGATCGCTCACAAGAAGCCGCTTCTGAAGGTCCTCGAGCTCAGCCTCGACCAACCCGGCGTCGATGTGGCGAGTCTCTGGCTTGTTGATAGTGGGACGGCAGCGCGGGACGGGTGTGTTCGGTACGACTTTTCTTGCTCAAATGCCGAGAATCTAGTTTCGTTGAAGAGAAAGCACCAAGCCGCGGCGCGGAGTGTAAATTACTACCTGGCGAACCTCGACGACCAACAGCTGGGCCTCGACACCACCACCTCACCACACTATGATCTGACAATACTGCAGTTCCCGCAAGGAGGGGACATCTCTAAGCTACAAGCCGTCTTGGCAAAGTTGAAGATGCTATCTTCTGACGATGGTCTCGTTGTCGTGGTCCAGACCGGAACATTCGTGGAGAATGGTGCTGTTGCTTCTTCTGCGTCAGGAACAGACCATAAAACTTCCGAAACAAGCACGGCACTGGAACTAGAAAGCACAGAGAACTCACAGTCTGACAGAGGAAAGCCTGCGAATTCCGTCAACAGTCTGCTAAGTGGTCGAGCCGAGGTGCCCAAGAACTGCATTGTCCCAAGTGACATTGGAAATTTCGACCACCTGTTGACAATAGACGATGCACTAGGCAGGCACTACCTTATTAGGATGCACAGGCACAGGAGTGACAGGGCCGGGAAAGATTGGGCCAAGCACATTGCGCTCATGAAAGACAATCCTCGGCACTTGACCGTTGTCGTTCCGCAACTGTCGTCACCCTCTGATAACCCAGAGGTCCAACACCTGTTGCTGAGTCGGGTTTCAAACATTCTCAAAGACATCGCGGAGTCTGTCGGAATTCCCCAGGACAGATTAACATGCACCCTGCTTCCAGTGTCGGATGCCATATCCGTCGCGTCTGGCCCAGCGCCGAACACAATAGTCATGGTTCTCGAGGAGGTTTTCACTTCTATTCTGGCGGCACCTTCTCCAGCTCAGTGGACCGCGCTGAAGGACCTTCTTTCAACTGGTTGCAGCGTTCTTTGGCTTACGGCCGGTGCCGCCACAGATCATCCAGAGCGCGCCATGGCCCATGGCTTGCTACGGGTTGTGCGACGCGAATTCGCCAGCCAGGACCAGGCGAGCCGCGTCACCCTCGACATTGACACACAGCACGTCTTGTCAGCCAATGGACAGCCCCTGGTGCTTGCGCGTGCCATTGCACAAGTGTTGTGGCTCATGCAAGAGGAGCGTCACCCCGTCGAGCCGGAGTATCGTCTCGACAGGAATGGCGTTCTCCTAATCCCGCGTCTGGTCCCAGATGCGCCAGTCAATGAATTCCGTAGCGTCAGAGGCGCAACAACACCAACTATGGCTGGGCTTTGGGGGACGAGTGGCACCGTACGTCTGCGCGGAGACAGAGTTGGTACACTGAACCTTACGTGGTGCGAGTGTGAGGAAGAACCACTACAGGAGAACTACGTCGAGGTGCAGGTCGAGGCCGTGGGTGTCAATTTTAAGGTGAGCTCGATTGGTCCTTTTCTCGAGAAACTCACGGCTGGGTATTGTACAATAATGCTGACTACAGGCATCGCCACAAGGACGTCGCGTGCTTGATGGGAATCATTCCTGAGGATGAGCATATGATCGGATGCGAATGCGCTGGCGTGGTCCGGCGACTTGGTCCCGGCGTGACGAAGTTTCGCATAGGTGACCGCGTTGTCGTACAAGGCCAGGGAAACTACGCCAACCGTATTAAGTCGATTGCCCACTGCGTGCAGGTCATCCCGTCCTGGCTGAGTTTTGAGGATGCGGCGACGATTCCACTTGTGTACACAACGGCCCTGAAGTCCCTCTTCCATCTAGGCAATCTCCAGGAACACCAGGTAAGTCAAAGAAACTTTCAGCAGATTCATTCCATCCCGAAAACTTCGAGTGGAAATCGCTGATCTTTATGTGCAGGCGGTACTTATCCACTCTGCTGCTGGAGGCGTGGGACTCGCCGCCATCCAACTTGCGCAGTACAAGCAGGCCGAGATTTTTATCACCGTCGGTACCAATGAAAAGCGCGATATGCTGCATACACGCTTTGGTATACCCTATGACCACATGTTCTCGTCACGAGATTCTGAATTCGCACGAGAAATTCTCTCAATAACTCAAGGCCGAGGTGTAGATGTTGTCCTAAATTCTCTGACAGGGGACCTGCTAGATGCATCCTGGCGAATTGTGGCCGATGGTGGAACTATGATCGAAATCGGCAAGAGGGATATTTATGAGCGAAACGCGCTGTCTATGGAGCCATTCAGTAGAAATTGCTCCTTCCGGGCGCTGGATCTCTCCTTCGGCAAAACCTTGAGCATGGCTAAAATGACAGGCGAGCTTTTGAGGGAGGTTTTTGAGCTTGTTGAGGCAGGCCACATAGGTCCCATCCGGCCCATCACTACATACGGCTTCGACAACGTTTCGGCGGCGTTGTCCTTTATGCGCAGTGGTCAACACATTGGCAAAATTGTGATTGCCAAAGGGACAGATGACATTCAAGTGCCCATCAGGGCTCTACCAAAGCACCTGCAGCTTCGACAGGACGCCTCGTATCTTATCGTTGGAGGCCTGAAGGGGCTCTGCGGTAGCCTTGCTGTCCATATGGCGAGACATGGAGCGCGTCACATCATCGTGTGTAGCAGGAGCGGTATTGATGACGAGATGTCACAGAGGGTCATTCGTGACTGTCGGTCCTACAAGTGTCAGGTGAGCGGACAAAAGGGTGACGTTTGCGATATGGCTTTCGTTCGTCGCGTGTTCGCGGCGGCGTCCACAAGGCCGATTGTGGGAGTCATTCAGGGCGCCATGGTTCTGAAGGTAGGCAAAAATGACCCCTTCTCCCAGATGCACATGTCTCTTAACAAAACCGACAGGACAAACCATTCGAGGACATCACGATCGAGGACTACCGGCTTGCCGTCGCTGCCAAAGTGTCGGGAACGTGGAACCTGCACCAGGCTTCCCTCGAAGACAAGAACTCATCGTCGCAGCCTCTAGAGTTTTTCACCCTTCTGTCGAGCATCTCAGGTGTCGTGGGAAACAAAGGCCAAGCTAGTTACGCTGCAGCAAACGCCTTCTTAGATGCATTCGCCACCTATCGCCGGTCCCTTGGCCTTCCAGCGCACAGTCTCGACCTCGGTGCAATCGACGACGTCGGGTACATCGCCGAGCAGGAAGCCTTAGCACTCGCCAACGAAGCCGGTCCCAATCATAGTGCCGCGCCCCTGCTTGCTGATCGCTTCCGTCGAGACGATCAGTGGACGCCGCTAAACGAGCAGACGCTGCGTTCAACCCTGACCATTTCGATCCTGCAGCAGCAAGCTCGCCCGCTCAGCGACAGCCCGCAGCTCGTGACCGGTATTGCGCATCCTCTGACTGACGACGAACTGCGAGCAGACGCTCGATTCGGCTACTTGTACGGCGGCGCTGGCAGCGGCGTGGCTGGGACGCACGAAAATGACGGAAAAGGGGGCACTATGGATGCTGCCGGTGCCGCCGTCCAGGCCTTTTCACTTCTCAAGGCCTCGGGTGTTGCAGCGGCGGGTACAAAGGCCCTTGAGAAGGCAGCATTGGCAGCCCTCGCTGCACAAACAGTGAGAGTCTTGCGCGTGGAAACCGAAGTCGAAGTCGGCAAGCCACTCGCGTCGTATGGACTTGACTCACTCTCCGCAGTCGAGCTCCGGGGTTTCATTCGAAGCCGGCTCGGCGCCGAGCTGAGCACGCTAGACATCACCAGAGCAGGTTCTTTGGTCGAGCTGGCGGAGAAACTGGTTGCGAAGCTGAATGTAACGAAAGAATCACGATGAGAAATTGCAGACCGGTTGAATGACTCTCCTATTTACATTCTTTGCTCCTCTTGGATTGTGGACTCGGAGTGGCTATGGGCCTTGCATCAAGCAACTTGCGGAGACTACGGTAGCATCCTACAACGATAACTACATGAAAGGTGAATGCTCGGGTTAATTCAAATGTTGGCGGCCAATAATCCATCAGCAAGGTATACTCATTATTATATCGTATTGATATTTTTATCGTGCAGGTCCTTTGCACCTGCCAATGTCTTGGTCTTGCGCACAGAACGTGTGGAAATGTCCTTAGTGGCTCGATTCTCTGATCGAAGCTAACTCGTTGCGCTGACCCCTAGATGTTTCATTATGCCGCACAAGCTCCTGTCACGGCCACAAGTGAAACCGTCGAGTCTCGATATGCAACCTAAATGCCAAGCGTCCAATTTCCTCATTGGACAGCACAGACAAAACCCTAGTAACGACCCGGTTCAGGACTACCGCCGCTATCGTCACGGCGGCGGTACAGTGGAAATTTAAGAGGGCAGCGGGGCCCGTCTTGGCCGCTCCCGGGCCCTACTCGAGATGAACATTGGAACAATCCGTTCTTCATCGATTCAACACTTGGCGCCCCGTCCCAAGGCCGATCACCGCTCGTCAACATGCCTGCACTACCGACCGCGTGGGTCTGGCTGCTCTTGGCTTGGTTCGCAGCCAGCGACGCTAGGCTCCTTGAACATATTTCTGCAGCGAGGAAACCAGGTGAAAAGAAGCAAAAGACCCCGGATGGCCACAGACCAGGAGGAAAGCCTCCATTCAGCATATATGCGCGCATCGCTGCCTATGTCTCCATAGCCGTACTGTTTTGGTCGCTGTCCTTGTCACCACCGGACCAGCAAACACCACAATCGGACAAGGCAGAGCAAGCGTACTCGTTCAGCATACAATCAAACAGCATTCCATCCAAACAAGAGACTTCCACTTCTCAGAATGAGTCAGCAACTGAGGTCTACGATGAGGCAGTCCACAACGAGACACTTGGTTTTCAAGAAATATTTGTCATCAATCTGCCAGAGCGGACAGACAAGCGCGATGCTCTGTCGCTGGTCTCTGCCTTGACGGACATTAAGCTGACATGGACGAGTGCAATTCGCGGCTCTAACGTGCCGGACAAAGCCTTGCCGTTGGGCGTAGACAGGAAAGGTTGGCGAGATGGTGGAATCGGGTCCTGGCGTAGCCAAATGAACGTGATACGGACGTAGGTATCGGTACCCACAATGCTGTGACAAGGATTACTGACCACATCGGGTGTAAAGTATGGTCGAGCAGAACGTAGCAAGCGCCCTCATCCTGGAGGATGATGCCGACTGGGACGTGCGTTTGAAAGAACAACTCGAGTCAATTTCTGAAGGGACAAGACTGCTGCTTGAAAGAGCCCACACGGAAGATGCCTTCGCGTCTAAGATCAGCCCGAAAACCAGGAAGTGGGACAATATCAACTCGCCTTACGGAGACGGCTGGGACATTCTGTGGCTGGGACACTGCGGCGAGACCTTTCCGGAGCGGATCCCGGGCCACCACGAGATTTACGGCCTCTCATCAGCACGATACACATACTACGCGCTGCAGGACGACGAGACCCTTCCAAGCGACCCCAAGGACATCACGGAGACATGGATAGGTCTTGAGCACACGAGTGACCAGTACCGCGGTACGCGTTGGGTGCATTTCAGCGGTGGTCCTACTTGTAGCCAGGCGTATGCACTTTCGCAATCCGGTGCGAGGAAGGTATTGCATGCACTGAGTGTCGGTGGCACGCTGATCGAGCAGCTCGATAATGCCATGAGCCATCTCTGCAGGGACCACACGCCGTGGGATAACCCTGACGATGTCCATGGCCCGCCTGGTTATCCGGGTGCCAATATGCGGTGCTTGAGCGTTAATCCGCCGTTGTTCTCCCAGCATAAGCCGCGCGGGCGCAAGGCAGCCGGCTCTGATATTGAGACATTGGAGGATGGTGAAGGGATTAGGGAGGTCGGAGAGTCGCCGAATTTGGTATGGAGTGCCAGATTGAATGTACAGAATTTGATGAACGGAAAGCCCATGGAGGATCAATTCGCCAGGCCCAGGGAAGAGATGGCTTAAGCAAAATTGAGCTATGAGAAATTTGGGAACAGCTGAATATAGGGAAGTGATGGATGAAGCTACAGCGATCATTTGCTATGGATAAATTGCATGTATTTCAATTCCATGGCTGGGTGAAGGGGAAGTATCAATGTACTCGAAACGGTCTTATTAAGTTTCTAGGAGCCCAATGGCAAAGCAGGCATCTCTGGGAACCACCCCGGGATCATGTACGAGGTCCACGTGGAACGTTGAGTGCCCATACCAATGATGCTTCATGGTATTTTTTTGCCTGACCGCTGTTGTCGTTTCTGGTCTGGTATTGCAGAGGACATTTGGACACACCACTCCCCGGGGCACTCTATCTTCAAACCCAGTCTTCTGCACAAGAATCAAGCGAGCTTCATAGTCCATATGTTGCTGTGAAGACTGAGAGATTCTCGTTACACTGAAAATAATTTAGCAAAAGTCAGCACAGACATCATAGCCACACGAGCATGGATAGTGAGATAAAAAGACTGACCTAGTAGTAGGTGCTTTGTCGCTTGCGACAAAATCGCCACAGGCAGAATGCCAAAACTGAAAGCAAAAGCGTGGCCCCAACAGCGGCGCCGACGATAATGCCGATCTTCGCACCTTGTGAGAACTTTTCCCACTGCGTCTTGGCCGTGTCGATCATTTGAGTACCATTGGCGTGACAATCGCCGCCATGGCAGCCCATACCGCCGTCCCTCGCAACGAGGTCTTCGTAGAACGCTACCAGGATGTAATTGATCATTATAGCGGCACTTGGGTCATGTCAGGTCGAATTTCAAACTGGCCATGGGTTAGTGTGGTGTTAATAACCGAATGTGATCTGAGAGGTCTACACGTGCCAAGTCTGATATTCGCGAGGCGCCCTGGGAGCCACGGAGAACGGCCAGCTCCGTCGTTCTGATGGGAAAGGATAGCCAATGGAAAAGCCGCAAGGATTATTTTGGAAGGACGCAAGGGTGAAATATTGTCATCACACTATTTCAGCACACGCGGAAGAGAAGGGACACCCGTCTTCCCTCTGTCTGGTATCATGCACTCCATGTCTTCAATATAATCAACGATGGTGTGTCTCACGAGGCAAACACGGTGGTTCGACTCGATTGACATGTGATGTCGGGAATCACCACCCGACGCTTAATCAGCCTTGTCTCGGCTGTCACCTCGTCTTGTGCAATGGCTGTGAAAAAGTCTGTCATCTGGTTTGATTAACGTGGTAGTGGCATGTCTAACCGGGCTCGCCATCCAGAAGGGCGGATGTAACTCCCGTCATTTCAAGTATTTCGTACGACAAACGTGCAATCACTTGGCCACGAATGAAGAGAGAGAAGCAAACAATCTCCAAGACCAAATCTGTGTCCGAAAGCGGGCAGGTATCATTTAGACCCGCATTTCGTACGCATATTTTGGCAAGGCTTCTTGGGCCGCGAAGGCTTGGGCCGACCTAGCCGCGCTCAGTGCGAATTGGAATGACCAGCCCAGCCGCAGAGGCTCGTGATGAAACAGGACTGCTGGAGATACATTTATTGTCATTAGAACAGGGCTGCAAACTTTCATCCATCAGATGCAAAGGAAAAATTCTCTCCACTTCCCCTAACCATGCGTTCAAGGTCGGCTCATCGTGAACTGCACCTAGACCCCATCCCGCAGATGATCCCGAAAGCCGCCATCCTCATACCCTGTGATCTCCGTGTGAAGTGATGACATAGATGAGTCCAATCCTTCGCCCTTCATTTGGGATTTGGTCGCGAGATAGCAACATTGACATTGCCTGCTTCCCGCTCCTTGCGATGTGCCCGTTTCCGATAGCACCAGAAACAGAGACCCCAAAGGCCCAAGATAGAAGCCGCAGTAACAGCCAAGATAATCACGATGATAGTGTGAACGTAGCCATTAATTCCTCCGGGGATGTTCTGGCTCGTTGGTATAGAACTGTTGGTTGCATTCGTGTTGTTCGCTTCTAGCACCGACATCAGCGGTACTACAATGTCGGCCATCGTGAAGGTTTCGGTCCTATCTTATGGCGACTGATGTTCATGAGAAATGTGGCTCTGTATCGAATTCCACTGGAAATTACATACCAGATGGCCTCCAACTCGAATCTCGTCCAGAAATAGGATTTGTTCTGAAATGGTGTCTGAGGTCGTGAAGCTCTGTGTTCTATCGAACCGTCCCCGCCGTCGGATTGAAGGGAGCAGAACCGTTATTTGGTGGTTTCGATAATGAATCAAACGTGGTTATATCACGACTCCGAAAGAAAATTTTCGTTGAATATCTTACGAGGTCGAGGACCTTTTGGTAAATCGAAGGACCGTGCAAGTGGAAAGACGGTGATATTTGGCAACACCGAGGCTGAGACGATTTCGACGAGACAAACTGTTTGCCGAGGACAACACGCAGTGATACAAGCACAGTAGACCATGTTGAACCGGCTCCTCGGGGCCACGTCGGCCACTGCAGCCTGCCGTGGGTATTAGTCACGAGGAAACTGGCTTTGCTACCACGAGACAAACATTTGCGTGCCGCCATTACATCTCTCAACCCGTATTCGAAACGTGCACAAACCATGCTGCAGGGACAAGAATGAAGAAGTGACATACTTGATAACCACGAAAGCTCACCTACTTGGGTTCAAGGAATTGGACGTAGGTTACCGCGCGAACGTTGCAGCAAAAACGATGACACGTTGATGTACCTACTCACACGACCAGGCTGAGTCTTCTTGGGCCCCCAATGTTCTCTTCTTGTCCAACCCGTACCGGATGTAACTCGCAGGGCCGTACACCACAATTGTGAGATGAAAGCTCCTGGTGTAGCCGTATCACATGGAGGTAAGGGGGCTGGGTCCATGACTCTCCAAGTCAAATTTTGCGTATTAGGTAGGACACCGGTGGTACGACATGCAACACCACGAGTGTCCGCGGTGCTCCAATATGATTATTGGCGGTGATACGCGTCGCAGAGGAAAATACAAGGCGGATGTCCACAAAGTTGGACCATCCAAACAATTTCCAGGCAGATAGCACATGGGAAGGCATTATCTACTGCGGTAATAACATGCTCCAAATCGGGGGCTTCTCTATACTAGCTGGTCTGTCCAAGCAAAAGCTGCGTTCCGAGTGACATTCCATTTATTCCCAATGCCAACACAATCGGGATGTAGTCTCAGAATGAATCCATTCTCAAATCTGCCAAGGTAAGTTCAATTAATAATAGGCACTCAGGTCGGGGACATATCGCGAACACATCTTGCTCGATAGGTCTTCTATTCTTGATTCAATAAACTCGCTATGATCTAGGCCCCCTCAAAAGCAGAGTGGCAACTCACGATGCCTGGCGCATGAGATCTATAGCCAGGACAGTGTCTGCTACAATTGTCCTGGCTTTCCGTCGTCTCTATTGTCCCTACCGATTTCAACGTCTTGGAAGCTAATGCACAAGTCCACCTCGGCGCACTCTGGCTCAGGGCTTGTCACGACTTCTCCATGACGGAATCCACACGCGAGACCATTGAAACACTCGCCTTGTTTCCAATAAATGCACACGGGACGTTCGAGGACTCCACCGACGCCCTCGTGGGCAAACTTGCACGCACCGCCGTTAAAGCACTTCCCCTGAGCCCAGTACTTGCAGGCCGGGATCTTGCGGACCGGTGCTTTATCAATGTTGGACCGATCATAGGGAGGCATCCCAGTTGCGAACTTCCTCAACCGGTGTCGGTAAAGACATTTCTCAGGTCCAATGTGGCAGTCTCCCCTGAGCCAGCCGTGGCAGTCGAAATTCCGCACAAAGCGAGAAATCTGGTTCCATCTCCGACTGGCATAATATTCCTCCTGCATCCGATCCAAGATCTCATTGCACTTTGTTTTCACGATATTTTGGTCGAAGTAGGTCTGTGTGTCGCGATGAAGAAGCCGGTAATCGATCTTGACGTTATCCCTCCCTAGAAGATACTTGATCTTTTGGTGCAGGGTGAGGGTCTGGTCGAGAATATTGTAATCCGGTTTTGGCGCTCCATGCCGGGTGACATGGTATTTGAGCCCTTGACGTTTCACGGTCTTCTGGATGAGACTTATGGCGGTATCGTTGTCGCTGTAGATACCAATACGAACATGAAAACCCTCTGGTTTTGCTCGGAGGGTGCCATGGACCGTCTCTAGCGCGTGTTCAAGGGCGATTTTGACAGCATCCAGACCTCTTTCGGGGGAGCTATGATTTCTGGCCGGCTGTGTGTGCGAGCCGATGAATCGCGGTGGCAGGTTGTCACGTGCGTCGCCAACTGCCATGTAGGCGGATGAGGCGTGTATGGTGTCGTAGTCAGACCGATCGTTTGTTGAAGCCCGGAAGATTTCTCGAGTCCCGCGATGGACTTGATAACGTAGCCGCATGGGCGCGTTTGATGATTCAGTATCGTCCATTGCGGCTGTCTTGACACTTCGATATGAGAAGGGATGAAATTCGTTAACCAGGACGTGTGTCATGAAATTATTTCGCGACTAAAACACGGGTTAATGATGTATCTCAAATGAGTAAGGGTTAACAACCCTCCCTGTCCAGGCCCCAAGTTGTAGGGGTGTGTATGGAAGTTAAAAAGGTCTGCATAAAAAAGGTGTCTACCACTTATTCGCCTGAAAACAAATCTTTATTTTTGATACTTCAGAGCTTTATAAGCATAGCTGGGAATAAGTCGTACGCGGGATGGCCCACGCCGTGGGTGCGTTGCACAGAATAGAAGATGCCGGGTAAATTAGCCTTATCGATAGCGCTGCCGGTCCGTCGCCAGCCGGCAGCAACGACCAGCATTGCAGATCGCGCTTCTCGGCCTTCTTCTGCGCCTCGCTCATCTTGACATTATGAATCTGGATGGGTTCCTGGGTCCAGCACTACCTTGATTTATTGGCCAGTATCTAGGCTGGGAGATCTCCCTCCACCTTTTCGTGGATAACCATGCAGTTTCAGCAAAGTCGGTCGAGAGCATGTTTGACTTCCTACACAATCAGCATTTTCCCCGAACGAAATTCAGAGAGATTGACCTCTTACCATTAAAGACGATCCATTTTGCCAACCATATCACCTGATTGGGATTGGAGCTCTTATCTGGTACCTCATGGCTATCACAGAAGTATTGGAATCTGTTATTCCACCCTTGAGTGCCGATGGGTGTGCGCCATGGCTTCCGTTGTTGGTTCCATAAACCACCCGAATACCCTAGGGTAGGTCACCCTGGTGTCCCTTCCTCTGCTAGCTCATAACAACTGATAGCCTCATCACAGCCCAAGCCCTTCAAGCCAGTCGTCCCCCCAGTCGTAAGTTCCATCCAGGTTGCCTTCCTAATCTCTCTATTAGACAATGTAGCGATGGGGCCGTTGTGACATATTTCACTTACGAAGATTTCGCCAATCAGGTCCCGCAAGGTCTCCCTGGGAAGTTCCGACTGCGGGACAGATTCGCCGTTGGTGGGAGTCCCAGAGTCCGCCTGCAGAAGACTTAAGGACTCATCCAACGTTTTCCTCGCCGTATCAAGGACAGCACCCGCCGGATCTTTCCTTGCTCTTAGTGCTTCGACCTGCGCAAGAGCACATGAGAATACCACGTAACTCTTGACGTTGGTCTCCCCCACCTCAAGTCTGCGCCGGCAAGTCTTCACAAGCTGCCCGAGGACGTGATATAATGCATTCTGGTCCAGCACCATAGAAGACTCGGCATCATCATCGGACAGCATGGCAGTGACCTCTGCAAATAGCGTAAATCCTGCTTGAAGGATTGTACTCTTGAAGAGACCGCGACTAAATATCTGGAAACTCTTATAATCATCCAAGTCACCTTCTTCGTTTTGGTATGATAAGATGAGGAAAGAGGATTCAAGGCAGATTTTGCGTGAGTAGTAGTATGTCAAGTCCGATCTGGCCTGGAGCGCGAAAGGAACGTGTAATGACAAAATGAAGCGTCGACATAGGTGGTCTAGCATCTTGACTTGGAAAGCGGAGGCGTCGCAAGTGGAATTCCTAGCGAGAAACGCTTCGAATTTCGCCGAAACGGAGCGGCAAGAGCTGGAGAGACCCTTGTACATCTCTAGAGCGGTGAGGAAGGATAGGTGGGAATGGAGGCTGTTCAATCCTTCGACTATCTTCAGCCTGAGAGGAAGATGGCCCACAAGAGCAAGCTGACCGGAAGTTTGTGTATACACATCCATAGGCTTGGCGGGCGGAAGCGCCTCGAGTGATTCATCGATTTGATCGTCTTCCAAGTTTGACGGCATGCCACAATCGTAATCGTGTGCTGATATCATGGGAGGCATACCGCTGTCGAGGGCAGACTGCACCGTGAGCTCCAAGACTGTCGCCCACAAGCGTCTCCTTATCTCGGCCTCCAGGACAGGGATTTGCGGGAACAAACTCGGCTCTCTATGGAGCCCGATCATCATGGCTGCCCGAAGAAGCGCGCCGGCTGAGATCCACGTCAGATCTGCACCCGTGGCGTTGACTTGGACCGAAAGCAGTAGAAGGCAGTGGATTTGCAGTCCTTTGAGGTTGAGATGGCGCTTTTCAAATGGAGTGCTTAACCATAGGCGGGCAGCATGCACCCAACGGCATGCCGAGTAGTCGTAGAAAGCCTTCCGGTCGTCAGGGCTCCGATGGAAACAGCTCCCTATAGACAGAACCAGGAGCATTGTGACCACAAAGGTTTCGCTAGCCAGTGACGGGTCCTGCCAGTACTTTTCGTACTCCCGAATAAAGGTAGGCCGATGCAGAACTCGGAAGATAGTCTCGAACGTGCGGAAATACGCGTGGACTAAGACGTCGCATCTTTCTCTTTGAGGGACGTACTCGCGCAGGTCTAAAGCCATCGACTGCGTCCTCGGGTGATCCGCCTTCATTCTCCGGGCTGCGGTCTTGCACCTTTCCATCATGTGGCGTAGGTTGTCTGGGCTGTCGGGGGCCTCTCGAAAAACGCCTCCGAGAAAGGTTCGGAGGGACTCTTCAAGCTAGTGAGGTGTAAGTAAGCTCCCCAAGAAAAATCCACCTAGAGATTTCCCAGGGGACCAACTTACTGGAACGACACAGTTAGACCAATGACTCCGTCCGATGAGCCTTGTCTTCGCGAACGAGCTGTTGAGCTCGCAACATGATTCTCGGGTTGAAGGAACGAAACAGGACGGGCCAGCATCGGGGGTTGTCAAGTTGGAAATGGTCGATTGAGGTATCGGATCGGCATTCAAGCCATGCCTAGTCTCTACAGTGGGATAGACGAGGGAGCCCAACGGGCCGGAACAGGACAGGGTTGCTGTGTCGGAGGTTGTTGTCTGTGAGGGTTTTGGTTGAACAGCGATGGGCCGGTACGTCTCAGCACCTACTGGATGGCTGCGCGCGGTCTCCTGCTCGGTAGTTGCGCATTTCGAAGGAGTGGCCGGCGGGCGGTATACGCATGGGACCTTGCTGCTCACGCATCGAGAACAGGGCGTCTTCTTGTCACAGCCAACCTTCCGGCGACGGCACACCACGCAGGACACGGCGGGCCGTCGTCGCCTGTGAATCGGAGCGGAATTTTCATTCTGTTCATTCATGGTCGTCGATTTTCACTGCGCGCCGTGCGTTTGGGGCCCGATGAGTATTCAAGGGATGTAGTTAAGATTGATAAGCCGAAAATACCGAGATCTTATCTTATCTGATCCTGTTCTCACCAGCCGAAGTAGATCCCGCGCCCTGTGCGCAGCTCGGGTTTAGGAGCTTCGGATTCCGCTGGATTTCCGACGCCCCGTCTTTGGTGGGCTACAGCTTGTGTAGTAACCATTTTCTTGAGTCAATAAGAGTGAAAGTTTATAGCGGAACTCCTCCAGGCAGTGATCCTCGCCGCTCACTGATCAACCATGTTGACTAAGTAATAATAAAATGGGCCCCTATTCTAGTTAGGATACCCAAAGCTCTCGGGGATAACGGGAAATCGGCAACATCCATGCATGCACTACCCAAACTGCACAGCTGCGCTGCTCTGCGGCGCTCTGCGCTTATACTACGTAGTATAGACACCTGGTTGAAGCGTTGGATTCATTACAGCTGTCAAAAAGTAATATCCGCGCTACATGAACTGTATACGAGTACGCGATGCAGCTGGACGCGAGACGGTATACTCAACAGGCGCATCTAAATCAGGCCCCACCGAGGCAAAGAATTATGTCATAACCGAACACACAATATAGAGCCTCGGGATATTCCACCACTGGATCACCATTCCCTGAAACTTGTCGAAGCTTAGGACAAAGTAACAACAGAACGGTGACGAGTATAAAGCAGCTGCAGACCTCTTGCTTTCAGACACTTGCTCCTTCACGGCCTATAACCATTCATTATACCGAGGAACCATCTTATAAGTAGCATTACGCCAGCTCCTTTGATCTGTTCTATTTCCAAAGCGGCGCCAGATGTCTCCAAGCAACCATTACGACGCCGTAGTCATTGGCGCTGGGATGGGCGGCATCCATTCCCTCCACGTACTGCTACAACTTGGTCTTTCCGTCAGAGTCCTTGAGCGAGCCGAGGAGATAGGCGGCACCTGGTGGTACAATCGTTACCCAGGGTGTATGAGCGACACAGAAAGCTTCGTGTACCGTTTCTTCTGGGATACAGAGGACCTGCAGACATATCCCTGGCCGAATCGCTACGTTCAGGGACCCGAAATACTTTCATATCTTCAGCACGTGGTGGCGAAGCACGACATGCGCAAGCACATCCAGCTCAACTCGACCGTGGTCGATGCCTCCTGGGATGACGGCGCGGCCGTCTGGGTTGCGACAACGGAGTCAGGCGAGAAGTTCACTGGCCGTTACCTTATCACTGCCCCCGGGGCCCTGCACAAGGCGACCTACCCGAATATCCCCGGCCTGAATACCTTTGAGGGAGTGCTTGTGCACTCGTCGCAGTGGGATGCTGACCTCAACCTCGCCGGAAAGCGTGTCGGGGTCGTCGGATGCGGCGCGACCGGCGTCCAAATCGTCACGGCAATCGCGCCTCAAGTAGAACGCCTGGTCTCGTTCCAGCGCACCCCACAGTACTCGGTACCAGCGCACAACTACCCCATCTCGTCTCAGCAAAGGGCGCGAGTCAACGTTCACTACGACCAGATCGTCGAGCAAGTGTGGAAGTCTATGAGTGGCTTCGGGTTCGCGGAAAGTACGCGTCCTACCATGTCTGTCGGCCCGGAAGAGAGGCAGCGGATCTTCGAGGACCTATGGACGGCTGGCCAAGGCATACACTTCATGCTTGGTGGTTTCGGGGACATGTTGAATGACCTGGAGGCCAACGAGGAAGCGTGCGCTTTCATCCGCAAGAAGATCCGTCAGATCGTCAAGGACCCCAAGACGGCTGAGCAGGTGACGCCCAGAGAGCCCTTTGCGCGACGTCCGCTATGCGACTCCGGGTACTACGAGACGCTCAATAGAGACAATGTTCGGGTTGTCAGCTGCCGAGAGAACCCAATCGCAGCTCTCACCCCAGCAGGCATCGAGATGAGAGACGGGACAAAGTTTGAACTGGATGTCATAATCTTCGCCACCGGATTCGAGGCTTTTACCGGGGCCTACACCTGCTTTCCTATACGTGGTCGGGAGGGAAAGTTACTGACAGATCACTGGAGTGAGGGTGGTAGGAGTTATCTTGGCATTTCATGCTCCGGCTTCCCCAATATGTTCATGATCAATGGGCCCCTGACCCCGTTCGGCAACATGGCGGCAACCATGCAGGCGGTCACACGGCCCATTTCCCGCCTGATTGAAGCCGCAGAAACCCTGGGCCGGCAAGGCGGGAAAGAGACCGGCTATGGCTGTACTATTGAGGCAGAGCCGGAAGCAGAGACACAGTGGTTTCAGCACTGCCAGGACATGGCCGAAGGGAGTTTGTTCAAGTTGACCAATTCTTACTTCTTTGAGCGCGATGCAGAGGGGCAGCCGACTGCGGTCCGGGTCTTCCTTGGCGGCCTGAAGATGTGGGGAGACACCGTTGACGAAGTCTTAAATGATTCGAATCGTGGGTTTGCCATTGCACGCCGGGCATCCAGCAGAGACCCAAGCTAGCGCCATAGCAGTTGGAATAGGAATATAGTAGCGGGATGTATATACTGTTAATCACAAAGTCTCCTTGAAGCATCTTTGCTGGACTACAATACATCGCTTAGAACGGTACCCCTTTCTACGCAGCATGCCTGTCTATGCGATATAACTAGTGCCTGCTGATACGGCCACATTTGACATACCATGAGCGTCGGGCCTGTGTGGTGAGCGATCACGAGAAAGGCGAGAAATACAAGGTATATGTTCTTAGTAGGTGCAAAGAGGGCGCGAAAACGCTACGCAGGCGGGCTTGGCTACAGGAGCTTGTGATATTTTGAGAGTATGCAGACGACGCGAATATGATGTGTTGGCGCGTGTGCGAAGAGGGCTTTGATATGTCAGGGGGCGACTGACTCGTATTGGCAGGGGGGGGGTAGCGTTTCCTTTTCCACATACAGAGGCCGGGGATGTGCGGCAGGATTGCGCCATTGTTACCAGAAATTGGGCGGAAGTACTATTGTCCTCTCCCCCCTTTTCCCTTTGGAAAAGAACGAGAGGAAAGAAATGGGTCTAGCCGTTCTTTGTCATAACCATGTTATCAATCAGTGATTACCAATAGTTGAGAGGTGCATCAGCTCGGAGGAACAATTATACAGGAAACCAGTGTAATGTATCGCGCTTTGCTGCAAATGTGTTGAAATACGATCTTGTTCACCAGCAAATCATGGGGGTCACTCGTTATCTTGACCAAGCCAGTTCCCTGGCCCCTACACTGACTTCTTCGTTCCCGAGGCTGAAGGAATAAGTCTTCCACCCAACCTACAGCAATGCCACCAACAGTCACGGCTCCCACGGACATGGAAATGCCGAGCCATCACGATTTACGACATCCTCCCCCTTCCGACGTCGTACACCTGCGAGTTGAGTTCGGCACTGTCCTCCCTCGGCCCATTTTTCGCGAGAATAACACAACATCTTCATCGGGAGCCGAAGATGTAGCACACATGCCCAGCAAGAGTACAGCAACGATTTCCCCGTACCAGTGGCCATACGTCAAAAAGCAGACCATAATATGGTTATGCTGTGCAGCCTCCATCTCTGCGTCCTACGCGTCGAGCTCCTATGCCCCTTGCAAAGACCAGCTCGTGGCGGAGTGGGAAATCAACGGGAAGGCCGTCCTAGCCGGCATTACGACCTTCACCACCGGCTTTGGGTTAGGTCCCATGTTTCTAGCACCCTTCTCCGAGCTGAGAGGCAGGAAACCGGTCTTCTGCGTCACAGGCCTATTGTTTCTCGTGTGTCAGATTTGCTGCGCTGTCACAAAGTCATACCCGGGGTAAGTCAGAACCCAGATCAAGAAAGCTGAACTGGACAAAGTTTGGATGCACATCTAAGGCAGCATAAAATATTTGCTAATTACTTCTTCTTTTTCTTAGAATGCTGGTGGCGAGGTTCTTTACGGGCGTGGGTAGCTCGACATACTCTACCCTTGTCGGCGGTGTCATCTCGGATATATACCGGCCCTGGGAGCGGAACGTACCGATGGCCATCTTCTCCGCCGGCGCACTGGCTGGAATTGGACTCGGACCACTCGTGTGTGGCTTCATCGGGGATTTTTCCACGTGGAGATGGGTCTTCTGGCACCAGGCCATTGCCAACGCAGTCCTTGTTGGCTGCTTTATGTGCTTTGTCCCTGAGACCCGAGAAAGCATCTTGCTGAGGAGGGAGTGCGACCGGCTGAACAAATGGGCCCAGGAGCTGGAACGCGGTGGTTTGGTGTGTTTTGATGTTTCCCAGGTTGAGAATCGTGGGCACCAAATCGCACGCACGGTCCGTTGGACGATGGGTGATGCAGGAGAAGGAGGAGCAGACCCCAACGTCAATATTGTGAGTCTGATCGTCATCTCGCTGTCCCGGCCTTTTTTCATGCTCTGCCGGGAACCGATCGTTACATACCTGTCCCTCTGGGCCACTTTCAGCTGGTCAGTGCTGTACATTGCTTTGGCAGTGATCCCGCTCATGTTCGCCGACGTGTATGGATTCTCCCTATCCGAGGCCAATGCCATCTTCGCTGCTGCTTGCATTGGCCCGGTGCTCGCCGCTGTCGCTTGCATCGTCCAGGATCGCTGGTTGGGTCGCAGGCGTCCGATGAACGAGACCCAGAGCCAACCACCAGAGAACAGACTCTATTTCACATGCGTCGAGAGCTTCCTGCTCCCCGCTGGGCTTTTCCTGTTCGGATGGACCGCGAGATCTGACGTGCATTGGATCTGGCCGGCGATTGCCATCGGCATTGCGACGGCTGGGATCTTCTCCATCTATCTTTCCGTTTTCAATTACCTCAGCGACACCTATCGAAGCTTTGCCAGCTCTGCCCTTGCGGCTCAGAGTGCCTGTCGGAACATTGTTGGTGGCGTCCTTCCCCTGGTCACAACACAGTTATATACCGGGCTAGGATACGGGCCCGGGTCGAGCTTGCTCGGTGGGATTGCTGTACTTCTGTGTATGGGCTCCTGGGCTTTGGTCCTTTATGGAGAGCCTTTACGCAGGAGAAGTCCCTTTGCACAGCTCCTTGCTAAGTCAGGCTGATCTGAGAAATAAGACAACAAGAGGATAGACATTGACAGGGATAGCACTTATGCATAGACAATTTGTACTCTTTGAGTTCCTCTATTAATCCTGGTTTGAAGTGCTGACAACCCTCATGTATTGATGTTCGCTGCCGCTGGAGAAGGTTCCCAGAAAGGTGTTGGCTTCTACAGCGTGATGTGGCAGGCAGTAGTTCAATCAAGAGGCCGCATCATCCTCGTCAGCTCCCCATTCCCGATCATCATCGCCTGTCCTACCAGCGTCTCTGTCACGCCTCGCCCTCTCCTCCCTCTGCCGCGACTTCACCTTCTTCGGTTTCTTGGCGCTGATGGGTCCATCGGCATGCTTATTCTTCCATGTGCCTCCATATCGATAGTAAGGAAACTGCCCCTCCAGTCCCTGTGCGTCCTCGACGCCGCCAGATACGCTCCGCCAGCACGTCCCGGGACATACCATGTGCCACTTCCCGCTTGCATCGATTTGGCATCGGATGAGTACGGGGCGGGAGGTTTGACAGAGCGTGCAGGGTTTGTTGTGGGATTTATTCGTGTCGGTCATTTGGACCACGATTGTGCGAGGTGCTGTACCACTCAAGTAGTGGTTGGAAATTGTGTACGGTACATTGGTAGGGTATTGAGAGTCGGTGTTTGCTCTGAACTCTTGTCATGCTCGAAGTGTAAGTACAACCGACGTTGATAAAAGATGACGTCGTACATATTTAGTACTTTGTACTGTGTCAAATGGTCAGGGGGCCGTTCACATAAGAGCATAGCACTTACTTACACGGGGCCTTTGAAATTATTCACACTGGCCTAGCCAGCGATGCTGGATTAGCCAGCGCTCTGGCCATAAAGCACATCCAAAAGAATAGTCATGGACTTGTCGCGAAAGAAGGACGTAAAGACTTTCAGAAAAGAAAGATGTGAGATGGGCTGCCCGGCGGTCGGTGTAAACAGTGACATATCTTAAGCATCATGAAAAGGTTTGCGTTGAAAGGAAACGTCTACACAGTAAGGGTTTTGAATTCGAGATATGTAATTTACACCCATGGCCACCAGTAGCTGACAGCCATCCAGTCGTCCGATCGTCTCGTCCGCCTTGTCCGCCTCGTCCCCCTCTCCTATCGGAATCTGTACATCCACCTCAGCAGCAGCGTGCACCATGCGAAGACCCGCTCATAGTACAATGCCGTGTTCACCATAATATCCGTCAGAATCGATGCCTCAGTCAGGGATATGGTCCCACCGGCCGAACGCGGCACTAAGACCTGTGCGGACTACCAATCATTCAGGTGGTATACGGGTCATGGCACAATAGAATATATTGTGAAATGTGAGTTCGAACGCCTGTGGCACACAGCTCTAGCTGTTCTAGAAGTGTTCATGACGACGAGCAGAGCTTCTTCGGTTGCATGAAGTCCCTGGAACCCAGCCTCTGCTCTCAATTCTCCCTAAATCCATCCTCATCAAGATTGTACACACTGATAACAAGTTCACAATCAAATCAACTGCACCATTATCAAGATCAATACTTCATAAGTTTCTCTATTGACCTCCTGTCACACATTGATCCGATGGCTTGATCTCCGTGTTCAAACCTTCTACCACGGGCCTTTTCTTTTCTCTCTGATCTTCGCTGCTATTCATGTACCACGTTGTCCGCCGTTGCATTAAACTCTGACAATGGCGAAGAAAGGAAGCAGCCTGGAAAACGACAAAGAGAAACTCTGCGACAGGTGCAAGAGCATCCCAGCAACAGTATTCTTCAGTAGTGGGAGACCAACAATTGGATCTGAGAAGCTATGCGTACTGACAGAGTCGTATCAGCTCATCAAAGGATCGAACGCAGTCGAGGAACTCAAGGTATCTGCAGCGGCTGGCTGTGGCCTTTGCAAGCTGTTCGAGGACGCTCTCAAGCTCAGTCTATTTGACCCAGACGTGGAACAGAGACATACAGGACCCTTCAATTACGGGGTCTTTCTGCACAGGAATGGACTCGACAACATGGATATCATCTTTGGCATACCTTGCCGTCATAGACTTGATCTGCGGCTGGTTATCCATATCGACGAGTCTACAACTAAGTTAATTGAGCCTGCTTCGTATGTGATCGAGACTGAGTCGGATTCTCCTGCTAATTTTGCTCTCGCTCGGTCGTGGCTGGCCGAGTGCTGCGAGGAACATGTCAACTGTCGAGATTCACTGGAATTCGAACTGCCTAGTCGACTGCTGGACGTCGCGGTTCCCTCCAGGCCAGGGATCATTCGCCTTGTTTCGGTACTCGACTTGCCCACCAAAGCCAGAGCGGACTATGCAGCGCTTAGCCACTGTTGGGGTTCCTTTCGGCCTCTACAGACAAAGAAGAAGAACTTAGCGAGTCACGTGCAAGGGATTCCTGACACTCGGCTCCCCCAGACCTTCCTGGACGCCGCGCGAACAACCAGAGAGCCCGGTCTCCGATACCTCTGGATTGACTCATTGTGCATTGTCCAGGATGATCCAACGGACATCGAAAGAGAATGCGCGCAGATGAACATTATATTTGCCAACGCTCTGTGCACCATTTCTGCATCTGATGCCAGAGATTGCAGAGATGGGCTCTTCCGTCCGCGTACGTCGAAACCCATCCAACTGTCTTACGAAAGCGATGGATACGAACCAAAATTCACAGTCACAGTGCAACCAGCGTTTCCTAAACGATGGTGGCAAGGATTGCAAGGCCCTTTGCAAAGCCGTGCGTGGGTGCTTCAAGAACGACACCTTTCTCCGCGAATCATTCATTATACGAGGACATGTTTGATGTGGGAGTGTAGATCCGCTACGGCTTCCGAGTACGTACAGAAGATGCAGGTCAAAGCCAATGTCAATGGGGCGGTCTGGCAGGGCGACTATTCCGACCGATTCTTGGATGGAGGAAGATCACAACTGGGGCCTGCGGGTACTCGATCTTATTTTCGCAACGACAAGTTCCATATGCTCCATGCCCGTTGGTATAGAATCGTGGAAGACTATTCACACCGATCCCTGTCACAACCGGAAGACAGGCTGCCGGAATTATCTGGATTTGCCGCCGAATGGAAGCGAGTGAAGCCCGACGATGAATATTTTGCGGGCCTATGGAAAAGCGACATCTTCAAGGGACTCACGTGGTTTCCTAGCTCAAAAGTACGACTTGGATACACCCTGCGCCGTCAGCCTGAATCCGATGCCACTTGGCCACCGTCGAGCCCCTTTAAAGGCATACCGTCCTGGTCTTGGGCAGCCTTTGACGGCCCTGTGGCTCATTTTGGTCAAGATTGGTTCGAGGAAAAGTTCTACCGCTACGAATTTCGCGCAGGGAAATGGGAGCAGTTAGTATCACTGTCTGCGTGCCCTTTGCGTCTCCATGATGTAACTACAACCGTCGAACAGCTGAATCCTTTCGGACGCGTCGGTAAAGGAGAGATCACTCTTTCAAGTTGGTCGATCGTCGTTACTCTAAGTGAATTCGACCTTAAACCTGGAAAGAAAGGCGATCCAAAGGCGTACCGCCTGCATCCATATCTTAACAATGTCCAAGATGGGTTGGTGTACTTTGATCAGGATCCATTCTACCTTCCGAAAATACAAGTGCGCCTTCTGCAACTCGGCGTGGGCACAAATTATTTTGGAAATCAGCATTGCGCATGCGGACTGGCGTTACTTCAGGCACAAACAGACGAGTTTACTTCGAATCAAGATTTGTACAGGAGAGTTGGCATGTTTCACCTTGGAGACTATAATTTTTGGTTGCCTACAAGGGAGTGGAAGGTTGTCAGAATAATTTAAATAACGGTTTTCCTTCGCCGCCTTCCTTCTTTTAACCTTTGAGATTAAATTTGGCTATCGACGGTCCCAAAAAGCCGCTCAAAGGCTTTTTTCCGCATGCGGAAGCGTAGGTGGGTGTTTGACCTACCAGCTTCGAAAGTCTGCGCTATGAATGAATGGAGTTACAGATTCATCATGACTTTATCATCGCTTGTCTTGGATGATATGGCATAAGCTGTAGTGTGGGGCAAATTCGAGCTAGAGACACACGATCATTACTATGCTTGCGCGCATATTAGCACAGGCAGTACACAAGTCCCCTGACAGTAGTTGACGGCGGAATTCCATCAAGCTGTTCAGTTCTGAGACGCGACTCTACGTGTTTTCAATCAGATGGGTGCGTAGTTGTTCACTGTGTCTCGTAGGGGGTGTATTAACTTGGTAATAGGCTGCGGGGCTAGCAGAGAGCCGTTGCAATAGGTGTTTCAGCTCAGTACCTAGGTACTAAATCCTCTGGTTTTCGACACCAGTCCTGCTTGAAAGGCACCCTACCGCGGTAAAGTCTGGATAAAAATCCAAAGCGGGGCAGTGTCGCCTTTCAGCCGCCGGTCATTGTTTACGGGGCATCCGTCGGGTCCCTACATCTTGGTCAGACAAAGCACAAGGGAATTCGAGACGCAACACTTGGGCCGAGCGAGATCACTCACCAATCCGTGACAAGTCCCTCGTCCAGCTTTTCCATGGCAGCCAGATCATCATCAGAGATCTCGAAGCCGTTGACATCGACGTTCTCAATGAGTCTTGCCTTCTTGACGCTCTTGGGTAGTGTGATCATGTTGTTTTGCAGAGACCACCTGACCGAGGCGTAATCAGCATCACCGGGATACAAGAACAAAAGGTGTCCACAGTGGATGCTTTGTGTGCGACGAGTCGAGGATTACTCACCTCACAAACAGTTGTGCCGGCGTGCAGTTGTACCCCTTGGCAAGGCTGACAATCTTGGGGTGTTTCATCCGCATCGCCCTAGCCAGTGGCGCATATGCCTCCACGTTGATGTTGTGCTTGGCACACGTCTCCCGGATGGGAATCTGCGTGTTGAACGGGTGCACCTCAATCTGGTTGATGACAGGATGCACCTTTGGGTTGGACGCGATGAGCTCTTCGATCTGTAACACGGGCCATCGCATCAGTTACACAAGCACCCGACAGAAATGTTTGCTTCTCCTTCCCGCCAGTCAGTTACACGATCACACTCACATGTCTAACCCCATAGTTGCTCACACCCGCCATCTTCACCTCCCCCGCCTCGACGGCATCCTCCAGCGCCCTCCAGCTCGTCAATCGTGCCTCCCGGCCGCCGTACGGGCTGTGCAGCAGGAAGAGGTCGACGTAGCCCAGCCCGGACACGTCGACCGACTTCTTGATGCTGCGGCGCACCTGGTCGTAGCTGGTGCCGCAGCTCGCCAGCTTGGAGGTGTAGTGGATGTCCTCGCGCTTCAGGCCGTCGGTGTTGTCCGGGCCGCTGAGCCAGTCAAGTATCGCCTTTCCCGCCTCGCGCTCGTTGTGGTACATCTGGGCCGAGTCGAAGCCCCGGTAGCCTGCGGAGAGGGCCCACTTGGTGGACTGGTAGGCCTCCTTGCCCGACATCATATACAGGCCCAGCTGGATCTGGGGGATCGTCTGGCCGGTGGCCAGCTGTTCTCGGGGGTCAGCATCTTGGGAATGCTCGGACTGAAAATATTGCTAGGCCTTGGCAGCAATTGACGTACCTTGACCCGGGTAGCGAGCGTATACGTTTGGGACGGCATGATGACAGTGTGTTGCTCGACCTGGACCTGCAGTTGTCACTGACCAGTTCGTGGTAGAAACCTAGGTAGACTCTTGATGTTGTTTTCGGTGACCGATCTGACGACATGAAGTCGTACAAATGGCCCCCATTGTGACGTCAGGAATTGACCAATGAATGTACTCCGATATCGGCATTGGTGTGTTGTGTTTTCAACGTCTTGTTTGGATTGTCAGATTGTGTTACCGTGAACATCCCAAGCCTCTTGATCTGACATCTACGACTCTTATCCTAATGCCAATAAATTGACCAGCCCGCGTCTCGCAGAATTTCGTCCAGTAAATATGCTGGATTAGTGCCATTGAATCGCGACATCCGATTGAGCTCTGAGGGTTCAACGTTGCAGCGATATCCCCGGGACAAGGTTATCGCCAGGACCCTGGCAGTTCATCGGACTAAATAATTTGACGATAGCACAACTGTACCTGACTGCCTGGATAAGGAGACCGTCCCCTCCCGACATCCGTAAGCTAGGGGAGCAGCCAATCTAGACTCCTCGAAATACCCGGTCATCTGGGTTTCCCCAGGGCCTAAGCCGTGCGCATGAGCCCCTCAGTGAGATCCACTTGCCACGAGGGGCTACCCCAGAAGCCCGTCGGGCAGTGGCCCACTAGCATCAACACTCCCTAATCTTGGACCCATCATTTTCTGATAAGCTCGGCGTCTACTTGGCGGGTACGACGCAGTCTCTGGGACTCCTCTCCCACCCGGGTCCTGAACAGTCAACTTATCCCACAACTAGGACACGAAGCAATGGCGTCAGTCACCGAGCAAGACTCCAAGAGACCGGCCCGGGACTTGGAGGAAGAAGACGAGGTGGTAGTGGCCCACCAGGACCACCAAATGCACCGCTCCGCCAGTCCCCCGCAGCCGAAGCGCCGCCGAGTCGCGGACAGCGTGCGGGTCCGCGCGGCGAGGGCATGTCAGCGGTGTCGACGGCTCAAGGAGAAGTGCGACGGGAGGCACCCGTGCCAACGATGCTCGCGCTCGGGACGGAGCTGCGAGTTCACGCCGGTGGCCGCCGGGTTCACGGCCCAGACGAGCTCGTACTCGACCAAGCAGCGCGCCCCGCATGTGCCTTCGGGCTCGGCCAAGTCAATTGAGGAGGGCAGCAGTGGTGGCGGGGGTGGCGGTGACGATGTGCGGTCCGAGGAGAGGGTCAAGTGCCTCGAGAGCCTCGTGCAGCACCTCCTTGGGGACGTGCCGATGGACCTGAGCAATCTGAGGCGCATGTCGGACAAGGTCAGGCAAAGGGTCGCGCCGGCGAGCGACGTGGGCGAGGAAAGGCCTGAGCCTGAGTACCTCGACGACCTGACTCTGGAGGACGAGAACTTCACGGTGAAGACGCTCTCGCAGAGCATCGCACGTAAGAGCCAACCCATTGGTGCGTCATTGGTTTATTGTGGCTAAGGTATTCCCAGACTATTCCGGAGAGTTCTCGCACTGGAACTTCTCCCAAAAGCTCCGCCGGAGGCTCAGCCAGTGCCTGGACTCAGACATCCCAATCTCATCAGCCAGGCTGGACGCCCGCGACGCGAGGAACCTGCCCCACGCGCCCGGCCGAGGTGCAGCTCCGCCACCGAGAAAGGGCATGAAGATCCTCGAGTACTGGCGTGCGACGCAGCTCCAGTCGCACAAGTCCCTCGTGCAGAGCGTCATAAGCTGCCTGCCTCCTCGTGCCGTCGCCAACTTCCTCGTGCAGGTGTACTTCCGGCACGCGCAGGTCAACTGCTTCTACGTGGAGGAGTCGTGGCTGCGCAAGAAGCTCGAGTTCCTGTACGAGGCGCCGGGGCACGTCAACAGCGAGGACTCGGCCTGGGTGTGCTCGGTGCTCATGGTGCTCGCCATCGGGACCCAGTTCGCGCACATGGCTGCTGGCCCGCCCGAGGATAACCTGTCCGAGCCTGATGGTGGTGAGAGGGACGGGCAGAAGACGCCGAGTGGGCCTGCTGACACAGATTCGGACGTTGGCGTCACGTTCTACCAGATGGCTTCGAAGCTCATACCGGATATCATCACCATGGCGTCGATGGAGAGCGTGCAGGCGTGCCTGCTCCTGGCGCATTATGCCCTGCCTCTCGACACGCATGGTTTGGCGTACACCTACCTCGGGCTAGGAATCAAAATGGCGATCCAGAACGGGATGCATAGGAGATACTCTGGCAATGATTTAGATACTTGGACTATTGAGACTCGCAATAGGTTGTGGTGGACCGCATACACCGTTGAGAGACGAGTGAGCGTGCTGCACGGCCGCCCGGCCTCCATTTCCGCGACCGAGGTGGATGCGGAACTGCCCAAAGACTTGCATGAATTCCGATTGCACGACGAGGTTTCCAGATATGCCAACATGTCTGCTCTGATAGACATGACTACGCGGTTGGGCGAGGTGGCAAACGCCATGTGAGTAACTTCCCTCGCGGTTCTGGTCACGATGCTTGAGCCCCAGACAACTGATCATCATCTTAGCACACTCCTGCGACGATGTCCAAGGAACCTCCAACCAACCTACTTCGAGCGCATTGTGGTGATATGTCAGGCCCTGCACGCCTGGTGGTCAACCCTAAGCCCAGACGTCCAGAACCCAACACCATCCTCCCCAAACTTCCGCTCAAACGCCCACCTCAAACTCTGCCTCTACCTCAACGACATCTTCGTAGGCCGCCCCTTCATCTTCTCCCAGTCGACCACAGGCATCACACCAGAGGCGATCGCATCCTCCCCGGAGCAGACCCGCCGGCCTAATGACAACCCTTCCTCCGGCAAATCGCCCTCACCGCCACCTCAATCTATCCCGGAGCGGCCCCGCAACCGCGCCGCGTTGGTCGAGCGGGCAGTCGAGGCGGCCATAAGCACCATCGCGCTCCTCCGCACACTCCACGAGACGACGGGGCTCGCGCGCTCGAGCTACACCGAGTTCAGCGCGTGCCGCGCCGCGCTGCTGGTGATGCTGGCGCAGTCAGTAGTAACTCCCGCGCCCGGGTCCGGCACTCAGCAGGCGCAGCAGCAGCAGCAGCCCTCGCAGCAGCCACGCCTCAAGGCCGCGGTGGAGATGGGCATGAAGCTCATCCGCCGCATGGCGGCCGGCAACAACGTCTCCACGCAGAGCGAGGCGAGCATCATCGAGGCGCTCGAGACGGCCGTGCGAAGGCTGCACGCCATGCAGGACGCGCGGGGCGTGGCTGGGGGTGTCGCCGGCGAGGGGAGGGGGGAGACGTTTGTGGAGATTAATGTCCGCGGGGAGATGGACGTTGGGAAGACGGGGTATGAGAGGTTCAAGGAGTGGGCTTCGATGTGGCCCGCCACTGCCATCGGTAGCAGTGGTAGTGAATCACAACAGCCGCAGCATCAGCATCGGCATCATGTACCGGGGGACGATCCCATGGGCGGCTTGAAGAGGCTGGACGGTAGGGCGCAGGACATGGCTACCGTGCCTTCGCCTTATCCTGGGATGCCATCGGGCCCGGGCGTCCTTGGCCCGCCGCCCGAGCTGGTTGAGCACAGTCCGGACTCGGCGAGGTGGATGGCCATAATGGACAATGCCGGGCTCAGGGTGGAGCAGCTGGATGATTTGAGCCTCTTTGGCGGGTTTCCTGAGCTTGGGGCGTTGGACGGGTGGCCGGGGGTTATTTGAATAGAAAGGCAGTATTCAACAATATGCTATAGAACGGCAGTGAACGGTTGATGTCCGACCGCTATATGTCCTGACCATGCCAACCATTGGCTTATCATGAATGTAGTGAGTGTACATTTTCAAACTCTGAATGAGCATAACAATGTAGAGTAGACGGGTTTGTGTGTGACTTTCAATCCTCTATAATATGGGAGACAAGACTATGCCAATCTGGATATACCCGGTGCTCACCACGGCCCCGGGGCTAGCAAGACCGGCCCGGTCATCAGCATCCTGCCGGAGCGGCCAAGACCCGAGAATCGACCCCCGGAAAGCCGCACTCAGCGTACCTCAATCGCCGGCTTATCTATCCCTGCAATCCGGATTGGATGTGATCGCCGGAACTGCCGTATCGGTCCCATATTCGCCGGGTTGGACGTCAGTGTGACTCACAGCTGCGGTGACTCGATTATACTCGAGACAAACATGTAATGGTCTATGCATGTCTATGTAGGGCGGCACCTGACTCACCATACCCCTCTTCAACCACAACCCGTCACTTGCCCATACCAGTATCAACAAATACGACGGCACTCGAAAGATATCGTTGTGTGACACAAAACGATCTCAGCTACAACAACTCGCGATGTCTATCTCAGCAACCAAAGACGTAGTCTTCGACGTCGTCGGCACCCTGGTAGCCCACGACCGCCTCTGGGAGGCCATGGAAGAGCGCCTGGGCGACAAGCTCAAGGCCGCCGGGATCAAGCCCGAGCTCCTGGGCGCGTGCTGGATCGAGGCCGCCGAGCGCGAGTACACGTACCTCTCCCTGTCGGGCCGCTACAAGCCCTTCTTCGAGGTCTTCGCCGCCTTGTTCTACCGCATGCTCTTCTTCGCCGGCGTGAAAGAGCCCCGTGGCTTCTGCGCGGACGAGGACGTCAGGTGGCTCGTGGGCGAGTGGCAGAAGCTGTACCTGAGGCCCGGGGCCAGGGAGTGCGTGCAGAAGCTCCGCGATGCGGGGTTTACGGTTTGGTGCTTCACGGCTGGGGATATTGCGCGGGTGGGCGGGTATTTCAGGGAGGCTGGGGTGGACATGCCTGCTGAGAACCTGCTGAGCTGCGACACCGTGGGTGTTGCGAAGCCGGTCCCCGAGGCGTACAGGCCTTTGCTGGAGAGGTTGAGCAAGGAGGGGAAGAAGCCTTGGTTTGCGGCTGCGCATATGTGGGATGTGAGCACGGCGAGGACGGTGGGGTATGTTGTCTGCGTCTGTTCCCCTTTTGACGAATGTGCAAGCTAACGTTACCATGCAGATTTCACGGGGCATATTGCACAGTGCTGGAGGCTGAGCCTCTTTATGATGTTTTCGGTCAGCTGGATGTTGTTGGGTCTACACTGCCTGAGATGGCAGACAAGATCATCGCTGCGACTCAATGATGGTTTTGATCATTGCGAACATGTTGGGTTGAAACATTTGGCAGTATTTTGGATCAAACATGTGTTCCCACACTGTCATCTCACATGAGGGCTCTGAAAGATTTGTTTGCGTGTGCCTCTCCTCATCTCATCATTGGTCCCAGAGTGGCCAGCCGGTAGCTATCGTCGTCACCTGGTCTTGGTCAGGGAACCTTGAGGAACAATTCAACCAAATTTCATCATCGTTGTGGTATCATCGTTGTGGTATCATCGTCGTCAACCCGTGCCAGCTAGAGACCAGATAAACAGGGCTTCCCGGCCCGGCCGTGGCATGTTTGTATCGTTGACTGAATCATCCATGAGCAAACAGCCGGGATCTCGAGTGCCCAGAAACAGTGGTCCGCGCCCGATAAGCTCTCTGCCCATCCGGGTTCCCACCGGCTCGATGTCGGCGGGCTCCGGACCAGACCCCTGAAAATCTCTTGGGGCCCTATAACTCTGCTGCAACACAGCATTCCTGGGCTGCATCGGACCAATCGACCTCGAGCCGTCCCAATGAACGCGATCGTCGACTTACCCTAGATTTGTTTCCCGCCCAGTAAAAAATATTCTGTACAAGCAACCAAGCATGGCGCCTTCCCCACTTCCCGTGGCCAACTCCACAGATTCTTTCTGGAGAACTGAGCTCCACCCTATCGATGACCACCGGAGCACCCCTGAGCTCCCATCCGCAGTCGACATCGCAGTCGTGGGGGCTGGCTACGCAGGGGCTTCGGTGGTTTACCACATCCTCAGGCAATGCAAAGACAAAGGTGTCGCACCGCCGTCGATAGTCATCCTCGAGGCACGACAAGCATGCTCAGGCGCAACTGGTCGAAATGGTATTGCATAATCTTCATCCAGTTCAGCTTGGTTGTGTTAATTACCATGCTGACCCATCCCAGGCGGTCACCTCAAGCCCGACCCATACAACCGCCCAGCATCCGTGGCAGTCTCCCACGGCTTCGAGGTAGCAGCCGAGTGCGCCTCCTTCGAGGCAGCCACGCTCTCCGCGCTCAAGACAGCCATCGAGGAGGAGGAGATAGACTGCGACTTCGTGCTGACCCGCGCCGTCGACGCGCTCATGACAGATGCCATGAACGACCGCATGAAGGCGGGCTTCGACCTCCTCCGCAAAGGTGGCCTATCGGTCATGAAGGACGTCTCGTATCAGGGCGGTCCCGGCGCAGAGCAGCTCTCCGGCGTCAAGGGCGCCAAGGGATGTGTCAGCTACTCAGCGGGTCATCTATGGCCGTACAAGCTCATTTGCGCCCTGCTGCAGAAGGCAGTTGACGCGGGCGTCAATCTCCAAACTCACACGCCTGTCACGGGGGTGTCGGGGGCGCCGGACGCTGAAGGGTATTATACCCTGACGACGAAGGACCGGGGATCTTTAAGGGCGAAGAAGATTGTTTATGCCACGAACGGTTACACCTCTTCGATTCTTCCCGAGTTCGAAAACAAGATCGTGCCTGTCAAGGGCATCTGCAGTCATATCGTACCCAGGACGAAACCAGCTCCACATTTGCCCAACAGCTACATCATCCGGTGGTCACCAACGGAGTATGAGTATCTCATCCCACGACTGGACGGAAGCATTGTTGTTGGTGGTGCCAGGGAGAGATACTACAAGGACCTCGACAGCTGGTATAATACCGTTGAAGACGACAAGTTAATCACGACGGGTAACGCGCATCACTACTTCGATGATTACATGCAGAAATACTTCAAGGGTTGGGAAGACTCGGGGGCTTATACCCACAAAGTGTGGACTGGCAGTAAGTCTTCAGTTGACCATAAACTCTCAGAGCTGTACTAACACCAAGCTCTAGTCATGGGATACTCATCGGATGGATGGCCATTCGTCGGTCCCTTGCCCAGTAGGCCGAATCAGTTAGTTATCGCTGGTTTTACCGGCCACGGGATGCCTCAGATATTCCTCGCTGCCAAGGCTATTGCCGAGGTGGCTTTGAATGATGTGGATTTCGCGAGCACTGGCGTGCCAAGATTATACAACGTGACACAGGAGAGGCTGGACAGCAAGAAAAATGTCATCCTGGAAAGTTGGGCAGCTTCGAAACCGCCGGAGCCGAAGCTGTGATAGCTGGTGTTCTCTGATCGAGACTCTAAGTTCAATCTGACTCGGGAATCACGTATGTATCTTTGGCGAGCGAGGATTGCATACCGTTTATTAGCGTATTCCAGGTTATCCTGATGTCATATATGACACTAGAATGGGTGAGACTTCTTGGGACAGAGGTATGATACAATAGAAAGTAGAGACAATACACTAGACGGCCACAAATCGTTGGGCCTGCCTCTTACCAGTCAACTGCCCGTGATTTTTGAACTTGCTTGGTTAATACGCCAAATGGAACAAGCTCTGGCTCAGCTAACATGAGAAACTGTTTTCTGTTCCCTAGCGTTCTGTTTAGAAGAAATAAAAGTTGGGTATGATGAAACTGAGACTATATATCCGTAAGTGTGCATTTTTGTGGGAACATACTACGCAAGTTTCGTAGGCGAATACTTGAGGCCGTCTAGGCCCTGCTGGCAAGCACTGCAGTAACAAAACCCAATGACCCCATCATGGTTAGCAGATGTTCAGATTTCCGGCCAAAGGTACCCGAGGCCGTGGAAGTTTGACTGCCACTCTTCCCGGCATTCGTGAGTCCGGACGTAGGCCCAGCCGGCGCAGATGATATTGTAGTTGTAAGTGTGCCTCCAACGTCAGAATGTGCAGCCCCAAATCCCTTGAACCCACTGTCCGACTTGATCATTTGGTCGGCTTGCTGCCCATTCCCACTTCCAATCGAGGTTGAATTGCCGAAGCTCGCCGATGAGAAAGTCTGACCGGGATTCGTCACATTGAAAGAATTCCCGGCGACGACATTGTTGCTCAACCCAGCAGCTTGCAGCACAGAGTCGGTGTCGAAACCCACGGGTGTCTGAGCGGCGGATTGCAGCGCGATTAGACCGGCTGAGGTCATGAAGCTGGTGTCGACCAGGATATGGGTGTACCTGTGGCTGAGGGGATTCTGAGGAGGTGGGGCTGGCTGCGTGTAGGCGACAATAGCACTTGTATTCTTAGCGTTTGACAGAGTGAAAGCTTGAGTGCTCCCATTCGACGTCGAAATCGTTGATGCTGTTATAAACGGCGTGAGACCGGTCTGCATCCAGTGGAGAAATGTGTGTGGACTCTGGTCTGAAGGTATGTCGAGGTCTACCATTATGACAGCATATGAGGTGCCGTCGAGGCGAGACTTTGTCGCTATCGTCGGCGCGTTGGCCGTGGCTATTGTCGGTTAGGGACCTGACAATGATTTAGCACAGATGGTAGTGTTACCTGCTTGAGCTACCACAGCCCTGTTCATGGCTGCGGTTTGACCGTAAGCGACGATTAAATCGGTGTCAGAATTCGGCGTAAACCCGGAAGGCGTTTTCCCAACGACCAGCGTCGCTCCCGCCCACAGGGCGAGGAGAGGTTTCGATAACATAGCAAAAGCAAACGTAAAACTCAGAAAAAAGTTGTGTAGAAGGAAAGTGATTCAAAAGCGCAAAGATCGGCCATGACAAAAGAAATCCCAAGATACGGAGAGCTTACCTAGGTATACGATTTGATTGGGGGGCGACGTTAGATGTCATCGCATCGGAAGCCTTCCGGTTGCTCAGCTCATAAATATTGGTTGTGCCTTGACACGTTACATAGAGGCTCCTGTCAGATAACATCCCATCTGAAATGTGGATTCCACGGGTGCGCTTTGGTTGGCTCGAACACTGGCGAGCGACACTGAGACGTTCCTCTGTCGATTGGCCCCACTTTGTTTCGGACATGCTCGTAACCGTCTACTGCCACGAAACTTTGGTGCACGCGTCACAAAACTTTGTGTTGTTATTGATCACCTTGGCGGGCGGGATACAGAGGAAACAGCATAACTTAGATATACCTTGTGTTAATCACCAGATCACCAGTAGGAACGCCAAAACTTACGCAACAGACTGAACCAAACATTTGAGAATGGTTAAACTCAGCGAGATGGCGCGAAAAAATATGATTTACAACGAAGCGCGGCTTTGAAAGCAGATGTGACCATCAATCGCATGAGCCTAGGTACTCTACCAAGGCAACGACTTTTTGAATAGAGCATAGGTTCTGTTCTCTCCCCATGGTTCGTCACATCCTCATGGCTGGTGAGTAAAAGCGCGAGTACGAGCAGTTGGCTGAGGCCGCATCGTCAAGAATCACATCTCGTAACAGTGACAGCAGCGTGGAGAACAATATCATCCTTTTCAAGCAGTTAGAACGAAGCATAAAATGGCACATGATGACACTCGGTATACTTGATTTGGTTGTTCAAAGGCTTTCATATGGCTACGTGGAGTCCAGGTCATCGATGACGGTAGTGTATCAAATTATCCATTCATTTGACCCTCCACACATGCCAATCCCACGAGGCTCGCGGTCCGCGCAGTCGGAAAGCGGCAATGAACAACCTCGGAGACCTCCTGATCAAAGACCTCCTATTCAGGGGCCGTAGGCGTGACAGTGGTGGTGGTGAGAGTAGCACAGTTCTGGCCCGTCTCGTCAACAGTCAGCTGAGCAGCACCATCATGGCCACTCTGGCAGGCCCCGCCGGTGGCGACCAGCTGGCTCTTGGCCTGGTCGAAGCTGACCAGCTCGATCCCGCTGGCGGCACAGTCCTCTGCCCGGAAGGTGGTGCCGTTGAAGCCCACGCAGGCCTGCACGCCGACCAGGTCGGGCCGGAAGCCGGCGTTGAAAGACCTCTGCACCAGGAGCACGTCGGCTCCGTTGAGCGTGGAGGGGGTAATCTGTCGGTCGGCAGCCTCGTTGACGCAAGCCGCATCGACAATTTCGCCTGCACAAGGAAATTGGTTAGCGTCTAAAGTCTCGTGTAACTAGGTGCTTGTCGAGCTTGACTCACCATTGTTGCGGAAGGTGAGGCACTCGTTTCCGGGCACACCGCCGTCCTCCTTGAAAACCAGTGTGGAAGCTCCCCTCTGGACAGCTCCGGCCGCAGCCGTGTTTGCTGAGCCTGTGGTGGCTCCGGTTGTGGCTCCAGTTGCGGCTCCCGCTGCAGCACCTCCGGCCGCTCCCGCGGCGGCACCAACAGCTGCTCCCGAGACGGCGCCCTTTCTGCCCTTCTTCCGGGCTTGCAGACTGGCTGCAGATGCGCTCGCGGCGAAGATGGTGACGATGTACGCGAACTTCATTTTGATTGGTAGAAGGCGGATTAAGATTTCGAGAAGCGAAGGTAAAAGTTTGGTAGCGAAAGAATCGAAACTTGAAAATATTACAAACAAATCCAACGACCGGCGGTAGAGAATGAAGAGAGGCGTTCAACTAGAATGTGCTGATCTCGTTCAGAGAAACACACCAAGTCGAGTGCTTCTCCCCCGATGTTTATATGCGCTCAAGCCACCCGACTGCCATCCAACGTTGAGGCTATCGCCAAGACGCCGCCTGACGACTAGCAGGTTTGACATTGCCGCCGCAGGGGTCTGTGTGACAATCGAGGGATGAGACGAGACGAGTCATCGTAAATACCTTGCCACGGCCGCTTTTAAGGAGACGAGGAGCGCATTTCAGGCGCGCCAACGGCTAGTCCGCGTAAAAACGGACAAGTTCATTCGAGCGGTGTTTAAGGTTATTTCGAAGCGAAAGGGGGGGCCCTCAGGGGTTCGGCGTCTCATGACCCTGCGCTGTTCCAGAAATCGGTCTCATTCGTCTCAACGTGGACCTCGGACCCCGGTGCATCCCCACATTGATGCGCAGCGGGATTCTGCCGATCCTCCAAAGTCCTGCGGCTCAAAATTACCTGAATTAAGCTTCTTTGCCTGGTTTGATGGTCGTTGAGCCTCATTCAGCCCGGCTGCTACGCTCGCGGGATTTCTCCCTAAGGTGTGATTCTCAAGATTGAGGGGCTGCCATTCCTGCATGTAACATCCTGCCGCTTGGCTATTCTCGTGACTTTTGCTGTGCTTACCCAGCCAACAAAATGAGCCCTCCCCCCCAGTTTCCCTTCCACACCCGGGACGCATCGTGGTTCCGCACATGCACACACACACAAAATTTCCACGCAGGTTTGATTCTCAACAATCTTCCCTTCACCCTGCGCAGTATTCTCCGTAATTATTGAATAATGGCTGACGTTGAGCATTTGGAGACCCTGTCAACTTGTATGCTTTCCATCAAACATAGACACGATTGAAAGAGAAGGACAAGTGTTTACCAGGATCAGCACAGATGTGCAGCTACTGACGCTGGCTATGTCGTGCCGCAGGATGAACGCCCGGTCGTATTTTCTGCCCTGTCGCGCGCGGAAGGCAGTAAGCTAGTGCAACAGTGGAGCATCTTATCAATCGCCTAACCCTGCAGCGGTGGTGATTTATGAGAAACAAGAATATAATTTCTATAACGCCATTATAAGAATAGAAGGTTAAGTATATATATATTAAGTAGTTTATTCAAAGGGGGTAGGGCCCTCTAATTATAAATATCTATCAGCTATAGCTTTAGCTAACCTTCAATTAATTAAAAAGCTTATTTTTCCACTTAATTTAACTAATATAGCAAAGATCTTATATTAAATATTAATTTATATATTATAAAAATTATATTTTTATAATCTTCTAGAAATTAATTTTATAATATATTTTATTTTATTAAATAACTTTTTTAAAAGCATTATTTAATATAAATCTTATATATATATATTATTAAGGAAAACCTTTATAATAAGGAAAAAACCTTAATAATTATTAAAAATATTTAAAATATTATTTTATTTTATTTATTTAAAGTAAAAACTTAAAAAATTTATTTTATTATATAAATTAAACTTACTATTATAAATATATTATATAATATATAATTATATTTAAAGAATTTATTATATTATTATAATATTATATTTTTATATAAGTATTATTATTATAATAAAAGTATAATTTTAAATATTTATATTAATACTAAATATTATTATATTATTTATATTATAAATTATAAAATATATATAATATTACTTACTTATAAATATAATATATATATAATAACAGTATATTATATATATATATATATATTTTATATAAATAATATATATATAAAAAGAAAAACTTTTAAGTTATTTAGTTAAAAATTATAAGTATATTTTTTATATATTTTTATTAAATATAAAAAAAATAATTATTTATAAGAGAATAAAATATATATTTAAAGCTTAATTATTTATATAAAAAACTTCTTTTTTATAAGAAAAATAATCTTATTTATAATATTTATAATATTTATTTATATATCTTTTATATTATTAATATTTATTTAATTATATTTTATAAGATTATACTTTTTTTTAAATAATTTAAAATCTTATTTAATTATAGGCTTAATTAGCTAATCTAATAAATTATCTTTTATATTTATTTAAATTATTTTAATTAGATTTTCTTATATAATATATTTATTAAAGTAATATATTATATTAATATATTTAATATATTTATAAAACATTTAATTTTTAATTAATTTTATAGCTATATTATTATCTTTATATATTTCTAATTTATATAAATTATATTTTAAAGATAAAATATTATTAAAATATTTAATTAAATTATATAAATATATTTCTTTTTTAATAGCTTCTTTTAAAGCTATATATTTAGCCTTATAAGTATTTAAAGCTAATATTTTTTATTACTAAAAAGATTAACTTATAAGGTTAAATACTTCTTTATTTCCTATAAAAATAAAGAATATATATTTAAAAGTAAATTTAATATTATTAATATTATTACCTTAAGAAGAGTTATAATATCCTATAATATATAAATTATTATTATTAAAATAAGTATATTTTTTAAATATATATAAGAATTTTAATAAATATCTCTATATTTTATTTAATTCTTTAAATTATTTTAAGCTTAGATTAAATATATATTTAATTAATTTTAATATAAAATATATTATATTTAATCTAACTTTTTAAATTAATATATAATAATAACCTTATTTATTATTAAAATCTCTTTATTTCTTTAATAAAAGCTATATTATTATTTTTATATAATATATATTTTAAAGTATATAATATTAATTTTAGCTTTATTTTATAATTATTTATAATATTATTATTAAAGATATTAAATTTATTTAAAAGTTTATTTATATATTAATTTTAATTTATAATTATTTCTTTATTTTCTTTATTAAGATTTATATTATTTCCTAGGAAATCTTTTAATTTATCTTAAAAATTAAGTTTTATATTTATAAAAATATTATTTATTATTTTATTTATTTTTTATTTATTTTTTTTTAAGATTATTATATTATTTATATTATTATAGTCTAGGGCCGCTGGTTATTAGGTAGGGTATAAGAAGGAGAATATCCCTATACCTGCTTCCTTATAAGGCCTAAAAGGGGTAAAAAATAATCTTATTACTACTACTAATAATAATAATTAAAGGGAAACCTTTTCTGCCTAGCTTTAAATTATACTTATAATAATTTTATTTCTTTCTAAAAAGCTACTTAAGATAATTTCTAGTAGATTTAAAGGAAAGCAACTTATTATAAATTTAAAAGAAAAAGATAAGATTATTATATAACTTTAATTTAATTAAGCTTAATTTAACTTAATTTAATTTAAATAATTTTAATTTAAAGAAATTTAATTTAAATAAATTTAATTTAAGTATTTAACTTATATTAAAGCTATTAATATAATAAAAGGAAATAAAATAGCCTTAGCGGAATTTAGCTCCTAATATATAGCTATAAGTTCTTTTAATTATATAGCTAATAATGCACTATTACTTAATATAAAAAGAGTAATTTAATAATTTATTATTATTATAATTGAAAAATTTATAATAAGAATAAAGGATAAACTTATTTTATTATTATAAGGAAAGGATTTATAACTAATAATTCTTATATTTAAATAAAGATATAAGCTATTTAAATATTATATATAAAAAATTATAATTAATATAACTTATATTATAACTTTATAATGCTTAAATATCTTAATAAAAAAAATAGCCTATATTATTATATTATTAAATATAAAGGTATAATAATAATAAACCTTATAAGTATAATTTAAATGCCTTAATAACTTAAAAGAATATATTATTTATATATAAAATTAAGATAAATTTATAAAATAAATCTTATAAATATAAGTTTATTATTTTAAAAAATAAAATAATATCTTTTAATAAATTTATAATACTTTTTAATATTTATATAATAACTTTAAAATTTATTATAATTATCTTAATGTCTTTAAAATAAATATAACTTTAATTAATTTAAGTAAATCTTATAAATTTTAATTTTAAAATATTATAAGGCTTTAGATTCTTACTTATCTTATTTAAATTATAAGAACCTTAAATATCTTAATAAAATGAATTATTATTATTTAGAAAGTATAAGAAATTTAGAAATTATTTTTTAAAAAAGAATATTTAAAGTAGAAATAAAGATATTTTTAAATTAAAGATATAACCCTTTTAAAGAAGTAATAATTTTAAAAACCCTAAAATTAAGATTATAATTAGAAATAAAGTTTTATAATAATAAGCTTAAGGAGGTATTAATATTTTAATTATTATTAATAAGATTAATTAAATTATAAGAATAAAAATTAAAATTAAAATTAAAAAAAATAAAATAAAAAATAAAAAAGCTTATTTAAAATATCTTTCTCTTTTTATTTAAAGAAATATAATAAAAATCTTATCTTTAATTATAATAATAATATTATTAAAAAAATTAATTATTTTAATTATAATTAATTAAAATATTATATTAATTAATATTTAAAATTTAATAAATATAAAGAAATAAAGATAATTAAAATATATAAAGTTTTTTCTTTTTAAAAAAACTTAAATATAATCTTAAATAACTTTAATAATATATTTTTAATTAAGGATAAATAAAGCTTTATCTTAATATAATTAGCTAATAATAATTAAAGAGAGGATTAGCCTTTTAAGAAATAATAAATAAATAAACTTATTATAAAGCTATTACTCCTTATTATAAAGATATTAATTATAAAGGGTAAAATATTAACCCTTAAAAAAACCCTAATTAAAATAAATATTAATATAAATATTTAATTTAATATAAATTTAATTAATAAGGATTTTATTAAAAAATAAAGATTAAAAAAAGTACCTTATTTTATTATAATCCTTATAGGAATTTTTAATATTAAAATATTAATTATTAATATTTATTAAATTAAGGTTATTATATATAATATTATAAGGGAATATATTTAAATTAAGCGCCTTTATTTAATTATTAAATACCTTTATTATAAATTCCTTATTTTATTTAAAGCCTTAAGAATAAAAAATATAAATATAATTATTTCTTTTTAAGATAAGATATAATATAAAATAAATTAAATAAGATAATTTTATATTATAATAGCATTAATATTTAAAACAATAATAAAAAGGGAATATAATTATTATATTATCTTTTTAATATAAAAAGATAAGGCTAAAATAAATAAAGAATAAAATATTTATAAAATGAATTAAGATAAAATAAAATAAATAGAATATTAAAAGGGATAATTATTTAAGTATATTTAGTTCTTTATTAATATATTATTTAATTAATTAAGGATAAAAAAACTCCCCTTAAATAAATAAATTAATTATAAGATATTTATTTAACTTAAAACTTTATTTCTTTATTTATTATTATATTAATTATTAAAGAATAAATTTAAGGCTTTATAAAATTATTTAAAGGAAAATATTATTAATAGATAGATTTAATTAAGTTAAAGCCCCATTAAGGCGCTTATTTTATTTATATTAAAAAGTAATAGGGGACTTTAGCTATATATTAATTATTAAGGTTTTAATAAAATTATTATAAAGAATTATTATTTTTTTCTTTTAGTTTTTAAAATTATAAATTAAATCTTTAGTTTATATATTTTTTTTAAAATTAATCTTATTAATATTTATTATAAAATTAGGATTATAAAGAAGGATATTTAAAAAATTATTTTTTAAATATATTATAAATATTATAAATATATAATAATATTTTTTAGCCTTATTAATACTTTTATTATATTTTAAAGTTTTATTATTAAGGTTATAAATAATAATATTAATATATATATTATTATATATTTAGATAATATTTTTATTTTTTCTTTTAATAAGAAATTATATAAAAAATACTTAGTGAAGGTTATAAAGTAGCTTATAACGGTAAATTTTTATATTAATATAATTAAATATTTATTTTTTAAATTATAAATTAAGTTTTTTAAATTTATTATTAATAATAAGGGGATATTTATAAATTTAGCTTAAATTTAAATAATATAAGATTAGCTTATTATTTAAATATATTATAATATATAAAGCTTTATTAGGTTTTATAATTTTTATTAATATTTTATTAAGAACTTTTTAAAAATTATATAACTTTTAACCTTTTAATTAAAGGGAATATAAAAAAGATAAAAATTAAAAATATTTAATATCTTAGCTTTAAGGAATATAATAGCTTAAAAGGCCTTTAATATATTTAAAGTATAATTTATTATAATATTATTACTTTAATATTTCAACTTAATATAGCTTATTAAACTTAAGATAAATATATTTATTTATAATATAAGAGTTATTATTACTTAATATTATAAAGATAATAAGAAAAAGTATTAATATTTTATTATATTTTATTTTAAAAAGTAAATTAATATAAAATTTAAGTAAATTATTTATAATTAAGAAATATTTATTATAATAAATTTTTTTAAATAATAATAATTATATTTTAAAGGGGTATAATTTTTAATTTATATCTTTTTAAATTATATTAATTTTAAAAGGTTTATAAAAATAAAAGAATTAACTTTAAAATAAGTTTAATAATTTATATATTTATTTAGGTTTAATTTTTAAGTTAAATATTAGCTTAGTAAAAAAGATTTAGTTAATATTATTTTTTAATAATTAAATTATATTTAAAAGAAAAGAAATTTAAATTCCTTTAACTTTATAAATATATATTTTAAAATTATTATTATAATTTATCTTAAGGCGTTTTTAAAGTAAATTTAATATTTATTAAAGAATAATTAAAGGGAATACCTTTTTATTTATATTTAATATATAAAAATATAAATATTATTAAAGATTATATTATAATAATTTAAATATTAGTTTAATTTTAAGGGTTTTAAAGCTTATTAAAATAATTAATAAATCTTTATTAAAGGCTTAATATATTTTATAATTAAGGGCCTAAATATAAGAGTAGTATTATTTTTCTTTTTTTTTTTTAAATTAATTTATATTATATAAAAATAGGATTTATAAAGTTATAATTTAAAGGCTTAGCTTTTAAATAAGCCTTATAAGGAGGATTTATTAAATTTATAGTTTTATATAAAGAATAAGATCCTTTATTAATGCTCTTATATATATATTTTAAAATAAAAGATGCTATATTAAGAGATTTTTTATTATTATTATAATAGCCTTAAAGTTAATTATTTTAATAAATAAAGGACTTTATAAGTTATTTAATATTTCTTTTATTAAGAAAAGATAAGGATTATTATAAAGAAGTATATTAAGAGATACTTTTAATATTAAAAGATTTCCTTATATTATTATTATTTATATAATAAGCTTAATAGTTTTTTAATTTTTAATTAGCTAATAATTAAATTATTATTAATTTAATATTAATAAGAGCTAATAAATATAATCTTAATAATTATAAATAAATTTATAAAGATAATATTTTTCTTCTTTATTAATTAAGATATTATTATAAGTAATTTAGCTTTTTTTTTATTAAGAAATTAAGATTTATTTTAAATTATTAAATAATATAATTTTAAATAGAGGCCTTATTTTTATAAGTATTTTTTAAATAATTATAATATTAAAGATAAAGCTTTATTTATTTATAGCTTTTTATTTTTAAATAAATAGATAAATAAAGCGGATAAATTAAGTATTTAAGCATTACCTTTATTATTTTATTAATAATAATTAGAAAAATTAAGTTACTTTATTCCTATTTATTTATTTTATTATTAATACTTAAATTAATAAGATAATAAGCAAAATACCTTTTAAAATTCTTATAAAGTAAATATTATTATTCTTTATTAATTTATAAAGAGTTAAAAAAGTTTATATTAAGGGCGCTATTTATTTAAAGGATAAAATAAAAATATTAATAATAAATAATAAATTAAATAAATTTAAAAAATTAAAAAAATTATTTAAGAAATATTAAGAGAAGATAAGATATAAAAGTAAGATTAATTATAATTTTAATTATATTTTTATAAAGTTTAAAGTAAAAAAATAGATTATTTTATTATTAAAAAATATTAAATTAAAGGGATTTAAAAAGCTAGCTTTAAAATATATTAAGTTATTTAAAATTACTTAGTAAATTAACATATAAGCTTATTAACTTATCCTTTTTATTAGTTATTTTTAAATTTATAATATTTTTTATATTAATAAGCTTAAGTTATAATTAAAAAAAGAAGGATAAAAGTTAGATATTAGTTTATTTAACTTTATAACTTTTAAGGAGGAATATAAGGTTAAAGAGGTATAAGATAAGATAAATTAAAATAAGAAGATTTATTATTTAATTAAGTAGAAAAAGTAGCCTTTTAAGTATAATAAGTAGATAAAGGAAGAGAGTATAGCTTATATAAGAAATATAGTTATAAAGTATAAAAAGATATAAGGTATATATTAATAGTAATAAATAATAAAAATAAAATAAGAATTAATAAAGTAAAAGTAAAGTAAGTTAAAAAAGATATATTTAACTTAATTAATTAATTTTTATATTATATATTAAAAATTATTAAATAAATAGATAAATTAATATATTTAATAATTATTTAAAATATATTTCCTTTTTTCTTTTTTTTATTAAAAGATATAATATAATAATCTTATAAGGTATTTAAGATATATATAATAATATAATTAATACTTAAATCTTTACTTTTAATTAAAATATTATAAATAGCTTAATATTTATTTTTTAATATATTAAATTATTGCTATAAAATATTATTATAATTATTAAGAATAGCCTTTTTAAGCTTATCCTTATTAAAAAGCTATTTAAATATCTTAAAAGTCTTAAGAGTACTTTTTATAAAGAAAATATCCTTATTAAATAAGAAAGAATAAAGGATCTCTTTAAAGTTAAAGTTAAATATATTTATAAAGTTAATATTAAGGTTAAATTTATATTTATTATTATAAGGAAAGGATTATAAATGCTTTAAGTTATTAAAAGAAGTATTATTAAAGGCAGGATATTTAAAAGGATATATTAATAAGGTAAAGCTTATAAAGCTATTAGGATAAAGATATTAATACTTAATATAATTTATTAAACTTACTTAGGCTTAAAGAGGTAAATAGCTTAATATTATTAAAATAACTAGTATTACTTAAGAAGGAATAATTATATAAATATAATTATTAATTAAATAAAGTAAAAAAGGTTATAAAATATACCTTATATAAATAGTTATAATTATAGTAAATAAAGATATAAGATAACATCTTTTAGGTAGCCTAAATATACTTAAAGGCCTTATTATTATTACCTTTATTAAGATAAGTTTTAAAGGCTATAGCTTTATATAGCTTTTTAATAATTATAATATTTATTATAAGATTAATAGTATTTAAGGTAGTATAATAGTTAATAAAGGGCTTTTTAAAGGAGAATATTATAAAGGAATAATTAAAAGGAATAATAAAAGGATTAAAATAATAAAAGGAAGCATAAGATAATAATTATAAAAAAAAGGGTATTATAAATATTATAAATTTAGAAAAAGCTTTAAATAAAGGAAAGCTTATAAAAGTATTTTAAAAAGGCTATTAATACTAGCTAAGTAAGGCAGCCTTAAATAATAATAAAAAGGTATACGTTATAATATATATATAATATTATCCTTTTATAAGGTCCTAAGTAACGAAGCCCCTTATAATATATATATATATTTAGGTATTTAAGTAGATATAAAGTGATTATATTATAATAATATAAGGTATAATAGGCAAAGAATCTTATATAGAATAAAAAGAAAAAAAAGAGTAAGTATAAAGAGTAAATAGGTTAATATTATAGAGGAGAGGTATATTAAGATAGGGACTTATATAATTATATATATAAAGTATTTATATAAGTTATGCTAGCTTATAGCTGGGATAGCTATTAATTAAGGAGGGAAGAGTTATTATAGTTTAAGGCCGCTAGCTATTAAGTAGGGTATAAGAGGGAGAATGCCCTTATGCTTACTTCCTTATAAGGCTTAAAGGGGGTAAGAAATAGTCTTATTACTACTATTAGCAATAATAATTAGAGGGAGACCTTTTCTGCCTAGCCTTAGATTATGCTTATAATATATATAATAAATAAATATTATTTATTTATTTTTATTTATATATACCTCTTTATTATAAAGATAAATATTAAATTTAACTTTTATTAATATATTAATTAAATATTTATATTATAATAATAGTAATTATTTAAGACTATATATAGCTTTATTTAATTTTATTAATAATCCTTAATATTTAGATTTTTTATATATTAAATTAAATAATTTTATATATATTTTATAATTTATATTAAAATATAAAAAGGCATTTTTTATATTATAACTATATATAAACCAGCCTTTATTTATAGCTATTATTAATAATATATTATATATTTCTAGCTAATATATAATAAAAAAAGTCTTTAAAAAATCTATTTTAAATCTTTATTTATAATTATAAACTACTTACCTAGCTTTATATTAAATAATTTTTTATTTATTTATTATTTAATTATTCTTTATAATATTTAAATTATTTATATATTTCTTTTTTAAAATCTACCTTTTTAATAAGGCTATTTTATTTTTAGGTAAATTTATTATATTATAAATCTTTTAATTTTCTAAGCTATTTATTTTATTAAGTATAGCTTTTAATTATAAGTCTTTTTTTAAAGAATTTAATATTTTTTTTATATTAAAAAATCTTTTTATAATTAAGGCTATAAGAATAATATTAGAATTATTAAATATATTTATTATATTATTTATAGAAATATTTATAATTAAATATACTTTTTTAAAGCTTTTAATTATTATTTTATCTTTTATAAATATTTTTCTTTTATTTAAAAATTTATTATTATTATTATTATTATTATTATTATTATTATTATTATTATTATTATTATTATTATTATTATTATTATTATTATTATTATTATTATTATTATTATTATTATTATTATTATTATTATTATTATTATTATTATTATTATTATTATTATTATTATTATTATTATTATTATTATTATTATTATTATTATTATTATTATTATTATTATTATTATTATTATTATTATTATTATTATTATTATTATTATTATTATTATTATTATTATTATTATTATTATTATTATTATTATTATTATTATTATTATTATTATTATTATTATTATTATTATTATTATTATTATTATTATTATTATTATTATTATTATTATTATTATTATTATTATTATTATTATTATTATTATGATTATTATTATTATTATTATTATTATTATTATTATTATTATTATTATTATTTAAAATATTATCTTTTTTAAGGAATTTTCCTTTTAATATTTCAATATCTTACATTAAAATAAGCTTTTTATTTTCTATATCCTATACTTTATATATATAAGTTTTAAGAATAAAACTTATTAAAATACCCTTTTTATTTCTTAATTTTAATTTTATTTTATATTTATTATTATTATAATATATTATAAAACCTTAAGTTTTTATATTATTTATATAAAGGTTTTTATTATTTTTCTTATTATATAATATTTATAGATTTAAAGTTATATAAAGGGTAATATTATATAAATATATAGCTATTTAAAAGGCTTTTCCTTATAATATATATAATATATTTAAAGCTATTAATAAACTTTAAACCTTATTTATTATAATTAAATTTATTCTTTTTATAAACTTATTAAGCTCTTTTATATATATAAAAATAATATAATAATATATATTATATTTTCTTAATAAAGCTTTAAATCTTTTATTTATATATTTAAATTTATTATTTATAAATATTTTTTTTATTTTTATTGTTTTATTATTTAAAATATTATTTTCCTCTTTATTTATAAAGTCTTTAAAAGCATTTATAGCTTTATCTTTATTTTTAAATAAATATCTATATAAATAATAAGTTTATTTATTAAGAAATAATATATAATATTTATATTTATTAAAAGTAGGTATAAATAAGCTACCTATATTACTATATATCCTTTTAAGTATATTATATTCTTTAATATTTAAACTTTTTTTATTTTATTTAATTATATATTTAACTTATAAATATATATTATATTTAAAAAAATTTAATATTTTAAAAAATATTTTTATATTTATTTTATTTTCTTTTAAAATTTTTATTAAAGGTATTAACCTTATATACCTTAAATAATAATGCTATTTATATATTTCTTAAAAAATATTTATTTTTTTAAACTTAAATATAATTATATTAATTATATTTAAATTCTTTTTATTTATAAAAATCTTTATATAATATAAGCTATTTTTCTTATATTTTATAATTATAAGTTTATATAATTTCTTAAAATATAATTTAATATAATTATTATTTAATTTTATTTTTATTATATAATTTATAATATTATAATTTAAAATATTTATATTTAAAGTAAATATATAATATATATTCTTTATATTTAATTAAAAATTATTTTTAAAGAATAATATAATACTTTCCCTTATATATTTAATATATATAAAGCTTATTTTTCTTTATTTTATTTATTTATTTATTTATTTTATAATAAAAAATAAATATATATTATAAAGATTAATTATATTTATTTTATTATTTATTATAAATTTAATTAAATAATTCTTTTCTTAACTTAAATTATTTATTTTTATATTAATTATTATATATATATAAAGTATATAAATATTATTTACCTTTATAAAATTTAATAAGTTTATTTCTTTAATATTTTTAATTAAATTTAAATTTATAAAAGAACTTTCCTTAGGATTTATAATAATAATAATTTTTTTAAAATTTTCTTCTTATTTCTTTAAATTATCTTTAAAATCTTTAAAATTTATAAAGATTAAAAATAGTTTTTCTTAAAGTTTTTCTTACTTATATCTTAATATATTTAACTTATATATATAAATATTATTTCTTTTATTTTTCTTTATTCTTTAAGAATTTAATACTTTCTTTAAAAAAAGAAAATAATAATTTTCTTATATATAGCCCTATATATTATAATTAAAATATTATTTATATTTAAAAAGATATTTATTTTTCTATTTATTTCCTTTTAATATAAAAGCTTTTATAATAATTTTTTCTTTTCCTTTAAATTTATTTAATAAATTAATAAATAAAGTATTAATTATATAGCTATTTAAATCTTTTTTAAGATTTTAAGTTATATTTTATATAAATCCCTTATAATTTTTATTAAAAGAATTTAAAACTTAAATTATAATAACTTATTTTAAAAAGGCTATATTATTTATAATTAAATCTTTAATTAATTATTTAACTTTATTTAAATATTCTTTTATAATATTAAATTCTTTAAAAATAATATTAAAAAATTCTTTAAGAATTAAATATTTTATAATAAATTTATTAAATTTATATAAATCCTTTAAAATTTCCTAAGCTTTAAAAGCTATATTTTTATTCTTTATATATATAAAAAAACCTTTTTTATATATAAAGATTATAAAAGATTTAACCTTATTATTATTTATAATTAAAATATTAAGAAAATCTTAATTATTTCTAACTACTTTTCTTTTATAAGGAAAGCTATAGCTTTTATATTTTAATATAAGTAATTTTTACTTTTAAAAAGTTAAAGGATATTAAATTTATTAAAAATAATTATAAAGAGAATATAAAGATTAAAGAAATATTAATATTTATTAAAAAAGAATTTAAAGGTATAAAAAGTAGAATTATTTTAATAATTAAATAATTAAAAAATTATAATTAAAAATAATATAATTAAAAAGATTTCTTTAAGGGTTTTTAAATAATATAAGTTTTAAAAAAATTAAATTATTATTAAAGGAGATATAATTAAATATTTTAAATAAATATAAGGGGGTATAATTATTATATTTAATTTATAAAATAAATTTAATAAAATATTATTAAATAAAGAGATTTAATTAATTAAGGGTTTATTAATATACTTAATTAAGTAATTAATAATAAAGTATTTTTTAATAAGTTAATAAAAGTATTATAAAATTAAATTATTAAGATAAGATATAATAATAATAAGGGTAATTATATAATATAAATCTTTTTAAATAAGTAATTAAGGTTTAATTTTATTATTTTAATTAAATAAATATCTAGGCTTATAACTTATAAAAATAAAAGGTTAAATATATATATATTAAGTAGTTTATTTAAAGAAAATAAGGTTTTATAATTATAAATATTTATTAGCTATAATTTTAGCTAACCTTTAATTAATTAAAGAGCTTACTTTTTTACTTAATTTAGCTAATATAGCAGAGATCTTATATTAAGTATTAATTTATATATTATAAGAGTCATGTTTTTACAGCTATAATATCCAAGGAAATACATCTATAGGGTCCTCCAGTCTCTTACCATTTGTTTCCTATGTTCTCAACTGAAGCTCTTGCTCATGTTCTTCATCCGAACCGGTGTGGGTGACCTGGGTTGGGATGACATTGCCCGCTCTTCTCTTTCAAAGGCGACGTGATCATCCGATTTGCCAGAGTGAACCGACTCCCTGTACTGGTCGTACAAGAGGGTGGTCTGAGCCACGAGCTCGAATTCTCTCCTGCCCAGCTGCTTCTGTTTCTTCCTGCCGGGCTCTGCCAGCTCGTCGTCTTCATCATCACCATCATTCTCACTGTCGTAGTGAGCCAGAGAGGAAGCGATGAGGAACGCGTTCCTAATCTGTCTTCCGTTCCACCTTCCGACATGACTGCCCTGGCCGTGACTGCTGTCACGTCGATTGTAGTGATCTTCGGCAAATTGAATGATCTCTTTGTGAAGGACCATGACCTGCTCATTTGGGTCTGGGTTCCTTTGTCGCTCAATGTCTCTGAGGCGTTGGATGTGTTGCTTGAAGATAGCCACGGTCTGCTTCTCGGTTAGATGATCGTAATGAAGATTCAAGTGCACTCTTGACTTGATGGCCTCATCCAATACACCTGCCCGATTAGTTGTGAGAAACATGATCCCGTTGTAGTATTCCAGAACCCTGAGAAAAGCTAGAAGGAATATCAGCATATAACCTAAAGGATCAGAGTGCAAGATTGACACTTACCTGACACTAATGCATTCCGTTTCAAATCATGCCTCTCTCTTTGGGTGATGAAGACATCGGCTTCATCGAGTAAGAGAATACAGCCCCAATAATGTGCCAATCGAAAGATCTCATTCAGAGATTTCTCCAGTGTGTCGGCTGTGTATCCTAGGTCCCCACAGGTGATTGGGAACAGAGGCTTCTTCCATTTGAGAGCGACCGCCTCTGCCGTAGCCGTTTTCCCAACACCTGGCACTCCATGCAGAAGAATGACCACACCTTTCCCCTTGCCTCGAATCAAGTCTTGGGTCTCGATTTCAGTATTTGTCTTCTTCTCTGTCTCGACCTTGTCGAAGTGTGACTTCACCAGCGCAAGTATTAGGCGCTTGTAGTCCTTGTTGATCTCGAGCTTCTCGAAGGCCTTATCGTTGGCCTCAAGATCCGCGCTGCGGACGAAGCGGATATCCAGTTGAACGAACTTGCGTTGGAGCACAGCGTATGCGAAGAAGCGTGTGGGGAGTAAAGCAAGGTATTTCCCCGTTGGGGTCTTTCTTGTATCCCTCTTGAACTGCCCCAAGGGATCTTCCGCCATAAACTTGATCGCTTCAGTCACTTCTGTGGCGTCTACGTAAATGACTCGATCATAATGGTAATGTTTCACGCGTCCTGCTTCATCCCATTCCAGTATGGGCATTTCAGACGGCATCCATGCAGACCAGTCATATTGCTTTGGGTTGAGTCCGGTGGTGTCCGGGTAAACGGTGGGTTTCCAAGCCGGGAATGCGTTGAATGTTTCCTGGAAGTCCACAAGGATATCGCTCTCAATGTGTTCGGGGCTATTTGGCATGCTTTCCGGAGCAATTGTCGTGAGTGGAACCCCGAATGGATTCGGTATCCGTGTCCAGCCACTGTAAAATCCAGAACGCCGTTCAATGAGACTGACATATGTTGCTCCATCTGACTGTGCTTGCGCAAAGATTTGGTCGTCTTCCAAATATGAGACTGGGTACATTGGCAGATCTGTTACTTTCTTTCTGCCAGTAAACGGGATAATATGCCTGTAAATGAAAAATGGTGGCGAATAAGACGTTCCGTCGTATTCGATGAAGTGGAGGAGAAGGTTCCAAGGCCCTTCGTTCGACACTCTGATGGGCGGTTTCGAAAGGGATGTGCGCGTCAGATTGGTTTCAATGACTCGTAGAAATCGATGTGAATGCGGTGATGACCTGAAAAGTTGCCAACTTGAAGCCTCCGGGCTGGAATAGACCAAAGTGCCAGGCTTAAAGAGATGCCACAGATCCTCATAGATGATTGTTTCTGAGAGGGAGGGGGATGGATCAGAGTATCGACGTGAGATAGGCATGATTCGAGTTTCCATGAAGTCCACGAAACACGCCAGCTCATCTTGGGCATTCTGTGTCTCCGCTAGCTTCTGGATCGGATCGTTGGGTTCATGAGCCGGAGTGGTGCGCAAGCCCGCAATATCGGTCAAATCTTTCGAGTCTCCTCCATCATCAACAATATTAGAAGCGAGGCTATTCATATTGGTGAGTTGCTCCTTCACCTCCTCGTGAAGGGAGACTAAGAGTTGAAAAGGCCGAAAAAAGACGACTGGGCGGTCCCAAGCAATGTGTGAATCAGGACCAACTTTTTGTAACGTCTCCAACACAGCCGGGGAGTTGATTCTAATGCGTCGGATCCATTTCTTCTCGCTCTCTTCGGAGGCGGCGTTTTCCTTGCGGTCTAGCACATGACGCGGCTTCCAGTCAATCATTCCGGTCTTCAATTCCTCCACTGTCTCTTTGAAGACTTGGATGTCCTTTTCGAGCGAATCGCCTGCGATGAGAATGTCGACACAATATAACTTATGATTATCTCCTGATTGCCGTGATTGAAATTGCTCGAGGTTGCACTCCCTAATCTCAGGTGTGATGTGTCGAGGAGGCTTCTTGGAATTTTCATCATCGCTTGATACGACTTCGGAGGAACTAGACGACTGGGTTCCTTTCTCCTTTCTTCGTCTGATATATCGTCGACGTCTAGCACGAGACTTGAACTTGGCCCATGAGAACTTCCGTCGATCGTCGGAGTCATGGTCGTAATCACTAGAATCGCTGCTCGAAGTATCCGAGAGACCAAAGAAGTCCTGGACCGTGTTGGCCAGCCCTTGTACCCCACTGCTTATCGTGTGGAGGGAGGTCTTGAGCTCACTCAGCGTTGCTCCATCACTGACACCATAAACGGCTTCGTTCTCTTGCGCGGTGACAGACTGCTCTTTGTCCTCGGGCTCGTCTTGTGTCTCATTTGCTTCCGCGGTCGCAGACTGCACTTTGTCTTCGGGGACGTGCTGTGTCTCTATTTCTTGAGCCGTGGGGGATTTCACTTTTTCTTCGGGGACGTGAGGCGGCTCCCTATGGCTTTCCGACGCAAATTCTGATACGGAGATGGGTTGGTCTTTCGATGTATCTGGATTCGCATTCACCACCTCAGTGGCTTTCGCGGGGTCAGATGGCGGGGTATCCGGTGACATTGTGCTCGAAGTTTTGTCTTTCAACTCTAATCGGTCTAGGACTTGAGGCCTGTAGAACTGATGTGTTCCAGGAGTTGGGCGCTCGGGGTCGTCGGTGTCACGAGGATCGTTCAAAAGCCCTCGAGCTGGCTTGAAAGCTGAAGTTTAGAGGGCAGACAACGAGGATAGCTGACCAAAAGTAGTGTGTACGCGTGATTTATGATACTGCAGGCGAGGTCTATCGTCATTGGATAGTGAGAGGCTGGGAGAAGGGAATTTTCCGTCACACTGAAGTGGGGAGGTGTTGCCGCTGATTGTGCAGGCCCCCAAACCGGCCGCGCCCCATTTCGATTGTCCCGATGCTATACTGCTCCCAATTGGTTGTATGAAATGCTTGTATGCAGTCAGACGGGCGAAGACCCAAATTAGTATTCTGCATGTGCAAACACGCCGTCCTTAGTGAGACTGCATATGCGGACACTAAAATCTATGCGGTTAGATTATCAAGGCGCCCCAGGACGCGCATCTTCCACTCGCCCTGAACCGTCCACACCATGCCACGTAAGACGGTCAATCAGGCTGTGCTGATACCTTCAACTTCGGGGTTCTCGTGGCTTTACCAAGCATCTCCTCATCTGGTGTGAAGGCCGCAGACCAATACTACATGCTTTTCAAGCTCCATTGCGAATAGCCGCCTTTCACATTTGATAACATCAGTATCGAATTCTCCCTCCGATTATCTCAGGACCATGAAATGGGCGCCTCGGACCTTCCTCCTAAAGCGCTCATCGAGCTGATGAAGGATGATCACGAAATAGAGATCTTCGAGGATTTCAAAGTTACATCCGCAAAGAAATTGCACCCAGGATTTACACAAAAGGCCGTCTATGATGACCAACGAGCCGTTTACGCGCCGCTACCATCAACGTTAGTGAAGCCCTATTTGAAAGGTGGAAAGATGCTAACAAAGTCCAAGCATCCTGAGCTCAACATTATCCGAAGCGATGTTGCACACTGACCTCATTGCTGACTTAGAGTACAAGCCACAAGGATGTGGCTGGGAAGATGTCTTCAATTGTATCGCTATAGCCAGGGCGTCATACGATGACAAGGTAAAGGATAACAAAGTCAGAGCCTGGTCACGTAATGCGGATACAACAGTGGACTTTCTGAAGTCACTTGCAGGCATAATACCTGATGAAAAAGGACTGAGTGTATTGCGCCAAGGGCTGGTCATCATCTTCCAGGTAATTCATCAAGCTCTGGCCGGCCGACCGGCACAATGTCTTTGATCACTAATGATTCAAATCAAGGCATGGCAAATACGTATCAAGAACAAAGACGAGATCCTTCGGCAACTTGAGGATCTACCAGTGCTTCTCTCAATCGCAACTGAGAAATGGAAACTCTATTCTCGCGATGAAAATTTGAAGAATGCCGTTCGCAATCTTTACGAAACTGTGCTGGACTCTCTCAGCATTCTAATTCGAATACTACTGCGGAAACAAGAGGGTTCCTGTGAGTCACCAATGGTCTTGTTCGGAGGATGCTGGCTTACTGACATACTTATGACCCAAGTGATCCGAAGGAATATGCATCGCATCCCTGCTGTCGAGTCACAGCGCATAGATGACATAACCAACACTGTGACGAGGGCTAAAGAAGCCCTGGAAGCTTGTGTGAACAGACTCGAGCATGAGAGACAGGCCAAAACTTATGAGACGTCCACCAGTACCCTGTCAGAAGCTAGAGCGATTCGACAAACCATTCACGAACATCACGGCATCATGATGCGGGAAATAAATCACATGGAGGCACGTCTCAGCGAATTACGATTGACAGATGACAACAGAACGAGGGACATACTGAAAGACTGTTTCCGGGAAGTATTGGCATCAAGAATGCAAACGGGACTTTATCGATTGGTTGAAGAGACTGAATACTGCCAAAGTAAGCCTCCACCATACTCTTCGTACCCGAGCACATGTCTGACAATAGTTTCAGGGATAGAAGCTTACAAGACCGTGGAAGCCCCCAGGCCCACGAGAACTGACAAGATACTTATCTCCAAAGACGAATTATTGCTTCACCTCAAGTTAGGCGAAGTCGGCTCCATCGTCGAAGATGTTGACCGAATTCGCCAACAAGGAACCAACGTGGCATCAGAGGGCCGTGAACTTGCTCGGAAGATCATGAACATGGCACAGTTCACCGAATGGGTACAGGAAGATCATTCAAGGCTGCTCCTGGTCGACGGGCATTGCAAGGACCTCGGAAATGGCAAGACCAGTCCACTCTCCGTCCTGTGCGCTTCCCTCGCCTCCAACTTCGCGGAATCCGATTCACTGGTCATTCTGCAATACTACTGCGGTCACCACGGCTTGGGATTCAACGGCCTTCCGGCCGGGCCATTGGGTCTCATCAGAAGCCTAGTCGCTCAGCTGCTGCGAAAACCAGACGATGTTCTGCCTCAAGAACTAGAGATTGACAGAGAACTGTACGACAGAGTAAACCCTAACGATATCGACAATCTTTGCGAGATATTCGGAGTTATATTCTCTCAGATTAACCGGAACAAGATCACCTTGTGCATCATCGATGAGATTGCCGAGTTCGAAGGCGAGCGTGGGGGATGGGCTGATGGCATGAGCTTGGTTGCGTTTCAGCTGAGATGGATGGTCCACCAGTTTCAAGGTCCACAGAGGCTCAAGGTGTTGATGAGCAGCGCGAACAAGTCGGCTGTGGTGTCTCAACTTCTGGGGGATAATGATAAGATCTCTTTTAGGGGTAGTGGGCTGCCCACTCACTCGCCCGGGCGCTTGGTCATGAGCGATAGTGGCTTTTCTTTCCCCTGAACCCTCTGGTAGAATAGCTTCGGACCTAACTGTTCTAAAACCGGACGAAAGGCGCATAAACTTCAGGCACAAAAATGGGACTTCAATTCGTTCTATACCGTCTTGTTTATCATTGAGGTTGAGATTGAAGAACTGCTTTATATTCAAGGCAAGGGGGGTAGCTATAGCAGGATGGAACCGACTTGCCGCGAGACTCGATCAGTCTCGGCTGTGTAGTGCAAATCTCGGCCCGAAGTCACGGCTCAGTAACACCTGCACTACTTTATCAAAACGCGGGATAGGGTTCCGACTGGGAAGGATTTGACAACTGGTTCAACTCCCAATTCAGGGCTTAGTTTTGGGTGTGATTAATTCAGAGATGCATGTACCATATTTGTCCAATATAAACCTGAGATATAGTAAGCATAGATTCAGCGTACATATACATATGATTTGGATCAAAGGGGTTGAGTCAAACCATCCAGATCGTTTGGTTTGCTTTGGTTTCCGACCACGGCTATCTTATCGCTCGGCTTTATTGTGGCTGTATTTTGCTCTACCTGTCCGATCGATTGGACGTACTCTGTGAGACAACAGGTTCGTCGTATAAGGACTGAGACAATACTTTTGTGCAGATAGGGTGAAAACCCGTGTCAAGCATGTCGTCATTGTGATGGAGGAGCTATGAGTTGGTTACGGATGACGACATGACACTGGACTCTACTTGACTACTAATATGAGACGAGTCCCCGAAAGCATCAGTCTTGGAAAACCACTTGCATCAATAGAACACGATTCACTAGAGCTTTCTTATAGACTTGGAGGCATCGACGAGCTACTCTTGCATTATCCCTTGCCCAAGAATTTGCTGAATTGATTCAACATTCGAAACTCACCATGGCGGCAGAGCGTGGAGAATTTAAACCTGTGCCTGAGAAGCAAGCGCAGAGTCTTCCAGGGTAAAGTCGTTCTCCAAAGCATCCAAAGAGAGAAGAGTCTCACTGAGGGGATCAGCACCGGCTGACCCGTTCCCAGTCTCGAAAAAGACCTGAATCCAACTAGCGAGTCGACAAAATTGGAGGGTAAAGATGGCTTCTCGGAATATCTTGCGGCAGGCAAGTTGAAGGGAAACAAAGCCTTGATTACTGGAGGAGAGTAAGTGCTAGCAGACCCTGTACTTTTCAGACTGGCCCTGGGCTCCCTAGACTAGCCCTGTGACGACTGACATCGAGCACACAGCTCCGGAATTGGCCGCTCGGTGGCCGTTCTGTTTGCCCGAGAAGGCTCCGATGTCAGCATCGTCTATCTTCCCGAGGAGCAGGAGGACGCCGAGGAGACCAAAAGGCTCGTGGAGAAGGAAGGGCGCCAGTGCCTCCTGATCCCTGGAAATCTCATGGACAATCAAGTCTGCAAGACTGCTGTCGAAGAGCATGTCAAGACTTTTGGCAAGATCCACGTTCTTGTCAACAATGCGTCAAAACAGATCATGTGTGACAATTTCGCTGAAATCGATCTCAAGAATGTGGAAAGCACATTCCGGAGCAACATACTGCAAATGTTTGCTGTGACGAAATACGCTCTTCCGCACATGGAGAAGGGTGCCTCGTAAGTCCATGCCTGAACTCTTCACAATGCACCTGAACACCAACCCTACCCTGGGATTCATTGCAAGGTTGGCTTGGCACATGTAGCCACCATCCAATACCCTGGTTACATTTATACACCTTCAATCTCGAATGTGAACTTGATCTGTCGAATATGTGTTACATATCTACCGTTGCACCACCACATTCTAACTGCATACAATCTGCGCTAGAATCATCAACACCACCTCCACACAGGCTTTCAAAGGTAGCGCGACGACAGTGGATTATTCATCCACAAAAGGCGCCATAGTCTCATTCACGCGATCTCTGGGGAAACAGCTTATGCCCAAGGGCATCAGAGTCAACGCGGTGGCTCCAGGCCCTGTTCATACCCCTATCCAGGCTGCATCACGGCCGGCGGAGCAAATGGAGGGCTTCGGAAAAGAAGAGTCTGGGATCGGTAGACCTGGTCAGCCGAGCGAGGTTGCACCTAGCTTTGTCTTCTTGGCCAGTAAGGATTCTGAGCTGTACTATGGGCAAGTCCTCAACGCATACCCTCTGGGAGACTGAGGCAAAAGCCGGTGTGCTTGTTGGGAGGTCGTCATGTTCTTGCCAGGTTGCATGGTGTAGATTCATGTGGCTGGGAGAGGCAGTGTGTCTCATTGGATTGGCAAAAGACTCCTTAAGCTGCAAAAGAGTATTATGATAGATGATTTGGAAAAACACCTACCCATAGATCATTGAGATTGTAGAAATATGACAGCATAAAACTACCAGGTACAGTAATACATCACTTAGTTTCTTCACCCATGTGCACCATTTTATTTCTCAAAGCAGCCACTCAAAACGTGTCTGGTCATCAAGTTCCAGAGTTTGATAGATTTCCCACTTACTGCATAGGGCATGACGCAAATATTATCATGCTACTGGACATTCATTCCCATGCATCACGTCTTGGATAATGATGCTGATAATGCGGCAGGACAGACTGGATCTGGTAAACATGAGATTGTTTGTGCTTGAAGTGCCCTGGTGAAGCCATACGTAGGGTGCATAGCCCCATCCCCCCTGTCACTAGTACACCCTATTCACTGGCACACGCTATTCGACCCTCTCTTCACTAGGGCGCCCTCTTCACTGGTGGACCCTATTCACTGCCATAGATGAATAACAACAAGAAATCAGACGAAACGCCGGGCACTGTCACTGTGCACGTCTAGCAACGGCAATAGGTCTCCGCAATATGCTCGGTTTCGGGACGGCCTCGGCGTAGGTTGTCTCCAACTCCCAAGACCCCCTCCCGTAGAGGAACGGTGGTGCTCCTTGGTCGGCTATATGCCCGGGTGTAACTCGAAGGCTAGCAATGCCCGGATACTAAAAAAGTGCCGGCAACTCTCGAAATGGGGAAATTGAAATTCACTGGAAGTCTTCACACAACACAGAAACTGAACCGCATTAAGTACTCATTCCCAGATACAGAGAACAACATGTCTTCAGAACACTCGTCAAAGCCTCTTGCCCATGAAAATGGGGACAATGGTTCTTCAGTACAGTCTCCAACCAAGGCGTTCGCGCATTTCGTGTCTACCTTTGACCCCTCATCCGTCCCCCATGAAGTCACGGAAACTCTAAAGAAGCTGGTCCTCGACTACATCGGCGTGTCCATAGGAGGCGTCAGCTACGCCGACTCAACCCCAGCGTTCCTCGCCGCGCTCAAGAAGCTGAGCGTCGGAGAGTCCGGTAACTCAACTATATTCGGCAACGGCTCCACATTCACCCAGTCAACCGCCTCCCTCCTCAACGGCGCCTTCTCCCACTCCCTCGACTTCGACGACACCTACGCCCCGGGCCCCCTCCACCCAGGCGTCACAGTCATCACCGCCGCCCTCGCTGAGGCGGAGAACAGGCCCGACCTCGCGCGCGGCCACCTCCTCGCCGCCCTCGCGGTGGGGTACGAGACCGTTTGTAGGGTCTCCAAGGCGGCCGGTGTGGGCGGCTACGCGGCGGGATTCCACAACACTGCGACGTGCGGCATCTTCGGCGCCGTGGCGGCAATCTCCAACCTCCGCGGCCTGTCTGCCGCGGAGGTGGAGAACGCGTTCGGGCTGGCGGTGTCGAAGGCTTCGGGCAGCATGCAGTACCTCGAGAATGGGAGCTGGAACAAGCGGCTGCATGCTGGTTTTGCGGCCGCGGATGCGTTGCTCTGCGTCAAGCTGGCGGAGGCCGGGGTCGTTGGTGCCTCTGAGGCCATTGAGGGCCGGAACGGGTTTTTGAACTCGTATGCCGAGGATGCAGACTTTAGTGCCCTTGCTGTGCATGATCTGGGGGAGAGATGGGAGCTGGATGTTACTGCCGTGAAGCCGTTCCCCGCCTGCAGGATGACGCATGGTCAGATTGAGATGGCTGCGGAGATCGGACGTGTGGCAAGAGACGGGGGCAAGGAGGTTGTTCGGATGGTTGTTGGCCTGCCCAAGCCGTGCTTCGGAATCGTTGGCGCCCCGATGCCGAATAAGATCCACCCCGAGACTGTCGTCGATGCCCAGTTCAGCAGCTACTACCAGACTGCTACTTCATATCTCTACGGCCTTGATCTTGGATGGGCGGTGTACGAAAAGAGGAACGATCCTGTCGTGAAGGAGCTGTGCTCAAAGATCACCGTCGAGGTTGACGAGTCACTGAAATCATTTGAAAGCACACTGAAGGTTGAATGGTCGGATGGAAGTAACATTAAGAAAGACTGCATGCTTCCACTTGGGGAGAAGGAGAGGCCCATCGATTGGGAGGGCGTCAAGGCCAAGTTCAAGAGGCTCTCCGTGCCAGTCCTGGGCGAGGACGCGGCTGAAAGGGTTGCAGCTCTGGTGGCCAATTTGGAAGATCTCAATGTCAAGAGCTTGATGGAGATACTTGGTCGGCAGTAAAGAAGGTACATTTGAGGTACTTAAGTAGGAGGAACAGGGAAATCGTCAACATTTCGTACGTATTTAGCTGTCCATCTCAAGGTGTAATGTCTGCTTGTCTCCATTCTATCTTCAAGCAGCCCGATCATCCGCAAATTTCAAGTTCTATCTTATTCCTGTTTCTTCAACCTCTCACTCTTCCCGATCTTCAGTTCGAAAATGCAGTCCAAATCTGGATACACTATCCTCAATTTGATCCCTTTCTCCCGCTCCACACGGGTCGCCAGCGACCAGACCATACCTAGGTATGTTTCGGATCATTGTTTTGGCAGACCGCTCCAATGAATTCATGGTAACTTTTCGTGTCCCAAGTGACGGCATTCGCAAAATCACGAAACATTGGTGACCCGCTGCTGATTTGGACTATCACATTGCCAGGTCGACAATCGCTCATGACGACCCCACGGACATTGATTTCTTGTCCGACTTGACAGCCCGCTGCAACACGTCCTCCCATCTGTCCGCGGTCAAGGGGCTCGAGAGCAGGTCATCGAGGCTGAATCCTTGTATCTGTTCCATGATGACTTCATTGACGCGGAAGAACTTTGCGCTTTTTCTCCCTTCGGTATTGAGATCATCATCCCCCGAGATGACGCAGACGTGGGCAATAAGCTTGGCGATGCTTTGGCCCTAGAGGTTGGCCAGTCTCTCGAAAGCCTTCGTCTCATTTTCAAAGGACCGGAGGGAATCGAATCGTGCTGTAGCGCCCCCTCGTACCTGGCCTTTTGATCTGGTCTCCGTTGTGTGAAGTTCTTTGCCGGAAAGCGGGGAAGCGTGTCATTTTGTTCCTGGTCGGTCCTGATCTCTTCAAACAAATCCTCTGCTTTCCCATCGCAGACGTAACCCTCTGCATTGCTGCAGATGGGCGGCCCAGCGCTTGACCAATGCGCCACGGGACCACACACACTAAAGTTGAGCTGGTAACGCAGAACACTCATTTCCAAGATCCTGAATAACCTCCTTATCAACACCATTCTCTCCATGCACTTATCGAGCCTTGCCTGCTGCTCTGCATCCTTCTGGCATCAAATATCTGTTGCCTCCTCTCTAATAATGTGTTTTGCTTTAGGTCTGCCAAGCAGCAGGCAGCAGGGATTGACAGCACTGCAGTGTATATGCCCCGGTGGCATTACACAGCCCGACTCTATAGCTGTCGTAAGCTCTGCAAAACACTGGGTCTGCCTTGACGTCTGGGAAAGGTTGAAAAGAAGGTCCCTTAGACGTCACCTGGAGCTGAAAGGTACTTCTACGCATCATTTATGCTTAATACAGCGTACGTCTTATGTATGCCTGTTTGATTGCAGAGATGGCAAAACCAGTACTACTACCCCCATTACTCTCAGGCTTTATTTCGAAGAAAGCTTTGCCAAAGTAGTAAATGGTCGAATGTTCTCCCTTCCGCTGCTTCTTCCACGCAGCCCATGTGGCCGCAAGCAACTGGTTGTGGTAGGTTGAAGAGGTAATTCGCGGCAGCCGTGACTTCGTCGCCTCGACTTAGCATGGACATCAGCTTCATCTGACAATGGAGCTGCTTGGACGGATGTTGCCGAAGTGTTGTACGACATGAGATGCAGTCAGCCACAGAAAGGACCCCTGGAGAGTGGCTGTGAGGCTCAGCCGATTTGGACCCAGCCCGTCAAGCCGCGAGTCCTGCGGCTGGATCTTTGCCCATTACTCCTGTGCCATCAACGGAACTACCTGGCTCAGCATGCAGACTCAGCCTGATATCTCCCTCCTAGTCCCTTGCACAGATACGAAAGAACCGCGCGACATTGGAGCACGGAGCATCCAATCCATCATGACATCGTTTGTGACCTGCGGTTATACAGGTTCTACTTGAGGTACGTTACAGGCACCATAGTCATCATGTTTCAGCTATCGCTGAATCCGAGGTCTTCAGTTGACAGCTTGCCGTCCTTCTCGTCATCCCGAGATGAAGTCTAGTCGTCGTACCTGGAGAATTCGCGGCATACCACGCGATTTCGACCGAGACCGGCTGGCTCGAACTCTCCGACATCACTCGGATCTACAATGGCCCAGTGGCGGTAGACTGAAGGGCTTCGAGAACGGTGGAAACGACGTCCAAATTCGTACCCTCGCACCCGATATTCCCCGAGTCGACTACCACGTAGCCACCGTCCGCTTCGACAACCTCCCATCACAACTACATACACTTGGAGCTAGGGGCCAGTTGGTTGTCAATATCAATATAGACCCAGACAACCTACGAGTGGCATATGAATCTGATGGTACGATTGCAGTCGTCATTGATGACCATTTCGATGGCCTCACAACGCTGTATTCGCCCGTCACCGACAAGGAGCATCTGATCGATGTGCTTGCTGTTTCTGGACTAGGCAGCCATCCCTTTGGATCCTTCGTGCACAAGGAGGATGGGAATATGTGGTTGATGGACAATCTTCCCCGAGACATGCCTACCGCCAGAGTTATGGTCTTTGGGTACGAGAGCGGCTTGCCGGATAGTACGAGCCATGTTCAACTTGATGATCTAGCTGGCCAGTTCCAGCTTGATATCAGTCAAATATTGGGATCCGACAAGGGAAGGCCCCTTATTCTCATTGGCCACAGCCTCGGCGGACTACTGGTAAAGCAGGCATTGATTCGAATCGCCGAGCGGGGCTTCGCAGACGGCCATCCTAACCCTCTCGACATTATCACGGGAACACTCCTCTTCGGTACTCCAAATGATGGCTTGGACATCAAATCTCTTGTTCCCATGGTGAAGGATCAGCCAAATCGGTTCCTTCTGGAGTCGCTCAGCTCCAAGAACTCCCAAGTGCTTAGGCGTCAGAGGCAGGAGTTCTCGAAAGTCCTGGAGCGTACAAAGCTGCAGCTATTCTGCTTGTACGAGACAGAACTATCACCAACGGCTACTTGGGTATGTAGACATACCCTGTGCTGCAAAAACTGCCTTCAATGCTAAGTCTATTGCAGGATCCAGCAACCGAAGTATGGAAGATGAAAGGCCCGCTCGAGTTACTCGTCACCCCAGCTTCTGCAACTAGCTGCCTACCTGCTGGTGCTTCTCCGGACTATTCCATATCCCTCCGTCGGAATCACTCAGATCTGGTCAAATTCTCGTCCCACGATACCGAGTACGACAGGGTTGTCTACATTCTCAAGCAGATGAAAGAAAAGTCTACTAAGTCGAAAGAAGATATGAGAACCGTCAAAGAGCAACTCATACATCGACTGTACTTCTCCAAGATCGACGAGCGCCTAACACACCTAGCGCCTGCCCAACGAACGACCTGCCGCTGGTTCCTCGCCGGGTCCAAGTACCGATCTTGGCAAGATGTGGCACAACAATCAGAGCACGGTGGCTTCATTTGGATCAAAGGCAATCCAGGCACGGGAAAGTCAACGTTGATGAAATACCTCTTTGAAGCGACCAAAGCCAAGTCAAGGGACGATCCGTCGCGAATAACGTTGTCATTCTTCTTTCTTGCCCGAGGCACCACGGAGGAGAAGACTACGATGGGTCTTTACCGCTCTCTCATTCACCAACTCTTTAGGATAGCCTCGGATCTCGAAAACAGTCTGGATTGGATGACAGATGATGGTGCCAGAACGATCCATTGGAATGGGTGGTCTGAGGAAGCTTTGAAGCAAACACTGAGGTATGCTGTTCCCAAACTTGGGAATCGGTCTCTGACGATATTTGTTGATGCACTCGATGAGATCGACGAAAACAAGGCCGGTGACATGGTCTCCTTTTTCGAAGAGCTATGCGGCTACGCAACTGAAACGATGGTTCAGGTACAGATCTGCTTTTCTAGTCGATATTATCCGGATGTCGGCATTACGAAGGGCATCGAAGTCATCTTGGAAGACGAGATCGGGCATACAGAGGACATCCAGAAATATATCAAGTTGAGACTGAGATTTGAACCGAAGTCCAAGCACGCCGAGGTACTCCGATCCGAAATCCTGGAAAGGTCTTCCGGAATATTTCTCTGGGTCGTCTTAGTTGTGGAGATTCTCAACAATGACAAATCCATTTCCATCCGGAAGGTACGCGAACGTCTCCAGGAAATCCCACCGAAACTGAACGACCTGTTTCAGATGATACTTACCCGGGATGGAGACAACTTCGAACAGCTGCAGCTTTGTCTCAACTGGATTCTCTTCGCAAGCCGTGCTCTAAAACCCGAGGAGCTCTATTTCGCCATCCAGCTTGGTTCCGACAAGGAGTGTTCGGGCTTTTGGGATCAAGAAGATGTGGAATCAGAGGCCATGAAGACGTTTGTGAGAACTTCTTCCAAAGGCCTGGCTGAAGTGACGCGGAATAAGTACGAGGATTCCGAAGTCCAATTCATCCACGAGTCCGTTCGAGACTTTTTGCTTGGTAAATATGGAAATCTGTGGTCGGGGGCTTCCGAAACTCTTATGGGCCATGGACACAAAGTCTTGCGGGACTGTTGCCTTGCTCAGCTGAATGCTTCGATCAGCCAGCAAGTCGAGATACCAAATCCTTTACCTGAGGCTTCACAGGCAGCACAGCTCCGGAACACTACCAGCTTGAGGTTTCCGTTTCTCAAATACTCTGTTCATAACGTTTTCTATCACTCCAACCTCGCTCAAAGGAATGGAATCGAGCAGGGACACTTTATTTCCGACTTTCCTCTGCAACGATGGATATACATCAACAACGCCCTCGAACGGGATGGCAACCGGCGATATACCGACTCAGTCAGTTTGCTCTACGTCTTTGGGCAGAATAACCTGGCCGACCTGATACGCAACCACTCTCGGAGGAAGTTCTGTTTCCAAATTGAAGCTGACCGTTGTGGTGCACCTATCCTGGCCGCGCTGGCTAACGATAGTCGTGAAGCGGTCCAGTCATTTCTGAGGGCCCAAGCGGAGAACGAGCCACCGACGTCTCCGCTTCACGGGCTCTGTGAACAGTATGAGAAACATGGGAACAAACCGTCCGAGTTCGACCGAAACTTCATTTTCACACAAGATAAAAGTATTTTGGAACATCTTGTCGACTATGATGAGGAAGCTGTTGCCCTAGTTTCTATCTTCAGTTCGCACAACCATGGTGGCCCTGTGATCTCAAGCGAGATTTCATACCGATTGGTGCTATCCCCCGCTGCTTTGCAGGGTCATGAGGCCCTAGTCAGGTTTCTACTCCAAAGAAGTGCCCATGTCGACCAGAAGAGTGAGTGGTTCGATGCGCCGCTGCTACATGCTGCCAGGCAAGGAAATGAAGCTATAGTCCAATTATTGCTCGATAGCGGCGCTAATAGCGGCGCTAATATCCGGACAAGCCACCAAGGGTGTGAGACACCACTATCGAGTGCTGCAAGCAATGGACATGTGGCCGTCATCAAGCTGTTGCTCAAGAAAGGTGCAGATGTCGAGTGGAAGGATCAGAACGGCGAAACGCCGCTGCACCAAGCTGCCAGGTTTGGGGGAGCCTCGCGCGAAGTTGTAGTGAGGCTTCTTCTCGATAAAGGTGCCGACATTGAGTCGAAGGATAAAAATGGCCGGACACCGTTGTCCTGGGCTGTTTCTAGATGTAATTTCGAGATAGGGACCACTAAGTTACTCCTTGAGAAAGGTGCTGATGTTGATTCAAGGGATCAAGATGACCGGACGCCGCTATCCTGGGCTGCTGTAAACCATGAATACGGGGCAAAATCCGCTTTGTTACTGATTGAGAAAGGTGCTGACATTGAGTCGCGGGACAAAGACGGACGGACGCCGTTATCCTGGGCTGCTGCATACGCTGGATCTCAGGCAGCGGTCGCTAGATTACTCCTTGAGAAAGGTGCCGACAGTTGGTCGAGGGATAAGGAGGGTTGGACGCCATTCTCACGGGCATTGTCCAACAAAAGTACCTCGAAGAGTCGTGAAGCGACGATTACACTGCTGCGAGTTTTTGCCTTTCGAGGCCTGCTTCCGAAAACCCTCAAGGAGGTGGCCGTTGACTACACCATCCCTGTTGCAGCTATTTTCACTGGTGCCACGAGGAAATACATCGAAGCTCATTCGGATTTGGATATACTGTACCACGCTACGCGAAACCCAGCAAAGTTAAGCGAGTTGCCGTCCTGGGCACTGGGCTGGGCCGTTCAGGATGTCGACAAATTGATGCCGTCAAATGGCTTTGCGGTGCAGTCTTCTCGTGCCTCCGCCCGTAGCGAGCCCAGTTTTAAGTTTTCCGAGGACGGCACGGTGCTTCGTCTCAAGGGGCGGAAAGTCGGTGAGGTAGGCAGATGTGCCGGAAGCATTTGCCCTGCGGAAAGATTTACGGCATCAGCGGAAAGCCATCGAGGGGACCATCAGGATGTGGATTTTAATGAGGTCATGCGCACGCTCTCGGAATTCATCTTGACCGACGACCCGGACAAAGTGATATCTTCAACGGTCCAGGACAGATACCAAGCATTTCGACGCCTGCTATTGAGGTATGGAAAGGGGGATCGTACACTTTCCTTCGCACTGAGCATGTTCTTCGATCCGAATGCAAACGCCGCCCAGTCGCTTCAAATAGCATGGTTGGCAGAAGCCTCGGGCCGAGAAATCCACATGCACATCAGAAGTGCTCTGTCCGGAGGTCTGTTGTTTCTCACGACGGAAGGCCGTTTCGCGCTGGGCTTTTGTGCCGTCCAGCGAGGAGACTTGATCTGCGTCTTTGCAGGGCTCGGAATGCCGTTCATTGTGCGCCCGGAAGGATCCAGCTTCACCCTCGTGGGCTGTGCATACGTTGATGGTGTCATGGACGGTGAGCTCTGGCCGAATGATGAGGATGGTTTGACAAGATGGGAGATAGTGTAGGGAATTTAGAGACCAACAAATTCGCACTGTGGAACGTCGTCTAGATATATGGTTTGCGTACAGACGACCACACCCTCAAGTCGGTTGGTACTAAAATGTTGAATGCACAAACTCGTACAGCGCATTGCGAGTGTGTAATTTTTGTTCCTGTAGTCGTTTGGTGTAGCGGATGTAAAGTGGTCTCGTTTTTAATCTGTACACATATGCCTCTTAAGCAGTATGCACCAGTCCCTTCATACAGTGATAAACGCTTAAACACCTAGCGTTCAAAAAAGAAATTCCGATAACAGTAGGTTTCGAACACAATTGTAGCTTGTGGCTAAGCAAACAATGACAGCCTTGTGACAGCCGCGTAGTGGATGTAAAGGGTCGAGAATGCGGCGATGTCAAACTGTCTTTACAACTTGAAGTTTTACGCCGGCATGGCCTAGACAAAACTGCCAGGGCGACTGCCCAGATGATGTGTTGGCCACAATTTCTTGCTGAGTACCTAGGTAGCTGACCTGGATGTCTATATGCTGGCGAATGACTAAGAGAATGCGAAAGAGAATGCGATCATATAGTTCGAGATCTGCAAGGTGTGGGGTATTGTTCTGGAATTTCCTCAAACCTGATGGAAACCAACGACTTCAGGAACTCTTTGGCTGGAGCAGCTACGGCGACACCTCATGATCGATCGACGACGATGCAGAGAGAATTCGGCTGTCTAGAACATCTCCCGTATCCCCTGGTATTGTAGACAACGTCTGATGACTATTGGTACGATACGGAAAGAAATAAAGAAGGCTAGGTATTGCGTAACTACCAACTGAGACGAAACGTGTCACGGAAGCATGCTAAGAGCTAGGAAGGGCAATGTATTTTACATGATGCAAAATAGACGTTGGTACTTTTGAAAAGCGGCATGTTGGCGGGGATCTGCATACTGCACTCACGTATTAGTTTAATGTCTCGTGTTTGTCGGTGGGGGTGGTCCCTGTACCTAGGGTTGTAATTAGTTAAATTAGTTTAGTTAATTTTAAAAACTAACTAAATTAGTTTAATTAATTTTAAAAACTAAGTAATTTATTTTAATTAATTTTATTAATTAAAACTAAATTAACTAATTAAAAAACTAATTAAATTAATTAAAAAAACTAAGAAAAAAAGCGGAGCTAATTTAAAATAAAATTTTAAAAATATTAAAATAATTATAAGCCTATTAAATATTAAGAAGAATATTAAAAAAATATTAAAGAATATTAAAAGAATATTAAAAGAATTAAAAAAATTAAATAAAAAAATAAGAAAAGTTATTTCTAGGGTAATTTAAACCCTTAGCTATTAGCATATTATATGATATATAATTATAAGCAAGGAATTTATAATATATTTATATATTATAAGATTTATAAACATTATTATAATTATTATAAATAATTATTATAAATTTTATTAACGCTATATATTATTATATTATATATATTATGAAATTATGAAATATATATAATTTAGCTTTTTTATAAATATATATAATCTATAATATATAGTATATAATATATCTACCCTCCCTCTTTCCCCCCTACCTTTAGTATTACTACTTATATAAATTAATTAATTTCTTAATAAATTTTAATATTAATTATATATAAAATATATTATTTAATTACCCTTTTTCTTTTCTTTATATATATAATATTTAAAAAATAGCTTATCTTTTTAAAAAAATAAATATTTTAATATAAATTAAACTTACCTTATATAAAAATATTAAATACTTATTTATAAAAATATATAAAAAACTTAAATATTTTTTTAAATATATTAATTATGGCAGTTACTCTAGGGTGCAGTCAAATAGTAGGTATAGTGTATGAATTGCTGCTATTCTAGGGGTCCCTAGCAAGGTTTATTAAAGAGCACTACGTGCCTTATCTAATTAGTATATGACCCGTGGGGCCTATGCACCCTGTTAACAATACCTATAATGCATTGCCCTTATAATAGCTATTATAAGTACTAAGTATTAAAAAAAGATATAATATCCTTATTATTAACACTCTTAGATATATTAGGAATATTATATAGGTAAAGGTATTGAAGTTATTTTATTAACTTATTTTTATAGCCTTTTTTATTTTCTTAGAATATTCTCCTTTATTATAATATTAGGATATATAGCTTTATATACATTAATTAATTCCTAATAATTAATTAATTCATAAAGCGACTTCTATTTATTATATTAAGCTAATTAATTCTTTTAATATATAAAGTATCTTAGTATATCTCCTTCTCCTTAGCGCTTAATCTTTTTATCTAATATATATTTAACTTTATATTTCTCTTTAAAAGCTAAGCTATTAGTAAGTTTATTATTCTCCGCATAATGATATATTAGGCTAGGTTCTGATAGCTTATAATTAAATAAATTATCTTTAATATAATACTAGCTAAGGTATTATATACTTATTATAAGGTAAATTTATATATCCTTATCTTAATTACTAATCTTAAAATCAAGTTTATAAGCTAAAGGTAATACTTTATATATAATAATAAATAAACCCTTTTATAATAGTTAAATCTTATTATTCTATTAAAAGAGAGGCTTATAAGCTTTACTTATATAAAGCTATACCTTATTACTAACTTTAAATTATTTTTAATAATAAGCGGCATTATATAATCTCTTAGATTCTAATGCTATAATATTTATAACTAATTAAGTATCTTTTTATAAATACTTTTATATGAATTTAATATTTAATAGCTTTTAGGTAATATTAATAAGTTGCTTAAAAAAGGATAGGATCTTAAATTTAAATAAAAACTTATAAGGATTAGCATTAATTAAATGCTGATAAGCTTTATTTAAGTTTTATTATAAAACAAGTAAAATATTAACTTATAGTTTATTAGGGTATTCTGCTATATAATAATAAATAGCTATTTTTATATCTTAGTTTTTTCGTTTAAAAGCGCTATTAAATTATAGATAATATACTATAGTTATAAGTAATTAAGTGCTAAAGCTTTTCTATAAATCTATTTAGAATTAGGAGGTGAATTTGGTATCTTAATTAGAGATAATGGTATATAGGTAAGCTTAATTATTTAAAAGTAATTACCTTCTTAGTATTACGCCTTATTGCTTTAATATATACTTTGTGTGCCCTGGAATTAATAGTATTTGCTTAGAGGTTTTATATATAATAAGTATTAGAGTGTTGAAGGAATTGAAATCCCTTAGCTACTAAGGTATATTTATTAAGGGCATAATAGGTAATCTTATAATAAAGTTAATAAAAATGGTATATATTAGCTTAATTAGAGCCTGGATTAGCTAAAGGCTTTCAATTAGTTTTTAATTATTTTTCTTTTGCGCTTTATATTAATAATAATAATATATATATTGCATAATATAATGCCTTTTTCTTAGGAAGTATATATTATTAAGCGCCTTAGCTATATGATCTCTTTTAAAGTAGTGCTTATTATTATATATATTATATAGAAACTCCTGAATTAATACTTATGGAATTATTAATCGCTCCTTACTATTATTATTTATATTATATAGCAGCTATTTATATAAGTAGAATAAATAGCCAGGCTTAAAAGTAGAGACGATATTCCTATTATGACGCTACATGATAAGCTTACAACTCGTAATATTCAGCATATATAATGCCTTAATGATCTTGCTATAAATAGATAAGGCCTTATATATATCTACAAAGTATATATGCATTTATAAAAATATAATAGCTTTTAAAAGGAATAAGATTAAGTTATTCTCTTTATTATTCTAATAATTATAAGCTTATAGGTTATTTAAGATAATGTTTAATATGTTAAGACCCTCTTATTATTTAATTACTTCATTACCTTTTACCATTAATTATAATAAGATATTAGGGATGAAGTTTAATTGGCCTATTATATAATAGATATTAAATTAATATTCTGCTAAATAAATTAAAGCATTAATAAGATATTAATTGGTATAATTTATTAAAAAGGTGTTTAGATAAATGCTATTAAGAATGCCCTTTATAATATCATGATTTATTAAGATGATTGAAGGCTTATGATAATTAGAGAGAATTATAATATATAATTGCTTCGTAGCTTATATTAAGTAAGCAACCTCTTACTTAAAAGGCTTATAATTAGTTTCTACCTTAATGAAGTAATAATTAAGGAAGGTTATAAGTAGAATTACCTAAGCTAGAATATGTTTACTTAGTTCCTATATAAACTCCTCCTTAAATTAAAAGGCTATTATATTAAAGCTATATTATAAGCAACCATTTACTTATAAGAATAATTTCTTATAAGGATCTATATAAAAGATTCACATCTCTTAATAAATAAAGGTCTAGAGAGTCTTAAAGCTCTTAATCTCCTTAAGTATTGGCTTATAATATATATAATAAGTATATATTTAATGCTTGCCCTTGTTATTAACGATAACTTATCTTATTTAGCGACCCTTAATTAATAAAGCTACCTTATAACATTATAGCGGCTTAGATATTTAAGCATAGTATAGGATTATTATATAAAGGAAATTAATAACGCCTAGGTATATCTTAAGGTCCTTAAGTAATACTAGAAACTTAAGCTTTTAAAAGGCCTTAGTCCTCTCTTTAATTATTATCTATCTTAAAGCATTAATATAAAAACTAAGCAATTCCATTAAAGGGTAGCTAATATATGATTTAGTAGGAGAGAGCGAAACTTCACATTAATTAAAAAGCATTAATATCTACTTTAAATAAGTTATATACTCTTTATATATATTAAAGAAGATTATAATATTATTAATAAAAGTATAGTAAAAGTTATAATATTTATAAAGTAAGCAATTTATAAAACGTTATATATAAGTAAGCAAGTTTTAAAACCCTATTAAGACTATATAAGAGCGTTTTAAATTATAATAATTTATAATTATAAAGTAATCTTAATAAGCTAAGTAAATTAAGAATTAAAAGAAGAAAGTAATAATATTAATAATTATAATATATTACTTATTATAAATAGATTTAATAATATTTTTTTAAAGTAATAGCGAATAGTTATTTAGGACTACCTACTTATTAAAAGGTTAAAGGTTAACGATAATTTATCTCTTCTTAATGTTATAAACATTATATTAAATTATAAAGATAGATATAGTGAAAGGATAGATATTATTAATAAAGTTTAATTATCTACCTTTTTAAAGATTATTATAAACTTAATTAATAAACTTTTTATCTTACTAAGTTATTAAATAGTAAGGGTAATTAAGTTTAGCTTATTACTAGCTATTAAATAAAGACATCTTTATTATTTACTCCTTAGGTATATTAATTAAAGCCTTATATTCCTATATATTTAAAAACTTCTTAATAACTTTTTATAATTAGCAAGCTTTTTCTGGGTTAATAATATAAATATAAATACTATCCTTAGTAATAATACTCGCGATATTATTAAGTACTTTAAGGCCTATGAAATTATAAAGCAGTATTAAATAACTACGATTTACCTTTTTAATATCTTTTATAAAGAAACCTAGATTTAGATCTTTTATAATACCCTTACTTTTAATTATATAATAGATAGTATTAGAAAATAATATTAATAATAATGCTTTATTAAAGAAAGCATTTAAAGGTTTTATATTAATATCCTTATCCTTAGCTATATAAATTAAGTTAATTAAGATATTAAATTTATAGTTTATTGCTAATTAATTTTTTAAAAGTATTAAACTTAGGGTTAAGTTAGGCTGTATTCCTTTAATAGTAAGGTTTATAATAGATATAGTGATGAGAGTAGTTGTATTAATGGCTACTACTATTCTTAAAGCTTTAATTACTTTAGTAAATAAAGCTATAAAATAGGCTAAATCCTTATATTTATAGATAATACTTAACTATATATAATAATTAACCTTGATTATTATATTAATGTTATTATATAGGATTATTAGATAAGGACTCTTTAAGTTTATTAATATATTTATTATTAGTAGGTAAGTAGAAGTGAATATGAAGGAATGTCTTACTGGTAAGTTGGTATATTATATTATAGCTTAAGCAAACTATTTTAGTATAAGTATATAGGCTCCCTTTAAGATAACCTTATATATAATTAGGTTAAGCGCTTATTTTTTAATAATAAAAGGGATAATGAAGTTGTATTGCTTAAGATATATAATAATATTATTAAAATATTAAATGCTAGCTTATTAAGGATAAAGCTAATCATTGCTAAGTAATATATTTATAGGTAGATTGTTAATGATTTAAGTAGTTGCGGTTTAATAAAGAAGATTAGGGCTGCTATTAGCTTAGTTACTATATATTAAGAATGATTATTATATAAGCTCCGCTAACTTAATAAAACCTTTATTAATATTTTTAATAATATGAGTATTATATTTAGTAATAGTTATATTATTAAAGTATTATAGGAATTTGCGATTTATTAAGTTATAATTTATATTAATATTAATATATATTTAAAGGTTAGGATTATTTAGCTTAGCTTAAATATTGATTTATAAATAAATATAACCTTTAATAAGGGTATTCTTAGTTAATTAAGGCTAAACCTCTTTAATAATATTATCCTTAATATATTAGATAGGAATAATATAAATATAAAAAGCTCTTATTGATTAGCTAAAGTATAAATAATTATAGCTAGCTTTAATATATATATTCTATTTAATATACTTAATTAAGTATTTGAATATTTAATTTTAAGAGTGAAAAGTATAATTATAAAAGTTATAAGTCTTACTATTCTCCTTTATAATAATATTAATAAATAAGCGATGATTAAGACTTAGGGACTTTAAGGAAAGGGATGCTAATAAGATATTTTAAGGGCTATCTACTTAATATATATATTTTGGCGAAGGAAAGGATAATGAAGTATGTAGCTTTTTGCGATCGGTCTGCTTATTATCGCTAATTATATTATATACCTTCCTTTTATTATTAAGACTTAGTGGTTAATTCTATTTCCTCTTAGTGCCCTTATAATTATCTTTAAGCTTATTATTTTTATATTTTTTAGTATTATGATTATTACGATTATAGCGATTGGAATGGCGTTGGTTATTATTATATAAATATGATTGATTATTATAGTGAGAAGATGGTTGAGAGAAGTTATATTAAGAGGAAGTTTAATTATAGCTATAGTAATCATTTTAGCTATAGCGGTTATCTTGATTATATTAATTATTATAATTATTATATTAGGATTGTATAGGCTTATTTTAAGTATCTTATAAATTATAGTAATATATTAGTGATTAATTGATTTAACCTTTAGCTTATGCTTTTTTATAATATTTTAAATAGCGGCGATTAGCTATATTAATTAAAATACTTTTTGCTTTCTTAATATCCTTTATATATTTCTTTAATGATTTGTATTTATGAGGGGGCTTGAGGTGAGTTTAGATTTGCTTATTTATCTTGTTTTAAATGTTGTTAATTGCTTTCTTTTAATTAAAGTTTTCTTAGTTAAGGATATTTATAGCTTTAGCGTAATATAGGTTTTTTTAGATAAATTTTTAAAGGATGAATTTATCTTTAGTAATATCTTATAGTATTAGGAAGTCCTTATGGAACTTGTAAGTAGCTTAAGTAAGCTTTATTAAGAAATGCTAAGTAAGCTTTTTTGTGATTTTATTATATCCCTCTTTATAAAGCTTATAATAAGCTAAGTTAGTTATTTTACTATTTTATTAATAGATTGCTGCGCCTTAAAATAAGGTAAGGAATATTTATAAAATCTCTCTCTTAACTTCTTTTAAGTTATTTAGATTTATGAAAGAATCTAAGTGATTAATAAAGCTTTATATATTTATAAAGATTAGATCTTTGCTAATTATAATTATATTAATATTATTAGGATTATTATATTTTAAGTTAAAGATTTTAATTTCTTCCCTTTTAAGTTTAATTTAAGAGAAAGAAGTAAGTTTTATTTTTATTAAAAAGAAAGTATTATGATATTAGTCGTAAGGATTTAAGTTTAAATTTAGATTTAGATTTAGGTTATTATTAGGTGATAGATTATGTTGGCTATGATTATTGTTGTTAGAGGAATTAGGGTTATCTGAATCTAAGTTATTAGGATTACTGCCTAGAGCTCCTGCTCCTTATCTTTTATTATTATTATTGCCTCCTTATCTACTATTCCCTTTATTACTTTTATTACTAATGGGAGGCTTTTTGCAGCTATATAAGGGTTGTATTTTTAAGGTTTAAGGATTATTAAGGGTATTGCTTATCTTAAAGCGTAGATTGGAAGCATTATTAACTTTATTAATATTTAGATTTAGGCTGTTAAGTAATGCCTTAAGTATTCTATTTATATTATTTATCTTATTATTAGCTTTTTATATTGCTATTAAGGCTTAGTCGCTAGTTTGCTAAGTGTTTATAATGCTTACTGCTAACTTAATAGCCTTTTCTTTAAGGTAATGAATATACCTTTTAAAAATATTATTATTTAAGAAGGATTATAGCTCTTTAGGTAAAGGTAGATATAGCTTAGCCTTTATAGTTACGCTTTTATATCTAAAGGCTTCGCTAGCTTCACTTCTTACTATATTAATAAGTAGGTCGCCCTCTTAAAAAGAATTATTATTAGTAAAGGCCCCTAGGGGCTTTATACTATCAGATATATAGTATACTAGTTAGCCTAGTTAAGCTATTAGGCTTTGCATTAAGTTTTATAAGTTCTTCTTAGTAAGTAAGGGTGGTCTTAATAGCTATATCATTATATTTTAAAATAAACGCTAAATATTATAAGAGAAAAATATAAATAATAGAATTAGGTAATAAAGTAATATAAGGAAAATAGCTTCAACTTCCTAAATAGGCATAAAGTAGCTAAGGCAACTTATAGCATCTATAATAAGAAGATTATTTAAAATTAAAGTAATATTATAAAGGCAGCTACTATAATTACCTAATTATAAAGAAGATTATTACTTAATTAAGATTTAGCTTATTTGCATAAATAGTTATAAAGTAAAGTAAAGTAAAATAATATATTATTAATATACTATCTTAAGTAGGCATAACATAAGGTTGCGTTATTTTAAGAGAAGTCCTAGGCGGGCATATCTCTTATTATAACATGGTTAGAAACTATTATTAATAGTAGTTAAAGTAATATTTAGGAATTAAAGATTACATTATAAAGCGAAATTAATATTACAATAAAGCTTTACTTAAATTAACCTATTCTTAAAAGTCTAATAATATTAGTCAGTCTCAATCTTATCCTCATAATTTAATCACTTGCACATTATATCCTTTGCATTAAAAAGGCGTTAAATGATTAAAAGAAATCCTCTTTACAATATAAAGTTATAGCTATTACTTATAGCGATTACTTTAGAGTATAGTTAAATGATAGATATAGTATGTAAATTACTACTATTCTAAGGGTCTCTGGCAGGGTTTATTAAAGGGCATTGCGTGCCTTATCTAATCAGCACGTGACCCATAGGGCCTATGCGCCCTGCCGGCAATACCTACAATGCATTGCCCCTATGGCGGCTGCCACATTAATATTATTTAAATATTTATATTTAATTATTAAAAATATTAAATATACCTTTTTATTATATTTAATAAAATTTATATATTTTTATAAATATTTTAATTTTAAAAGCAGCTATAAAGCTTATTTAAGCCTATTTACCCCTATAAATATTTTAACTTTAAAAGTAGCTATAAGGCTTATTTAAGCCTATTTACCCCTATAAATATATTAATTTTAAAAATAGCTATAAGGCTTATTTAAGCTTATTTGCCCTTATAAATATACTAACTTTAAAAATAGCTATAAGGCTTATTTAGGCTTATTTATCCTTATAAATACACTAACTTTAAAAACAGCTATAAGGCTTATTTAAGCTTATTTACCCTTATAAATACTTATTTATTATATATAAATTTAAATATTATATATTTATATTAAATCTTTTTAAATTTATAAAATAAAAAAAGCCCTTTAAGATAACTATTTATCTAAATTAAATAGTTTTAAAAGCTAAGATTTTATTATAAGGAATATATATATTATTTAATTTAATATTATATATATTTAAATAATTATATAATAAATATATAAGAATTATCCTTAAATTAAGTTATATTTATATATATATTAATATTATTTAAAAATAATTTAATTTATTTATAAAAAATAATATTATATATTTCTTTAAATAAATATTTAACCTATTTAAAGGAATAAATTAATTAATTTAAGGGAATAAATTATCTATTTTTTTTTATCTTTAATATATATAAACCTCTTTTTTTTTTTTTCCTCTCTTTCTTTTTCTTTCTTTTATTATTATTTTATTATTACTAAGAAAATTACTTATACCTTATTATTTATACCTTAATATAAAGAATTCTTTTATTTTTAAATATTTAAAATATTTAAAATATCTTTTTTCCCCTTATCTTCTAAAAATTCTTCTTTAATAAATCTATTTTTTATAAATAAATTTATAACCTTTATTAAAAATAATATTTCTTTTTTTAAAGATACCTTATAAATATCTTAAAATAATAAATATAATTCTCTTAATTATTAACTTCCTCCTTTTAAATAAATAAAAATTTATATTTTTAAATATAAATTATTTATTTAAACCCTGCTTTTTATTAAAGGAAATCACCTTAAAAAAATTATAATTAAATATAATAAATAAATTATATATTTATCTTTTTAAAATATAATCTAATATAAATAAAATATATTATTATATATTTTATTTATATTTAATTATATATTATATTAAACTATAATTAGCTAAATATAATATATAGCTATATTTTAAATTAATATTAATAATAAAAATATATTTAATAATATTCTTTAAAAATACCTTAATTATATAATTAATATATAATATATAATTTTAAAAAGATATTATATTTCTTTTAAATATAATAATAACTTACTTAGTTTTTTAATTAATAAATTAATAATTACTATTATTTATAAGAAAATACTTTAAAAGGATTTTAAGCCTTTAATTATTAATAATATTATAAATATAAACACCTAGATATTACTTATAATAAAATATTAAAGGTAAATAAAAATAAAAATAAATTTTTATTAAATAATAATATTTTAAAAATTAAAATTTAATTAATTATTTTAAGGCTAAATATTATAACCTTCTCTTTAAATTTCTTCGCCCTTTTATAAAAAAAAATAAAAGTTAAATTTATAAAAATAAATATTTATAAAAAGATTTTAAATTTTATTATTAAAAATAATTTAGCTTTTAATATTTTAAATTCTAAATCTTTTTAAGATTTATTATTATATTTAAATTTATATATATTTCTTTTCTTTTAATAAAAAGAAATAAATTAATATTATTTTAAAACTGCTCTTAAAATAAATTATATTAAAATTAAAAGTATTTTAAATAATACTTTTAATTTTAATTTAATTTATTTAAATTTAAATTTAAAAGAAAATATTATTAATAATAATAAATTTTCTTTTAATTTTAATATTTAAACTTTTAATTTTAATATAGCTTATATAGAAGTAATTATCTCTTATATTAATTTTAAATTTTAATTAATTTATAAATTAATTAAATTTAAAGAATTAAAAGAAAGATATATTAAAATAATTCTTTTTAAAAAGTTTTTAAAATTTATTAAATATTATTTAAATATAATATATAATAGTATTTTTAGGTATTTAATTCTTTTTATATTTTAAATATTAATAATTAATATTTTATTATAGCTTTATAAAAGATAATATATTAAATAATAATACCTTTTTAATAGCTTTTAAAGATAAATTTAATTTTAAATTAAATAAGCTATTTAAAAACGATATTCGGTATATAATATATATTATTAATTTAATAATGTAAAATATTTTAAAAGAATTTACTTTAAATTTATAAATTAAAGAATTCTTAAAAAAATATTTATAGGATATAAATATAGCTATATTTATAGATAATATTATTAAAAATAATAAGTTATTACTTTTTTTAAATATCTTTATATTATTATATATATATTAATTTCTATTAAATCTTATTATTTATTTAAGATAAATAATAATATTAACTCGATATAATATTAAGATTAATAGTTTATTATTTAAGGGTATTAAAAAAGCTATATGAGAAGAAGCCTTATTAAAAGGTTATAAAATAATTTATATTCTACTTAATATTTATTTTCTTTTTTTTAAAAATTATTAATAAATATTTATTAATATATTTTTAAATACTTTTATGTATTAAAACTCTATATATAATATATTAAAGATTTTTTTAAAATTAAAAGAACCTTTAAATTATATTAATAGAAATACTTTTAATAAGGAATATAAAGATATATTCTTTAATTTATTAAAAATATTTATTTTAAGGTAAATTATAAAAACTTTTAAAATCTTTTTTAAGCCTTTTATTAAGTTATAAAGATAGTTATATATAACTATTTTTAAAGATTTATTATATATATATTATATATATAAAAACCTTAATAACTTAATAAAAAAATATAAAAAAAAAAGAGTAATAAATCCTAAATTTATAAGTTTTCTTATTTTCTATTTATTTATTAATTTAATAACTAATTATATATATAGGAGCAATATTTATTTAATTTTATTAAAGCTATTTAAATTAGTATTAAAAAATTAGAAAAATATTTCCCTTGAAAGATAATTAAAGAAAGATTAAAAGATTATAAATCTTTTATTATTTCTTTAATTCTCAACCTTAGGTTTAAAATAAGCCATTTTCAGCTTAATAATTTATTATATTTTTATTTAAATATAGAAGTAGATATAAAAGCTCTTTTTAAAGCTAAATATTTTAAATAAATATTTTTTTTAAAAAAAAAGATTTATATTATATATAATTTTATTAATAAATAATAAGCTTAAATTAAAGCTTTTTAGCTTATTAAAAGATAATATATATAATTCTTTTCCTAAAAACTCCCCTTAGGATATCTTTAATTTTAAAAATAAATTATTTTTTAATTTATTTATAAATAATAAGGAAGAATATATACTTTATTTTTAAAAACCTCTCTTTAATTATAAGGTAATTCTTTTTTTAATATTTAATATTAATTAAATTTATTAATTAATAATATTTAGCTTAAATTATTAAATTATTAAAAAAATAATAAACTTTAATATTTAATATTAAATTTATTAACTTAAAGATATCTTACTATTTTAGCTACTTTTATTATAATAAAAAAAATATTTTCTATTATTAATAATATTATTATTAAATTAAGGGTTAATTTTAATTTAAATATAATAATAAAAATAATATTATTAAAAAATTAAAGATTTAATAATATTTAAAAGCTAAAGAAAAAGTTATTAAATTTAAAGGAAATAATAAAGGAATAGTTTTTATAATTTATTTTATAAATAAAATAAAAATATATAAATATTAATAACTACTTTAAAATTATATAGCTATTAAAGGAATAAATAAAACAAATATATAACGAAATATATACTTTACTCTTAAAATAGCTTATAATTAAAGCATTACACTAATAAATTAATAAATAACCCTACTCCCTAGAATTTAAATAATATAATAAAACCTAAATTATTAAGTTTTAAAATATCCCCTAAGGCCCTTAATAACTATAAATTAATATAATATTAATTATAACTTTTTAAAGAAAATAAACTAATCTTTTTCTAATAATAACCTAAGTAATTACTATAATCACACACTTTATTACTAAATTATAATAACTACTTATTAAAAAAAAAAAAAGAATTTATAAACTATATTTAATATCTAAAGAAAAGGGAAAATATATTTAATATTATTAAAGAAAAATTTATTTATTAAGAATATTTTATATATTAATAATCTTTAAATTATATTATATTTAATAAAGCTTAAAATAATTATTAAATATTATTATAAAAAGAAATATAAAATTATAAAATTTTATTATTATTATTAATATATAAGTTATATAAGCTTATTAAGCAACCCCACTCTTTTTAAGGGTATAAATTCAAGTTTAAATATATATATTATTATATTTATTATTATTAAATACTATAAAATTCTACCTTTAAAACTATATATTTTTTATATATATAACATTATTATTAAATATAATAAAAATCTTTTAAATTCTTATTTATATTTATTAAAAAGCTTTTTTTTTCTTTTTTCCTTTTTTTTCTTTTATTTTATTATTATTATTATAATATTTATAAATATTAAGATTATTATATTAAATAATAAATATATATTTTATAAGCTTATAAAGCTTAAAATACTTTATAAAACTTATATAATTACTCTTTTTATAAAATTAATAAGCATTAAAATAAATATATTAAATAATTATTATTTTTATAAGGCTTATAAGGGCTAGAAATGCCTTATAACTCTTAAATAATTATTATTTTTATAAGGCTTATAATAATTAAAATATATATAATAAGTTATATTTTAATAAATATAAAGAATTATATAAAAGTATTAAAAGGAATTTAATTATAATTTCTTTTTAATAAAAATACCTTTATTATATATATAAAAAATTTATTATTATTTTAAAACTACTTTTTAAATAGGTTTATATTTATTATTTAAAATAAATTTAACTTATATTATAATAATTTTTTTTAAAAAAGATAAGCTATTTTATAAATATTATATATAAATAAATTAGAAAAAGAGTAATTAAATATAATATATTAATATTATTAAAAATTAAATTTAAAACTATTATAATAAAGAAATATTTATTTAAATATTTTTTATATATATATTATATTAATTATTTAAAAAAGGAATTATTTCCTTATTATATCTATTTAAATAAATAAATTATAAAGTATTATACCCCTTAATAATATTTTATTTCTTAATATATTTAAACAGATTTTTAAGAAATAATTCAACGTTATTAACCATTAAGCTATAACGGGGGTTTAGGTCAATATATTATTAAAAAAAGCAAAACTTATATACTTTTAAAATAATATAATAATTATTAAATTATTGAATTATTTAATTATTTAATTATTTAATTATTTAATTATTTAATTATTTAATATAATAATTATTAAATTATTGAATTATTTAATTATTTAATTATTTAATTATTTAATTATTTAATTATTTAATTATTTAATTATTTAATTATTTAATTATTTAATTATTTAATTAAAATATAATATTTATTTTATATATAAATATATAAATAAAGCATTAAATTATTTTAAATTCTTTATTTATTTATAATATTATAAATAATAACCTTTAATTTTATAAGGCTTATAAAAAAATAAAATACCTTATAATTCTTATAAAATAAGGTTTTTTATAAAGCTTATTTATAAATATATATATATAAAAAGTTATAATTATTAATATATATATATATTAATATTTAAATATAAATATATAAAAATTATTATTATAACCTTTCTTTTTATTATTTATTTATATATAAAATTTCAGTAATTATTATAACCCTTTTTATTTATTATTTATTTATATATAAAATTATAATAATTATAAATTTAAATAAATTCTTTATATAAATAATATTTTAATTTTTTAAATAAGGTATATATATCTTTTAGAATTAACATTTTTCAAGCAGCGACATTTAAGTGCCATTAAAAGTCCTATAATTCAATAATTAAAATATTAGCTATTAAAGCTAGAGGCCTAGATTCGATTCCTAATAGGATTCTTGGTAAGCTTAAGCATTATTGCTTTTTATTTTTTTTATTTATTTATTTATTTATTTATTTATTTATTTATTTATTTATTTATTTATTTATTTATTTATTTATTTATTTATTTATTTATTTATTTATTTATTTATTTATTTATTTATTTATTTATTTATTTATTTATTTATTTATTTATTTATTTATTTATTTATTTATTTATTTATTTATTTATTTATTTATTTATTTATTTATTTATTTATTTATTTATTTATTTATTTATTTATTTATTTATTTATTTATTTATTTATTTATTTATTTATTTATTTATTTATTTATTTATTTATTTATTTATTTATTTATTTATTTATTTATTTATTTATTTATTTATTTATTTATTTATTTATTTATTTATTTATTTATTTATTTTCTTAATCTTTTTAATTAATTTAGTTAGTTTTTAGTTTTTTTAATTTTAGTTAATTTTAAAAACTAAAACTAATATTAGTTTTTAATTAATCTTATTAACTAAGACTAAATTAATTAACTAAAAAAACTAACTAAATTAACTAAAACTAAGAAACTAATTTATAACCCTGCCTGTACCCGCTCGCATTCTTTTTCGCATTCTCTTATGTATGCGGGGCCTCCCCCAATGCTCCTGTGATCTCCTTTACCGCTGAAAGTTCCTCCCACACAACGGTCTGTCCAAACGAGAAACCATTTCCTTTCGAGCGCATAGAATTCCCAGGTCTTCAGATTGCCTGGCCAAGGAGTGATGGAGACGTCCCGACGCATTACTAGGGTCGGACACCGGAAGTCACGTAATGGCTGTACTAGGTGCAAGGCGAGGCGTGTCAAGGTGCGCGTGACGTGAGCGCAACAACCTTTTCCCTGGTCGAAATATCTAACACGGGTTGCCTCTCTAGTGCAACGAAACTGCTCCATGCTATAATTGCGCCCGGCATGGGGTTCAGTGTAGTCTCAGCCGCGCAATCAGGCAATCACCTTCTCGAGGTTCCACAGCTCCTTATAGAACCCTGGATGCTGTAAATTCCGAACGGCCAGCGCAAGCCAGCGCAGTCCAAAATTCAGATTCCTCGGTCCGCTCTGCGATATTGGAAATACAGGAGATAAGCAGCGCATCCATATTGCGCTTGAAGATCAATGAGGCTAGGCAATTGATGTTGGAGGTGTCTGAAAGCCTTGATTCCTCCAAAACGGCCTCGGATGTCAATGCCTCTGCGACGACTGACAGCCCAGAAAACAACCACAGAAACGAGATTGATAACTGGAGCGCCCGGGATCAGATGCAGAGCTTGCGCCTTTTGCACCATTACTATACATCAGCATACAGCCTACTAGCGCATGAGCCTGCCACTGCAGAGCTGTGGCGGACCACAGTGCCAGAGATTGGCTTTGACCACGTGCGCTCCCAAGTACTGAAAGAGAGTTCATGTAGTTATGTGCTAATACCCACGGCAGGAATACCTGATGCATGGCATTTTGGCGCTTTCTGCTCTTCACTACGCTCACACCAACACCGCCCAGACCAACACCGCGCAGCGTCAGCACTACATGCTTGTCTCTGCTCACTATCAACAGCTTGCCTTGAAGTTCTTCTCCGGTAGCATCCACGCTATAAACAACGATAATTGCGAGGCATATTTTCTTCTCTCTTGTATCATATTCCTCCTATTCACTTTCTCCATTGGCCATGCGGATAACAGCGGAGAGAAGCCGAGTCCTGATACGGTGACACAGTCATTTGTATTACTGCAAGGAGCTAGAGATGTGCTCAACAGTCAGTCTTTACAAAGGTGGGCGGTTGGAAATTCACTAGCAGTACTGCTATCCCCTCGGCCTTGGTATCCAAGCAACCACGAGGTGCCTACTCGGCTACAAACACGCATAATCCGAGTGCGGCAGCTTGCGATGGAGCATTCATGCTTCTACGACGATGAGGAATTGAAATCAAACTATCTAGATGCCATTGATCTGCTGCAGACTACCTCCTCCTGGGCAGATCCTGCCACGCCGGAAGGCAGGCGGAGAATATGGTACTGGCCTATCAACTTATCACAGGCATTCCTCCATTCTCTCCGGACGGGGCGGCAGCTGGCTCTCATGATCTTGTCTCTTTTCGCAGAACTTGTCGGGCCTTATGAAGCAGGGAATTGGCTACTGCAAGGCTGGAGCAACAGCGTGCTGAGGATGGTTGATGAGAAATTGGATCAGCAATGGAGATACTGGCTAGATTGGCGACCAGAGCGAGAAACTTGAATCAGTGTGCGCTCCTGACCGTTTTCTGGGCTCCGAAGCTTGGTGTTTCCACTCTTAGCGTTTGTTTTGGGATAGAAATGCTCTCCTTTATTTCTTTCTAACGCCACATGACACCCGAAAAGTGACTCTACAGTATGGGCAGACGTTTTGAAATGCCAAGACCAAGTGGGAGGTGACGGGTTGGCGCCGCGGTCTGTGCCCCGGGTGCTACTGTGGGGTTTTTGGCACGCGAGTGCCGAAAGATCCTTGATTGGTTCGCTTTTTAAGAGAATGCGAGATCTTCCTAGGACCTCACTGGTCCAAGGACTTCCCTAAGTTGCTAGGGTTCAAAGATGTTCGTCTGAATTTAGGATCTAGGCGGTGCATTAATGCTGAGTCTTCAGCGTCGCATCTGGTTTCCAACCATGGGAATTCTTGGGCAGATCTCGGATTCGTATCAATTGCGGTAAACCGAGTATCTCAGAGCTACCATGTTCGTCTCTCTTAAGTACCGGTAGAGACCTTCATAATCCAATCCAACCTCTCCCCTACAGGCCAACATCCCAAAAGCCAACACCTCACAGCCGACTATCTTACAGGTCAAAATCCAAACGCCACCACAGTCGGGAAAGTTTACGCAAAACTCAGCAAAGTCGTTGCGATGTACATATTGGAGCTTCTCTGCCGTCCTGAGGTCAGCACTTTGTTTATCGCCATTGTGTTCTACTGGAGTCTACGGTATTTTGTCCGCGATGATCAACCGTACCCCGGATTCAAGATTATAGGGGGTGTGGCAGGAGACTGGTTCGGTATCAAGACCAAAAAGCAATGGGACAACAACGCCGTGGAGATACTGCAAGAAGGGTTTCGCGCGGTGAGCTGATACGATCGCCCGCGACAGCAACCCCAAAACTGACGCGCGTTTCTTTAGACCAAAGGCCAACCATTTCAAGTCCTCACTAACCTAGGCCCGACAATAGTCCTGCCGAAACATTACTGCGACGAAATTCGGAATGATCCGCGCCTCTCTTTTCGTGGATTCATTGAGCGTGTAAGCTTTCTCTGACTCCTGTAGGCCTGTGTCCTAGCTCTAACTTTAGCAAACATTAGCAAGGATTGACAAACTATCCTGGTCTTGACGTCGTTCATGTGGGCACCCAGGATGATATTATACAAACAACAATCAGGAAGAATCTCACGCAAGCTCTGGGAGGACTGACGCAGGCTCTGTCTTCTGAATGTGCGTCTGTTCTAAAGGAGAATATTCAGCCTGCACAAGGTTCGTATAGCTCTTTGCGATTAGAAAATTTCACACGACTAACCCACACAGATTGGACGCAGACTAGATTCATCATGACAGCTACACAGATCGCCGCGCATCTTTCCGCCAGAGTCTTCCTTGGCGAACGTCTGTGTCATAATAACGACTGGATTGAGATCTCGATTCGTTTCACAATTGTCATGGTGAGAGCTCAGGATGCTCTTCGTTCATGGCCGTTATTTATGCGCCCCTTCGTTCACTTTTTCATCCCCGAGCTCATCTACCTGAAGCGCCTAATCAAGGATGCTAGAAAGATCATTGAGCCAGAGCTCGAATTTCGGATGGCCGAACGGCCAGACGTCTCGAAGCCGCAGGATTCGCTCTCCTGGCTGGACGACGTTAGAGCCGGGCGCCCCTTCAATGTCGTCTCTGGGCAGCTATTCCTGACTGTGGCTGCTATCCACACTACATCTGTAGTGATAACTGCTCTCATGTACGACCTCGTCAAAAACCCGATATACATCGATTTACTTCGGGAAGAAGCCATTAAGGTCTACAGGGAGGACAAAGAATGGAACAAGACAAGCCTATACAAGTTGAAGCTGTTAGACAGCTGCATGAAAGAAAGTCAACGGTTGAACATCCTAGGTCCAAGTGGGTCCATTTCCCTCCCTATCTGACCTTGTTCTTTTATGTACGTACAAGTGAAGTTAACTCATATGTCACAAGATATGATGAACAGACGAGCTGAACACGCTATCAATCTATCGGACGGCGTTTCTATTCCCAAGGGGGCACACATCACAGTGCCTACATTTCACATGCGGGACCCTGAAATCTTCGGCGCCAATTCGGACCGGTTTGACGGTCATCGCTTCTTGAGGATGCGCCAAAAGCCAGGAGAGGAGAATCGATGGCAGTTCGTAAGCACTAGCCCAGAGTTCCTGAGCTTTGGATACGGCTTGCATGCCTGCCCGGGACGATTCTTTGCGAGCAATGAGATCAAAATCGCCATGATCCAGCTCTTGTTGAACTACGAGTGGAAGGCTTTGGACAAACCGCCGCAGAGCAGATTCGCCAGTCGTTTTGTGCCAGACCCCGAGACACTCATTGCGTATAAGTCGAGAACACCGGAGATCGAGTTTTGAGAAAGGCAGCCAATTCATGAAAACATTACCACCAGTCATGGTTGCATAACTAATTTACAATGGGTCGTCCGTCTGTTGCGCAGGCGGGATTGATATTGCTTGTTGATGTCTTTTGTATATATGTAAATCATGATTTCCGCGTTGTACCCTTATTTTAGTCCTTATTTTATGAGTATGGAGATTCACACCCGTCGGAATGAAGGATTTACCCCTCACGGACTATATACACGGACCACCCTTATTATATGACCTAACCCCCAATATCACCATAATGCCCTCTATAACTGCAACCACCAGCGCCTTATATAGCCTTCATTATGACTAAACTTAACATAACCACCCTATATCAACGCTATGTTAAATTAATTAAATTCTTATTGGAATTAATTAATTTAGCATTAAGAATACTATCTAATCGCTTAGATTTCATTTTTCTAGTATTATAGCGATAACGTAGCTTTTAGATTACTCTAATTTTAAGGTATATTGGCAGACTAATTATAAAAGGGCATTTAAAATAAAACCATGATTTATATAGATTAGATAAGCATTAATATACCACGTAATTAAGTTTAAAAGAATATACTTGATTAATTTATAACCTTAGAGAGTATTAAAAAAGCTGCTTATGATAAGGGTGATATTAATATTATTATTAAAATTAATTTAATATTACCTTATATTAATTTAATGGCAGGGCGTTAATTGCATATTAGGGCTTAAATTGGCTGGGTGGGTAGTCCGTGAGGGGTGAATCCTCCATTCCGACGGGTGCGAATCTCCGTACTCTATTTTATCTGAGTGAGAAACTTTGCTGTTGTGCACCCGGACTCACTGACGTATGACGCCACGGAGATACCGGACGGGTAAGTTCATATCCTGGAAAGAAGAAAAACAAGTGAAAAAGTATTTGACACTTTCCCATGATTCTCGATCATTCGACCTTTCTATCTAGATACCTAGGTAGCGAAATCGTAGAGGCCACAGGCCTCCGGTAGCACCATAGAGAACACCACTGCCAGTCCGTATAGCTTTGGCAATACGCAAAGATCATCTAGCAGTTCATGGTGCGTTTGGCTTGTACTACCCATTTCAGGCCGTCAGGAGTTGATCATCCAATACTGTTCTTGTTCCCAGACCTAGTATTGACAAGGTAGGAGAGTCTGGCATGGATTAAAAAGATGTATTTGTCGTAGCCCCATCGAAGCCAAGCCCAGAGTTGAGATAGATGTATTAATAGACCGCATTCATCCCGTTATTGACGGTGTAGTTTCTTGTGCGAGAAACACATTAACCAGTATTGTGAGTTGAGGGGGTAGAGTGACGGAAACAAAGAATACGATCATCCTGTGACAATATCAACATCTAGCAGTCATGAAGGATGCTTATTGACCTTCTTGTCTCGCTGATATGCTAAGAACTGTGCTGGGTCGATGTATAAGTGAATCTGCTGTTGAGCACAACTATCAAGAATCTTAAGCTGTCAAGTTGGTTGGCTCTCAACCAATTTGTCCGGATTTCTGTTAGACTCTATTTATATAATGGGGACAACGGCTCCTAGCGGGATGTCGCATTGGCTGTTGTTGCGGTTTGTCATGTCCTAACCTTCCTCTTGCCCTTCTAGCGCCTTTCTTATGGGGATAAATCTGAGCGAATCCAAGCTCCATTCATTCACTCCTTTTCGTCTGCCCAAGTTGAATGTTGTAAGCTCTCATTGATCTTGCTTTGCAAATGCTGCTCTAACTACTCTCCCGTCGCTTGTGCCCGCTTTATGTCATCTGAGCTGGTCTTAAGAAGGAGCAAGCGAAAACCAAGTGTTCTTGGGCACAACAGTCGCTGGAGTGGAGTAACTGGGTGTGCTACTGTGATGATAGAAGCATAGAGCGTGACTCGTGGCTGAGTTGCACAATCGTCAGTAGAGCCTACATGGTTGAAATAGACCGAGATTGGTGTGCGGCTGGGGAATTGGCTATTGCACAGTGACGTTGCGAACGTCGAGAATCACTTGATCCACTGCAACTGTTAAATTTACAACTAATGAATAAATCGAGATAAGAATTCCTTCAAAGACCCGTGTTTCCAGAGTGGGAACCCAGCTTCCCGGAAGACACTTGTATCCAGTCCATAAGCAGCACACGCGCTTTCCCATTTCTTCCATTGAGATCGTCCAGTTGAAGATAAGACACCTCCGTGATATGCTAATTGAGACACAATGTCATAGTGTCGTATCAAAAGCTCCCGCGGAGCGTCCGGGAATTGCAAATACAGACGCTTCGCCTCAGCAAGCACACAGTCCATGGGCGTGTTCCTGTCATTATCTAACCAATTAGGGTCAACCCCGCGCGAAAGCAGCGCTCGAATCAGTTTGGGTGTAGAGTAGTGAACCATCTTAGTCACATATATTGGTCTGAGAATTGACTCGTGTTCGGAAAAGGGCGATTCTGTACACGGGCCTGGGCGTGGAATGGCACCCACGAGCATAAGAGCCAGATCCTCAATCACTTGTGCCTTGCTTTGCGTATTCTTCAGAGAGTTAGCTACCCGTGGAAGACTTTCCTCAATCGAAAAGCCCATGATAATCAACTTCTCTGCTATATTCAGGACGCCGTCCGATTCGTCCTTCGTCTCTGTGTTCTGAATTGCAATGAGCAGGGCCTTTATGAGTTCATCTGTATTCTGTCGAACGCAGCATCGATCATCTTCGTACGCGTCGCGGACGTAGAGTTGCAATCTGGCGAGAACTGCCATTGCAATCAGGGACCGAACAGTGCAGCGATCACGATTTATGAGGTGGTCTAGTGGTGCCGTGCTGAAGAAATCATACTGGCTGAAGCCCGTTGTGGTCTCAGCCTCTCTGGCATGGTAGTAGAAGCTGTCTTCAGAGGGCGTGTTGATGAAAAGATACTTCGAGATGAAACAATGGCCGTTCTCAGTAATGAACATGCCTTTGTTGCCCAGGATCTGGAATTTGAACCAAGGGCCCATGACAAATTGCTTGACCGTCTGGTGCATGAATTGCACAATTGGTTTCCCCTCGACAGAGAGACCGCCGACCTCCACCAGACCGCCCGACACAACTTTGATGTAATGCTCGGCCTGCTCCATTCCTATCCCTTGCAGGGGCATTCGCGGGCCCGGGATGACTTTGCGTTGTGCATCTGCGAAAGACTTGGCGGACCAGCACTGAAGGATCGCGAGCAATGTCTTTATGTCTATGTCGTAGTTTGAGCGACAAATTGTCTCCAGGACAACGTAGCTTTCCCAACGCGTACCAGCCGGGATGCGCTGAACGATAACCTGGTAATAGTCATCCAGCTCATCTGGAATATCGTCCAGGGTCTTGCGCAATTCCTCCTCTAAAGACTGGATATCTCGCAGCTGTAGTCTTTGCAGGACTCTTTGCGTAAGATCTCGCATTACCAGCTCAACCCAGAGAAAGACGCCGCGAGCCCGACGAACTATTTCCATCACAAATGGGGATAGTAACGCCTTTGCAGTGTCGTCAGAAGGAATGGATGCGGCGCAAAATTCTATGATGTCGTTCCAGGTGTGGTCGTGAATCCGGAAACCTGGACATGCCGCGAACTCATCGTTGAGTGCTTTCCAAGGCCGGCTTGAAAAGAGGATTCGTATACGAGTCAATGACTTTGCGATAGGATCAACTGCCTGTTGGACGAGATTCTGCACAAATGAGGCGATGAACTCTGGCCTTCCGTTGTATTCGTCAAGGGCATCCAAGAAGAGAAAGAGGTCCATCTTGAATAGAGATTGCCCAATCAATCGGCGTAGACCGTCTTCCAGGTCTTCTCTGCTCCATGGTCCTGTCTGTATATCTGTCCTTATTTTCTCGCGTTGGTAGTGGCGTTTCAAAATGCCAATTGGAGTGGGTGTCCAAGTCCTTAATTCAGGCCGTTGATAGATGGTCCCTTGCTTCTGTCTCGATTCTGACTCCATCGTGGTACTCAGAATGGCTGAGACATCGTCACAACCATCCTTTCCAAGTGGGACTCCCTCCTGTGAACGAAGTTTGACGCCTAGCCCTTTCAGCAAGCGTTTCAGATGTAATCCGAGTTGTCGACTTCGGGTCAATTCTCTTTGTAAACCAATAATCTCCTCGACCTCGTTGACTACACGAGAAGAGCAAGGAATTCGCAGGCGATGCAAAAGAGCCCAGATGTCCTTTTCGAGGTTGTCTAGGGCTAAAGAAGCAATAAGAGTCCGATATTGTTCCGTGAGAATGGGGTATAGGAGATGGGAGAAAGTTCTTTCTTGTTCCAAGATCTGACTCACGAGGCTCCTCAGGAGGCCCTCGAAAGACTTTTGTATGTTCGTCCCTCGGTGGTGGAAGAAGAAACTGGCTGTAATCAGGCGCGCTCTTGACTGCCAGCCCCCGGCACGTAGAAGCTCACGTGTGCGCGGATCCTGGTGAAGATACTTCATAAGTGTGCTCTTCCCACTTGCTGGCTTTCCATTGATCCAAAATATGCCGGTACCTTTCTGCAGCCATTCGCTGAGTCCCACGGATGCATTATCGTACGCCCAATTGAATGTTTCTCCTACTTGCTGGTTGATTTGCTCCAGTCGACGGTCTCGTTCTGGGGCGCGAAGCGACGACAATATCGCATCGTCGTTCCAAAATCCCGGTACCGTCCACTCCTCCTGCGAATCGGATTTTCGTGGGACACGTCCCTGGTCGCTGCCCTTGCGTGCAATATGAAATGGTACGGTCGAGTTTGCAGTTTCTGGCCCAGCGCAAATACTTTCCAATTTACTTGCAAGTATTCCAATAGAATGGTCTCCTATCCCGAATTTCACCATATCAGAATGGTTTTCGTCTATTTGTATGGTCGATGAAGGTTGAGAATGGCACAGATTTCTGGTTGCAGATTCTCGTGACACCATGACGGCTCCAGGACCCGTCCTTGCAAACTTGCCCGATGTGAGGGCCTTCTGCCACCCAGTCAGCTCTTTTCCTAGGATCTTTGTGTTGCAAATGCTTTGTTTAGAAATGGACTCACTTCAACACTGGGAGTAACTTTCGTCTCGAACGCCCAGAAGAACTGGAGCCTCTGGAGATAGGAGATGTTTCCAAATTGCTCATCCAATCTGGGCAAGACGTCTGACTGATTCGAGAGCTCGTCCACCAACTCAACGTTTGGCTGATCTCCTAGCATCCCCAAAATGTCTTCCATATTCATGCCCTGGCTCGGGACACCAAAAAAGACAGCTCCTTTTATTTTTTCAAGAATCGTCCTCTCATGGTGGTCACCCCCAGCCAGAAATACAAGCGCCTTCTTCAAAACTACTCCTCCCAGGCTGTGGGCGAGAAAAAGCACCGGTTTTGCTGACGGTGCAGACCAGCCAATCGCCTTCACTGTCTGGACCAGTGAGATCGCCAAGTCCTGAATGACTTGAAAAGACGTGCTGCCGCAAAGCGCTGTATCATACCCATAAACCAAGAAACGAACGCCTGGCAGCCTCTCGGGCAGCTCATCCCGTATCCACATAAAGGTTTTGTCGCGGCCATGGGGCTGCCATGATCCGAAGGGATGGCTGGCAAGGCCGGACATGATGAGGCAACTGAAACCAGGGACAAGAGTTTCAGTGACTGATGAGAGACTGGGAAGGTGGGCTTTTCTTACTCATACTTGTGCTCATAATCCGGCACGTGGTTCAGCGGCGTTATGCCCTGAAAGTGGTGGTCGATGATGAGAGGCCTCTCAAGCCCTGATACTGGGAATGAATATTCTCCACCCCTGAGGCTTGCACTGAGAGCCGGAGGTTCTCTGTGGAAGGTCAGGGTAGCCACCTTGGTCCGTGACCGTGCCCAAGGGTCCACATCATATGCCAGCGAAGAGATTTGCACGTCCTGTGCCGTGATGTCTTTGATGGCTGCACACAAGAGCTCGACGGCAGATAGCCGATCCACGTGATCCGGAAGGTTCCGAACCCGAAAGACACGTGCTTTGATGTTGAGGCCGGTGGCGTCGGCAGGATTGTTCTCAGTCATCTTGACAACGACCTGAAAGAATGCTCGAGTCCACCGTATGGTATTCTGATGGCCGGTGACTTCGTAGGCTCGCGATGCGGACCGCATCGGCCAGTATGATCAAAGCACAGAATCCAAAAGATCCAAGGGCTTGGGACAGGATATTGGCGGCCTGCTGAAAATATTAAGGGGTAGGTGGGGTTGTCAGGCAAGCCTGGCGTTGTACCACGTGGGGGCAAGAAATAAGCCTGACATTGCCACAGCGCGTGCATATCCAATTATCTGCGGCCGATCGGGGCGGAGTTTTGAGCCAACGAGATGCGGACAATAGAGTAGATGTAGTTACACCGCATCAATAGTTGATGGGATGAGTCCCGTTCATATCAAGGACACAACGGCCAGGGCGCTCAGCGCCGGCATGCATCCATCCGACACAGAAGCTGGTGACTCTCATGCTCAAAAGATATGGCTAAGCAATCAAGAGACGCCAACATCTGGCCGGTACGTCAGACTCTTTCCGGAGTGTTTTAGAAGCCTTTGAATCCTGAATAGAGGTCTTACAGTTCACATCCACAGTGCCGGGAATCAATGATGACGCCACAGATCTCCTGCCAGCTTCCTACCATTACTACAACGCCAGTGGTAAACGCATAGTCGCTGATCCGGACAAGGACGTATGGGCTTTTTTACGCAACGAATTATCCTTGGGGCGCCTGGGTGAAATGCTGCAGCATCTATGGTTTGCTGGCGCAAAGCATGCCCCTAGGCAACTGCATTTCCAAGTCGCTATAGGCCGGGAGATCGTCGTTGTCGATCGGATGGATTTGCATCTGGTCTGGGACAAGGACGGGAAAATCTTTCTGAAGCCCATACCAAGGTTCCTACTTGACCCGGACTTCTGGCAAAACAACCTGAATTGCCCTTATGGTTGTATGTGCCCAGGCTCTTCGGCCCCCTGGTGTATGGACGGGCTGCGAAAGGTCGCCCTCGGTTTTCTCTACACATATGCCTGTTTGATTTCATCGGAGACCGACTTCTTTCTTGCTAACGAAAAGCGTCTCCTGCCCCGGAAAGCGTTGGACGCAACCATCGAGTGGGAAGAATGGAAAAGTTTGGCTAGGGGACTCCTCAACGGGTATGAGCCGGACAACGTGCACCCTCGCTTCCTTCGCGCTGAGCTTCGTCTTTCCCGGATCAACACAATCAACCGCTTCACTCGCTTTCCGCCTTTCCAATCATACCTCCGTGGCTGGAACAATTACAGCACCTTCTATCGCGACAACCTTGCGTGGATGGCTGGTACCGCTGTCTTCGTCGCTGTAGTGTTGGCCGCGATGCAGGTCGGCCTCGCGACGGAGCGACTTCAGCGCGATGCCAGCTTTCAAAGTGCATCGTATGGCTTTACCGTGTTTTGTATCTTGGGGCCTATCTGCGCATTCGGACTCCTGGTCCTGGGGTCTGTATTCAAGTTCTTCATTGCCGATCTACCGGCAGCTCTCAGGCAAAGATAACATGTAGTTGGCGTGAGGCTAAACACCCTCACGGATCCGGACTCGGTTGGTCGGACTAAATAAGTGGCCCGAGTGGACGATTCCAGGAACAAACGGGCTAGCAAAATAAGCAACAATGCAGACCCTTGTTTAGACAGGTGACCGGCACATGTTTATCTGAAGTCTCTGCTGCTAATTATACGTGCGGCCAAACTCTAAATCGCGAACCCCATCCTTGGCACGGCAGCGCGGGATCCACGCACGGCCGGGCTGTCGGGATTTGATAGGAGAGCCCCAAGCCATCATAATCTCCCTGAAACGATCGGATGAATCGACATCAGATGCATAAGGCTGACGGTTCTAGTGTGTCCAACGGTCGCGAGTCAGCGCCTGGGCGCGTTGAGCGCTTCGCCCCTCTTGGCCGTGTTCTATGCATGACTTGGGATAGCACCATGTGCACCGTTTGTGGATGACTTTTGTAGATCAAGTGAGGCTGGCAGAAAGTCGTCGACATGGAAACAGTATAAGACAACCAACTCGTTCGTGACTCTTGTCGAAATAAAATGATGGTCAAGGCGTGCTCTTCATTCTTTCATTCAGTCCCCGGGTTCGAAATTGCCTTTTCATTCTTTACCAATTCTTGTCTCTCAATATGAGACTTTCCATTCTCTTAGCAGCGTGCCTTGCCGCAGCTCCATCGCTTGCGCAGAGCGGCTGGAACAATACTTCTCTTCAACCCAGCGGATCCCGGGTCCCATCCTCACCACCAAGCTCAGCACCCGTGCTGACCCCAGCGTCATCACGCCCAATCACCCGGACCGGATCATCACCACCATCGTCAACCTCAGCACCGCCAGCCACAGTCACAGTAAGCAATGGAGACACCGTCGACGTCGCACCAGGCGTCGTGGTGTTCGGCGGCGCAGGCGGCGGCTTCTACACCATCAACGGCGGCGCAGCCATCCCCATCGCAGCAGGGGCAACAGCAACAGCCAGCCAGGACGGGGGCAACGACGACCCGGCGCCGACGTCAGAGCCACCCACCTCGGAGCCGCCGACCTCGTCAGAGCCGCCCTCGTCGTCCCAGCCCACGTCGTCCCAGCCCCCGACGGGCACGCCCAAGCCGTACATGATCTTCCCCGCCGACGGCGCGGACACGGCGGGCTTCCTGACCACGCTCGAGGACCTCGTCAAGCCCGAGGTGCCGCAGGTGGTCGACATCCTGGACACGGCGAGCAACTCCAATACTACGCTGATGTGGGTCGCGAACTTGACTGACACGCAGCTGCGGGAGGTCGAGGGCAACAGCGCCGTCGAGGGGACCATGGTGAACGCCAACCTGACCGCGCCCGCGCCGGCCGAGGAGGTCGAGGGGGAGACGGTAGCCCCGCCCAAGACGGCACGGCGCAGCCTCAAGGACATGGCTAAGAGGGCAGTCATCAACGTTGATACGGATGACTTTGATCTGATTCAGCTTTCTACGGCTGAGGGGAGCCAGCCTGGGACGACGTATGACTATGATGAGAGTGCCGGGACTGGTATTTCTGTATATGTCATTGAGAGCGACATCCTCATGGATCATCAGGAGTTCACTGACGGTGGTCGGACAACTCGGAAGATCACCATCCCGGACATGACTGGTGGAGGACTCCGCGACCGAGCGGAGTTCCACGGCACATGTGCGGCGTCGAAGGCAGTTGGAAACACTGCGGTATGTGCAGACAAGAACGACTAGTCTCATCACTGTGTTCATCAATACTGACTCTGTGACCTTCAGGGCTCGGCACCAAAAGCAGACTTCGTAGCCGTCGACATGACAAACGACGACGTCGCGACGCTGATCGCCGCCTTCGCCATGATCGGCCAGGACGTGGCGCAGAGGGGCCTCAAGGGCAAGGCGGTCATCTCGTGCAGCCTGACGGCGAGCGAGGAGTCCATCACCGAGATGGGTATCGCCCGTCTCCGGCGCGTGCTCGGCGTCCTGGTCAGCCTGGATATACCGATTATCCTCTCGGCGGGCAACTACGGCGGCGACATCAACACCTACCCGCCCATGCTCGCGGACGAGCTGCCGCTCATCACCGTCGGGGCGGTGGACGACAAGGGCGAGATAGCATCTTGGTCTCAAGGTGGTGCGCTCCTTACCACTGCTGCGGGTGGCGTGGGTATTGTCTGTGCTACTAACGAGGGAGTGGATGCGTACCGGATCAAGCAGGGTACTTCTTTCGGTAAGTCTAGGACCAAGAACAACACAGCCATCCAGTCCAGTATACTAATCATTCTCCCCCCACAGCCGCGCCACTCGTCGCCGGCATGGTCGCCTACTGGCTCGGCCACCCAGACTACACAGGCGCATTCCCAGCCTCACAGGTCGCCCAGGCAGCCAAGGACTCGGTGACGGCCCTGCACTGGGCGCGCGTCGAGGGCGGCTACAATGTGGCCTACAACGGCGCGCACGAATGCGTCGAGGACGACGGGTCCTCGAGCGACGGTGAGGGGGGCACAGCAAGGCGCGACATGATGCTCGAGGGCCGCCAGGCAGCTGGAAACACCACGCTGGGCCTGGGAGGAATCCTGGCGGCGTCGTGCCCGCTCCCGCCGTCGAGCTCGAGCTCATCTACGGTCGTCACCGCCACGCCGACGACGTTTGCGACGGTCACTTCTACCGCGTCTGCCACCAGCACGGCGGCGGCCGAGACGAGTGCTCCTGCTATCGAGCCGATGTACTGCTACAGCTTCGACCCTGCTTGCTATGTGAGTACATCTCCGTCTTTCATCTTGACTCGGAAGGTTTGCTGACATTTATTCTCTCTCCCAGGGATGGTGCTGCCCAGATGAGCCCGGTGGGACCTGCAGCTCCGAGTACCCGGGCAAGCAGGGCTGCCGATGCGGTGCCGGCGGCGCGACCAACGTTGTGCCAACGGCTGCCCAGTGCCCGATGCCTGCTTGAGTTACACGCTGTACCCGAGGTTTAGAGATCCAAAGTTGTTACGATTTGGGAACCGTTGTTCCCAGACTATGATTTTATGCCTCTACGGCTCCTATGATCTGACCTTCTATGTATATATTCATATCCTGAATGAAATTTGATGACTGTTTGATGATTTCATTTGTTCATAATGACTGCGCTGGGTGAAAATTGGGTGTGTTACGTGAGTAGGCACGAGTTTGGATTTGTCGTCTGCAATTCAATATGATGCCTATTCACTTTAATGCGGTGGTATAAGCATCAATTAAGTGAATTAAATGAGTCTCAATGAATCCGGGCCCAATTTGTCCCTAATTGTTATATAAGACTGCAAACCAGCTCTCTTCCGATTCGGGACTAAACTGGAATGGCGCATTCCAGAATCGTCTTTGAACTCCGAAAGCGCCCAGAAACACCAAACATTCAGCTCTTGCAACCAACGCCCAACAGAGCCCAGCCCAGCCAAAACTCTCTTTGCCGCACAGTGTCGTATCAGAATCAACCAGAGACAATCTTACCCTTCCTCTCACCACTCTTCAGGAGCAACACACAAAACCAGCCGTGAACCTCGGCATCACCCCACAGCCTCCGTCCCGACCAATCCGCATCAATGTCGGCGCAACAACCATCCCCATCCCCAGCGGGAATCGTCCCGGAGGAAGAGGTCATCCAGAGCATGAGCAACTCAGCCCCGCTCGACATGTCCGACATGCCCGCAGCCACAAACAACGCCCCCAACAACGAAGAGACCATCGTGCACTCCCTGCTGGCCGCCGCTCACGCAACCATCGCCAAGGTGGATCCTACCAACCAAACGACCCGTAAGTGAAGACTGCCATGTGGCACCTTGATTAGCCAGTCGGCCAAGCAGGCACTCGCTGACCGACCACCCACACAGACCAGGTCGGCGCCGCAGCCCTCAGCGCCGACGGCCACACCATCTTCACGGGGATCAACGTGACGCACTTCAACGGCGGGCCCTGCGCGGAGCTAGTGGTCCTCGGCACCGCCGCCGCGGGCGGGTGCGGCACGCCCGGCACGCTGACGCACATGGTCGCCGTGCGCAACGACGGCGTCACGGTGCTGAGCCCGTGCGGGCGGTGCAGGCAGGTGCTGATGGACCTGCACCCTGACATCCGGGTCATTGTGGACACCAGGACAGGGAAGAAGGGGCCGCCCGGTCAGGTAGCAGCGGTGAATGGGAAGGATGCGGTCCAGGGAGGAGGGGGCTCTGGTGGGCTGGGTAGCTTGCGGGTCGTTAGTATGGACGAGCTGTTGCCGTTTGCTTATCGGAAGGCGGACTGGAGGGCTGCTACGCCTGAGCGGGGCGCTGTGTCTAAGTAGCGGTGCTGTGTTTGCGGAGTTGTCTTTGTCGAGGCTTCCGAGATTTGGGATCTCTGTCCGACACCTTCTGCTGGAGAGCTTGTTTGCCCGTGCTTACTGGCCATGGTATCCGTAGATTGAGGACACATTCGGACACGGGAGTAGATTCAGGGTAGACATGGGATGATAGACTTGAGACGAGGTTTTCGATGAACCATTAGAGACGACCAAATGCGTCATTACATACAGGACTGAGGGGCTCAATATCTGCTAGAGTGTGCAACTGTGCAAACCAATCTGAGGATGAGTGACACATGCTGGGCATCAAACATCACTACACACGATCTGCATGTGCCAGAACACAGAAGAAGCAAAGATTGCAATATTGCTGCTAAGTTCAGGCTTGACCGACCGATATCAAAACATACTGGACTGGTCCCATCGAAAATGAACGCCCGTGACCATAATCAACGCCATAGTAACAACCCCTACCGACCCTCCTGCTCGACCACCAGTCTCGTACAAGCTGATCCACTTCATCCAGCCTAAAGAGAAGCACATCACACTTGGTTCCTCCCCCTCTCCTCTTCACTTAGGCGCATCCGTCAACGGCACATACCTCACCCCAAACAACCTCTTCCGCGTCACAACCCCCTGCGCATCCTTATCAACAGCCCAGATATGCTGCCCCCCACCGCCATCCTCGTCATCAACAGGGATGAACATCCTCCCGGGGCTCCGAAGCTGCTGGATAAGCTCGTCATGCACCTCGACGGCGCTGGCGCCCACGTGGATCGCGTCCCACCCGGCCTCCTCCTCCCCGGGCTCGACCCACCCCTTCCGCCCATCCCCGACACGGAACCGCACGCGCCCGCTCGCCAGGAGAGCCCTCCCCTCCTCGCTGCGGGACATGTTGCGCTCGCCCATCTCCTTGAGCGCGGGGATGTGCTCCAGGCCTACCACGGCGGCGGGGCCGTTGCCGCCCTCGGGGGTGGACGACGGCGGCGGTAGCAGCTCCGCCAGCACGTGCGTCAGGTAGCCTGACCCGGAGCCGATGTCCAGCACGCGCCGGGGGCGGTTGGGGCCGGCGGAGGATTCGTTGGGCGGTGGCTGCAGGGAGCTCAGTAGGTGCTCGGCGGCTGTGGCGTGCATGTGCGGGGCCGAGATGGTGGCGCTGTGGCCGATTGACTGGGGCGAGTCGTTGTAGGGGGATGACGGCGCGTAGTGGGCGCGGTCGACCTGGGAAATGTTGTTAGTATGACGGGTGGCTCATCAGGAGGGCAAGAGGAGCGAGGGTTTGTGGACGGGAGGTGGGGTGGTAACATGTGATGAACAATTCGTGGACGTACCTTCAGGAAGGCCTGCTTGACCCTGTCGTCCTTAATCATGCCATTGCGGCACAGGTTCGCGACCAGTTCCGCATTGGACGTGCCTGAGCTTCGCCACGCCATGCTAGTGGTTGTTGTGAGTGTCCTGCTGCTGCTCCTGAGATGTGGTAGCCGCTGTCCGTGTTGGTGCTGTCTAAAAGTGGGGCTGGTGGCGATGCGGAGGCGGGAGAGCGGCCCCGTCGGTGAAAAGAGTGAAGCCACTGTCGGCCGGGATGATGGGGAGTGAGGCTCCGTCGGTTGATTCAAATGGATCTGAAGGGTCGATAGATGGTGTGAGACGAGTTGATGGTGACTACTCCATGTGTGAGGTGTGTACTTGTGTAGGTGGGAGTATGCACCAGGTGGAGGGGTCGACGTCCCTTTGAGCCGGTCAAGATTACCTCATACGTCGGTAGCCAAAGAGGTACGGGCGCCAGGGGCCGAGTGGAAGTCACGGAGTGGGTGCAGCTGTTCCCCCCGAGTTCTTAAGTGAGTTCAGGATGGTGCTCACAGTACCAACTTCAGTCACCTAGGCATCTTTGTCCTGCCTACCGGATGTATCGCTTGCCTGAACGATGCTTGTCACCACCTGACCTTACCAAACAACGCGGGACCCTAACCCCGGCGTCCCCCTACGCCTTCCCGTTCGTGCGACCAGTCCCATGCCAGTGACTCCGAGTCCGTCCGAGTACATGAATGACCAGGAAGTTGAGGCCCATAGAGTGATAAGAACTCTGCTGCACAATCACTTGTGAAATTCTTAACAAACACGACCAGAACTGCAGCATATCTGTTACGTGTTAGTAATGCGAACTTTTTGGACACCAAAGGGTATTACTAACGCGGCTGTCGCCCCAAACACCTCTGCCATAGATCCGTTTGTCAACAGGCCAAAACTGGCCGCCAAGATAACAGTGAACAAGGCAATCAGCCCCAGACGTAGGTCATCGTTGCTGACTTGATACAAAACCAATATAGCTCCAACAAGAAGCAGAATTGCCAGTATGGTGCTGAGATATGATATGAATGCAGAGATCTTGTCCCCTGAAGCGTAGCCCAAGGAGTTGTTCTGATTCACGTTTTGTTTTCTTTGTCCTTGGGCAAGCAGTTGCGTCAGCCTGGTGGATCTTCAAAGTTCCGTCTCAGCACAGAACCTGACCTTGAAGAGAAAGTGGTCTCGTTTTTAATCTGTACACATATGCTTCTTAAGTACTCATCTAAGAACACTTTAATATTGCGAGCACACAACGCTTCTTCCTTTATCATGTCCCAGTAATTCAACAGAAGAACCTTGATAGTAATTGATGCAAGTGAAACAGTATTTATCTCGGTCCCTGCTATTTGAAATGAGCACAACGGAAGGGCTGGCGGCCACATTTTACTGTCTCTTCTTGCTTCCGCGAGCTGATCTACTACTTGATGTGACGCTTGAAGTCTCTCCCGTCTCAGTCTCGTCATGTTGGCGGTCCTGTGCCTCTGATCGCAGTTTCTGTCGGTACTCCCTGTTTGGCATCGCACGTATCGCATCACCAAAACCCTGCTCTTTGACCATGGCGTCAAATTGTACCCTGTCCGTCTTCATCCAAGTCTCCACGCGCTCCTTGCTCGCCAGGCGAATAAGGCAATGCGGCTCGGTCCAGGCACACCCGAAATCCACGAGCAGGCCGTCGCGATAGTTCTCCCTCTTGATGTCTCTGTTCAGACACTTGTTCCTGTTGAGGAAGCGGATGTCCTTCAGCATCCAGCTCATGGCGCGGAGGTCGGGATCTGGGTCATCCTCGACATACTCCTTCACTAGGGCGCGGACGGGGCTCCCTTCGGCCATGGTTCGATACTCATCGCCCGGCGGCAAGGTCTCAGGCCAGAGATCAAAGCCATTTTCATTCAGGTGCTGCTCGTCCCGAGAACTAAGTACCAGGAAGCCATAACACCGGGCAGCAACTTTCCGTACCCGCTTTTCTCTGGCCCGCGCCTCCTCAATGCGCCCGTACGCTCGACATTCGGCGAAGAAGGGGTCGGTATGGAAAGCCAATTCTTGATCGTTGACTGATCTTCCCCGAATAGGACCCAAAACGAATCTCTGGGTTGAGGGTTTGAAGAATTTGAACTGCAATATCTGTTAGTCTTTCAGGATTGAGAACAACAAGTCGAAACTCCTTTTGCGTACCACTTTCAGAGCGTACGTCCTGGATTTGATCTCCACTATGAACACATAAGCCTGTGAGCCAACATCCTCGCCATCGTCTCCAATTCCGCCAATACAATCGCCCCAATGGATGCGGGCGGAACGGTGCTTGAAGGCTTGGAGTTTGGGGCCGTCGCATGGCGGCAGCTCGGCAGAAGACATCAGCCGCCAATTATCGTCCGCGAGGGTCCTCGCCATATTGGGCCAATGGGCAAGGTACGCTTTTCTCGATCAGAGGGACAATGAGCATTCAATGAGGTATAGAACCAGCGAAAATACTCGGCTGGTAAGAGAGAATAGGAACCCAAAGGAGGTGCGCAGCCAGTTGGTACTGAATTGGTCGGTGAAACATAATCGAGGTCCCCAATAGAAGCAAACAACGCTTCATAAACATATCTCGGAACTTTCGAGCCCGAGCAGAGCCGCGGTAGCCCATCGTGTGTGGCAGACGTGGCGTCGCATTGGACTCTAATTGAGGGATGGCTCACCCGTCTCAATAGCACGCGCCAGCTAATCCCGTGGGTTTGCTCGGGGTCATCTGCACCATCACCAGCACCTTTACTTACCTGCTTGAAGCGGGGACGCATTGTGCACCCACCCACCATCACCCACACCCAATTTTCCATGCAGCTGGATCCTGCTGCAGCCGGTGACGAGATAGGTATCTCTCACCCCCACCCCACGATGCCAAGCTGGAAGATCTGTGGCTGCGTATCTACCAACAAGTGCCCACCTTCTTTTCCGTGCGTGATCTTTACTGGTCCACAAAATGGCGAATGCCTGATACTACCACCTTGCGATGAGCTGTATCAAGCAGGCTTCGCATCAGTATGCAGGCTGTGGATATGCAGGCTGTGGACTCGAGATGCTTTTGTTCTCATTCCTCTGTAATTGCGATAATAAGTAGATGTTCCTTGGACCTGCCTTGGGACTTCCCGAGGAGTTCCAGCCATTTGCTTCGTCCGCATAATCAGACTCCCGCTCGTCAAGGAATACGATAGTTTTCAGACGTCCACTTCACGGGAAAATGGTTCAAGCCGACGCACCAGCCACTAGTATCTTCGAGTATCTCACACACGAGAATCCGAGGCTGTCAGATCTTGCGGGGTCATCCACCCAAAGCCGCAATGAAGAGTGGTACACGCCGGAGAGGGTTGAGAAATGGAAGGACTTTGATTTCTCCATGACGAAAAAGATATTCGGGGGCAAACTCTGGGCGGAATGCCGGACGTCTCGATCTCCAGCCATTGTTTACCCACCTCCACTTCTTCCCGAGGAGCTACTTCACGGAAACGAGAAGAAGGGCGATCGAATCCTAAACGCCTGGACGGTCCGCGTTGTGAACACCGCGCTTGACCTTGTTCGAAAGTCACTGAACCCCGTCATCTGGGTTGCCGGCAGCTATAAGCGGTACGAGGCCCGCCACATTTCCCGTGTTGAGACGGATGGACCGGGTTCCGACCATGAGGAACCAGAGCCTGGAATACGCCGTGATCCCACCCAGCCGGCGGCCCAGTATTACCATCTCAGGCAGAACCCCCGACGGACAGAAAAGGTGCAGGCCAACAGCATGAAGAGGTCCCGTTCGTCCTCTGCTGCGCCAGGGCCAGCCAGCAAGAAGATGCGCTCATTCACGGCGGATGGTGGGGGGATTCGCATTGAGGAGCCATCACTAGATCGGCTCCCCAGCGACGTCAAAGGCAGATGGGAGAGCAAGGAGGTGATACGGAGGAATGGAAAGTACCTCAACAGGAGGGGATGTTGGAGGAACGGCATGAGCATCGAGGACCAGGCGAGACCGCTGCGACAGATTTACACGTACTGTGTCGAGGCCAACGCGCGTTACGGCTTCATCATTACGTGTGATGAGGTCCTTCTGGTGCGCGTCAGCCCCCTGGGAGAGGCTAAAATAGAGGGCGGTGAGTTCCCCGCAGAAGAGCTCATCCAGGATTCGATGATCGAGCATGGGCGGCTGGAGTATAAGTCCATCCGGTGGGGAATACATCGGGGCGCAGAGAAGAGCCTCGACGAATTCAATCACCTCACCGTGAATCTTTCGCTGTGGGTCCTCTTCATTCTGGCAGGCAACAATTCGCAGATCGAATGGGATTATAAACCCTTGGACCAGGAGTGCTTGGCTCGGGCCGGGGAGAACAGAGCTAGCCGAGACAGAGACGACAGCGCCGACAGTGAGACCACAGGAGCCACCGCCGACACGGAGACATATAGAGAGAGCAGTGCATCATCGGAGTCGACCAAAAAGGCACCAGTAAGGCACCTCAGGACCCGAGCGTTTCGTTATTGCTAACAATTATCCTCAGTCACCGCCTCTTCATAGCGATGGAACGGTGGAAGGTGATGATGAGATTAACCTGAATTCAGTAGCAGTAAGCTTTACCAGCGAAGGCGGTGTGGGTAGTACATTATCGGCTGTAGTAGCGGAAAGAAAGACGAGTAGACGTGGGAGAGGAGGATGAGTCCTACGATATTAATTGCAGAGTCTTCACCCTGGCCTCAAGCGGCCACGGCTCCAAGCAACGTCGAGCTAGTACTACACTCTATAGCCCTTGTGACAATCTCCCATACTATGATTTCGTTTTTGAATTGTGTGAGAGCGTCACTGTAATTGCTTACGAATACTAATATGAAAGATGAGTCACAATAAAGTCTTCTATGTGATCTATACTTTATTAACGAATGTTACTTTCCCCTTTTCGCCAAAAAAGAACTCGTTCAAATTTCTTAGGCCCACCTCATCGAAATTCTTCCAGCTGGTCTGTGAAGCAACCCCAATATGGGGTAGAACCGTCACCCTGAAATTGTTCTTCAGCCTCGGGTTGATCCCCGGCTCGTGAGCATGGACATCCAACCCAACACCGACAACCTGGCCCTTTTCCATCGCCGCCAGCAAATCGTCCTCGTTGATGAGCCCGCCCCTAGCGATATTCACAATCCTGATCTTCCTGTCCTTGACCCGACCAAGTGCCGCGGCAGAGATCAGATGCTTGGTGTCGTCAGTCAGCGGGCACGCCAGGCAGATGCAGTCCGCAACCGCGAGCAGGCTCTCAAACGTGTCGTGGAAGGTCGCCCCGGGCCTCGCCCCGTCGGGTGATATAATCTCCCCCTCGGCGTCGCGCCTCCTCCTCCGGTTGTGGTAGTGGACCTCCATCCCCAGGGCCGCCGCGGCCTTCCTGGCTATGGCCAGCCCGATGCACCCCATGCCCACCACGCCGAGCACCTGCCCGGCCGGGTCGACCGCCATGGCGCCGACCTCCCTGCCCGTGGTCCAGCCCTCGTCGTTTCGGGTGTGGTGCTCGGCCAGGGTGAAGTACCGGTACGTGTTGAGGATCAGGTGCAGGGCCGTGTTGGCCACCGCCTCGGTGTTTGTGTCGGGCGTGTTTGCGTAGGCGATGCCCCGCGCCGTGAGCGCCTCGATGTCCGCGGCGTCGTACCCGTGGCCGCTGCAGCCAATGTATTTGAGCGTGGGTGGGTAGTAAGACAGTGGGTGACCGCGGAAGAGCAGGTGACCGCTGTATGGCCCGGATTTGAGCCAGCCGGTCCGGAAGATGGCGTCGATGTTGCTATACGGGCCACCGGGCTGGAGACGCTCGCAGAACTCATCCACAGAGGGACAGTCGTACTGGATAATGTTGAAGTTTTGCCGGGTGCGCTGCCATGCCGGGGTGGAAAGGTCGCCGTGAACGCTGGCGAGAACTACCAGGACGGTGGGCTTCCTCGACTCCCCAGGCTCGACTTCCACGCGCACTGAGCCCGTTCCATTTGCTTCAGCTGTATCAAGCTGTGCGGCATCCCCCAGATCCCCCATGGCTTCTGTAAAACCGGGCCGGAACCTTGAGTCTAAGGTGATGTACTACTTCTTGCAATGGAACACCTCCAGGTACGGATATAGACTTCTTTCTTTCTCCTTTTCTTTCTTTCTGTATCACCCAGATATTTCACCCTGTCACTGTCATGGGGTAGCCTATGCGCCGTGCCGCTATGCCCGATCTCGGGAGATAAGCCGCGGCGCCGATCCAAGGGCGTATCAATCGGCTGCGGGCCGTTAGCTCATCGGAGCTTGGCTCCGATACCATTGGTCACGACTCGGGGAGTGGCACACACGAGCAGAGGTATTGTTCGACAACCTGACAATCCAGGATTGCTTTTCAGAAACCCCTGGCTATATACAAGCCTTCTTGTTTCCTTTCTTCTTTATGGGAATCGTGGACTATAGTTAACACCCCAGTCGAGACGAATCCTATTAGCTGTTAATAACTATTCTCGTTGCCGTTACCATAATCATGACTGACTCGCTTAACCATCCAGTCGTCCAACTTCTCAGATCTCTGATCGAAATCGACAGCACGAGCGAGAAAGAACTCGAGATCGGGATCTTCCTTGAGAAGTATCTGCTAGGGTTGGGATACACTGTGGAACGCATCGCCATAACCCCAGGCTCTTCTCGACACAATGTCTACGCATACCTGGGGCAAGAGCGCAAAGCACGTGTCTTGCTGACGTGCCACATGGACACCGTGCCGCCCCATATCCCATTCAGCATTGAGGGCGATGTGATCCGCGGCCGCGGCGCCTGCGACGATCTCGGTCCTCTGGTCGCACAGATATTTGCAATCGAGGAGTTGCGGGCAGAAGGCAATCTCAACGAGGCGGGCGGTGACATCAGCTTCTTGTTCGTCGTAGGCGAGGAGAAAGGAGGCCCGGGCATGATTGCTGCCAACGACATGGGCCTGGAGTGGGAAGCCGGCATCTTTGGCGAGCCGACGGAGGGCAAGCTCGCACAGGGGCACAAGGGACACGTCGTTTTCGAGGTTGTTGCCAAAGGCATATCCTGGTACGTCTCCCTCAAGCGCTTGCGTCTATATCACGGCTGACATTACTGGTTGACGGGGGCAGTCACTCTGGCTATCCGCATCTCGGAAAGAGTGCAACAGTGGCGCTACTGCATGTCATCAACGACCTTTCGGCTGTTGAGTGGCCATCATCAGACCTGTTAGGGCCCTCGACTCTGAACATTGGAAAGATAGAGGGTGGAGAAGGATACAATATTGTGGCGCCATCTGCAAAAGCGCTTTGTGGCGTGAGGGTGGCCGCAAACTTGCCCTGGATCACGAAGAAGATTGCCGATGTGGTCGCAGCACACTCCAGATCAACTGATGTCCAGCTCAATATGCTCTTTGAATATCCCGAGACTCTTCTTGACTGGGACATTGAAGGTTTCGATGCAGCTCCCGTGGCATATGGCACCGATGTTCCGAGGCTGAGAGGGTCCCATAAAAAGGTGCTGTACGGTCCAGGTTCGATTTTGGTAGCCCATGGCAAAGACGAGTGCGTTCGTGTGAGCGAGCTACTAGAGAGCGTCCAGGCCTATAAGAGACTCACCTTAAGATTTCTAGAAAATCGAGACGCATGTTAAAAGCATGTACTGTACTGGAACCTGCTTGAGAGGCAATTGCTAGCTTCAAGCCTCGGGGAAAGCCTGACCACGCCCCGGTTGTCAATTGAATACACATTTCCTCCATTTGAACTACAACGCAAAAAATGTCCAGACCGTGTTGGTTGCATTCCAAGAAACATGCTACCTAACACAGACTCAATTGACCAGCAGTGTTCTTACAGGCGGGCATCTGGTACTAATTTCCACTTGAAGAGCGCTGAAACTAAAATGCTGTTCGGCTCTCCATCTGAAGTCAGCCCACATTCTTGAAGCTGTCATCTATGGCTCAATTCTAATAATTTTCAGTTTTTCTAGAAGTAAATTCTCTTCCAGCTTTTACATCTGGTTTTTGTTGTGACTATCTCTGGCTCCACGAAATCCATCAAATCCTCGCAGATTGCTCAACGCTCCGTTAAACAGGCTACCTGTGCCAGACTGTTCCGGATATCGGACGTCAACAATGTCATCTCGCTGACCATTTCGCTTTGCGTCGGTTGAGCCTCCTCCAGTCAGCCGGCCAATTGGCCGAGAGCCAACCGAGAGGATAGACAGCACCAACCTCGTGTTCAATGATTCTATACTGTCCATTGGCTGTAACACGACGCTATAGCAACATGAGGGGTAATGACCAACGAGGGGCCGTAGGTTGACCGCCATTGTCGGGGCGACAGATCTGCCCGTGTACGAAGATCGTGACACCCTTCGCACAACATGGCAGTAAGCAAGGGAACTCCCGTCCTTGTCTCAGCCAAGAGTACAGATTTGTCGATTCTATTCTGCTTCAAGAGTCATCAGCAACTTTTCAGCTGAACTTGGCTGTTCGTATTGGATGAGACCCGAGGCACGTCCCTTCCCAAGGATGACGAAGTGACCCTTAGGAAATTCAGCCGTCCCCTAGGCTGTGAAAACAAAGAAATTCGCCGCTCCGCTTTCTCTAGCACCACAGTAGTATGATCGTAGATTGTACTTGAGACACAGATAGTCGGTGAGACGGACTCGGGCATGCAACTCAGCCACAGTCTCAGATGAGCATTCCTGTTGTGCTCAGCAACTGTTCTAAGCTTCAGCCGCACCGGACAATCAACACAATTATGTGAGATATTAGTGTCGGGAAAACATATAAGATGCCATGCCTGATCTTGCGCCCCCTTTGGAGAACAAGGACCTGTCACCCTTCATAGACCCACTTCACATTCCTGATAAAACCATTAAATATGGCTCCTGTCATATCATCCCCAACACCCATCGTCGGGGTCAAGACCGCGGGTGGTAAGCCCGCCCAACGTCTCCCAATCGATGTGTTTCGAACCCAGCATGAGTTCGCGTTCGCGCTCTACGTCCAGGCGCTTGCTGCGTGGCAGAAGAACGGCAACGAGAAGTTTGACCAGGACAATGCTGATGGAACAAGCTACTTCCAGGTCACAGGTAAATTGATCCACGTTCTGGTCCGTGTCAAGACTCTGTCATGGAGCTGACAAGGAATTGTACAGGCGTGCACGGAGTTCCGTATGTGCCGTGGCAGAAGGACCCCACTGCGGGATCAGTCACTACTGTTGGGTACTGCACGCATCGCAGTGTTCTCTTCATTCCGTGGCATCGACCGTATTTGATGCTCTATGAGGTACATGAGTCCCCGTATCGATCTAGAGCTTGGCTGACTTAGGCAGCAAATCATATTTGCCTATGCTCAAGAGATCGTCGCAAAGGCGTCTGGCCCAGCTGCCGACGCATACAAGGCGGCACTCCAGGATGTCCGACTACCGTAAGCCTTGCCCCATTGACACATCTTCGAAGACTCTCCAAACACATTCCGCTCCTGGTTCGTTCATTGTTGACTTGAGAGACACAGGTATTGGGACTGGGCATCTGATCCTCACCTCCCAGCCGTGACCATGTCCCCAGACATCACGCTCACTGTCCCAGGGAAGACGGCCGGGACAAAAGAGACTCTCCGTCTTCCACACAATCCTCTGTATTCCTACCAGTTCACGTCCAATTGGGCTACCAGTACCATTCAGACAGAGATGGGTTGGCCTTCTACGGCCGCGTGGGCAGAATCCAAGCGATGCCCAGATGCCAACGGAAACAACCACCAGGAAATCGCAAACGATCAAATTGCCAGAGTCGCCAAAACCTTCAAGACTTCCACATTCGACGCCCTCACAAACGTCACCAACTTTGACCAGTTTACCTGCCAGGCCTGGAGGCCCAAGCAGCCAGTCAAGGCGTACAGTTCCGTGGAGGGCATGCACAACACCATCCACGACTACACGGGCACGAACGACTCCGTCGACCAGAACAAGCAGTACGGCAACATGTCCGATGTGCAGGCCAGCTCGTTCGACCCGATCTTCTGGCTCCACCACGTCAACTGCGACCGTCTCACGGCCATCTGGCAGGCCATGAACCCCAACACCACCATCGACGAGTTCCCCTCGCAGACAGACCGGTTCGTCAAGCGGTCCGGCGCGGTCGAGGGCGGCACGTCGAACCTCGAGCCGTGGCACAAGAGCCAGGCGCACTCCATGACCGACTACTACGTCGCCAATGACACCAAGGAGCTCATCAGCACGTTCGACGGCGGGTACTATTACCCGGAGACGCCCTTGGACCTGCTGAAAAAGCCCGACCAGATGAAAACATATGTCACTCAGCAGGTCTACAAGCTGTACGCTCCCGCCTCCCTTCGTCCGCCGGCCCAGAAGCTCGCAAGCGCGGCCCCTACCAACGGCAAGTCCGTCAACGGGGCGGCCACGAACGGCAAATCCAGCGACACCCTTCCCCCGATCAACATCCGCCGCCACGAGGACTCGGCCCCGGCACACAACGGGACAAGTGCCAACCACAACGGAGGCACCACAAACCACAACACCAACCACTGGCAGGTCTTTCTGCGGGTCAAGAACTTCGCGCTCACGGGGACCTGGGGCATCCACGTCTTCCTGGGCGAGCTGCCCGCGTCGACGGCCGACTGGCTCCTCTCGGAAAACCGCGTCGGGACGGTGACGATGCTGTCCAACCAGTCCAGGCAGAACTGCGCCAACTGCGTGGCCCAGGCCGAGGACGGAATCCTCGTCACGGGCTCGGTGCCTCTGAACGAGGCGCTGGAGGAGAGGGGGGTGGACGTCGGGGACACCGCGGCTGTGGTGGCGTATCTGAAGGATAACCTCTCTTGGAGGGTGGTAAAAGTAAGCAGATCTCCGTACTACGTCGTTTGAATGTGACTCAGAACACTTACGTATGCTGATATATGCAAAACCAGGACACGCAAGACGTCCCGATCACGGATGACTTCGCCCTCACTGTCGGAGTCTCGGCCCAGCCCGTGTCCGTCCCAGCGTCGAATGCTGAGCTGCCTACCTGGGGCCATTGCGAAGTGTTTCCCGAGGCGACCGCTGGCAAGACTGGAGGTCTCAGTGCACAGAATCGGGTCGAGTTAGACTTGTAGGCATTAGTTCAGCAGGGCCTCATTGAATGTCGGTTTGCTCACTGGGGGTTGGGGCAAGATGGTAACATTATGAGTCAATGCAGAGGGATGTGGTTGTGCGTGATGAAATCAGTATTGGATTATCTAGTTCACATATTACTCAGATTGAACGGAGCTCCTCGTTTGTCCGCCCCGTGAAGCTTGTTGGAAAATGGGCTGGTATGCGAATATAAGTATCACGATGACTCAAACGGCTTGATTTTCAAAACAAGCTTAGTAAAATAGGTTCCTGATTCTTGGTTCTCGTAAATTAAGTCAAGACGTGAGCACAACCATTCCCGGTCTATGTTACAAATAATCACTTCGGCATATACCACTGATATACCACTGACTGTTCCATAATTGCGGAGCTACTCTGTGGCCCTTCATTTGAGGCGGCCTCCATCGCTCTCTCATTCTGTTTGTCCCGAACTTGGTCCATATTTAGTTGATGACTTTCTTTTTTGAATCAGAAGAACATATCACCTGTCATTCGCCGTTCAACTCAACGGAAAGCCGTCCTCCGAATTTGGTGTCAGTGAGCATGAACAATGCCGGGTGGTGGAATGAGAGCCACAATCTGAACGAGCTGACCACCGATGGATCTATCTCTTTGATTTGCTCACGTTTTGAGGTGGCGGCTTCAAAATGTGACCAGATATTAAGAGGCTAGGGACATGAAGCCAACTTTCCACTTGTGTTCTAGGGCGGAGACACTGTCTCTCGTTACCACGCCCCTAGGAGGACGAAGAGGTTTCCTCGCAGAGATGGGGACTCGTCTCTTGATGGTACAGGAACAAGCGTATCAGACTCGTGGCCTCTGACCATGATAAACCTTGAATCGTAAGGTACTAGGAGTTACACTTCATAGGAGGCCTCAATCATCAAACAAGGACACCACCAACCAGTCGACGTTCAAAGGTTGGTGGCAGTCCTCAAGTCCAGAGTCCACCTCAGGTTTCCAAGCTCCCATGAAAAAGTCGTTGACATTACGCGGCCATGATTCCAAAATGATGATGCCCTCCAAGAAACTTGTGTGTTCTCAAGACCTGTAAACACGAGCTGGTTGCGACACCGGTCTGGTAGTAGACAGGCATCCAGAACACCTCGGGACCGAAAGAAAAAGCCACCGTGATGATGCTAAAAGTTTAAATTCTACACGGCTGAATCTAACTCGCAACCGGTCAAGGTGATCGGCCAGAAGATGGTGGGCATCTTCTGGAAGGGCTGCTCTTCATGTCGATGACGAATTGGAACACGCCCGCGAGTTCCGGGTGGGCGCTGGTGCACCCCAACGTCAAAGTCCGCAGCATATCCGGATGCAAGGTCACTACAACCATCCTGAAACTGATGAGTAGCCAAAACCGACTTACGCAAACCACCCCCATCCGGCAGGTTTTTCGATTCCCAGCCCAGAAGACCCTGGCGCACCGATCAAGTAGAGGTCAGACTACGCACACCCAAAACGCCAAACGCCCAGCGCACCAGCCCACATGACCGCGCCACGCGTCCCAACGTGGCTTAGCGGCCGTTCCAGCCAGGACGAAGGGCAACCAAGCGCAGAGGTCTGGAAAACAAGCTACGCCCGTCTCGGAGGCTAGCGGCTCGACGCAGGGCGGCAGACTGTGCGTCTCCCGCCCGTCGTGGCTCCGAGGGACTGGGATTTGTGCCCACCGTGGCTTCTAGCTTGACACTTGTCCCTTCGAAACGAGAACAAGCGAGGCTGGGGTCTCGACAACCCCCGTGGTCATTCGACCAAGAGTCTATGATGGAACAATGATGGGAGAAAATCCTCCCCATTTCCGCACGCAAACTGGAATGCGGACGGCGCGTGCGGCTAAAGAGTGTCCATGATCAGTGCAATACAAGTGCGCCGATGAAGAGCCGGAAAATCCCATTCCAAATGTGAAGAGCGTGATGTGCGAAAGTGGATATCAAGGCGCCAAACTACGGCGAGATTAGGTTCGACGCGACCACGGCTAACGTGATGCTTCGGTACGACGGCCGACGGGGGGACTAGTCTCGCTGCTGCGCTGGCGAAACAGACTGGATGACCTGATATGTGGGCACCCGAGGGCGGGATAACCTGGCCACGCTTCCGTCTGCGGAACGCGGCGCGGGCGAGATTGCTTGATTGCGTTCGTTGGGCGCGGGGCTAGGCGATGAGACAGCTGTATAGCTCGAGATGATATAGAAAGGTATATCCCGGGGTGTGCGCGTGAGAGAGATTAGATTAAAGCTCTGAGTCGCGGTAGTTCGGATCGTGAGAGGATTCGCCAGGGTTTGGCGAGGATGAGCCGCCCAAGGGAGAGAAGAAAGGAAAGAGGCGAGGTGCAGCAGCTAAGTCGTTGACCCGACCCGTCTGGCCCCCGTATAGCCCTATTGTCTCAATTCTGCAGGAGACAGGATTTCCCTCTTTGCCGAGACAGCATAGGCGGGACGTTTCAAAGTGCGCGATCATATCGAAGAGGTCCAACCATTTGACATAGCGAACAACGCAATTGTAGACCAACACGGCCCACACACCGCTCAAAGAACAACCCCGAGACGATTTGAATAGAAAATGCGCGGTGAGTTGTATTTACACCAAGCGTGTATAAATACCGGAAAGTGCATTGGCCGTGCGGCCAAGCAAGGCTGAAAGAAATGCCAGTCCCCAACTGCAACCCCTGGATGCCAAACTAGGCAACCAACTAGGGGTGAGCCAGAGGCAACGAAACAGGATTTCGCAGCCTGCGAAGTGCCCAATGACTGAGCAGATCCCACACGTGGTTGGACAGTTTTGACAAATACATACCCGCGGGGTGGCGGATGAGGAGGGCAGATCAAGCCCAGGCTAGGCAGCTTTGAAGTATCCAGCAGAAGAGGTAGTAGGGAGGCTGGGGACCTGCCGGGGCGTGACGGCGTATTTCACAGACATACATACATACATACCCACTCGCATAAATACCCACCTGCTCAGGCGGACGGCGGTGGTGACTCACTCCACTCGCACACTCGGACAGTGCGATTAAAGGCAGCGAGCCCAGCGGACGAATAACGTCTCGTAGAGGACTACAAAGAGGGCCGTGGGGACGATCCCGTGGTCGTCCTGGTGGGCGTTGGCGGTTGGGTGGTGTGGGGCCACGAGGTATGGTATATGTATCAAAGGGGGGTGGTGGTGGGATGAGGGTGTGAAGGGCGAGCTGAGGTTACTCGAGTGATGTATGTACCTGCTCGACGCGCAACATGAGAGTAACATATGACCACGGGTAGGAAAGTAGAGAAGAGAAAGAAGAGACTGGACCCCAGTCTCTGTCCAGGGTTTCATCTAGCGCCCGAGGAGCCCGGTGCAAACATTTCTTGTTATTCCCAAGGGTGACCCGGACCAAGCAACGGGCGGGGGGAAATCAGTCTGTAATGTCTGGGTAAGGGGAGTCGAAAATGCCGGTTTCTAAGAATATGCGCCTACCTAGGCCCGCGTACCCAGACCGGTCGTCGGGTGGCCGCACAGGCATGCATGCATGACAGGGGGAGAAGAAGGAACACACGGCCGCGTCGACGGGCCTCCTGGCAGGGCGGTGGCGATGATCTCTCCCATTCTTCCGCCTCGGAAGAAGCAGCGTGCGTCAAACGCTGTGCTACGCGATCACATCTTGATCGTGTTGTCTCTGATATACGAGCCGCCCGTTGAGCCCGGGGTGAGTCAAACCAGACACATGCTCCCCGGCGCGGGAAGACCTATGCTCGCGCCCAAGCGAACCGGCCTTTTTTCGCTCTTGGGGGCAAAACAACACAGATGAACAGCATGAAGCCAAAAGGAAGCGGGCAAGTCCTCGGAGGCAGCCCATGGGCCCCCGTGGAGATGCGCATGCATGGGGATGGTCATGGGGCTGGGGATTCGCGGGCGCCGGTGAGGATCTGGGCATCATCACGCTCACGGGTGTGGATACCAAGTTCGTCAGTCGATCGTCACAGATTCAAGAAAATGGATATACCACCTAGAACATTTGCGCCTTGTCCATATCCACCGGTGGCTAAACCGCTCTCCGCAGTAAATATTAAGTGGCAGCAAACTTGGTTCTAAACCAAGTAGGAAGAGTGGCGGCAATAATTAGAAATGCATATCACCAGCAAGTATGGCTGGAGCAAATATGGCCGGCGCAACACGCGCATCGCTCAACTAGAACTGTCGTCTGTCGTCAAAACAGGCTCTCAGCCACCCGGGACGTGCTGAAGCCGAGCGCACCGCGTCCTCTTCTAAAAGATATTCTCCGAAACAGCGTGTGCCAATCTTTTCCAAAAAAGACAAGGACCGGTGGGCGATCCTGGCCAAGCCATCTGGGGAAAGAAAAAGAAAGTGGGAAAGGGAAGCAAAACGTCCCTCGTGGCTTTGGATTTGGCTTTGACTTGAAAGGGGGGGGGGGGTGTGGAAACAATGGTCTCCCACAGATAACAGAAAAGCCTGGTAGACTATAGTAGTGCTCGGATACCAGTGTGACAAGCTAAAGATGACAAGCCTCATTGCCTGCCTTCGGACCCGACAGATCAAGCCACTCCTCTTTCCGCTCCGGAGGCTCTCGAGCTTGCTTCTTAGGGGGTAGGACTAGTACGGATGGTCTCTATTCCGCCCTGGGGCAGGGAAGAAGTAGGGGGGGGGGGTTGCGCAAAGAGGGAATAGACTATTCTAAGACGATTTAGACTCTTGCACTTGGGTGGCGCGGGATGGGGAATGACTAAGTATCGGGGTCATGAGGCTGCGCGGAATGCACGTTGACGTAGACCACAAAACGGTTGTACCACCCACACGAGAACGATAGGGTGTGGAACTAGACGCTAGGTTCAAGAGCCCCGGACTGTGGATATACATATTGTACCGGTAGTATTGCAATCTATACTGTGCATAGCTAGATAGGTGAAGTTTGGCACGGGGTGGGGAGGGCGGCTGGGAACCGATTCGCAGACGTCAGGTTTCTAAGCTGTATAGACACGCGGCCCAGAGAGGACGGACAGGAGGGAAAAAAAGAGACGAGACAAGACGGGAACAGGGAACAGGAAACAGGAAACAAGGCAGGAGGCGGAGGCTCGGGACTGGCTGGCTGGACGACTGCAAGTCTGGCAGATCAGTACGCATGTCTCGCATGCTTCCCCTACTGCCCTACCCTCCCTGCCCCCTCCTAGCCCATGCACGATAGGGTCCCAGATGGTGTGGCTCGTACGAGGATATCACGTTGTCCTGAGAGGGAAATGGTGGGTGGCTTGTGGGTAGGGAGGGGGTGTGCAGGAAAGAGATAGACGGGTGCATGAACGAAACCATGCGATTTGCCCACACAGTGGATGCATGAAGGGACCACCTGCACGACGGCCCTTTCTCTCCCTCCCACCTCCGCGTCCGAATCGCCACAGGCAGCAAGAAAGCGGGCCGCGGGAAGATGCATCTAAAGATATATGGGGCGTGATCAACCCTCCCGGCCGAGCGAGCGCACCTATGGCTACCGCGCCATAGCCCGCCAGGAAAGCTAATCAGTTGATCATTGGAGCAGGACCCCAGAGTGAAAGCGAACGATTGACGATGGCACCTCAGCGTAGCGTGTTGTAGCGTGGTACGGCGCGAATCAGGCGTGCAGGCAGGGGCGCCGGTGCCGCGAACGCTGCGAACTCCTGCATGCGACGGGGGTGAAGGGGAGGGGAAGGCAGGGGAGGCGGGGCGAAGCAACATGTTCATTACGAGGAATCGATACGTCTGGCTGGGAAGTTGCACATCTGCAGGTGTCTATGAGGCGGTGATGGTTTACTGCCGGGCCCCAGATGGGATGGAGGGGGCGAGGGGAGGGAGAAATGCAACTAGTTGCAGATATGCCGGGCTATCATGCATGGCCTCAGCCAAGATTGGCAGGGTATTAGATGGCATGTCTGGAAACGAGCTGGTGACTCGCCGTAGTGGCCGGCAGAGAAAGGGGTGTTAGATAGTGGCGATGCCGGGTTCCGACGGCATACAAGTGTGATCCGTGAGCGCAAGACTTGGCCCCGTGTGTTTGTTCAGATGGGCAGTTGGTCAAAGTGACGATGGCGAAGGGGTAAAAAGGGGGTGTTGGTCTGTGATGGTGGTGTTGGTTGATGGTGGTGGTGGTGACAGTGCATGGCAGCGCCAAAGAGTGACTGAAAAAGAGTCAAAATCCAAGAGTGCAGTTGAATTTGAAGGTGGTCAATGCGTTTCTGGGGGAAGCACGGGCTGGCGTGAGTGGGCAAGGAGAACGGAAGATCACCGACGGGCGACAGACAGGGGGGAGGGGAGGGCCGCCTGCGGCAGGATACGCACCCGTGTAATAAGCTGGGCACCTTGGTGCGATATCACGGGGGTGGGGGTCTGGAGGCGGCCATGCTTGCCTGCTTGCCCATGGTGTGCCAGGCAACAAGGTCGACGGGCGAGTCAGGTAGGACATCGAGAAACACTGATGCAAAAGCCTGGCTGAGAAGGGGGCCCAGAAGGGCAAAAAGGGCTTGGGGGGGGGGGGGGTTGTAGAATTGGGGGGGGGGAGGGTGGGTGGTTGTGTGTAGTGTGTGTATTGTACCCTTGGGGGGTGTCGTTGGTCGTTGGGTGTGCACTCCGTCTTGGAGGTGCATCAGCTTGCATGTGGGACTTGCGTGGAGGCTGACAAGACGATCCCGAGCGTTCCAGAGCCATGAGTCCAGCCCATCTGCTTGCTGTTTGCCCCAGGATGCTGCTGGTCATGGCGACTGGTGATGATCCTTGCTGAGCTCAGCCTGAGGTAGGTGGGAAGCAGTGGCGTGGGCACGACCTCAAGTTCTCTGTTATACCCAGTTGGCCGTGATATATGGCCGGGGATGGGAGAAAGAAGTACGCTGGAATTCAATCTGGGGAAGCCCAGACCCGTGGGACGATGGATGTAGTGCATACGATTTCGGGCTTACAGTCAACCCTAACGGCGATGCGTCGGAGCAGTTGGAAAAAAAGCAAATTGGGTTTCGAGCCCAATGCCGGGCACCATGGCACGACTCATCGACTTCCATCTCCGGCTGGCAAGTTTGATATCGACAACGATGCAAGATGCTCTACGTCGTCGGATTGACTCCTGCCAGTCATCAGTGTATTAAGTGGATGAGGCCAAGAGCGAGGTACACACTTGATGAGCCCATGGTTCAGATGGAGGCACGACGTCTCATCGCCTCTGGGGTGGGGTGGTCTCGGTATTCCCATTTGGGAGGGCACGATATGGGGCGGCCACCTCCTCGTCTGCTCGTCTGGTCGTCCCATGCTGGAATGCAACCCTGGGAAGGCGACAGGAGCACGGGAGTTGCATGAAGCAGAGGTGATCGCCGATTAGTCTCCGCACCACCCATGCGCAACGCAGCAGGCAGGCCGTCCTGGACCCCTCGTCCCGTCCGAAGGGGCAGACGAGGGACGGGCGTTCTGACAGGAGGATCGCGCCGCTCCCTGACTGAGGGCCGTGATGAACTTGGGAGGGCTTGTTGCCGGGAAGGCCAGACACTGACACAGCTCTCGCGCAACAGGCAAGGAACAAGCGTCGAGGGCGTTCATGCGCTGCCGCCCTCAAATAGCCAGAATAATATTCCTCGGAGGCGCGCAAGCCGCGACAGAAAGCCTTAGGATACCGACCTTGTCCTGCCCGGGCTTTGTCGTGTTCTGTGTCCGAACCCACTTTGGCTTGACTTGGATTGGGTTTGGCAGTATAGTAGTCACGGCAGTAGTGAAAGTACTATACCGTCCTGGAATGCACAGATCCAGCGCCACGAGCAGGCGTGAGCAGGAGTGGGCTGTTGTCAAGTCGGTCTGGCAATCGATCGTATTCTGGTTTCCAGGGGTGGGCCCTTGTCTGGGCGATCTCTGGGCTTAGGCTCCACTATGACCGAGTTGCATCTCCACTGCTCCTGTCAACCTCGAGTGTGTGTGGTCTAGTGATAATGGAGATCAATGGGCCACGTCGCTGGCATCTGCCTCTGATCTGAATCGAGCTGTCGTGGGAGACGACATGCAGGCGACAGCGAGTACGCCGGCCAAGCGAGGTGGCACGGCGTTTATTACTTCATCGCAATCCAGGCTGGCGTTGCACACAGCAGGAGGGAAACCCCAAGGACGCGCCGCTTGCAGCATCGGGCAAAAGTTCCCTAGCTTGTCGCATTAGGGGAGAATAAGCTGAGGCTTGGGCGACCTGACGCGTGCTGCGTCAAGGGAGCGCCCGAGGACCAGTCAGGTGCCACGGCAGCAGACAGAAGAGGCGGCGCCAGTCCAGTCAATGATAGGTGTGACTGTGTTGGGTACAAAGACGGATACAGACAGATACAGAGACAGACAGACGCCGGTGGCAGGGCTGAGCGAGTACAGTAGGCCGACTGACCATCAATCAGTGAGGACGGATGGCTGCAGCTGAGACAGCGGGGGACGGTGACGCGGACCGTCGCTGGATCGCCCGTAAGGCGTCGTCGGCACGTCGGCAGGTCGTCCAACATGGTAAAATGCAATGTCATCATCACAAAATAGTCGTTGACGCCTTTCGGGAACTGACAGCGCCATTCACAAAAACATGGACATTCTGTGTTTTCCGTGGCCGACAGGACCGGCGCGTATGAGGAAGGCATGGGCGTCCCCGTCTCGTCTGCTGGTTGGTGGGGAAAGGCCCGCCACAACTCAATCGCACTTCCCTCCACACCCCTCCTTGCCCCTCCCCCAAATTCCATCAGCACCCCATCAGATAAGAGGGAAGGCGCACCCTCTTCGGATCGAGCTTCCCATGATCGCAACTTCTGACCTCGCGGGGCTCCCTTGGGGCATGGCGCGGTCCCCTTTCCCTCTCACCCGCCCGCTTTCAGTAATCACCCCGAGATTATTGGGGGCAGAGCTGAAGAAGCACTGCGAATGTGTTGCTGTGTAGGGTTAGCCCGTCCAGGCCCCGTCTGTCTTGCAGTCTAGAATCGAGGTTTAATGATCCTTCTGTGTCTCGTCAACCGCGTCCTGGTGGTGTCGTCGTAATTAAAAATTCTGAGATTACTGCACAAACATGTGCGCCTTTCAGGGGGGCGAATTCTTCCAGATATGGCAACGGGCGAGGGAGATCTGTCAGTCTGTGTATGTTCTGCGTGTGTGGTGATACACGTGAACGAGGACAGGTCAGGTCAGGCCATTCCTTCGGCTCCGGCCTTTTCGCCACTGTGATGGAAATCGGTTGAGACGAGCATCTCTGGATGCCACAGCCCACAGGAGCCAGAGGATAGGCCGAATGTTCGGAACTAACGGCGGCTTTTAGTGTCTAAACTTGGTGGGTTGTCCAACGTCAACTTCTGAACGACAGGGGCAGAAGAGGGTGGAAGGAGAAACTGAAGGGGTGGGGGAAGGGACGATCTGATGGTCAACAGCAAGTCGGTATACCGCGTCCGTCCCTCGGCCGAGTGCATCCGATACCGAACACCTGTTGCCGGGCCTGAAGCTCCTTCATGACGACAAGTGCGGCCCTCAATGTTCTGCCGTCCAACAAGAATTTGTTGCTCTCCGGGCACTCTTGAGACAAGCAGCACGGAGAGACATGCAGGCTGCGGTTTCAGTCTCGCGCTTGAACCCTGCATGGATGGAGATGGAGAGAGTGTGTGAGTGTGTGTGAGTGCAGGCAGCGGGGCCCGCGTTTCCCTCTGGAGATCAGATCTCGCGACGAATATCTACATGGACCCACCGAGGAGGATCAGGACCAAAGCAACCATCATTCACCCGTCATCAGGATTCGTCCATAGCATCGCTGCTATTACCGATGGGCAGCGGGCGGCCGTTTCTGGGGGCAGGCAGTGGATGAACGCGAGCCCAAGGTCACATCGTCCCGAGTCAAAGTTTCCCAGGCCGAAAGTATCCCATCGCTTTGCTTTTTCCCACCTCAAATCGAGTCCGTCATTCGGGATGTTGCATGGCGCCGCTTCTATTATTTCCCTTGGGACGGATGCACCGCGACGTACCGTACCACCCCCACGCTCGCTGCTCTGCGCCCAGCATGCCCAGGCTTTTCTGTTCCCGGACCGACCTCGCGTGAACAACTTCATGACAGAACGCATTGTGAACCAAACCAGAAACCCGGGTCGCCGTTTACCCCGGATTGTTCGTAATTGCCGTCCTGGGGATCCTGAATGGGCGGTGTCTTGGCAGCATGTTCGATCAGCCATGACATAGCCTCGCATCGGGGGCTACTGAGGTGCAGGCTTTAATCCGAGAGTTGCGACCTGGTGTCAGGCCCACTCCACCTCGGAAGACTGCCGATTTGATTGCCCCCGTGTGTCGCGTGAGAGTCAGTCATTCGGTTCAGTGCAGTGCAGTACAGTAAGACCAACGTGGGCGTTGGTGGGATGAGACCATATGTCGTCAAACAAGAGCCAAGCTGGGCTATTCTGGATGCTCGGGAGAGGGACGCATACCGACTGACACGGCAGCTGCAAGGCGTCGTCGTGCCCGGGCTGGACTGTCAGATCCAGAGGTGATACAGGCATTATGTGCGCACAAAGTAGTGAGTGCATCTGCATCTGCATGCTGCTGCACGCTCTCCGTGCCCTTGTACCGCGTCTGTGTGCGCCTGTGTGCGCCTGTAATGCATGTCTCTTTCTGCATGTCTGTCTGCAGATCGGAGACAGGCGCGGGAACGGGTTGAATGAGACCAGCCAGCCGCAACTGCGGCCGCCACAGACCCAACACTTTGGAATTCCCGCCTGTCACTGACACGGAATGTGGGAAATGGCTTCAACGCCTGGATCACGTTCACAGGTTAGACCTAGACCTCAATATACACACCGCTCCCTCCGTGCCTCCGTGTCTCTCGTCTTCCTCCCCGCCTCGTCGTTGGCATCGGAATCGAAAAAGCCTCTAGCGGCAGCCCTAGAACGCCTGGTAATCACTAGACAACATGGCAGCGCCGCATCTTACTCATATGGGATTCGCAGGCGTAAGCCTCACAGAGCCTCTAGTTGTGAGAAATTTACATATGATGCGCTGCAGGTCGGCGGTCGGCGGCTGGGAAGAGGCGAATTCCATCTGCCTTGCCTGCCCGGTTTGAGGCACCTTGGGACGGCCAACCTGCCTGGCCTGCCTCACCATCTGCAGCTGTCTCGATGAGGAAATACAGATGGCCGGGGAGTCCTGGCCAGCCTGGACAGGGCCTGGCCAGCCAAGAGATGCCGGCGCATATCTATCAACAAGGTCCTCCACTCCACTCCACTCCCCTGTCATCAGCAAGCATCATTGATCGACCTCGAGCCGAGAGGCAGGCAGTCTTCTTTAGGTACGTCTTGGTGAGAATAACGAGGTAGGCTTGCGCATCGTATCATTGTATGCGCACAAGACACAGCATGCAATGACTGAACTGGCACCCACTGCTGATTTACCGTGCAGTACCTGGACTGTCCAATAAAGTTGAGCATCTCAAATTCTGGACGGCGGCCCAGCTCATCGCCAGACAGCCTAGGGACCTGGGAAACGGCCCAACAGGGCACTCCACGGCTCGTATTATGTCGTGTGAACCAGCCAACCAAAAGCCGGCCCAGGCTATCAACATGACCGCCACCGGTTCTGTTTCTGTCTTGCAATGTCTTGAGATTCCGTGGTCACGCCGACCCCACCCCCGGCACTGTCGTCTCGTGTGGGCGGCGGCGGCAGCGAGGTCACTCCTGACAAGCAAAGAGTGCCATGGCGAGCAGGTACTGTGTATATGAATTTAACCCTCATGTATGTACACTTCGTAGCGGGTACATGGCAGTACGCCTTGTCCAGGGCGGGTCGTCAGCTGCCCAAGGTGCTCGAGGTATAGACGGCAAAACAAATCATATCCACATCCCCATCCACATGCACGAGACATTTGCCGTGCGAGACCCCCACACACCACCTCCACCAGCACCCTGTTGGTACTCTCCGCCCAGTTTCCCTGACTTCCCGAAGGAGCGGACTGGGTGACTGTGTGAGTGACTTTTGGCGATGAGCAGCAGGCCGCGCTCCGCCGCGCGGTTCCTCGCTCGACCAAGGCCACCAGCCCAGAAAGACACAGCTAGAGGGAAACAAGCGAGGCAAAGGACAGACACGGACCTCGGTGCCTTGCCGGAACGGTTTATATCCACAGGGACCAGGCGAGTCAAGCAGCCTTCCATCCGCCCTACCTTCTCTCAAACATTCAACATTGGACATTGACACTCGACCGATCTCGTCTGTCGAACCCGGCCCCCGTCGTTGCCTGCCGGAAGCACCCTCTCTTACAAGCGTGTAGTGTGTGCGCTGCCATCTAACAGTATCATCATCCATCATCCATCAATTTGTCGCTACCTGGTTCTACGGCTTAGGAGCAACGGTCACCCTGTCACGTCCCGGGCACTCTGTTACGCTAAGTCCCTGGGATCTTGCAGATAATCGCACTTGATCACACACACGCGCGTGCACACCACACGTACGCATAAGCACACACACCACACGGTCACAACTCCCGAGCGGGACGGACAGAGAAGCCACAAACAGACAGGGCAGACATTATAGACGGCCGGACAGGAACCTTGTGGAACCGCACTCTTTCGAGCCCACCCCCCGTAGCTACAAGTGGGAGGGAGGTGCCAGTGAAAATAAGAGGGTGGAAGGGTCCGAAAGAAGAAAACAGGGGTGGCAAGGCAGGGAGCAGGCGTGAAGCCGGGGTTGGAGGAGTAATAACGAGAGAAGAACAAGAAGAGGCGCGCCACTGCGTATGCACGCATGCAGGGTGGTGGCAGACCAGGAGACTGTGACTGAGGAAAGAGTGCGTGAGAGAGAACATCGCATCCCACCCCCCCTACCGTACTAAATAATAAGCTGCAGATCGCCCACCCCTACGACACCGGCACCTTTCTGGACCTGGACACACAAGGTGGAACTGCACTCTTTCATCCGCGTTTTGCCGGTTGGATCCATCGAGTCGATTGATATCATTGAACCTCACCTCACCTGCTTCGCTCACTCACTCGCCCTCGCCCATCCACGTCTTGGAGCCCCTGCAGCCATTTAGCTCTTGGATATCCCACCGTGTGGCCTAGCCGTGTAAGTGATTCTTTTCCCTTTTGTCAGTGTGTTTTCCCTTAAGCTGTCTGACAGCTGGTGGGAACCTTGTTATCCTGCCAACGGTCTATCGTCACCAACCGCCAACCCGACACCAAGGAAGGGAGCCGTGCGTATCCCGCCGAACCAAGACGGCCAACCGCCCCCCTCCAAACCCCTGGGTCCCCACTATAACTGACGGCCAATTCCACCCCCCAGATCCAAGCTGTCGGCACGCTGCTGGTCCGAGCTGGGGAAAAGACTGGACTCGACATTGGTGAGACGAGCAAGAGTCGCGGCATTCCCAGAACAGGAATAACGGAGGGGAGAAAAGAAAAGAAATCAGGGAAAGGGGGAATAATAAGAAAAGAGAGAGAAAGTGAGAGAGCAACAAAGACAAGAGACGCGGCCAAGGAAGAAAAAGGAAGGATTGTGGAAGTTCCATCCCGGGAAACTAAACCAAAGCAGCAAGAACGACATATACGGGACAAAAAAACAAAAGAAGGGGTCACATCCACATATTTGGGACTACCAAGCTTTCTCCCTATCTGGATTTCGAGGTCACCTTTTTGCCCCTTCTGGACCCCGGCTTCCTTATTCTTCAGCGACAATTAACCGGAAAATTGTCCAACGGGTCGAACCGAGGGAAGAAGCAACGCAAGTCAGGGAGTGTGTGAGTGAGACCGAGAGAGACAGGAGTTGAGAGGCTCGGAGAAAGTGAGAAAGAGCGTGAGAGGGAGAAAAGATATCGCCATTCTTGTTCTCCACTTTGACGATTCCAGGACTGGATCCAAGGCCACTCCCGCCACGCACGATCGCGCAGCTGTTCGGCATTTCTCGTGCAGGGTGGAGAAGAAACCATCGATTGATTGATTGATCCGCCTAGTCATCATCCTGGATGCTGTGTGCGGGTTGACGTATTCGTCAAGCAGCGAGGCTGTCTGTCTGTCGTCTTTGTTTGGCGCGTGTGTGGCCGGATCGATCATCAAGCACATCATCCGCATCTCCAAAGGGATCCTCGTCCTCGGTTGCATGAGCCAGCCAGCCAGCAGCCAGTCAGTTCCGTATCCGCCTGATCCGACCGTTATCAGCTCCGTCTGGTCTGCACGCCAGGGCGGGCGATAAGAGGGAGGAGCCGCCAGCAGGCCCATCGACCCCTCATCAGCCTGCACCTAGACTTACCTTGCCTATCCCAGGCCAAACGGTGCAAGCTGTGCAGCAGTGAGGTGCAGCAGTCCAGGCAGGCATTACACCCACCCCTGGCCTGACTGGCGCCCCTCAGATCCGATCCGCCCACCACTCACCGCCTGGAGGCGTATTCTTTGTTTGAGCAGGCCCGCAGGCTTTCTCGAGGCCCAGGCCCCACCAGAACAAGGCCCGCCCAGAATGCTGTCGAGCGCGGGGCACTCCATGTCGGCGGCACACCACCACCAGCACCAGGCTCACGGCCACGGCCACGGCTACGGTGGACAATCTTATGCCAATCCCCTCGCCCACCCTCTGACCCTGCATCACCACAACAATACCAGTCCCAATACCAATACCAATTCCACCACCAATAGCAACCACCACGGCTCGCAATTGAGGCCGTCGCCCCTCTCGTCCCAGGACAACCTGCCCAGGGACCTGCAGCACCTCAACGCGGTGCAAGCCGTCAATACCCACTATTCGGCCTCGGCCTCGTCCCCATCGCACTCGCACTCGCGCTCAAACCCAAACCTGCACCTGGGCCTGACCAACAACAGCAGCCTGAGCAGCCTGAACCTGAACCTGGCCTCTCCCTCTGTGTCGACCTCGGCCCTGATCTCGACGAACTCGAGCTCTAACAACTTGGCCCCGACTCCGAACCACCAGAGCCAGAGCCAGAGCCAGAGCCAGATCCATAATCAACCCCAGAACTCGTCGCCGACCTCTGCCTCGTCCTCTCGCCCAAACGGTCTGATTCTCGGCCACAACCAGGCCCAGCTTCACGCCCACGCCAACCACTCGCACTCGCTCTCCCATCCTCCTCCCACCATCGGCGCCCTTCCTCCTCCTCCCCACTCCAATTCCCACCAGCACAAGCTGAGGCGTATGCCGAACCTGCCCGACCATCACCACCGCCAATCGGGCAGCCTCAGCATTTCAAACTCCCTCCCGAACAACCCCACCAGCGGCAGAACCAGCAGCAACAACATCCACAGCCACGCCCACAGTGGCTCGCATGCCTCGACCCCAACCACCATGCCTTCAATAAACGCGATCGCCGCTGGCCCAGGCCCCTCACGCGGCTCTGCTGGTGGCCCCGGCCCTGGCGGGGGTGCAAGTGGTGGTGGTGCTGGCGGCGGCTCACAGGCTGGCTTCGACGGCCCGAGGAGTCCTCCAAGTCAGTCCCGATTCTCTTTACTATGCAATGCCTCTTCTGCTTTGTCGCACTGTCGAGCATTTTCGATTTCTTTTTTGCATCATGAGACAGGGTCCCTCGGTCTTGCCGCAAGTCAATTGCTGCTCCAAGACGGGCCCTACTCGATGCAACGTCCCTCCCGTCCCTGCTACACTCTCTGTGCCATCATCTATCTCTACTGCTACTACTTTGACCCTGCGTACATCCTGCCCACCCTCGAAGGCTCGATACATCGTGCGATCTCGGTCCCAATTGCCCGCAGAATTTTACGCCCTGACCCTCAATTGACTTCTCGCTGACTCAATCTCCTCTTGCCCATAGACACCTCACACGTACCCTGCAAATTCTTCCGCCAGGGTGCATGTCAAGCAGGCGCCGCATGCCCCTTCAGCCACGACCTGGGGGCATCGGCCGAGAATGTCTGCAAGTACTTTGCAAAGGTTCGATCACTTATTTTCTCCGTCGCAAATTCTTAATATCGAATGCCAATCCCTACGGGGGAATAGCGGCTTTTGTTACATCCACACATATAGCGCACGACAGCACACTGACATGCTGATCACAGGGAAACTGCAAATTCGGTCCAAAGTGCGCAAACATCCACGTTCTTCCCGACGGAAGGCGTGTCAACTATGGCAAGAATGGCGTCACAGTCACCCCGCTCAACTTCGGCAGCCGCCTGAACCCTCTCGCATACGGCCACCAGGCCTCTAACTCGGCCCTCACCACCTCCTTCATGCGCGCCGAAGCTGCCCCTCCATACACGACCTACACGGCCGCCACATCAGACGACCGTTATGGCCACGGCCTCGGAAGACAGGCGAGCTTGGACAATGGTCTGCCTACCATAGACACACAGTACAGCGGGCCCGCCTCACCTTACGGCTCACCACACGGCGGAGAGGATGCCATCCGCACAGGGTTTGGCCTGTCTCCCATTGCAGCGAACAAAGGACTCTCCGTCCTCGACGCCCCCCTGCCTGCCTCATTCGACAGTAACGGCATCTCACACGCCGCGCGCTACGGCCCCTGGCCCGCCTCCGTCCCTAATAAGTTCGGACTCGAGTCCCCGACCCCGTCGCTCAGCAACGCCAAGGACAGCCGGACATCCGAGACCCTCAAGATGCTGCACACGTCTGCCTTTGGCTCCAACGAGCACCTGTCCCCCAGCCACCTTGGTGGGGACGCTGATGCGATGGGCAGCAGTCCGCCCATGCAGCCCATCGGCGAGGAATTCTACGGCAGGCGCGCCATGCACAGCAGCTCTGGCAAATACGCGAAGCCGAGGCACCTGAGCGCCAGCGTGCCCAAGGTCGACCGTGATTGGGAGGATAATTTCCTGTTCCTTGAGGAAGACTACGTGCCTGGCGAGCTGGCCAACGAATTGCTCACGACTGCGGAGAAGGCCCGCAGGGGCAGTGTGAGGGTGGTCGAGGGTGGATCTGAACAGCACTCGGGCGAGAACTCAGCCTCAAAATACGGCAGCCCGATTGGCGCATCCAGTCCCAGCCGGTGGGGACCACTGTTCCAGCGGCAGAAGGATGAGGATGGTGGACAGTCCGCGCTCGGCAGGAGCCTCAAGACCGCCGGCGCGTTTGGCCACGTCGGCAGCCCTCTGCGCAACTCGAGCCTCGCCAACGGTATCGACATGATCGGCGGACTGAACGGAAACAGCAGCAGGCCCGGTCTCGCTGGAAGCCGGACCGCCAGCAGTGGCGCTGACAGTCTTTCGGCCCTGACGCAGCAAATCCAGAACACGAGGATCAACGACGAGAGAACCACAAGTTTGTCGTCCAGCCCGCACCTTCACCCCGGCAGCGCGGCGAACACGAGGCAGCCGAGTGGCGTGGGTGCCCACACCGGCGCAGGCGTAATCGGACCCTCGAATGGCAGGAACGAGAGGGACCAGAGGGCGCTCGAGAGGCACATCAGCAGCGGGTCGATTGGTTCCAGCGCTAACGGCAGGTTCACGACCCCGATCGACGAGGAGGACTCGAGCTTCGTGTTCAGTATGGAGGACGACGACGATGGGCAGAAGGCAAGGAAACGCATGTCGGGCGGGTTCGGCCTAGGCGGAGGAGGCGGCTGGAGCTATGCTGCTGCGGCCACGGGCAAGACTTCTGCCGGCAACAAGAGCTCCGCCGTCGAGACCCGCTGAACAAGCCGTCTCTGCTGTGGGTGCTCAACAAATGGCGATGCTACGACGCCTCGTGGCTTGACGAGACACGACACGACGGGGTACGGCCACGGCTAATGTCCATCACCTATGAGCCTTTCGATTTGCTTCGACTTGACGCTTTCTGAGCGGCGCACGACGCCGGCACTGGGATGACGAATCGTATGAAGCATGAATTGGACGACCGTGGTGCTTGAGGAATCTCATAATGAAACCCCAAAGGACCAACTGGGCTACTTTCTGATGGCTCCAAGTCAAGGCTGTTTCATACCCAGGAATCTCCTGGCGGAATCAGACAATCAGGCAGGCGTGTAGCATGCCCGCCGTGTCCTGGTGGAGAGAATCTCGCGATACCAGGTGGGGAGAACTATGGCCAGGGTTCCCGATGTCGAAACCAGGAATGGAAGGGAAGTCCAACTGGCGAAAACAAAAACGGAGCGCAAAAAGAATGGCATGAAGATTGGAAAAAAAGAACGACACGATACACGATACACCAGGGAACGGATGGGGGATGGCCGGACGGTCTGGCACGGTCCTGGGCGTTTCTGATGGTTTCTTCTTTCTCGTCTCCTTTTTGGCTGGGGCGGGGCACACAACTACCCAGACGCAAAACACGCAATGCACTGCACATCCCAACTCCACCTATCGCTAATACTTACTTGTCGATATCCACCAACCCACCTACCGACCACGGGCTGAGAGCAACAACAACTGTACTGAGCCGCATCGGGCGAGAGCTGCTGTTCATTTTTCTTGGAGACTACGAGGGATTTTTTACCCGAGCTGTGTGGGGACGGACGATGATATTTGGGCATCCATCCTACATGATGTTTTTTGTTTTCTGTCCCTTCATGTCTTCGTCCACTTTCTGGCTTGGATTCCTCTGTCCACGTACGCTTCCACACATAGAACATGAAAAGTGTCTAGTACGATTTCACCTGGTTTTCTGGCTTTTTGGTTTGTTTGGTTTCTGCTTGTTGGCCTGTATTCTCATATCCCACTGGTCGTTCTGCTTTCCCACTCACCACATTCATGGCATGTTGGCGTTTTCTTGTCTTTTTCTTTCCCCCACTACTATTTACTGGAGGGTCATTGCACTGGCCGGGCTATCGTCCTGTCCGTTGGGGTTGCCGTGGTTTGATCTGCTCACTCTGCTGGAGGCATCCTGATTCTTCTTGGATGGAGAAACCAGACCTCATCCATCCCTTTTTGGGGGCGGTCTTTTGGCCTTGGATGTTGATACTTGGACTCCTCAGTCCTTTTTTGGGAGAAAGGGGTAGCCTTTCTCTGGGGAGGTCAGTTACGAATATGAGAGGATTTTGGCCGTTGGGCCTTTGCGACGATTTTTGTTGTTGGATCCTATGATGAGTATATTTGACTGGAGCCGTGCCCATGCCCGCAAACGTAACTGCTGGCAGATTTTAGTCCATGTCTTTCCCGCTCTTGGTCCGGCGTGAAAGAAAACCCCAGTTTGGGTGGCACAGAAAGCTTTCCAGATAAGTCCCAGGAATTTAGCGATTCCCCGCAAGCACGCGCCACTTGGAGATAAATGTCGTCCAAATATCAATTAAGTTTGGCTGACATCCATCGGCACCGACGCCGGCAGCTTTGCAAACTCGGTGTCTGTGCATGCGAGCCCCGCTATCGGCCGAGAATAGCTCGAGCTTCGGTTGGGGATGACGCAGGAAACTTTACTGCCGCTTTTTTTCTGCCCTGCCCTCTGTGCAGCACGCCCGTTTCCCCCTGTGACGATAGATCAGAGCGATTGACCACCGCGCCGCCGAACCCCCCGAGCCCATCCTTCCTCGAGCTTCGAAGTGCGTCTCGGCCCGTCGCCTGTCGTGTTCACCTCTCTGGGAACAGGGATCCACGCCCGCATTCTCGATCAGCTGCTGCTGCGCCCGCGCCTCGTTCGACGCGACTGAGCATCGCCTTTTCGACGGGGGCAAGCGATCGGTCGGCCAAAGGCGACAACCGGGTGATATCCGAGTAGAACGAACCAAGCATGGCTTCGGTAGCTGCGGCCACGGCGCCGGTGGCCAAGACGGACCCCTCCTCTGCTGCCGGGGAGAAGAAGCTGCCGCCTCCCAGCCCGCTGCGGTCGATCCTGGCGGGGAGTCTGGCTGGTGGCATTGAGATTTGTTCGTCCTTCCGGCTTGGGTGGACAGAGGATTATCCACGGACTAGCTTACTGACTGTTTTCTGTTGGCAGCAATCACATATCCTGCCGAATGTACGCCGCGTCCATCCCTCCCACCATGAACCTTCAGCTCCAGGAACAAGCTCCATCCACCAGTCCGCACCGTCCCGCAGCCGGTGGACGGGGCAGCTGTGGGGACATGTGATACGAATCGGGCAATATAGAATTGGGAAGAAATGCTGACGAGACGGCTCTTCTGCTGCTGGCTACAGTCGCCAAGACAAGAACACAACTGAACCGCCGGCTGGCCGAGGGCAAGAAGCTGCCGTGGCCACCATTCGGGCCGCAGTGGTACGCCGGGTGCACGACGCTCATCATTGGCAACTCTGCCAAGGCTGGCATCCGTACGTTCTTCCTACTATGTTCTCAACGCGTTGTCTTGGGAGGATGATTTGGAGAGAACATCTTGGGCTAATGATGGACGATGAACACGTTTAGGATTCGTCGCATTCGACCAATACAAGCGGCTGCTCGCCGACGCGGACGGCAAGGTGTCGGGCCCGCGCGCGGCGCTGGCGGGTTTCGCGGCCGGTGTCACTGAGAGTCTGTTGGCTGTCACGCCGACCGAGAGCATCAAGACGCAGCTGTATGTCTACCCCCCCGGACCCATTGCTCTTCCTTTGCTGCCGATACCCTGGGATACACATACGTGGGGACATTTGCACACCCACAACACAACAACCAAGACGGGCGGAGCAAGCACCACCGCCGCCAGCACTGACAATCTCCACCCCCCCGACAGGATCGACGACCGCAAGCGCGCCAACCCCCGGATGCGCGGCTTCCTCCATGCAGCACCCATCATCGCGCGGGAGCGCGGCATCGCGGGCTTCTTCGCGGGCTTCGTCCCCACGACGGCGCGGCAGGCGGCCAACAGCGCGGTGCGGTTCGGCAGCTACAACTTCCTCAAGCAGGCGGCGCAGTCGTACGCGGCGCCCGGCGAGAAGCTGTCGACGCCCGCGACCTTTGGCATAGGCGCCATGGCCGGGCTGATCACGGTGCTCGTCACGCAGCCGCTCGACACGATCAAGACGCGGATGCAGAGCCTCGAGGCGAAGAAGGACTACGGCAACAGCTTCAGGTGCGCCGGGATGATCTTCAGGCAGGAGGGGGTGCTTACGTTCTGGAGCGGGGTCCTCCCGCGCCTGGCGAGGCTGGTTATGAGCGGGGCTATTGTGTTTACCATGTATGAGAAGAGCATGGAGGCTTTTGACCGGGTTGATCCGGAGAGGAAGTATATCTGAGGTGGTGAAGACGGAGCATGGCTTTACGTGGTAGGCGGGACTGGACTGGAGGCGGTGTTAGTTGGCAACCATAGACCTTGCAATGGTGGCTAGAGATGACGATGCAAGTGGTGAGGTTGTGTCAGGATTGCTTTCAAAGCACAGTACGGTACACTATAGTACAGGTCCGTTTATGTACAGAACATAGATAAGAGAGAAGGGAAAGCAAAACAAAACAAAAATCAAAAAGGAACAGAAGATGTGCATGTGTTGAACACGCAACCTTTGAGATGCTATCACATGCCGTAGCCCTGTCCTCGAATCGGGATGGATGAGGGGGATCAGCTTTGGAAGCGTGAGTCTGAAACAGCTGCACTATAGGCATCTCCTGGCCAGTTTGCTCGGGAGGTGAGAGTCGGATGGCTTTGCCTACTTAAAAGGAGGGGACGTGTTTGGTGTGGTTTGAGGGTGGGGGAGATGGCCATAAGTGAATTCAGTCTGATCGTACAGCTTGTGAATCGCGACGTGCAATCTAGGTACACCCTACCACTCTCCGCCAGTAGCCCCATTGATTGGAGAGTTCCCCCTTTCCTTCTCGTCTTGAGACAATCCAGGCTGATCTCGATCATCAGCACCACGGCATGCACCATACCCACAGCCCAGGCAGTCAATCCTCAGGCAGTCCCACGGTAGATGAGCCAGTGGGGACACTTGCTGAATACGCCAGACCATCATCCTGCGGCACGCTCCATACCGCCGACAAACGGCAGCGGCGAACCCATCAGCGCCGGACGAGCTGCTGGCAACGAACGTCTGTCTGAGCCTGTCGAACTAGACAAGGCTAGCTAGAGACGACCAGCCCCGTCGTTTCCGCCTCCTTTCTGAGCCATGACTCTTCCTCTTCGGATTTCTTTTTTCCCATTTCCCGCCCTCACTGCCACCTAAACATCCCCTTCAACCTCAACCCAACCCTCTCGGCCCACGACCTGGTCGGCGCCGCGTCCAGGTCCCGCATCAGGTCCTCGTAGTAGGTCGGGTTGCTCCGCGGGGAGAGCATGCCGCCCGTGGCGGACTCGGGGGCCGGGGAGGTCGGGTACTTGTTCAGGTACCTGTTGCCCAGGAGGGAGACGAGGGCGTTGACTTGGGCTGCCGGGTTTTTATCGCCGCCGGGGAACGTGTTGGACTCGGACAGGCGCTTCGAGAGGACGTCCTGGAGCTGGCAGGTCGGGCGGAGGGGGTCCTTGGGCCAGTGGGTTAGGGCGGCTGTGTATGTGCGCCGCAGGGCCTGGCTTTTGTTAGTTGAAGCTTTCTTCGCTTGAGAAGCAGCATTGGCGATGGTGATGGTCGCTGTTGTGGATGTGATGCTTACCTCTTTGCTCGCCATTTTGATGGTTGTTCTGGGCGACCTCGTTGTGTTCTCGACGTTATGGGCTGGCCATCGAATGATTGCTCGGCTGGAGTCGGACGAATATCTCGACACGATCCTCAAAAACGTCAGTCCCTCGAAGACGTCAGTCAATGACCGACAGACATACAGCTTCCCGAAAATCTGGGCGCGGGCGAAAATGCGCTGGGGCTGTCATTGGCTCGGCTTACTGCCGCCGAGACCTGCCTGCTTCGGGCATAGGCCGGGCAGTTTGGCAGGGGAGGGGGCAGGTCCCTTGGCACAGGGGATCATTGTATGGGGAAGGGCAAGGGCCCTCTTTTGGCGCTGCCTCCGCCCAGCGCCCTCTCAGGCCGTCAAATGGACAGGCGGCTTGCGTGGCTGAGCAGGTTTGTTGGCGGAATGGCGCATGAGCGACGGCTTGGGGCGGTCCTTTCCGGTTGCTGATCAGCAGCCGAAGTCATTCGCAGCGGCTGGCACTGGTGCAGGAGGTGCACATCACAAGGCCCTGCTCGTAGGCTCTCATGCTGTTACAGTACCTAGGTAGGTACGCAGGCCGCAGCCCCTGACTGATCATCCTTTCCTTTCCTTTCCCTTCTTTTCCCTGCCGCGAGTCCAGCCTAGCCCAGCCTGACCTGACCTGACCCGACCCCGACCCGATCCCTAATCAATCCGTCACCTCCTCTGCGCTCTGTCCTGCTCCCTCCTTTTCCGACCGGCTGTTACCTCGTCTAGACCTAGACTGGTGACATTCCATTCCATTCCAGTTCCAATTCCAATCATCACCCCGACCCCATCGACAATATTGACGACGACGACGATCCTTCCCTAAATTCTCTCCTTTTTCTCGATTTCTCCTTGCTGTTGTTTACTTTCCTCTCACGACGACCGTCTCACGACGACCGACTCGGCTTGCATTCCACTACCTACTATCCGCTGCGTTCCTGCATCCGTCCATTGCGTCCAGCGTCTGATCCTCTCGCATCGTCTGCCTGATCCAACCGACCAACCCTCCACTCCCGGCAGAACAATCCAGAATCGCGCCAGTGTCTTCCCCGAGCATCCGCACTCCCGTGGCGACTTTAGAACTCCCTCATCCGTGACGAGTTCATCGACGCATCCTATCATCAACTTCGACAGACCCGTCTACTCTTATTCCCTTGTACTATTGTCGACTTAATCGACCGGCAACATGTCGGGCCGATACGAACGGGTAAGCAACCAACGTCAACAAGAGAGAACGGCGACAACATCGATGACAGACAGTCATCATCAACTCATCGGACATGTACTGACATTCGCTCGATTGACAGGTGAACGCCCAGGACGAGGAGGATGCTCCCTCCCCTATCGCAGCAGCCAGGACAACCCACTCGTCCCTCCCAAACTCTCCTCCTCCGTCATTCCACTCCAGAGCCTCATCCGTCGCTCCCCGCAATCGGACAGTCCAGGATCCAACCCTCGCCGATGCCTTCGACGCCGACGAGTCCGACAGCGATGACGAGCCCGACGACCGCCAACGCCTCGTGAGGCAGAACACAGACCCCGTTCAGCCCGCGGGCAGCTCAGCCCCCTACTCTCCAGTCGGTCCCAGCGCGAGCTCGTTGCCCCCACAGCCCCCACGGCACCAGCCATCGGCGACAGCAACCAGCTCCAACCGGATCTTTGGCAGCGGCATCCAGAACGAGGGCGTCTTCTCCAACCTGACCGCCAAGCCTGAGAGAGGGGGCACAGAGAAGGAGGAGCAGCCTCCGGTACGTTTCACTCCCCTGACACTGTGTCACCGCAGAGTAGTTTGCTAACTTGCCTTTGTTTGCGTCACACAGACATACGAACAAGCCGCAGCCGATTCAGCACCGCCGTACTGGGAGACAACCATCCTGGCTCCGGGCCTGGGCGGCATCGACGACGTTTACATCGACGGCATGCCAGTGGGCTCCGTCTTCTCATTCGTATGGAACGGCATGATCTCCATGTCCTTCCAGCTGGTCGGCTTCCTGCTCACGTACTTGCTGCACTCGACCCACGCCGCCAAGAACGGGTCCCGGGCGGGCCTGGGAATTACCCTCATTCAGTATGGCTTTTACATGAAAGGCTCCGGCGGGTCAGGAGCAGGCGGTATGGGCGGCGATGACGGAGCAGGGGACAGTGGCTACGCGAGCCCGCCGGATCCGAACTCTCACGATTTTGACCCTGGCAGTGTGGCAGGCGGCAGTGGTGGAAGTGGCGGCGGCTCGGGCGGCATCTCAGACGTTGCGAGCTCAGAATGGGTTGCGTATATACTGATGATTGTTGGTTGGTTCATTCTCATTAGGTCTGTTAGCGACTACCTGAGGGCCAGGAGACATGAGCAGCTCGTGCTGCAAAGCCCCGACCGGGGTTTGGGCGTGGCCATTATCGCCGAGGGCGAGAGCTCTGAGCGGGTTGTCTGAGGCGAGACAACCCCGTTTATTTATACCTATCACGAGCAAAAGGGACGGCGGGAGCGAGAAGCAGACAGCAGGTGGTCCGAGAGTGGAGGACGAAGCATGACGAGCGAAACATTCTTCTTTTGTTGTTGATTATCAGGGGGATTGGGACTCGAGATTGAGCAGGCTTTACTGACCAGCCTTGTTCTCTACGTTACACCCCCCTGACGGCGGTTTTCTAACTATTGCGCATGTCACATACCATACCGCGCCGTTCACGCTGCAGGACCTTTCTGTTTCCAGGATGGGTTCTCCTTAGATTTGGAATAGTATCTCATCTCGCGTCCCTGCAGAGTCTGTCTACTCTACATTTCATGTGGGCTTTGTGCTGTGCATCTGTTGTGTCATGCCGAGTTGTGGTTTTGAGCCCTGACTCGAGGGTGGGCCGGCACTCACTCACTCTGACATCACAATGTTGATTCCGAGTAACCCCGCAAAGAAGCACGAGCCCGGGGAGAATTCCCAATAATGCGTCCTAGAATACAATAGCGAAAGACCATATTGGGTGTTGAGTTACTCCGGCCACTTGGGATGTGGATGCTAAGCACCGTGCTGCGACGGGGCTTATTCAGTTAGGCTGTGGTGGCCCCCTTCGGCTGTCGGAGGTTTTTGGGCTGCGGTGGGGAGGACTCGGGCCAGGTGGGTGACGATCTCCCGCCTGTCTGTTCTGGTGTGAGTGAGGACTGCGTTGGTCGATGCACGGACGACATGAATTAACGTCACCGCAACCAACGATGTCTGGGATTAAACGTTTGCCAAACCCTCTCCCCCGACTTTTTTCGTTTACGTTTTCCGTCTTTGCTTCGATGTGGCCGTGGTAGACCAGTGATGGAGAGTTTCTTGTTCGATGCTTCGGAAAGGGTAGTCCTGCTTGAAATTAATCTTGCTACCGGGAATTCGCTACTCGCCGCAAGACATGTTCCTAGCAAGGAGGGTCGGTCTAGACGGGTCGGGCGGGTATTAAATCTGATTTAGATATTGCTTCGACCTTGATCTAGATTCTTCTGAGCATCGTTCCTCTGCTGACGATGTTCAGGCAGGAGTAGGTCGACCCCTTCTACCGACGTTCTATGACGAGGATGTTACACAGGATGATGTTGGACCACTCAATGTTTAGCGGAAAAGATTTGTGATGTGAGAGATCGATTATCAGTCGAGCGAGTGTCTTAGTCCTACTGACGTAGTGTTTGGACAACTCGGCTTAGCAGTCCCTGTTCATTAGAGTGTGAAGGGCGTGTTCATAGCATGGCATTTTCCAATTTGAACTAAATATCATTCCTACACGTATATTTGAAATATGTTATTACCAAAAGATTCTCTCGGTGCATATTTCAACCATTCCATTTCAAACAAGACAGACGTCTGTCCTTCCGGATGCTACACCGGATGCATCCCATTTCTTGACCACCTCGCCATACATCACACCATGCATATAGGCCTGTCCTACTAATCTGAATGTCCCACCTATTTCTGTAGGTCTAAGGATAAATGGCACATCGGCACCAAACAAAATGGCACAGACATCTTCTTGCTCCATGCAACTAGGGCCGAGTCCAAAGTAACCGCCAACACTAGTGAAGAACCTCCTGTTCGTCCTGTACTCCTTGAAAAACTCGCCATATGTATACCTACTTGCGAGCGATAACTCGTTAGTTCTAAAGGTCACTGACTGTATCCTGCCCTCCAGCATTCCGGGTTTCATGGCCCCACAATAATCCAACAAGCTGTGCGCCAGATCGCGTATTTCACGTTCCGACTCGGTCTTTGCTCTGGTCCTGTCGTAGCACCTAAGGGTTGCCGCAAATGCCATAAGAAAATGCTCGCTGTATGCATTTTTGCATTGCGCGGCGAGGTCCCAGCACTCCTCTATCAAGTCTGCACATCCACGCGTGGAATGCTCAAATGCGGACTTTTTCATGGTGGGATTGAGGGCGCACGCAAAGGAACCTGCAGCTCCATCACTTCATCACCCAACCCCACCATCTCATCTCATCTCATCTCATTTATTGCCTCGCTCTCACCAACGACATGCTTGGTTACTCACTCACTCAAGCACCAACGACATAATTTCACAAACCAAAGAGATGCCTAGAGCAATCCCCAACCCAGGCATACGCCTCGAGACCCTCGCGTCTCACTCAGACCCCTCCGTCCCGCTCGTCAGCGTGTACTCGCCCTCTCGCAAGCCGAGACCCGACCCGGACGACCCGGACGACACCGACGCCGTCCCAACAGAGCCCCGGCCCCGGCCCTCCCTGCAGGTCTACTACACCACCCCGCTCACCACCCCGGACGAGCTGGAGCAGGCCGCCCGCACCCTCGAGACTGTCGTCCTCGTCAACCGCTTCGACACCTCGGGCGCCCCATACGAGCGCCTGGACGTTTACTCACTGCCTCCCACGACAGGCGGCGAGGCCGAGGAGGACGCCAGGGACGGAAGCTTCGCCTCCGCCGCCGACGCAGACCCTGCCGTGCGCCGCTGCGTCATGCACCAGCGGGCCGAGATTGCCGCGCGTGGAGGCGGGAACGGCGGCGGCGACAAGGACTGGTTCATCCAGCGCTACGACGTGCCTCAGGGCGACTGGGGGCACGCCATCGTCGTGGTGCGCACGCCCGTGGCCGAGTGGGAGTGGGAGAGCCCCGACAAGACGGGCCGCGGGTTGGTGGTGTCGACGGTCATGTTTGATCACACCAAACAAGGCGCGGCGCCTGACGAGGTGGGGGTCCTGTCGGGCTCGGCCGAGGGGGACGTCAGGGTGCTGGTCCACGAGGTGAGGTCCGAGCTGAACTGGGAGCATAGCTATGTGCAGTTCTTGGATTAGATGTGGGCGGGCGGGAGGTGGAACTCGTGGCACGGCCACGCTTCAGCTTGAGGGCTAGCAGCGAGTCGGCTGAGGTGGGTGGAGCCCGAGGCTGACGTTGGTGAATACATTAGCAACGCGCACTCATCTGGCAGGAGTCGTAATAAGCGACTGAGAGGAACGCAAGGGGCGAGTACAGGGATGAGGGTCGCGCAACGTGTGCATCAAGTCGTGCATGAACAAAGATACAAGTCCTGCCCTAATAAACAGGCAGGCAAAGTCCGCCGAGGGTCATCATCACTTGCAAGTCTGAAGGAGTAACTAGATGGTTGAATTCAACTTGAAGTTTATAACAGACTCAGACTGACAAGTACATGAATCATGTATCAACCAAACAATGGTCGTCTAATACTTGAGTGCTACACATACATTGTCAACCTAATGAAGAATTCTGTCAAGGAATCTGCGAGGGATCATGGCGGGTCTGACGGCGTGCGCAAAACGAATCTATTCAGCAGTCAAATTCACTGTCCTGATAGACATATTGACAGATTCCTGGTAAGCTGAGCGAGGCCTTGCGAGCTCGAATATTCCGGGATTTGTCCTGTAAACCATTCCCATCATTGCTCAGTTGGAAGAATATAAATCGACGTTGGCCTCAAGCTCGGGGCCCATTGCCGAATTTGGATCCCTACTAACCTGGTTCTGCATGTAGTCGATCTGCATACAGGTCATGATAGTTGACTGCTTATAATGAGGGTCTTGGGCTTTACAAGGGTAAGGGCAGGTTGCTGAGAGCCGGGGCTTCTCCGATCCCAAATATAAAATTAAAGCTAATGCAGCCAAAGTGAGACGGCGCACTGTGACCGCTACGCTAACTGCAGCCACAGCCGCCAAAAGGTCAGAATTGTCCAGAGCGTTCTGGACAATGCAGTGTGGCTTATATGCCTGTGTCGTCGCAACCCCCTCTCCTAATTCGTCGCTAGAGGTTCATCTCAGACACACGGAATCTGGAGCTCTAGTCGGGGAAGCAAATTGTTCTAAAGGCGCAGGGCTCATTCACCCATAGACTTCTGCTTGGGCGCTGATCCTCTAAGGGCTCAGCCGGCTAGGCACAGACCACCTGCAGCTATGAGGCCTTAGCTTTGAAACCTTCAACTCAGAGAATACCGTCCCTCCTTCTCTCTTGTCTTAGTTAGACGAGCTGTCAATTGATATTTTACAATTCAGAGCAAGACTTGAGAGCATCACATCGCGTATGTCACTCCCGTGACAACGTGTGTGCAAGAGCGCATTTGGGGGGGGGGGGGTGTCGCTTCTCTTGGGACTAACAGCGGCTGACAGGGCCAATCTCATCAATAGACTGTCGCTTAGTGTGTTGTGTACGACGTGGCACAAAGTAGAAAAAGCCTACATATGTAGTGGCTGGTCCAGAATGATCAGCGAGGCAGTGCAGACCTGTTCACAATATCGTTCCTCACAACATCGTCCCTCTTCTACTTATTCCTCAGTCTTTCTACTCGACCTCTCTTTTCCCCTATCCCGCCTCGTTGATTTACATCTGGCATTTGTGGTTGATCTCACAACAGCCTCAATTGCCAGCGATATCAACATTGAACCCAGGACCGGAGTTTTCTGAACCGGATGGATCCGTCGGCTTCAACGGATACAACGGAACTCTGGCAACTGCGGTGTTGGATAACAGATTGTGAAAACAATCACCCAAAATGCAGACCGACCGGGCCGGCCTTTATGCCATCGAGGCTGCTGGACTTGTCTGGCCTGAAAGATAAGAATTTGATACAGCTAGTCGAAACAACAGCATTCAACGAGACATTTAAGCCGGAACGATACCTGGCACTGAGCTACTGCTGGGGCGACGGGGGACCGTCCAATGGGAGGGCAATCAGGAGCAATTTGACGCATCTCAAGAAAGGCTTCACGTTAGAGTCTCTCCCGGCTACACACCAAGACTTCATCCAGGTCGCACAACTTCTCAAAATTCGTTATGTGTGGATCGATTCACTCTGTGTCATTCAAGATTTTGAAAGCGACTGGAGAAAGGAATTCGAAAAGATCGACCTTATTTACTCACACGCTTGGTGTACTGTGTCCGCCCTGGAGCCCAATCACGCGAGAGCAGGGATTTTTGGCGATACTGCAATAGGTGGGACGCCGGCCTCGACGGACGAAAGTCGCTCAGTAAAGGACGCAGAAACTTCGAGAACACCGACTGGGACGAACTTGTCAGAATGGAAAGAGAGATTTAGAACGGCTGCTCTGAACAAACGGGGCTGGACTGTCCAGGAGCGTGAACTTTCAACACGGGTCGTACACTTCTATCGGGAGGAGATGCTGTGGGGGTGTCGGACAGCTCAGGCCACGCAGCTGTTCCCGCAACTTCAGATGAAGACATTTCTCGGGCGGTACTTTCGTATACTGGATTCGTCCTCCATTACAGGTTCTCGAGGTCGCTCAATGCACGCTTCCTGGAGGAAGATGGTCGAGGATTACACCACGAGGTCCTTGAGGATACCAGGCGATCGGCTGTCTGCACTTGCTGGTATCGTATCTATGATGCAGAAGAGTACCAAGGGCGAGTATATCGCGGGCATGTGGACCACATCCATTGCGGAGGATCTCCAATGGGTCACGACGGGCACAAAACAACCCTACCCCGACGAAGACCGAGCCCCGAGCTGGTCATGGGCTGCGTTCGATTGCCCTATAGAATACAGTAGAGGTGTGAGCCCCGGATCACCATACCATACCTTCATGGGGCCCATATTGGAACATTGCAGCAAGGGAGAGCCGAAAAAGGATGGGGACGGCAGTCGAGCCAAGCCATTCCTTCGCCTAAATTGCCGACTCAAAAAGGTGACAATGGAGAACCAGACGATTGTAGAGTATATCACAGAGGAACAGACGAAAGACTGGCCATATATCCTTTGCTATCCCAGCTCCCGCAATAATATAAAGCGGGAACCTTCGGAGCGGAGGGTTTGTCGACAAGAGCTTGGATCGGTCGACCTGGACAGCACGTCGGTAATCGCCAAGGGGCAGGATTTGTTTTGTATGTATATATCATATTCGCCAGCAGCTTGGTATGGGGATATCTATTCGGACAGCCGTGCTTTGTTGTTGACGCCTATCAGCCCTGAAAATAAGGAGTTTCGGCGCATAGGGCTTGCCCGAGGGATAATGCTACCATGGTGGGCGGACAGTGATGTCACTACGATCACTCTCGTTTGATTGGCATCCTACCTACCAGAGAGATGGGCTTTTCCATTTAGGTGCTACAAGGATATCAATTGCATAGCGGGATTTTGTTGATGTAAGGTTAATAGTGGTATAATGTGATATAAAACAGAAAGTTGATTTTAACCCCTCACCCAAATCCAAGAGGATTATCTTAAAGATATCTGTGTCTGTACCTAAGTTGTTCACACCACAGGGGTCGGGCCCAAAGTCTAGAGAGAGCAAAGGATACATTGAATCCCACACAAAGCTTCCGGAGTAGATCTGTCTCGTTATACGGCCTATGCCGTTTTTGAGCAATATTGTTCATCATGCACTTGATGGGTTTTACAAATCCGGGAGTACCGATCTTGAGAATTCGAATGCATACTTCAGGGCTAGAGACAGGATGTAGGGAGCAGCGTTCACGGTCGTCTCCCAATATTGACTTTCACCTTCTTATCTGCCATTCCAATATCTATCTAAAAGCCGGTAGCGACGCAATCATGTTCCATGCGCGAGACTTATCCCTCAAATGGAAGGCCCCTCTTGGCCGTCTTCTTGCTGTCGCATGGGATGTCGGAGATCACAGCAAATGGGCTGACCACAAGGTCATGGTACCAGTAGACCTGTTGTTGGGGCTCAGGAGTCAGGTTCGGGAGGGCATCTACACTCTTGTTTGTCTTCAAGACTGTGTACTGAGTTTGGTAGCTACAGGTACCAAAGTTAGAAATGGGGCACAAAACTGACATTGGGGATGATTCTTACTAGAGCTGAGAGCAATTGCTGATCGGCGCAGGGTAGGTCTGTTCCATTCGGCCCCATGATTCGTACGTTGTGGCGGTGTCGTTGTTTGATGCGACAAATGTCTTGTTTGGGAAATGCTATTTCGATCAATGGTTAGTTAGGTCACGGATAGTCCAATTCACAATCCCACAAGCAGTTAAGACTTACCACAAGCTCCCTTCCATTAACAAGGAATGCCTCCTTGCACTTCTGGATTCCCGCGGCACCGACACAGTGAATAGTCTCGGTCGTCTGCATGCCGTCGGCGGGGAAGTAGTCGGTGTAACCGGTCGTGACACTCCCGTCCTCGGCTGCGTTCACCAGACTTTTCTCACGAGTCAGTAAACGCGTGATTGTCATCGCGGTGCGGATCTTACAACACGAGGGAGGACTTACGCTTCGAGGAAAGGCTTGACCTCCTCTGGAAGTCCGGGCTGCGGGTCCCAGTCCGCGAAGTTTATGGCAGCGGCCAGTTGTGCCGTGGCGAGGAGGAGTGTTGTCGCGAGCATGGTGAAGTTTATGGGTGGTGGCCGAGGAGTGATTAGCGATCGACAGGTGGTGATTTAACGAAAGTATGCGATCGAGGCTGGTGGAAGTTGAAATGATAGTGATGCAGATGTTTTCACTTTGGGGTTCTGTACATCCGATTTTATGTGTAAATGTGTGCCCGTTAATCGGGCGTAGCCGAAACTCTATTGCCCCTAATGAACGTGCCACTATTCAGATTGAGTGACTCGGGCCAAGGGCCCTTTGCTTGGCATCTGCTCAGCCCTGTTTCTATTCATAGCCGTCTAAACCCGTCAACCTTAAGCTGCCGGGCTTTCCGGAACTTGTTACCTATTATTTTAAAAAGAACCTGTACAGAACAAATTCAACATGAAACATTTGTACGGTTCAACCAGCAATGCTGCATATAAAGACATATTCGACTCAACCACATCTCACCGGGACTCACTGGACAGAAATTCTATTTGGCTTTACAAACACTAATTGATTTATCTGTCGAGAGGCATTTTGAAGAAGACTGCCGGTGAAGCTCGGTAAAAGCCACCGCCGCATAGAAGCATGAGGCTGTATTCGAGTGTAATTGCTGACACGGTTCATGTGTATGACCGCACGGGGCAAGGCCGATGAACTTGAATACTAGCTCGCTTAATTTTGTTCATAGTGTGAGCGACTGTTTTCTCTAGCTTGTGAGGAAAGCATTTTGCCTCAAAACTGTATTCAACAGGGGCTATCCGTGTTCGTAAGCCTAGACCAACGTTGTCAAAAATTGGAGTTCCCGTTCGAAATGTAATGCTGAAGAGCAAAGGCTAACCATTTCCGTCACGTGCTGTATTTATAGGCAAAGCATCATTTACTGATATTACGCTATTCTCGAAGCGACTTTGACTCCGAAACCCATGTTGCGCTCATATGGCGGACTTCCCTCTTCTCTTTCCCCAATAATCCTTTGTCCTTGCCTGCCCTATTCAGACCACTCAACAGAGTCCTGATCACGGCCGTGACTCCGCCAGCTTGGATACAATACTGGACGCTCCCACAAAGTTGAGTTCCTCCATTGTCTCCTCCCAGAGTCGATTTCTCATCTCAGCACCCTCTGCCGTGTAGTAGATCGCAGGATATGGCTTGATGGTCCAGTCACTGACAAAAGACCCGTGGCTCTCCTGTCCTTGCACCACGACTCCATCGACGTAGGTGTCCGCGCCCCATTCCAAGCTCCGCCCCGTGATGCCCACGAAGATCCGGAAGGGCAGCGACGCCTGCGTGTCCTTGCCTATATCGGTGCTGGCCGTCAAGCCCGGATTCACCGTGTTCACAATCACCTCGTCCGGATTGACGTTTTCGGCCAGCTTCGAAATAAATCCTACGAGGAGGAACTTTGTCGCCGAATACTGGTCCATGAGGTCGTACTTGGCCGGGGCAGCGAGCCGTGGCAAGATCGGCCCGCCGGCGGGATCGACGCTCGCCCAGTACTGTGTGTCGGACCCAATCACACTGAGCCTCCCCGGCTTACCCGGCGCTCTCTTTTCCCACAGCACGGGTAGCAACAAGATGGAGAGCAGGGCTGTCGACAGGTAGTTCACCTGGAACGTCGTCTCGTACCCCGTCTGCTCGTTCTTGGTGAACTTTGAACTCTGCATGCCGGCATTGAGGATGGCGATATCCAACCGCTGCAGCTCGTCTCCGACGCACCGCTTGACGAACGCGTGGATGGAGGCATATGAGCTCATGTCCAGCAGCCAGACCTCGATCTTGGCGGCCGGGTTCTCATTGCGCAGCTTCGCGGCCGCCGCGTCGCCCTTTGCCTGCGAGCGCACCGCGAGGATGAGGCGGGAGAGCCCGAGGCCCAGGAGCTGGCGGCTCGTCTCGAAGCCCAGGCCGATGTTTGCGCCGGTGATGATGGCTGTCTGGCCGGACAGGTCTGCTTTGATGGGCTTGGGGTGGTAGAAGAACTGCCGGTAGAGGAAACCGAGGAGGCTGGTCTCCCAGCGGGCGTCTTTCTCCAGGTGCACGGACATGGCGACGATTGTGTTTTGGGGATGTTTGGAGTTTAGAGTTGGCTTATTTGCATGAGCAGGCAGCCAGTGCCCCCTCGAATACTTATGGCTTGAAAGGTGGCAGTGGCTTGATGAGCACTCGGGTCCGAGACTCGCCTCCGGGTACCCGCGTGGATCTAGATAAGCTGGTGTGTGACGGCATCTTGAGAGGACGGATTAACTGCAAGCGCGGCTTGCTTGTGTGATGTGGATCCAGGCTCGGTCTTGGTGTGAAACATTGAGCCGTCTGATCCCCAGGATGGTCCAGGCGCGTCATGGATTACCAATCTAGTCCTGGCTCGGACTTGGTCGTATCCCGTTGCAGTCAATTTGGTGGCTAGCGTATTTGACCGCAACCCTCTGCATCGCAATATTTATATACGTGATCTGTAGGGCGGAGGCACCGCATTCTACTGAAAGTCATTCTCAATTGTCACCTTGCGCCCGAAATGCGAAAGATTTCGGATTATTGGCATACAAGTCAAGGATCGGGACGAGTGCAGTGGGCTTCATACTGCGCGGCTACTTCCTCATCCACGCTTCCATTCAATGGTGAACACCCACACAAACGTCTCGTGAAAGACAATTTGGCATGATCAAGTTGCAGTCAAGTAATAATAATCCTTAGAACCTGGTCACTCAGAAAGAAGTTAAGGGCCCGCTTTTCTTCACAATAATAGCATGAGGTGACCCCGCGGCTGCAATTATTGTGCTCCCATCCGATACGGTACACATTTGGTTCCCAGTGACCAACATACAGCATTGTGGGCTCATATCCTGCCCCCCCCGCCAAAGAGTTGTGTTAGTCGGTTTTCTTGGTGAACTCATCGGAAGACACAAGCACTGGGATGAATGATGGGACAGACATTGTAGATGACGATATTTGAAATGAGGCGTTTGTCTTCACGATTCAAGATTGGTGGTTGACGTGCTGACGTTGGCATCAAGTAGGCATGGTGACGGCCGCCCCATGGTAATGGCGTGACAGTGATATGAAGGATTCAGTTGCGAGAGTCATTCGGCTTACATGATCACAAATTGTTGCTGGAATCACCGGCTTACTGGTCGCCACAATCTCACATAGCGAGCAGAAGCGGATATTCACATCTGAGAGCTCCATCAAACGTAGCATAGCAGCATTCACGCTATTGGATACATCCAAACAGTAAACAGATAAGGCTGAACTCACCTGGTGTTCGGGATCATCTCATGCCTTTGATAGGTAGGTATCCGAGCAACACCTGGACCAACCTCTTCTCAGCTTACATTTTGTTGACATCCTCTTGCAGTTAAGCCTCAGGCTGAGTATCCATGACGGAGTTACCCAAATTGGACAGACTTGTCGCTTGGTGGATGTGGCCAGCAATACCAAGTGGCATCAACAACCCTTGAAGGACCCAATACGTAGAAGAATACGATTAGATAAATAGATGCACGTCCAAGTAGTCTTTCCTATCGTACTTGTCTGTTGTTTTCTGCAATATAATTCAATCCCTACACCTTGATTTGTTAGGAACAATATCATTCGAGGCCCATATTGGTTTATCTCAAACTTTTAGCCCCGATCAGATCATCATCATCGCTGGACACAAGCGCGCGAATCACCATAGCTCTGACACTATGAAGGCCGTGCGCTGGGAGGGCAAGCCATTTCAGGTTGCCATAAAACAGGTCGCCAAACCCAAAGTTATTAATGAACGAGACGCCATCGTCCGGATCACCACCACCACCATCTGTGGCAGTGACCTCCACATATACCACGGAGTACTTGGCAGCCGCGAGGTGCCATGGACGGTGGGCCACGAAGGTATGGGCATTGTCGTGGAGACTGGATCCGCGGTCACAAGCATCAAGAAACGAGACCGTGTAGTCATCAGTGCAGTGGGAGCCCCCGGGCACCTGCAGCTCGAGCCCACCATTGGCGAAGGCGCCCCAGTATTCGGAGGCGGCAAAGATTGGGGAGATCTCGGGGGAACTCTGGGTACGCAATTCATCCTCCCCCAGCGAATGCCTCTCGAGGCCCAATTTCTAGACCTGCGATACTAAACCCCAGTGTCAGCTGAATACGTCCGCGTGCCCTTTGCAGATGAGACGCTGCTCGAGGTAGGCAACCCGCAGATCCCGGACAAAGAACTGTTCTTCCTCTCAGACATCTTCGCCACGGGGTGGGAGGGCCTCAACTACTCAGGCTTCCAGCCAGGCGACGACGTAGCCGTCTTCGGCGCAGGGCCCGTCGGCCTCATGTGCGCATACAGCGCCAAGCTCCGCGGCGCGAGCAGGGTCTACAGCATCGACCACGTCCCCTCGCGCCTCGCAAAGGCCAAGTCTATCGGCGCCATACCCATCGACTTGACCAAGGGCGGGCTGCCGTCGGAGCAGATCCTCAGGCTGGCGCCGGACGGGGTGACGCGCGTGTGCGACTGCGTCGGGGAGGAGTGCGTCAACGAGAAGCTCGAGCCGGACCAGACCTTTGTGCTCACCGAGGCCGTCAAGATGGCGTCGGACAAGGGCGGCATCGGCGTCCCGGGCGTCTATATCGCGCAGCCGGACAGCAAGGGCACGCCGCGGGGGTCGACCATCGCGCCGGACATCAAGTTTCCCTTGTCGCTTTTCTGGGGCAAGTCACTGACCATGAGGGGAGGGAGCGCGGATATCCTGAAAGTCGCGCCGATGCTGTTTGAGCTGGTGACGAGTGGCGTTGCCAGGCCCGGGTTCATCGTCAGCAAGGAGTACGTTGGGCTCGAACACGCGCCTGAGGCGTTCCGGAGATTTGACCAGCACCTGGAAACTAAGGTGTTGTTCAAGCTTCCCTGGCATGACGAGGACAGCGGCAAGGCAAAGAGTACGGGCGAGGAGGATACCGCACTCGGCCGAGAACATGAAGCTGGTGGAGAACTCGATCCTCATGGAGCGGACAGGTCCACCAGGTAAGCAAAAGTTGCCCGATAGGCGTCTATGACATTCCACTACTCTTGGACAAAGACATTCGATACTGACAATCCGATTGCAGTCGAAGGAGGGCTAATAAGCGTGCTCGGCACTTCCACTGATAGGTCGTCAGCGCACGTGGCCCCGAGTCCCGAAGGATGGCAGTCTCATTACACGGCTTTATGCACTCAGGCGTTCCCAGTCGCCAAGGATTCATTTCGGAGGTTCCCACTCTTTTTTAGGCAGCCTAGAAAGGCCGTCTTCTATAGGCTGGAATTTTGTTATAACCCCTAGAAAATGCCCGCTCTCTCGGGAAGGAAGACGCGTAGTGGAATAGTAACTCTTCCCTGTAGCTGAATGTAGTATGGTCGCGTTCCATTTGGCTTATGCCCAGCCTACCCAGAACAGACTGAATGTGGTTACGCTATGTAAGGGGCCCCCACCCTGCTGATTTGCCGTCCAGTAGGAAGATTCGGTTCATAATTCGCGTGACCTCGGACTTGGGAAGTCAGCAGAAGACTTTTCTTTTTGCGAAGACAGACGAGTTCTAGAAGGAAGGATTCAATAAAAGGCTGCCTGGACCAGCTAGACGCTCCTAGCCGTTCCCCGGATCTTCAGTCCCAGCCGGAGTGGCCCGAAGGAACCGACACAAGGTGTAATTAGCTCGTATAGTCTATTCCTGTCCTGGCAATTGCACTTGGCTATTGAGACTATAAGATCAAGTGTCGTAAAGTCTTCTCTTCCGGGTTTTCCACTCACTCTAGCCTGATCATCCCATCCCATCAGCCCTCAACACACCGGCAAATAATACCGCAGCCATGGGTTCCAAGCTTCACGTTGTCGCCACTATGCTGGCACTGAGCCTGGACGTTTCGCCAGCGTCAGCTGCTCTTAACCTAGTCCGGACCTACAGTGGATCAAACTTCCTCGACCAGTTTTATTTCCGAGATGTAAGTTGCAACAGTTCCAATGAAGAAGTCTCGACACGCGAAACTGACCACGCGGTTATGTTCTAGACAGCCTATTTCCACAGCATAGGCATTGACTCAGGGGACCCAACAGATGGCTTCGTGGACTACCAGTCGGCGTCAGCCGCGTCGTCAAAGGGCCTGACTAAAGTGCAGTCAAACGGTCAAGTCTACATCGGCGTGGATTCCACCACCAAGCTGTCAACCTCAGCCCAAGGCCGAGCGTCGGTTCGCCTGGAGTCCAAGGAGACATTCGGCACAGGCTCTCTCTTGGTGGCGGACATTGCGCACATGCCAGCCAACCAGTGCGCCGTTTGGCCAGCTTTCTGGTCGTACAACTTCGGGGAGAATCCCATGGGCGAGATCGACATTATTGAGGGAGGCGGCGCCGCTGGGTTGCAGGAGAGGAATATCGTGTCGTTGCACACGTGCAGTGCTTGTCAATTCACGAAGATTGGAGGCACAGACGAGAGGGCAAACTGTGCACTTGGCGGTGACTGCAGCGACGCCTCTACGAACTGGTAAGCAATCAGGTTCCCTCCAGCACATGACCAAAAACTCACAACTTGTGTCTAGGGACGGCTGCGGTTCAACAGGCAACGCACAGTCATACGGCGACGCCCTAAACTCCGCAGGGGGCGGCGTCTACGCAACATACCTGCAAGACAACCGCCTCCGGATCTGGTCGTGGCCAAGGGCCTCCGTGCCCGCGGACCTGACGAGCGGGTCCCCCAACCCGGAGGGCTGGGGCACGCCCTCGTCCGACTTCAAGACGTCCAACGGCGGCTGCAACATCGGCGACAACTTCCAGGCGCAGACCATCATCATCAACACCGACTTCTGCGGCTCCATGATCGACGACGGCACGTGGAAGGCCGTGACGTCGTGCAGCAGCCAGGCGAGCACCTGCGCCGCGTACGTGGCCGCCAACCCCGGCGCCTTTGCCGACGCGTACTGGCTGTTCAACTCCATCAAGCTGTACCAGTCGTAAGCAGATTTTGAATAAACTCTTTACCACCTCAAGAAAAGAATACCTCTCCCCGTCTGTAGCCTGTGCCTCAAAGATGGTACCAGACTGCAGGTTCTGAGACAAGCCGTAGCTATACTGTGGCCCTTTCCGTTGCATGTTTGTATGGAACTACTTTCTCTGTGCCATGAAGCTGACTAAAAATGCTCAAGGACTGGTAACGACGTCAGCCTGGATGGGAACTGTGGCGGGACGACTGCGCAGACGTGTCTGGGGTCTGAGTTTGGAAACTGCTGCAGCCAGTATGGTTACTGTGGAGCGTCGGACTTGTACTGCGGTACTGGATGCCAGTCAGACTTCGGTACATGCACTTGAAAACATATATTCATCCTACTAGGGACGTTGTAAATAGTACCCGAATATTAATGTATGTATATCGGAGGCTTTGCCCCATCACTGCACATTTTCGTCGATGTGGAGAAATGATTATCAAATCACGGAAGCATCACAATACGTAGCTCGCGAGTCTGTTCGTTACGAAGCCGAGGATCTCTTGTATTCATTGAGAAAACTACTTCTTCCGCATGTCTCCGATGAGAGTGGGAGAAGCCCAGGTTCCAAGCAGGCTGCTCTTCGCCCGCGTGACTGCGCTCACGCAAATGCCAATATTCAAACGTCACCTGAGAAGCCAAACTCGGTATGTTGTCAATTTCTGGGAGGCAGAAAGGGATGTGTGTGGTCCATATTCACTCCTTAAATCCCATGATGAGTAGGTCCTTCATCCAGAAGTCTCCCTCCACCGTGGCGGAGAAGCGTCCGTTCCTCATATACCATCTCGACAGCATCCCTTATTCGTAGCCCGGCGCAGTACTTCGACACTCCCTATCCTATGCAGTCATCATCCTCATGGGCCCAGGGCTCGAACTATCACCAGGCAGGCGGCATCGAAGTTGATATGTGCAGAGAACCTGCGGCCTCCTTGCACTCACCGGCGATCATCATCACCAGATCCACCAGCCGCTCGAGCGGGTATGTCTCCCAGAACTGCTCCAGATTGTCAGGGGACCAGTCTCGGCGGGTCCCCACGATGCTGGCCTTGAGCAGACCCCGGGCGAGACTGCGGTCGGTCCAGTTGTTGTTGACGACGCCGACGCTGTGGCACGGCGGCTCCCCGTGGGCCCCGAATCGGACGTATACGCCGTTGCACGCCCAGAGGGGGGTTTCGCCGGGCCGGCGGCGACGGTAGTAGTAGTCGCAGGCGCGCTCATAGGAGGAGGGGTGCCACAGCTCGACCTGGAGGCGCCGGACGCGGGAGAGGTGGTGGCTGCCGTCCGCGCCGGTGGTGTGGGCCTTGAAGCGGCCGACAAAGTCCTGCCACACGTTTTCGACGTCGGATCGCCATTTGGGGTGGATGCAGATCCCGAAGCTCTTCTCCCTGTACCACATGTGGAGCACCTCGCCGCGCAGCTGCCGGTTGACCTTTGCCAGGGCGGGCTGGCAGAGGTTGAAGTCGCCCACGGGGTGATCTAGGTCTTTGGTCGACGGCATGTCGGCAATGACCATTGCGTAGATCTGGATGCGGAGCTCAGCTGGCAAGGTGAAGAAGAGCGCCTGATTCTGCAGACGGTTAGTACATAGAACGATCTCATGGCGTATTTTGAATCAGGGGATTGAAATACCTTCGCCGTGATGGCCGCCGGGGATGAACGCGCCTCTTCCATGTGGCCCTCGACCTGATCAACCTTGTCCAGTTGGTCAGCATCGTCGCCCTGGTCGGCCTGCAGACCATCCGCCAACGACTCATTTGTTTCCTGAGTCTTCTTCTAAATTGTGGGTTAGCTTAATGCAAGGATGATACAATCTCTTTCGAAACCGGATGTGTTTGTTGATGCTGGGCAGAACTCACCTTCAGATCGTTGGCCTTGGTGTCGACATCACTGTCGTCAATCCTGTTCTTGTTGTTCTCCATGTTTGTTTAAATTCGATTATGGGGTAAGAGTCCTGCAGGAGCTTCTGGGTTGGCTAATGTAGGAGGGTATAGCAAGGAACTCGAAAATATGTTGCCACTGAGTCAAGAAGGGTGAAGAAGGTGTGCAGATATGTGTCTTGGAAGGACCTAAGAGCTGCTGGACGGTGGCTCAGCTTAAGTTGCAAGACATATCAGCCAATTTGTTGAAAGTATAAGGCTAAATCTATGTTTTGGATTAAGCGCTCTCCTTTTCCTGACTTTGAACAGTTATGAGGTTTTAGTTTGGCTAGTACCTAGGTAGTGTGAGCAATTGGGACGCTAACGTTATTTCCCCAGGAGCTATTTTAAATATGGGGTTTATACAGGTTAAGTCTCCCGATCCCAGGTTGACCATGGTTCTGAGTTTCAAGTTTGTAAACACTTGCAGGCTATAGTGAACTCTCCTTTCCCAACAGATAAGAGCCCTAGTATAGGAGTATCGTGGATTATATTTCGCTCAGTTGAAATCTCCCTATATACTGCGGTGTATGTTCAAGATGTGAGGCTTAATCCGTGATCTGGATTAAACGTTTGCTTTTTCCCAACCCTCAAAAGATTTCTCATTCACGCGTCGGTCGGCCTGAACGCAAGTCAGCCCTGTGTCCCGACCCTCACCGGCCTGGAGCCCCACCATACCTAGGTATGCTCGAGGGTATGTAGCTGGGACGACATCAGCTTGGTACATTAAGGTGGTATTCCCCGATCTTGTGAAAATGCTAGTGACTGCTCCTGGTGCTGCTCTTGTTGTTAAGAATTATGGAGAACACCGAGATATGTCTATAGACCACTTACCTCGTTGTCAAACTCAGCCCCTACCATTGCAAGAAGCGTCCTTTTTGCCCTTTCTTGAATGATTGCACGTATAATTTCAACTTCTTCGCTGGTCAGGGTTTGCCTTAGATTCGATCTAGAGGCCTCAATGGAAGAGATATCTTCGACTGAGGTGCATAGATCGATGCGACGGCGAGCCTCTGGGCAATTATTTCCGAGGAGCCATACTATGTTCATGATCGGCCGGAGGCCCGAGACGTCGAGCATGAGCTTGTATCTCCGAGACGCTGGCCAAGATCGCAACGATTGCCGCACTGCTGCATACACAGCTTCTTCCACCCCGCGCTGGCTCCAGGTGACGACCTGCAGTGTCCTGGCATGTTCGGACTTGATTGGATGTCCGAAAGAGACCACCAGCTCGGCGAGACGGTAGCTAATGGTGGCAATGAATGGGCTCGGCCCCCAGGTCAGTCGGATGGCCCGGAGGGACCGCAGGTTACTCTCCTTCGGGAAACCATTCCAATACTGGTAGTATGACTCGAGTACCCGGGCGAACATGTCTTCAGGGATCCCAAAGTTACATGCGGGCCCTGACCGGACAGCGATGCAGAAGTTGTTATTGGCATAGAAGAACGGGAGACATTCGTCACGAAGCTTCCTGTTGACGAGGGCCAATGCCGGCTGAACCAGACTGCAGTAGACTATTTGTGTGATCCCTTGAGCTCGCATAACAGGACTTGCCTCGGCTACTAGAGCATAGTGGTAGATTAAGATGCGAAGATCTTTAGGCAGGCGGAGGAGATGAGAGATGCGCTCCTTGCGCCTCGCAAACAACCTCGGAGGGGGAGCGGCTTGGAGCATGCGGTCTTCCGGCACCTCAATGGACTCTTCCGACGCCTTAATGGACCGCTGGAGTTGTTGCAACCTAGCGAATTGTTCCCTGGTAAGATGGAACATTCCGCCAGGTGGGAATAGATTAGATCGAAACATTTCGAGATGTTGAGCTCCTGCTTGTGTAATTAGCAACGCGGCATGATGACGAACTGTAGGGGTTAGAGACATACTACCGTTGCGCTTGAAGCAGCAACATGAGCCTTGGAGAATAATGTAGGATGAAAGGTTTCGTCTCGGACCGCAGCCGAGTCGAGGACACGCAAACTATTATGTGGTCACTTGGCTTCGTTTCCGCTAGGACGCCCTCGGCACCCACTACTAGTCAGAGGTCGGCTCAAACTAACCGTGGGCGGACTCTAACTAGAGGAATATTAGATATGCCCCAAGTCCTTGTCATGTTCGCGTGACTTGGACTTGTGGTACTGGCTCGCACACCGTCGTCGCCCAACTCGCTCAGGCCGAGGTAAGGTTCTGAGTGCCTGGTTTGCGGCTCTGAGTTACTGTAGTGTGATGCAGCTGACACCCCGCTGTATGAGGTAGAATGGCCAATGCAGTGGCGAGATTTCGCCGGAATAGTACTTGGCTGCCGAGTCCGGAACCCGAGCGTAGGATAACAAGCGTTCAATAGTATGTATTTCTCAAATGTCGTGAATCTTTAACGGCCGTCCTACTATGCGAACGATTATAGCTTCGGATTTGAAGATGCCTGGGCCTGTGGCTTGGTCATTGTAACGCCCGACAAGCGACGGCAGCAAGATGAATGCGTATTCAAGTCGCGAGACAACGAGGAAGTTCTAGGGTGGGCTTGAAACTATTTCGAGCGGCTCTAATACGCGTCAGGGGTTACTCTAACTTGACACTTAGCTGAGGACACGGTGGAATTGATGATTATGGAAAAGCTAGAGAAATTTGACTGCGAAACCTCGCGGAGAATGGTAACCAACGGGATCATTCCCGGGATATATCCCACTGGAAGCCATGACAAGCAATATGCTGCAGAGTGAAGAGTTGCCGAACAGCAGGATTCCACCACAATCTACCATCGAGAGCTATTGCAAGACGCCAGACACAGGAAATCTCCGTCAAGCAAGGAATACGGAATAAATATCTTTGCCCCCCCCCCCCACGGAAATGGATGAGAAAGCACGATGCCACATACTTCGAGCCCTGCGTTTTTATCGAGTTGTCCCCCAGCCTCCATTACCATACGATATAAGCGCGTCCCGAAGGCAGGTGGGATCTGGTGTGGATCGTCTTCGTTGCCTCAGGGAATGTGTGCGCAAGGAGCCACACGACTTCGAACAGCTCGAGCGCTCGAGGTAGGAGAACACGATCATAGACACCGTCGAGGAATTCACGCCTTAAACCTAGTCCAGGAAGCATGGCTGGGCCAGTCAATAGCTTGGCAAGGAATATGCTCCTGGCTGAGGAGTAGTTTGTCCACCCCGCCGGAGAATTCCCTACCCTCCCATTGGTAAGGATGAAGCGGAAGGGCAGGTGACGCAAAAGAAGCAGCAGCTGGTCGTTGAATGGATTGAGATCGCCGAGTTTCTGGTGAATACTGAAGCTGATGGCTCGGACGTGCTTCTCGATGCTCTTAGGCATGCCCAAGACGAATTTCTGGATCTTTTGGTGGACCTGACCGCTCGGAATGATCATGATCAGATAGAATTCGTTTTGGGCGTAGAACATCCCAAAGGCCTCGGCCCGAATTTGCTTGTTGGTGCGAAGAAGCGCTGGCTGGCTTAGGAATGAGATGAAGGGATATTGGACCAAGGCGTGCCGATAAATGATGTTGCGAATCTCGGGCGGGAGGCTAAGAATCGGGAAGTCGCTCTAATAACATGAAGGTCAGCTATAGAGTGGAAGGAAATAGATATTTCAATTGTGGGGAGTCAAACCTCGTCCTGCACCGTTCGAGCTGCTATGACAGTTTGATAGTCTTGAGCCATCTTCAATCTCTGTATGCGTCGCCAAGATGATGTGCTGTCTTGCCTTTCCCGGAGACTGGCAACTTTGGTCTTTAAATAAGCTGCGGGCCGGCTTTCATAACCCAAACGTAGATGAGTAGAGCATGAGAGAATATTGTCTCAGGCTATTGATGGGCGCGTGGTTTTATATCGTTGTTGTTATTCATTCTAAAACAGCATTTAAAGCGACGCAGGGTGCCTAAAAACGGGAACAATGAGACCAAAGCGTCAAACAGGCAGAGTATCGAGGAATAAGGTTACCAAGCAAAGCAATGCATCAGAGGTTGTCTTTGTCAGGGAGATGACAGAGGTCCACTAGGTAAGATTGTGATTCACAACAGAAACGCTGTGTTTCCAAGTGAAATGGCGACCAGGTCCGTGGCATTGTAACAAAGCGAGCCATGTCGACAAACTATTCATGACTTTTCCGTGGGAATCTTGACGCAAATTGCACTGATGAATCTTCAGGGCTTTTGCATGCTAACATGATTTCCAAACTTCCTCATTACAAAGCGTCAATGGGAGAGCGCCAAAACCTGACATTCAGTTGATGCCTGAAATTATTTACTTGGCCAGAGCATCAAACAAAGTAACCAAACCGATCACAAGAGCACCAGTTGTGATGATGTAGCTGCCCACCGCCGTTCCAGTCTGTACACTTGCTTGCACATCGGCACCGTATCTGAGAACTGCAACAGCAGGCCAGGCAACCGTGGCGGCAACGCTGAGGAGTGTCGGAACAAGGATAATATTCGAGATCATTGAAGGGTCCCAGCCGGCCACAAACTTCAGAGCCTTTGGATTCCGAATGGTGCTGAAAGTGTTACCCAGAAAAACAAAAGGCATCGTGGCCCATCTGGGATTGGCATTTTGAAAAGCCGACATGACGTAGGAACAAAAGATTCGGAGTGGGAAGAGTTTCCTGAGATGGCATCCGCCTTGTATGCCAGAGGCGCCTGCGTCGACTAAAGATTTGTTGATTTGTAGTGCGAGTTGCCTACCTAGGTAACCAAAACCAAGGAAGAGATCAGCGGATTTGAGAGTACCCTCTAAGCTCTTAAATAGGCCCTTGGGGTGACACGATACGCTTATTTACAAGGGCCCAAGTGCAGGCAGCTCGCATGCAGCCCCCCCCCCCCCCCCGGGGCGAAAACTTCCAATATGTCTGCAATATGGTTGGTTTGCGGTACATCCTGAATTGCAAATAGTGCGCCACAGATGTAGATAGCCGTCTGCATATTGCCACAGCCTATACAAAGGGGGCTAGGCAAGGTCACACGGGCTGATCAATGGTGGGAGGGACATGCAGGACGAGTTTCAGCCGCATTATGTCATCCCCTGCACTCACGATTGGCTGAACCTGGTGTTTTGATACTGGGGCTGGTTTTGGAGGGACTCTTGCTGCAAAGGCGTCTAAAATCACCGCATTTATACTGATGAACCGGAGATGGATCGTTGATTTCAAAGAGACAGCCAGAAGTGTGCACTGGATACCTAGTGGGGAATTATTAACGTAGGTCGACAAGCACACACTCCCAGGACCATTGCAATCTGATCTGATGCCTTTGAGCTTTCTTGCTCTTCCGAAGGGGTCCAAAGTCCATCTACTCTTCCTCACTGGCAAGAAGCCTTTCCCGGAGGCTCACATAGTCCATGAATTCCAACACTGAAGCATCGACCCTGTGAGCGTGAGAGCTGTCGCAGATGCAGACTGAGGTCAGATGAGGGCATGCCAAAGCAAAGATACGCAGGGCATCGAGCGCAGCCCTCTGGTCTGATATGTCCGATGTTTGCACAAGCAACACGCCTTCCTCAGCGAAAAGAAGTCCTCCCGTCAGGTCCTCTCCAAGACGGAGCGCCGCCTCGTCGCATGCAGCCCCAACGGCCGCGGCATCTGTCCAATCCAGGTCTGGGCTCCCAACCATCACATGCTCACAAGGATCGCCTGGAGCTGGGACGGTCAGGTCTTCCGGGTCAGTCACCAGGTCGACCTCAATATGGACTCCGGACCGCGTCATGAAGTCCAGCTGAATACCATTTAAGAGCCGCAGGCTGCTAGAGCCCGGCTGGCCGCCAGGACCACGGGTGAAATTATCCACGATGCGCTGGATATACGGGACCCAATCCCGTGAGGATTCCGTCTTGACCAGATGGACAACCTCCCCGTAGTAGAGTGGAAGGGCCTCGGCACGGAGCTGACTGCTCACCCGCGTGATGGCTGGCTGCTCATAAAGGCGGCTATCCTCGCGTTCCCACCAATGCCATGTGAGAAGTTCATGGTATATCGTGTTCCTGATTTCAGCGGGCAAGCTGAGAAAGGGGAAGGGTTTCTGGTCAAAACTCTGTCAGTCTCAGGCACAGCAAACCGAACACGCGACGTGGCTCACCTCGTCCTGCTCGCCCTGTTCGGCCTCATTCGGGTAGTCGGCTACACCATGCCGGGCGATACTGTCGGCGCTAGCCTCGATTGTTGCAGTCGACATCACTCGGGGCCGGCTAGGGGCTGATTTCAGGTGTGAAAAGGCCCCAATCGAGAGTTGGTCGCGGTCTTGATTGATGCGACGCGTCAATTATGTGCAGACGACGCGTTGACGTTGAGACACCCTTGGAAGTGGCTCTAGCTCCTGAGCGGGGCCCAGGGTTGGACCCTGACGCGGCTCCACGTCGTCTGTCTGTGTCAGTGGCTGCCAACACGCAATCACTCTGTTATGCAGTGCAAACTCCCTGTCCACTGGAAGTCAGCAGCGCCAAAATAAGGGCGACCCCAGCGTGACCGTTGGCGGGGCTGAAGCAGTCGTCCGATTGCTGAAGGATCTCACCCGATTGCCGAGGGATCCAGATGATTTAAACCGGGCATAGCTCCGGACCCGCGCTGCACGATTAAAACAATCAAATAAACAACGAACATTAAAGCCATGATCTCGGCTCCCCTTCACCACTCGTCTCTGGATCAAATGAGCTTCTCGATTTACCACTGCCCATGATGTCACACCCCTCGAAGAAACCTTTCACCCTGATCGTCCCGGGCGGTATGACGCCCGCCGCCGTCTACGACCCTGTCGTTGATGAAGTGACAAGGCGAGGCCACGACATCCGGGCCGTGCAGCTGCCCAGCGTGCGGCTGCGCTCCGAGACGGGCCCGGTCAGGGAGCCTCCCACCATGTACGAGGACGCGGCGGTCATCGCCAGGGAGGCCGAGGCTCTCGCCGACGCTGGCAGGGACGTCATCATCGTCTCGCACTCGTACGGCGGCGTGCCTGCCACCGAGAGCGTGCGCGGCCTGGCCAAGGCGGTGAGGGCCAAGGAGGGGAAGCCTGGAGGCGTTGTGAGGCTTGCTTATATGACTTCGTTGGTTCCGGAGGTCGGGGTAGCGGCTAATGAGGTTACTACGAATCGGCCTCGAGCTGCGGGACACAGCGTGGAGATGGACATGGATGTGAGCTATTACCTAGCGATTTCCTCGAAAATGAACACTGTTTCAGCCCATTGAATAACTCATCGTGAAGGAACACGGCTGGGTCTTCATAACGGACCCATCCCACGCCGCAAGCGTGATAGCGGCCGAGATACCGGCGGAGGAGGGCGAGCGCCTGACCCGGGAGCTGTCGTACCACTCGTCGACCAGCTTCACAAACCCACTGACGTACGCGGGGTACAAGGACGTCGCGGTCTCGTACCTGCTATGCGAGAAGGACAATTCCATACCGCACGAGAGCCAGACCGATATGATCGAGCTGGTCGAGTGGGAGAGCGGGAACAAGGTCGACATCACCAGGATCCCGGCTGGCCATGCACCGAACCTCACTGCGTTCAACGAGGTTGTCGAATGGATTGTGGGTATGGCTGAGAAGGCTGCGGCCGACGGTGCTGGTGATAGCTAGTTGATCATGCATTCATTTGGTTCATTCATTTGACTGTAATGGTCAGGTATTGGATTACTCTGTTCGACCCTATTCAAATCTTCCTCCAAAAAAAAAAAAAACGTGAAAGCATACGAGAGGAGGACGCAACATTTCGGGGAGACAGTGTAGGGTCAAAAGTCAGGAGACTCAAAAAAGACCAGCGAACGTCGTTTCCTCCAGTGACCTTACTCCCGTGCCTGGGTGCAAAATGAAATAACAGGGCCCCGGGGATGCAGCTACCCTCCGGGAAGCTAGGAAGGTGCGCCAACATTTCGTTAATGCCATGGGTCGCTGTTCAAAAAGGGAAACGCTCAGCGGCAAGTTGTGACTGTTGGTAATTACCTCCTTTGTCTAGGTCCCCAATGTGGCATCATGCTTCGCCACATCATACGCATGCGCTTTGTCCGAGTGGATGCTGTCCTGTAACATCCACTGGAAATGCCTCAACACGACAAAGAGATTGGTACCTGTGGATCTCGCCAAGTAAATACTGCAGTCTCTCCTGCTCTGCCTAGACTAGATACTCTCTAAATGACAAGGGTCAGCAACTGGAGCCAGATACTTGTATCGCCCGTGAGCTCTGGTAATTTCACTAATTTGCCAAGCTTCCTGCCTTGTCGCTTATAGCTCCTCGTGTCTCCAAAGTGAAGTCCAAGACGTGTGGCCCATAGCTTTAAACTCGAAATTTATGCCCAAACCTTGAGAGATTGTGAGTGAAATCGGTCAGCGCGCCACATAGTTCGTCCCGAACTCGTGAATCGGCAAGGCGGCTGAGGGCCGACAGCCCAATGTCATAGATTTCAGACACTCGCCACAGGGCCCGTGGTGTCCGCTTCCTTTATGCTGGTGTTGATATGCTCAAGTCACTCTGCGATAGCAGGCCATAGGCGCCGTAAGTTTACTAGGCCTCTCAAGAGACTCCTATAATCACCGGAAGGTGTACTTAGAACTGTGATAACGAGTCAAATGTAAATGTGGAATAGCATAGTAACTTATGTAACGGCTATTTCAATTGCCAATTTTCGTAACGGGTACACAGTACTTAGAAAGAACGATGGGAAGAGGTAATGGTTGACAAACACAACCCTATTAGATTGACACTTTGACAAAGGTTCTCGAATCAGAGCCGAAGCTGATACCCAAGAGCCACAGTGTGTGCACAAGGCGCCTTGGGGTGTTTGGTTTGACTGGATAATCCCATGGTACTGAGTCCATCATGTCCTTGATAAGTGTATTAACGGCCAATAAATCTGTCCAGTTCGTTTCGTCCCCTCCGAACCTTCGGCCGAACAGATTACTGTGTCTGTACGCACTGGTGCTAAAGCTAGCACGACATGTGCTGATACCGAATCTGAGATCTACGTACAGTTCGCGTACGTGGCGCATGGGGCCTTGAATATGTCGGCACCGCCCTTGAGGGGTCGCAAACACATCCATAAAATGACAGAAGTTGCCGTACGTTAGAAAGAAATTATCATGGTCGTTTTCGAGGTCGATTACCAGCCTGAACAGATTCTCGGCATAGAAGATGGAGAGTGACTCAGCCCGTATTTGCTTGTTCACACGTGTCAGGGCGGGTTGAGGACTGAAAAGGGTGACTTCGTTGAACAGCCCAAATGGGGCTTTGGGTGTCAGGAGCTCCCGATAAATGAAATTTCGAATTTCGCCCGGGAGTAAGAGAAATGGGAATATCTAGTCGAATATCAACTCATCACTGCAGCCTTGATAAGGGGTCCTGTTGCTCAAATACCTTGGTGCTTTCTTTTGCTGTGATGGCTGCTGGGTCAGATTGGTTCGTCTGCTTCGATATGAACCTCGTCATCGACCTCGTGACCGGCCTTGGCATGACTGCTGTGATGGCTGCGCGGAGGTAGAGGGTAAAGATGGAATTGGGTTGCGGTACGGAGCAGATAGAATCTTTGGGCCGAAGTGATGATCACTATTGAGCAATAGAGATCAAAGCAAAGCAAAGCAATGTGTTTCAGGATAGGAACGGACGGCAGATCCGTGCGGGTGAGTATCATGTACAATTTGGACACTCAAAGAAAGGTGAAGCGGGTCTAACTGGCGGTGAGCCCTTAGCCTGGTTTTAAAACAAAGAAACACTATCAGTGTGAATTGCGACGGGCCGTAAGACGTAATCAAAGTACAAGCGTCAGGGAAATTTAACTACAATTTAGTGGAGGACCACTCGCGCTAGGGCAAGTGGTACAGATAACATCCGCGCACAAATTAATTGCTTCAAGTTGAAAAGATATTTTCACACCCAAATCCAAGAAGTGGCGAAGCTCGCGAATTTATTTCGAGGCCTAGAGTGTACATACCGGCTTGTGTAGCCCAGTGAGAAGGATGCTCTATGTGAGAAACATCAGCCGTCATACAAAGTCCAAGTATTTCATGTGTGGTCACCGGTAAGAGGCGAACTAAACTCTTATTCGTATTGCGTGTTCATTGTTCGTAGAAGCCCACAAGACAGAACGTGTTTCTGGTCGCTATTCCCAAAAAGAAGGGCCATATGAATGGCTTTTGACCCCGTCGGCACGGGCCTTCATTCAGAACTAGTCACTCTCCATCAGGTGTTGACGGGCCTCCTCCAAGTCATCGACTATCGAATCTCTCGCTACAACGTTGGCTAAGACATTGCTCCTCAACGGCGGGCAGTGTCTCGAGATCAAACACATCAGGAACGCCAGGTCATCCGCTGCTTCGTCGGCTCGATCACAGCGCATATCGTCCAATCCAAAAAGCTCAATGCCAAGTTGACAGGTCATACTGGAGTCTATACCCTTCGTGAGGGCGGTCATGACATCCTCGGTATTGTCCCAGTCCAGGTCTGTAGTGTCTACTACACCATATTCCTCATCCAACTCATCCAATTCAACGAAAGGAGAGCTGGACATGGTGAAGCCAACTTTGGCAAGACCAAAGAAATATGCAGACCCAGTTTGGATCGAGAAGTTTAAGTATGAAAGGAATCGTAAGTTGCTGACTTGCAGGGTGTTGCCTGGACCGTGCATGGAGGCGAACAACATGTTAAAAATTCGGTCCCAGTTCTTGGCTGCGTCATCGTGGTATTCTGGAAGACAGGCGAAATCAACCGAAAAGTAGCCAGTGTGGTAGAAGATCGGCAAGGTTTCGGAACGTAATTGCCTGTTGACACGGGTGATTGGGGGCTGTCGCATGTCGGAGAATACTATTCCCCGAGAAAACATTTGAACTGAGTTGGTTCTGTAGATGCGAGGGTATCGATAAACCAGGTTTCGGATCTCGCCGGGTAGACGGAGAAAGGGAAAAGGCTTCTAGAGACAAAGGTATGGTGTCAGTGTCCACACACTCAGATTCCCGCATAAGAATTGGAGTACAATTATTACTGACCTGCGTTGCACCACAAAGGGCTCTGGTGTCTGTTTGGCCAGGAGCCATCTGACAGACGATGTCGGCCTCCATGGCAGTGGTGTCAAGGTTGTGAGGTCGAAAAGGAAGAAGACAGTCTGGGAGTGGACGTGTTGGTGACTTGTTGAAGTCCAGAGCACCAACTCGCCCAGGGACGAGTATCCGACACCCCTAGAGAAGGTTATCCCACACACCCAGGAAAGATTATCCCACACACCCAGGGAATAGTACCTAGCTATCAAACAAGCCGAGAATAGAGTATCTAAACAGAGGCTTTATTGCTGCTTGCTGAGACGGTCCGCACGTCGAAATGGCAAAGAGGGCACAAGATGGCAGTGAATAATGGTTGATTTACAACTAGGGTTGCCTAAGAAAAAGAAAGGAAAAGCAAGAATGGCCCAAAGTTCAAATTGCAATTGCTTTTGAGGCCAGCTGGGTTGATAAGATACGCCAACCAGGCCGGCCCACGGGGCCCTGCGCATGATCAGCCCTACGTCGCTGACACTTGCCGCCACCAGAAGCGGTTCTTGCTAGCCTCGTCTGTGCGGCTGTCACAAGGCTGTCACTGTTTCTTAGCCACAAGCTACAGATAATTATGTTTGAAACCTATTGTTATCGACGTTGTATTTTGATCACGCTAAACGTTCAAGTGTTCATTACTGTATGAGGGGACTGGATGCATACTGCTTAAGAAGCATATTCGTACAGATTAAAAACGAGACCACCTTTACTGCTGCTGGGGCGTAGCTACAGTTAATCACCTATGAGTCATTCAATGATTCACCCCAGCTTTGGCGTTGTTTGCTGCTGCCTTGCACCGCTCCAATTTCGTCACCTGTTTGCTTCTACCCCCACCCAGCATCCGACCACCCATTGTGAGTCCACTCATTGAATTCAACGTTGGTACCTAACCACCACACTGGGCCTGTTTCCCTCAAGAAAGTATGGCCACAGACCGCAACCAAGACCAACGGGAGGTTCGTTCACACCTGGCTGCAGTTTCCCTCCCACGAGATGCGAAGCTGACACACTTGCAGTCCCAGGTTCTTGACAACACAGTGGACAGGAGCGGCATGATGAATGACCTCGAGGCTACAAAGGTTTGTCATTCACCATCCAACCCCTACTGCCGCAGAATGGCGACTGATCGATTCAACAGAATGAGCGCTACGACGGAAAGACATGCTCAGCTGTGGAGATCAACCAGGAGAAGACGGTTCGTTCACCTTCATCGTCTGCCGTATTCCATCGCCACATTAGCTGACAGCACTTTGACATAAGCCCCTTTGTTTTCTGGATTTGCCTGCAGAAATCAGGAACAAGATCTATCGGCTTGCGATTGTTACGACTCGACCGTATGGTAATCACAACTTGGTGTCCAGCCTCGTGCCACCAGCCCTGACCCTAGTAAACAAGCAAATCTTCGCCGAGGCTCTCCCAATCTACTATGCTGAGAACAGCTTTTATCTTCTTCTTTGGGCCAAAGACGAGGATCTAAGTGACCAAGACCCTTCCCTCTTCCATCGCTTCGCTCAAATGACGGAGTACTTCGGACGGCGGACGACCTCTCCCACGGACGAGAGCCACTTGCGGTACATCAGGAACATAATGATTCAGGTCAGAATCTCCACACACCTCGATCCTCTCTATTACAGCAATCTCTACCATACAGTCTCGGACGATGGAGGTCAAGGGGACCTACCCATGCCGACGTACAACAGTTTGTGCATCCGTGGTGACCAACAGCGAATGACCTTCACATCGAATTCCGAAACCGAGGATGGACCCTTCGACCCTACCAAATACCGGTGGAACCTCAAAGATGAGACAGGGGAACAATGGCACAGCTTTTGCAGCGTGAAGGAGGCTTATGACCTCGTCAAGTTGAGCTTCACCGGGGGCACGCAGCCTATTGAAAGGGCCATCAAAGCTGAGTACGACTCGCAACGGATGCTACAAGAATGGTGGGCGGGGGATGAAAGCTACTGTCCTATCCATCCTATGGATGCACCCGATTTTCTTCTCGAACATTTTGATTACCGATAATGGAGAAAATTCCGTAGGTAGATGGTTATTGCTGATCGAATCAAGAATCAGGCGGACGCAAGCATCAGGCGGACGCAAGCATCAAGCGGCCCAGTGGCTTTAGCATAATAATGTGACGAAACTGTCCGAATCCCAGGCTTCCTGTTCCGCGGCTGTCATTTCTTCCTGTATTGAAAGCCCTGAGCATTGTAATGGGATTGAAGGGAGGGTAGAAGACAAACCTCGTCATTAATCGCAGTAGAAGTTTGGTCTGTAATTGAGTCTATTGTGACAGTGGCGTCATTGTGGCAGTGAGAATGCTAACGGTGATTGTGTTGGTCTGCTTGGTGTGGAGGAGTGATTCTGATCACAAAGTTTGACCTGAAATGTAAATGCGAAGAACAGCAGTCAGGGTGTGCTAATTTCCGTTCCTGACTGCCTCGTCATGCACTGTGATTGCCGACCTTCGAATGTAGAATGCAGAGTCGAGTTATGAGGCATGAGAAAACACTATGGGCAATCATAAATGAATCATAAATGAAACCACAGAGGAAGCTTAACCCAATCCTTTCAGTTGGGCGATGACTGCATCGACGGTACTTATAAGCCCGTCACCGACCTTGCCTCCTGCTCTGAAACGTACTTTCTCAAATGGACCAACTCTTAGAAAATGAAAAGTTTTATAGAAATTGTCAATTAATTCAGAGTCTACCTCTCAACTGTCTGACGTTGAGGAACGGTGGTTTTTGCGCCCCTCCGAGCAAAGTGCACTCATCACATAATCCGAGTGTCGCGTCACGTCTCCTTTTTTGGCCTCTCACTTGCCCTTTGCTTCCTTTTTTGCTGCTTTTAATCTTTATTGAAGGAAACCTTCTGCTCTAGAATATGAGCGACACTATCCGCATTCCGGAAACATCCGATGCCCCCGGGTGGACGGTGATGCCTTCTCGGCCAAGTCAGGCCTACTCAAGCTGAGCCTCTGGGTTATGGTCTCCCTCACAGCCGTTCTCTTCCTGCAACTCGCCACCACCCGCCGGCTTCTCCCAGGTCTCCTCCGACATCAGTTCTCGAGGACGTCCGTTTAGTTGATATGATCACCATCAGACTTGTTGTCGCCCGGGTCGTCCCGACCCTCGGAGTTGTCACCATCCTCCGAGCTCTTTCCGTCCTCGTCTTCCTCCTCCTCCTCCTCCACATTCTCGCTGCTCTCCTTCTCCCAGCTGTCCTGGCTGTCCTCGTCACCACTCAGAAACCGACCGTCAGGGAAGCCTCCGAAACCATCATTAGGCTCGGACTGGTAAACAGCATCCTCGTAGGTCAGGTACGACCACTCCACGCCAAGACCCGTGGGGATGCTGATGAACTCGAAGGCGATGACCTCAATCCAACGCAGCGGCTTCTCATGGCCCGAGGCGAACATGCACAGCGCCTTCACAACGGGCTGGATCATAGGGTGCAGCAGCACGTCCTTGTAGCCGACGTACCCGAACCAGAACTCGGCTTTGATGAGGGCGGCCACAAAGGCCTTCCGGACGCCGCGAAAGTCCGTCCAGTCGAGCTTGCCGTCAGCGTTGAGCTGCTTTCGCTTATCAGTCTTGCCTTCCCAAGCATCGAAGCCGGCATGGTTATAGCACCTGAATCCGACGAGAATCGATCGTGGGCTCCAGTTGGAAGTTCCGTCGTCGACGTTGATCCTGAGGCGACCGTTGTACGTGACGATCAAACTCCCCACAAGTCGAAACGGGCAGAGGTTCAGATCCTTTGCATTCGCAAAGTAGTCGGAGAGCTCATCCTCAGTCTCCTTTGCGTGCCCCTTCATGTCCTCTAGGATTTCGTTAGGGTCGAAACCCAGACCACGGTGGCGGTTCAAGACCCGCTCCTGCAGCGACTCCAGCCTCGAGATCTTGTCCTGGTCCCTGGGCAGCTGCACCGAGAACTGCTTGCCAGGAAGGAGGAAAGCCAGGGCTTCGTCGCGAACATGACGATCGACCATGGTGATGGCGGGCATCTTGAGCGTGCGGGTGAACTTTTCCTCGCCGGGAATCGGGTCAGGCGCGCCCGGGACGCCATCAGCCATGACGAGCTCGTAAATCTTCTTCATTATCTCCGTTGGCAGGCGGCGTAGCAGGTTGGTGGGCTGGGACGGAAAGACGTCAGCACGTTAGGACTTGGTGTGCGACAACTGCCGCATCGAGGGAAACTGTGTTGGGCAGACCTACCACAACCTGTCCGGCGATGTCTGCCCCTCCATCGCTCTTGGCATCTCCATCGGAGACCGCTTCGCCGTCGTTGGTGGCTCTTGCCTCGAGCAGCTCACCCACATCAAGGTTGGTTGATGGGTTCTCGGGAGTCAAGGTGTTGGGAGCCTCAGGGGCGGTGACCATGTTGGAGGGGTTTGTGTCTTTTGTGACAGCCATGTTGTTGTCTGTGGTTGTGTTGACGTTACAGGTGACCTTTGGGTTAGAGATGGTGTTCCTCTCGAAATTGAGTTGAAGGCTGTCTGCAGCAGATTGAGAGAGTTGGAAGGAGGGAAGAAGCTGCCCTCTGGTCTGTGGTGTGAGGTGTCTGCTTCAAAAAGGTGAGCTTCCACAGTGAAGAGGTTGGGTTTTTTTTGCTAACAACCACGGGTTCCACTGCAGCTATGGTGTCGCCGAGACTAGGCCTCTCCCACAAGCTTGACCGTGTCCATGGAGCCTGCCAGGCTGTTGCCGAGCTCTCGCCCCTCATCCATTACCCCCGTTAGGTCAAGCTCGGCGGCTTCGTGGTTGACTCATAGGCAGGCAAGATGCCTTTGCCACTCTGGACTTCTGTTCTGAAGGCTCAATTGTCACCTCCACTGCATCCTCGCTAGCAGCACACCGCATGGCAATGTTCTTTTTGCGGCCTTTCGTCTCACCATGACCTGGAGAATCAACACCTGCACCAGAACCGCCTCCTGAAACGACAACCCAATTCACTCTTGCCTTCTGTTGCTGGCCTCGCTCTGCCTCGAGTGCCTGGAGAAACGAAGGCGCGGGTACCTCTGTACCAAGATATCCATCTACCACTCGCGGAAAGACATGATCGTGTCCTCTCCACCAGTGGAAGTGGTGTTTGCACCGTCGTCTCCAGTGGAATCACTCATCCACAAACTTATGTGGTCGGGTCCAGGCTAGGTACGTGTTCAAAGAAAGAGGAATTGCCACTGAAGATGTCGCCGAGGCTTGACGCGGAACGCTGACAATGGTCGACCATCCGGTCGAAAGCAGGAGAGGTCATGGGCAACCAAGACACAGACCAGGGGTGCCTCTGTACCCCATTTCAATGTTCATGGAATTGGACATTCAACATTGGACTGGAAGATTCTGCCTCGATGACGGTGGCCCAACGGAATCTTATTCTTCTACCGGGGCATTCAAAATCTTGCTATGGGTGTTGATGCGTCTCTCTATCGTCACCGAGAAATCGATGCGGATGCGGTGGATGGGCTGGGCCTGCTTGGGGGCCTCGCCCTCCTCGAAGTCCTCCTCCACCACACCCGTCGTCGGTCGCCGCGAAAAACGTAAATCTGGTTTCCTGGGGCCCCAGCGAAATAAACTGAGACCCTCAGATTGGGAGAGTGCAACAACAATGGCATGCCGCCCTGTCCAAAACAACCAAGTGGCCGCAAAAAGCCCATTTCCAGCCCCGATGGAGAGCGTCGCAATCCGCAATGAGTGGTGCGTTCTTGCCAGTTGTTCTGGTGAAACCACACCATGGATTGATCAAAATCGTTGGCCCGAAGCTGGTATTGGTGGTGCTCGGTTCTTTGTCGACCGAGATTGCCTTGGAGGGTTTCGTTGCGACCGGGCGAAGTCAACATGCTGTCGATTTCGCATCAAGTAGCGGTCAAAAGCTACCACTACTTCTTTGACTGCATCAATACTCGCAACCCTGGGACTGGCCTGTCCAGAGCCATCAGCATCCCGGACACCAGTTCTAACGGAGGCAATCTTGCCTCATTGGCTCGTTGGTGCTTGTGAACACGGAGAAAATGTGTCATCACAACAGGGCCATCTGTGTGTGGCACTGGCCTGCCTGACAGTTTCGGGTACTGGAGCTCACAACAATTGGGCTAGAGTGCGAGGGGATGATAAGGCAGATGCCTTCAGGGATTTTGGAAACTTCGGTCTGGCCCAGTCACGGACACCAGGGGTCTCCGTGAACTCGTCGCCATCAGCTCCGATCGTCGACTTGCAAGAAATTAGGCGCGGCCACCTGGAGGCTCGAGGTGGAAATCATCGTGTTGACGCATGAGCTCGTCAACAACGGCCCCCTGTGCAGCAGGCGACAGCTCCCGCATCAGCTTGTGGCGGCTATCCTTCTCCTGGAAAGCCTCTGATGCTACGAAGAGCGCAGGCATCATGCCGCGAAGCATGTCGAATGGCAGTTCTGGTGATCGTCTCGAGGGCTCGCACGTCGATGTGGAAGACAGGCAGATGAACGGGTCTCGGTCGCCTCCAGTGACCGCCTCCGATAGGGAAGAATGGGAGGCGTCCGCTGTTAGTCTTGTCTTTGTCTTGATATTTGGCGGCTCATTCTCGACATCTTCGACTTTTTGGGGCGAAACCTGGAGCAAGACGAAGAAAGACTTGGGGGCAGCAAAGAAGATTTTGTTCGTTCCTCAGACGGTCGTCGTCCTCTTCGGCTGCTCGACAGCTTCCACCCAACCCGGAGAGCCGTTTGAACCGTGGCTGCGACAGACGCGTCTCTGGCACTGACGATCAATGTGTGGCCAGGGTCACTGAGAGCACGATGAATGGCGCCCGAGTCATCTTCACGAAACCAGATCAGCTCCTGTTCAGGCTTTTCTGGATCCGCTCTCGTCTGGTGACTTTCAGGAGTCTGGTATTATTGACTTTCGGCACCCCGATCGAGTTAGGTTGTGGTTGTTGACTTGTTGACAAAGGAAAGGAGGGGCGATCTGAGAATGAATACGCTATCCCCGAAGATTTCATCGAGTGTCCCTCTGGCACAAGACCAACCAGCTCGCTACTGACCCAGGCCGGAGGGTCGTTCCTCGTGGCGAGGTGGATAGCGGTGTTCCCGGTCCTCTCAGCGGCAATGAAGGCTCAGCATATCACCCACACATGCCAACCCGCCGGATGCCATCTGAGCATGTGTTCCTTGAGAGCCAGCTTCGGAGCCAATGTTGTGGTGATTATGGGTCGCGCGATGGATGGGAATTCGAGACGAGCTCTTCGGCGTTGAGGTTGAAGATGCCCCTCTGGGCATTGATAATTGAGCGGAGAATGCCCCCCTGGGCATTCATGATGGATCGCAGGAACCCCTCGGGTGACATTCAAGGATGTTGGCTACGACGCTCGGGTTGGGCTCCTCTGAGCCGTCGCCCACGCTACCGGTGCGAGATTCCCTTGATGTCTCGGACGACCTTCTCCTCCTCGGTTAGGGGGCGGTTCGCAGCCGCGAGGAGGTCCCGATACGTGCAGTCGGGCGGCAGGTTGGTGATCCACACGGAGCAGTTCTCGTGCTCGGGGATGTCTGCCGACTCATTGGCCGGGTTGTTCGACTCACCCTGGTATCTGTGCGAAATACCTTTGATGTCTCTGGTGACTTCCTCCTCCTCGGTCAGGGGACGGTTGGCCGCCTCAGGATCGAGTTTGACATTCATGGGCTTGAAGGGCTCCCCTGAGCCATCGCCCATGCTACCTGTGCGAGATGCCTTTCATGAATCATCGATATCATTGAGGGAGTCTTCATTGACCTCGGGGTCCTCGGCGTATTCGACATATTTGATGAACATGTCGACATTGTATGGCGATGCATGATCGCCCTCCTCCAGCTCGACAACACCGGTCCTGTCATTGGCCCATGGGCCGCTCATGATGAGCCCAAATTAGATCGAGCAGGTCATGGCCATTTCCTTGTCAATTTTGAAGGTTTCCACGTGATCTTTGATCACGATGGTGATCACGTCTGCTGCCCAGGGCCCGGGGCCGGTTCCGGGCGGCCCTCTGGCCGCCAACTTCGTTGCGGGTGGTCGCTGGAGCCCGTTACTCAGGCTGCTCACCGGGCGGAGCTGGGATTCGATCACACGGAGGCGCACCTCTGTGCGTGCGAACGATATCAAACTCAATGATGGATAATGTCTGGTGAGTTGTCCTGATGACTTCTAGTACATTCATAGCCTACTGGTTCAGGTCTCTGAAACAGACGGCGAGCTCGATGCGAAGGTTTTTGATGGTCAGCTGGTATCCGATGGCGACGCTGATGTACCGTTTCTCCCAGGAATCCTCCATGAGCTCGATGTGATTAGTGAGATTTCGCTGGAGCTTGTGGAGGGTGCTCCTCAGCTCCTCTCCCTCGTCCAAAACGCCCTTTAGGTCGAGCTCAGTGGACTCATGATTGAGTCGCCGGCTTCTCTGCGGGTGCCACTTGGAAGTCAGAGCACGGCCAGGATGTCTTCGTATCTTCAGGGCATCCTCAATTGAGTAGATCACTTCGTACGGCATCGACGAACCTGACCGCTCGGCTCGAGATGCAAGGTCGATAATTTCTGGCAACTGGTCAGCAACCTCTCGTCGTTATTCATTCACGAAAGCCAAAGCACTGCTGGCGGGAGACAATGTGTGTGCTTACATCTGGTGCTGGTATCCTCCGATCTTGTGTCCAGGGTTATTCCGGTCTTGTCCAGAGCGTCCGAGAGCCATGAATTTTGGAAGTCTGCTGTCGCCTCTCCGTCCGCTACGGTGAGCCAGTTGATTCTCTGGGCGAGAGGAGCCAAAACCCATTTCTTGTTGACTGATGAGACACGATCGAGGTAGCAGTTGCAAGACAGGTGGAAGAGAACCATGCCTGCAAGGAATGGGTTCGTCTTGAAGAGCAGCTCTGACAGCTTCTGGAGTCCTTGCTTCCTCTGCCTGTTTGGCAGATCGACGTGCCCGGGAATGGCCTCGATGCCCAGCTTGTACCGTGGATAGGTATTGGAGGTGAGGGTGCTCATCTCATCCGCTTTGCGAGCATATTGTTTCCCGCCGAGACTCATCCTCAGCGACCTCCTCTGAGGTAAGCTCAAGCTTGAGGACTTTGCCCTATCGCCAGGGTGTTCAAAGTTTCGAACTGGTACCCCTTCTGAAGCCTCTCCAGGGTTTTCTGGATAGCGGCATACGGGCTTGCTCTCTGAGCCATCACGCTCGTGTGGTTGGAGGGAAGACATGATTTCTGTATGTGACGGTTCGCTGCTTCTGATATCTGTGTCACGCGCGCAAACTGGAGGAAGGAAGAGACCACGCTGTGTTGTTGGCTCCAGGCACTGAGCGCAGGTATCCAGTATTGAATGGGGTTTATGTCATCAATATCAGGCTCCTCTGGGCCTGAAGGTGGAATCTGGCGAGTGCTGCCATTATCGAAGGCGCCAGGAGAGCTACAGCAGATGGTGGGAGTGGTGGACTCGGGGGCCACGCTGCCACTCTGGTGCTGGTGCTCAGGGGTGCTCTGCAGCGGCCCTGGGCTGCTCTTCTCGGGGCCTGCGGCGACACTCGCATGTTCACTCGACATGGATGCTGTAGGGACGAGCCATTTCGAGGTAGTGATGATTCGTGGGATCCGGATTCACCAAAGACTTTGGTGGTCCCACAACGTCAGCTTCAGCTGGGCGACTCTCGGCACACACAGGGGCAGCGACGGCATAGAGCAACAGCTTCTCTCGGACCCCCCTCGCCCAGGCCCGACGAAAGAGGGTATCCGCAGGGAGGCTCAGGCACATGTCAATGGACATTGGTCTCCCATATCCTCCCATTCCTGCTGGTTGGGCACATGCTGGGTGGGCATGACATCGTCGACCACGCCCTCACCCCGCTTGTTCTGCTTTGCAGGAAGCTCCGCCTGCACTCGAGCGAGGGCCTCGTCACGAGCCATCTTTTTCTCCTTTTCGGTGAGATAACAGCCGAGTGAGTTCCTCGATGCCCTCATCATCATCGATGTACTCCTCCAGGCGCCCGGCGCCGACTCTGACTTCTTGGTGGACATCATCATGTTGACGCATTAGTTCGTCAACAACGGCTTCCTGTGCGGCAGGCGACAGCCCGCATCATCTCGTGGCGGCTATCCTTCTCCTGGAAAGCCTCGGATGCCAAGAGGCGGGCGGCAGCAGGTTTCGTGTGGTCGCCTCCTCCTCGTTCTCGTCGCCGTCTTCCGGGTCGGACCTACATCTGGAACAGGCAGCCTGCAACTGATTGGTACCCAGGCTTGCTGCCAGGCACCCCATGATTTCGAATGCTGAGCGGGCTCCGCTGTCACAGTCATTGGCAGGGGTAGCAAGCGAAGACTCTGCTGCATCTTGTTGTTGGTCACCGACGTGACTGAATTCAAACGCCCCCAAAACCCGGGACATCTTCAAGAGATAGTCGAGCAACGGTGCTCGTCTCCTCAAAGGTAGTATTGGGAGATGGGGCAAATTGGACACGAGCTGGCAGATTTGGTCTGTTTCGACTGAGTGGCCAAGACACATTCTCAAGTTGCTCGGACATGTAGTTCGAAATGTCGTGAGTCGTTGATGAGAAATGCCCCTTATGCTGGAGAACTCGCCATATGCCTCATCGGCTCAATTCAGGCCATTTATGGTCTGCCCAAGACGCGTCATTGCAGCTAGCAGGACCGTGAACAGGACGTCGGTGACACTCCGGATGTCTTCCTTCCAGTACCAGGGCTCTGAAGTAGATTCCATGGTCTGGAACATGATCTTCCAGACTTGGTATGGCTCCTGGGTATTGTTTGGCTTTGGCGTCTTTCTTGAAATTTGACCCGCGTCAAGGCTGCCGGCCCTGTGGCCGTCGACAGATCCGGCGAGCAACTGCCCATATCCTTGTGGGTGGCTCGACACAAGCTGAGTGTTGGACGGGGAGCGATTGGACGGGCAGTGCTCAAAGACTCGATCACTGGCCCGGCGCGGAAACGGCCGCCCGGGCGGCACGGGAGAGGCGCCCTGCGTGACGAGCATTCAGGACCTCCTCCAGGTGAGCATTCTGGCTGTTCAGGGCGGCCTCGATTTCGGCAACACGAGCCGCGTGTGTGCGATCCACTTCGTCGTCGAAGTGCTGACCATGGCCGGACTCGTCCGCATCATAAGTCACACCGAAGGCAATAACTCCGTTTGTGAGGTGGCCAACCTCGGTCTGGTCGCCGTTGGCCGGACACCATTGGTGAGGTGGCCAACCTCGGTTTGGTCGCCTGGGCCGGCAAGCAGGCTTGGTAGGTGCCTCTGCACCTTTGGTTGCTGATGCTTGTCGCCAGGAACCACGCCCTCAGCGCCCACAAGGCCGGGAATGAGCTCTTGAGGGGCTTCGTCATATGTATCAGGACAGTTGATGGTGCCAAGAAGCGAAGCCATCTTGACGGTGAGGACCGTCTCTGCCAGGGGATTGTTCTTGATCAGCCTGTCCTTGACCATGCCCTTGGCCGGTGCCTCTGCACCTTGGTACTAGGCTCGCCAGCGGCAGTGGTGCCCTGAGAGCCTACATGCCCGGACATGGTCTCTTCAGGGGCGTCTTATCCACGACTTTGAATTCAGTCGGGAACCGCCAGTGGATCGTCTTTGGGAAATCCAATGTTGCTCTGGTCGCATTGCTTGCTCCTGTGAGCAATTCTCTGGGGCCACTCGCCACTCCCATCGTACATTGACTTCAGTGGGAGTCTGAGCTCGTGCCGTGTCTCGGATCCGCTGCAAGTTGTAGACCAAGTCCATCTTCTTCGGAGGGAGTAGGGCTTGGTTCGTCTCAAAGGTGGTGTGTATGTTGAAGCCGTGAAGACTCTTGTAGTTCACGGGACGATCGTCTAGGTTCAACAAACACTCAAGACGACAGATCTTGGTGTTCAGCTCGTTAAGCTCCGTCGCCTTTTGCGCGATGTGCAGCCTCAGAACTCTCTCAGTTTTCCTCTTCAGCAATAGGAACTCGGTCGTTCGCATCTTGGATGGCATGTTGATGCCGTGGGCTGTGCTGAGGTGATCGAGGCGAAAGTCGCGTCGGGTATTGTTGTTCAGCCGATTCCGGAAACAAGCGCCATGCTGGCTGTCCCTCTGGACGGCGGCGAGCTCCGGTGCTTGTTTAGATTGTACTTCTCCGCCGCGACGGTGACCGCGGCTGAGACTGACTCAGAGTGGTGAGAATGCGACGGCGAGCTCTGAGAGCTGGTTCTTCCCTCGATCAACGGGGTGTCCCAGCGAAGAAGATGCGGTGCAAAGATGCGCATGCACTCCCCGGCTTTTCTAGGCGGAACAGGGGCCCACTGTTGAGACAGGCTTCCAGGTGGACGATAGCGCTGCCGTGGTGATCCTCGGGCGGCGCTTGTCTCGAGGAGACTTTGCCCTCCCCTGGTTTCGCCTGGCTGTTCTGTGTCTCATTCTTGGCCATGGCTCCCATGATGATGCCACCTAGCCTCCTCTGAGGCGTCAGTTGATCATGCTGTCGTACCGGAGCAGACTGGGTGAGTGCTGCATGCCCATTTCCCCGTCGACGGTGCAAGAATTCTCATGGTCTTGATCTGGTGGTAAGGATTGAAGGCTTCTCTAAGCCAGCTCTTCTTCACGGGATCCACAGCTTTGAGAATGCTGGACCCCTCTCGTGCTCGCCAGCCTGGATCTCTCTTCTGGCCTGTTCCTCGAGCTCAGGACTAACATAGAGTTGTTGCTGTGCCAGGCTTCGAGACTTTTTGAAGTAGTCGTCAGTCCTGCCTCCAATTTTCCTCGCCATGGACAGTAGGGCCTCATGTCTTGTGGCCCGATGGAGGATGAAAAGCTGCCGAAGACAGTGTCTGGGGAGCTTCCTACTCCCTTCGGAGCTTCCGTTCACCCGGCAGCTAGAAGAGGAAGAGCTGCCGGCGTTGGGCACACCGCCGATAGCCGAACCGAATTCAAACGATAAGCTGATGCCCTGAATACTAGGAAAGTTCGAGAGGCCATGGGCTAAGCCTTCGGGCATGCCGTACCCCTGGATGTATTCATTGCCGAATCCGACGGCGGGCGGCCATCGTGAGCCTTGGACATTAATGGAACCAGAGAAGTTGTGACCAATGTTGTCTGAGGCTGGCGTGGTATTCCATATGTCCTCTGCACGACCCTCCGGTCGTTTTCCTACTCGGCGAGGTTAGCATTGGCCGAAGTCCGAACGATGCTGGGATGTATGCTTACGAGTCTCCGGAGCGGACCACACCACCCAAACACACAAAAGAGAACAGAACCGCCAAACCCTCCGAACTCCTGCCCACACTCTACGGACGCTGCACCTGGACATCGCAGGGGTCGGTGGCGTAGAACACCCAGATGTCCGGGAAGTAACTCCGCATGTAGTGCATGGCGGCCACCGCCTGGGCGCGGTGCGATTTGAAGCGCCACACGATGCGGCGGATCATGGCGCCGGTGCGCCAGTCCACGCGGTCGCCGATAAACTGGACCTCGTCGTCGTGCCAGTCGAAGAAACCCTCCCACACCTGCCGGAGGTTCGGCCCTGTAAACCGAGGCAAGCCGACCCTGTGGTCGTCTTCTCGAGCGGAGGCGTCAGCAAGACAGGACTTCACAAAACAACGGAGGCGCTTTACTTACGACTTCCACACGGAGGACAGGACCGGCAATAATGCCTCTCCAACACCGTTTTCAGTACGAGTCCCCCGGCGGTTTCCGAGGCAGCCCTCTGGCTGCGGGTCGGGGCCAGCTGCTGCTTCTTCTGGTCCTGGACCTGGTCGTCCTGCACCTCCAACGCCTGGGCCTGGTACTCAACATCTCTCGCATCATCACGAGTCCGGCCATCTCCGTTTTTCCGGCATGGAGCTTCTCGGCGTGCTCCGGGGCGGCCCTCTGGCCGCAAACTCGCCCACCGGTGAAGGCGAGGACAGTCGACTCGGGCCCGCGGCGCCAGCTGGGCATGTTCAGAACGTAGGAAGGACCTGGTCTGTTGGATTGCAGTTGTCTCTGGTTGGTCCGTCCGCTCGTGAGGCCAGCCTTGCTCAAAAGATGTTTTGCTCTCTCATCCACGCCGTCATCTCCTGGTTGCCCAAGCGCGCAGCGATGCTTGGTGGTAGTGCGAGCACTCAGGTTGGCCAAAGTGGTGGCATGGCGGAATGGAAGCGGGGCATTTTGAGTGGAAATAGGCGTAGTCGGGCCACCGATGGCACCGAACCGGGTGTTGGACGTGTGGGACTCGCCTTCCGCCAGAGTGAAGCTCTCATGGACAAGAGGCGTTGGGGACGGACGCCCAAGGGAGACGGTCGACCTCTGTCGAGTTGTTTTGGAAGTCGGTTGTTGTGGAATGGTGAGAAGAGAGGAAGATGGAGGAAAGAAGAAAGAAGGGAAGGATTCTGGGAAGAGGCTGGGGGTTTAAGTACTTTTTCGGAGGGACAGCTGACGATGGTGTCGTCCACCGGAATCCCGCGGAACCTCGCGATATCCCATGGAATCCCGCGATATCTGGCGACAAAAAAGACCAATACTTCAGACCGCGAGGTGGCTCGCCTGTCCTGATTGGCCGTCAATAGCCGCACATCGCATGATTGGCCCGGGCCGAGATGTCTACTCCTCGATCAGATCGCGGATCTCATTGAATGGAGCCATTGAATATACATGGAATGGCAGCAGTACATCATTCTGTGCCTTTCCAGTCACCGGAATGTTCCACAGTAGTCGGGATCGCGAGAAAGCATACTCAGGCCACGGCTTTCAGGGGCAGTGACCGATCAGGGGCTCCAGGCAGCGAGATTTCGCGAGATCCCGAAGGGCCAGAACATTCACGATGGCTCAGGCTCAAGAGGGCCGGAATATGGGGGATCAAGTGGCCTGCAGTGAGGGAGAGGAAGGGGGATAGTCGATGTGGTTCACATTCTCTACGTTAGTCGTCAGCCACAAGTTGATGATAGCACGAGGATGGGAACTGGGTGATCAGTCATGCCACAGTGTTCTTTGGGGGCACCACTGGGTGAGCAGGTCACCAAAAAATGGACTCCAACTTGGACAGCGTTGCGAGGGGCACATGAACAGCTGGGATAGCTTCTACATCATTGTCCAATTGAGGAATGTGTCAAGAATCACAAAGGCATCCGGGCCATTGGAGATGTTTGACGTTGCTGACAACACAAAGCCAAGGCGCCAAGAGCCGCCAGCAAGGGAGCCCTCGCTTCGGGCCGAGCAGAGATATTGGTGCTCGAGTGGGAGGCCAGGGTTTGCCGAGGTCCACTTTGGATGTCAAACGACGACCACTACGTTTGGTATTGATCACAGCAACCGTATCTGCCTCCTTGGGCGATGGGTCAAGGCCGTCATGGAGGCCGTTTTCTAGAGCTTCTGTAGAAATGGATCATTGCGCTTCTGCGGAATCTGCTGTCTCATGTGCGCTAAAAGGAGACGAGAGTGACAGACTGCCAGGACCCAGCAAAAAAGGTCGGCTTTGGGGGCTTGGGATGGATTACCATTAAGGCTCACTCAGGGTATCGGCTAAGGAAAGCCAAAGGCAAGTGACTACGCCGTATGAGCCCTACCGGGCGTCGGCTGCTGGCCTCGTTAGCCAACGTGATACGAGACTTAGCGTGAGGCCGCTCATCGGGATCGGGCTCGCATAAGCCTACCCGAGCGACGGAGTCGCGCATGTGGGGCCCGTAGCTCCGACTTCACAGCACTAACGAAGACACAGTTCCATCCTCTTAGAGCCCACCCACAGCATCGCCAACCCCCCCGTCTCTCATGGGCACACACCTCTCGTCACGGGGCGTATTGGATGAGAACCGGCGTTGTCAATCTCCCCCTGGCACACCCACCGGTCCGCTGAACGGCGCCCGAAGCCGATGACAGATCAACTCACCATGGCCGATTCCTCTCAACCATCCTCCGCTGCCGCTGCCCCCTTTCCACACATCCGCAGCTGCGAGCTGTGCCGCCAGCGCAAAGTGAAATGCGACCGCCGCCAGCCTTGTTCGCACTGTACCCGGTCGGGCCAAGACTGTGTGTACCCAGCAGGGCCGGGGCGGGCGCCCAAACGGTCGCGCCGCGCCGAGAATGCACAGCTCATGGACAAGCTGAGCCGGCTTGAGCACATCATCAAGCGTCTTGCATCTGATAACAAGGGCGATTCTGACGCTGCAGTAGATCGTCATTCTGAGGAGGATGTGGACCAGACTCAATCAACACCTCATTCGTCCAGACCAGGTGGTGAAGACAGGCAACAACCGTCAAAATCGGCCAGTGAGGAGCCCCAAGTATCAGGCGAGAATAACGCATCCCTCGATGTTCAGTTCGGCCGCCTCGTCATCAATGACTCCAAGAGCTACTATGTCGGCAATGTGCTTTGGGCAAACCTGGCAAACGAGGTACGACCAAATGGGGCTCTTATCATTGCGCGTTGACTGATGTGTGCTGCAGGTTCACGGCCTCCGCGACATGGTAAAAGAAGCTGAAGAACAGAGTGACGACGACGAGACCGATGTGCAACCCGTGCCTCCAGACCAAGATTGCGGACCGTCGGGGTCCAACGCTGCCCTCTTTGGCTTCCGTGCGCTCGCATACTCCTTGTTCTCGTTCCATCCCTCCCTGCCGCAAGCAGTGAATCTGTTTGCAGTCTTTACTGAGAACGTGTCACCGGTGATGCGCTTGTTCCATATGCCAACTCTGTCGAAGTCATACTGGGATGCAATCGCCTCCCTCGATTCCTTGGACAAGAACACGGAAGCCCTGTTATTTGCCATCTACTACTCCACCACGATCAGCCTATCGAATCCGGAGTGCTTGTCACTGTTAGGTGTCTCGAGAGATGCTGCCACCGAGAAGTACCGCTTTGCCGTCGAGCAGGCCCTGGCTAGGGCGGACCTCCTCAACACGCACAGCATGGTGCTCCTCCAGGCCGCCGTCCTGTTCTTGTCAGCCCTGCGGAATCAAGACGACTCGCGCACCACGTGGTCACTGACGGCCTTGGTATTCTACGTCGCCCAGAGCATGGGACTGCACCGCGACGGCACCGTCTTCGGGCTGACCCCGTTTGAGACAGAGCTTCGGAGGAGGCTGTGGTGGTACATCTGTGTCCTCGATGGCCACTCGTCGAAATACCAGGAGCACGAAGCGAACCTCCATCAGTTCTTCTCCGACACGAAGCTCCCTCTAAACATTAATGACGGCGATCTGCATCCCGATATGACAGACGCGCCGCCCGAGAGGGACGGCTGGACGGACATGACGTTTTGTCTGGTCAGATGCGAGGCTATAAATACTGCGTCGAGCACCAAGCTGATCGGCCCTGGGCTCCAAAGAGGCCCATGGAGGGCTGGTGGGGAGTGCAGGTCTGCTGGGTTGGGGGTGGAGGGCCGAAGAGCGATAGTGCAAGACTTTGTCGAGAGGGTCACCGACAAGTACCTGCGCCATTGCGACCCATCGGTGCCTGTCCTCCTCATGTCGTCCATGGTGATCAAGCTCATCTTCGCCCGGTTCTGGCTCATGGTGTACCGCCCCCAGCCGGGGCCCAACAGCAACGAGACGAGCCGCGAAAACAGCTCGACACCAACGGACGGGCGCGGCGGCAGCAGCAGCGGCACGGCGCCGTCCGATCCAGAGCACCAAAGGACAACGGTCGACAAAAACATCCGGGACAAGCTCTTTACCATATCCATCGAGGTCCTCGAGCTCTCGACCACCATCCTCACACACCCCAAGCTCGTCCGCTGGGCGTGGTACTCGAGGACCTACGTACAGTGGCACGCCATCGGCTTCGTCCTGGCCGAGATTTGCTGCCGGCCCCCGTCGGCCGAGTGCGACCGCGCCTGGGCCGCCGTCATGGACGTGTACGATTCTGGGATCCTGAGGACAAACGAGCCCAAGGGCGCGGTGTGGAAGCCGATCAGGCGGCTGATGGCCAGGGCTAGGTATATAAGGGGGATGCAAGGGCGCCAAGGGCCTTCGGCCGAGAGTTCTGTGGCGGGAGGTCCCGTTGCGGAAGGGTGGGATGGGTCACAGGACTCACGAGGCGTCGTTAGTGGAGGTCTTGTGCATGGCGACTCGGCTTCTCCCGCTACCTTCTCCACTGCTCCCCTTGGATCGGCCGTCCAATCTACTACTACAGAACTTGGACCTGGTATGCCGAGCTTGCCTTCATCGGGCTCTGGAGATTACCTGATGGAGCTGCTGGACTTTCCGGGCAACACGAGTACAGATGACTTCACAGACTTTGGCATGGCTGCGGGGAACAACGGATTCTCTCTCGACATGATGGGCGCTGGATCAGCGATGGATGGTTGGGATGGTCGCATGTGGTAAAGCAATAGAGGTTCAAATAAGTGAACAGTCTTGATCGCCACTCCATTCTACCCGGTCTCAATCACACAAGTCTCTTCTTCCATTTGTGATTCACCGCAGTCAGACTCTCTAACAGGTATTAATCTCCGTGCTCTACAGCGTTTCGCCACATTATCTCGGCCGGCCCGCGATGATCGTCTGTGTGAGGATACCCACTGGACTCGCTGTCCCAGTCCTCGTGATCAATAATATGAACCGAATCTCCCCCAATCCACCTCGTCTCTGTCGGGCGGTCCTCACCGGCGGACATGGCCCACCTCGAGTCTGAAGGCGACCGGAGAGTGCCCAGACGGTGCCACGAGCGGATGAGGATGTCCCAGCCCGCGCGAGGTGACAGTCCATCATCCCGGCTGATCCACTTCATCCACAGCTTCCAATCCGCATGGCAGGTAGCACAGGTGCCCGTGGCCCAGTCCCTGGTCTTGCACACCCCTATCCGGCTGAGCTCGGAGAGGTGAGCCCACATGTGCGGGAACTTGGCGTGGATTTGGACGTGCTTGCAGATGCTGTAGACAAACTCGTCCTTGTGCCTGATGGTGGCTATCCGGTCGTGCCCGGCCGCGATCATGAGGAACAGCTCCCCCTTGATCACCTTTGGCGTCCAGACCTGGTGCCATGGGTTCTCCCGGCTGCCGACCCGGAACCTCTGCTCCAGCGTCTTGAGGTGATCGGGTGCGCACGGCAGCTCGAAGAGGACCGCGTTCACTATCGCGCGCGCGTCGAGATAACTCAGCGTCGAGGTCTCCTTTCCTGGCACGTGTGTGGCGAACAAGGACAACTGGGGCTTGTCCTTTTCCGCGCAGTTGGCGTTGCGGTAGCCTCGGTCGAGGGTGTGGAAAGTCCTGCAGAAGGGGCAGTAGATCTGGCCATGTGGGAGGTCCTTCTCCAGCATCGTCTGCACGTTGAGCTTGTCTTCTCGGCTTGATTTCTTGAAGAGGGCTCGGGCGTCGGCGAAAAGGTGGTCACGAACGCCTTGACATGCGAGAGAGAAGGCTATCGCGTCAGGGACCTCCAGTAAGTCGAAGATCATAACCATCACATCCAGCGGGAGGCCCATGACTTGCGAGGTTGGTTGATATTGCTTTTCATGTTGGTCTTCACGTTGGGGTTGGATCACTGCTGGAGCCGGCTTCTCAATCTGGGTCTGGACAGCTTGTGACGATACGTCGGGTTGCTCTGGCTTTTCGGCTTGGCATTTCGTCTTCCGCCCGAATTTGCCGGCGCAGCTGAATATTTGACCCATTTGTACGGTAGATGGGTGCGAAATTGAGGCGTAGACGTTGTTGAGGATCAGTCTGGTCTTGGGAGATGTGAAACTCGGGGCCTCGGGATGGTGTAATTTTCAAATGTGTCTAGCCTGGGAACCTTTGTTTCTGCAAATACACAAGTAGCATACTAGGTCTTGAGCGTAAAGGATAGTTTGGCGAGATGGGACGCCAAATGGTCATATGATGCACTAGTATGCGCCCAATGTATAGTGGTGCTTTGCTAGGTGAATTAGAACCACTATCATCTCAGTCCGGCAAGTTCTTGACTAGACGAGAAGCACAAGCGTCTGAGTAGGTCCCCAATAAAGTTTAATTATATAAAATAGATAATTTTTCATGTATTATAGATTCGGCACCCCAATGACCACTCAACTTTGCATCTTCAACCTCCGACAATATTCCAAGACAACAGCATATCCACGACTACGGTATCTTCCAAACTCACCCTCTGACCATACATCTCGAGCATCGACAAGATGAGTCGTCCATGGCATGACGCCACCGTTCTTTTTCTGCTGCGTGACATCCCACCCCCCAGGCCCTTCAGGTCGCACAATCAGCTCTTGCCACAGTTGGCGCTGATATCGCAACAACTTGATGGTCTTTCACAAAGAACAAAAATCGCCAACCAACGATTGGAAAAGCTGTCGGAAGAATCACACGCGGCAGAACTGGCACTCCAAAACCGACCTTGGTGGAAGCGCCTTTCTGGAACTCAGCCGTCTCAGGATTCTAACAAAAAAGAATCCCAACCGGTGATCACAAGCATTCGACTGCGTACGGATTTTCCATACGGGTGCTTGCCCTATACGCGGATAGGGCCCGTTATAGGAAGCCATCAAGGGACCCTAGTGAAGACTGAAAATTGCAAGATTTCAGAATTGCCAGAAATCAATAATGGATGGGGTACTTAGCGGCACCTTCATTCCCCCATTAAACCGGCTCGACTTCGAAATTCTGCTCTCTCACAACCATCATTCCAAACTCTTTCCCAACTCTACTGAAGTATCGCATACCATCACAAAGTTTCAGTTCAACCCAACTCACTGCTCAAATCAAAACACGCATATTATTCTTCGGAACCACCAGTGAGATGGAATCAGCCTGCACGGCCGCCGTCCTAATTCACGCTCTTCCAAACAAATCCAACAACACCCACAACCGCCAGAGTTCGTCCTCGCAAGCCATGGCACAACATCAACCACAACACCCTGTCGGCAGACAAAGCAACGTGTCGACAGCCGACTCCGCAGTGGGACTACTCCCACAAGAAGACCAAAGCCCTGAGCGAGGAGGAAACCCAAGCGAGAAGACGCCCCTATACCACGACCTCCGGGAACTCATCACCCGAAGGCGCCGCCACTGGCTGCTCACCCGCGACATCGAGCTGGCCCACCCGCTCCAGCAGCAGTTCCTGGCCTTCGAGGCAAGCGTGATGGAGGACATGCACGAGATAGAGCACGAGCGCGAGATCAAGCACCAGCAACGGGCACGAGAGATGCGAGGTGCCACGGGCATCGCCAGGTTTTCGTGGGGGCTGTACAAGCTCAAGAGGAAGATCTGCGGCAAGTGGGCGCGGCACCGGCTCCACGGGAGCTGGAAGCACGGCCGGCTGAGCGCCAGGAGGAAGCAGCTGAGCGAGGAGTACGTGCGGGCGCAGATTAGCAGGAGGTTGGAGGTTGTCAGGGAGGTTATCTGGTATGCGAATGAGGAGGCTGTGGAGGACGGAGATGATGGGGCCTACGTTAGGGACGGCATACTCAACTATATTGTGACAGGTTACGACAGTATGTTCCCTATTTCTCGGGAGTTGGAGGTCGACATGAACCGGACATGAGGATCATCGAGGGCTATTTGTGCAGTCTCAGCGTTATACGCCTATACCACCATGTACTTCGATTTAAAGACAGCTTAGTGCCAGGTTCCATTCTTGAGGGCCGATAAACCGTTCAAAGCCAGCATAGTTTTAGCAGCAATACTCATCATAAATACATCAAGTACCCAACATTATTCTTCCTCATAGCTTTGACTTTTGGCTGTTCACGTCGGATTTGTTTTGGGCCAGTGTATCCTCCTCCAACGCCGGCCTATCGGGACGTCCAGCTGTGGTCTTGACCTAGTTAGCACACCCTCTCTATATATAGACTTGAGATTCCTTACTCCACCATCTACAGGCATAATGAGTCCTGTAATCCATCGGGCCTCTTTGCTACAAAGAAATAGGGTCGCTTTATGTGCACCAAAATGTCAGTGGATATATCTGGGAAGTCTAAAAAGAATACCTCACCGTAGCCAACATCCCACGCAGTCCCCTCCGTCCCAAGCAGATTCTGCTCGATCCGTGCCTGCCGCATTTGATCCGTCATCCCGCCGCCCCGGGTCCTCACCATCGGGGTATACACCATCCCCGGAGCCACGCAGTTCACGCGTATGCCCTCTTTCCCGTGGTGCACCGCCATGGCCCTCGTCATCTGGATGATGGCGCCCTTGCTCGTGGCGTATAGCAGGCTCGGGTTGCCGCCCATCATCCCGCTCACGGACGACATGTTCACGATGGCGCCGCGGCCGGATTTGCGCATCTCCGGGATGGCGTGTCGGCTCATGAGGACCATGCTGGTCACGTTGATGCGGAGGTCTCGGTCCCATCCGGCTAGGTCGAGCTTTGTTGCGTCGCCTACGACGCCGCCGACGCCGACTGAACCGTTGTTCCTCGTGGTCAGCTTTTTTATTTGAGCTGCAACGTGGCAGGATGTATTGATGATGGTGGCGCGCGTCACGGGTACCACCACCAGCCGGACCACTCACCTATATTTACCAGGATATGCACAGCTCCGAACAACTCGACTGTTCTAGCCACTGCCTTCTTGCATGATTCTTCGTCTGTGACATCTGTCTGAATGGCTTCAGAGATCCCGCCTTCTGCATCGATCATTCGCTTCGTCTCCTGTACCCACTCGAGGTTGTTGTCGAGAAGAGCCACCTTGGCGCCGTGCCGGGCGAGGAGGACCGCGGTCGCTCGGCCGTTGCCAACTTCGCCTGCATAGGAAGCAATTAGTATTTGATCCTCAAGTAGCTACTAGTTGGCAGCGATCTTAGATCTCAAACTCGGTCAGACTACATTGCCCCTACCTGGCATTCGTGAGCCTGCTCCCGAAACAATGGCTACGTCTCCCGCGAAATCGAGTGCTCGTGGTGGAGTCATTTCCGGGACACAGTGGCCGTCGATAGATCGTAAACGGGTGTATATGCGCAGTCAGTGTTGTCAAAGGATCAATTGGGGATCGTAATCACGTTGATACTGGGTTTGTAGTATTCAGAACTGTACGTCAACCGACGTCGGGAGGTTTCCCCTCATCTCGGGTGATGTACCTGCAAGCCGATCGTCACCATCTTGATCTGCCCCAAAATCCCCCACCTCCACCTGACGATGAACGGAACTTTCATTTCGAAGTCATTTGAATGAAAAGTCGAGATGTTGATTCTGAATCAACGATATGCGTGTCATAGCTCTATTGACTACATAACACGCATCTACTCACGTAGCTAAGTCAATGACAACCCTAATGTTCGTATTTATATTGATCCCCACCTCTTTATGTGTATGTTTTCGCTCTATATCTGTATCTTGTGTATCCGGACATAAATCACTACTCCAGTGCAACAATGAGTTTTCCAAATTAAAAGCTTCAGAAGATTGCTTGTCTTGGTCCGGCAGCGTTCCATCTAACCCGAGCCTGGCTTTAGGTGCACGCAACAAACAGCCAGGATTAAATACGTGGACCGCCACGCCCCGTTAACGGAATATTGCACCCTCACCATATGCATAGAAATCGCCAACTCAAGCTTGCAGGCGTCTTGCATTGGAACATGGCACAACATATGCATGGACCCATAGTCACGTGGATACATTGCGGGAGTCCCCGCTCTCCTTGTACCACCCACCGTCAGAGCCTGACGAGAGCATGCGTGATGCATGGAGCAGGACGGACGTTCCGAGGATTAGCAAGAACTCGCAGCGTCGCCCGCTCAGCTGCCTAAGGAATGGCGTCGACTGGGATGGAAGCTGATGACTCTGGACCCGCTTCTCAGGCCACACCGCCAAATACTGACACCAGCAACAACGAGCTCTGCAAGCTCTGCTTGCAGGCCCTGACAATCAATGATCTGCTTGCCGGCGGCACCACGTGGGTGAACACCCCGGATGGAACGACTGCCTTGGATCTCTCCGGCTTTACACACAACGATTTGATAAGTAATGGCCACAGCGGATTTCGACAACAACGAGGCTTGTCCTTCCCCGAGGAAGATGAAAAAGATGCGTCCGGATGGTCACGCACGCAATCGTACTCTGAATCGTACAACCCGACAAGTCGATACCGCCGGTTCTGTGCTGGGGATCAACACGAACGTCTTGTGACACTTCCGTGGATGCCTGAAATTTCAGAATTAGCTGTCGGAGCATGTTGTTTCTGCTCGAGACTTCGAGCCCTCTTCATTTCTCAGTACGCGGAGAATTCCTGGTGGGATGAACACGGTTCAACTCTCTGTTTCACCATACAGTATGAATGGACTCAGCATCGTACCATTTCTGATGGTGAAGATGAAGACACACTGGCAATGCCACCGCCCAGCCAGAGCCTTGATGGGCTGGCTGTAGTTGTCAGTTTCCCAGACCAGAACCTCAGTTGGGTGGACGTCTACCAATTCGATGTAGTGGCTTGGCCAGGTACGTCTTGTTTCGTACTTTTCCTGACATCGTCAGCTGACTAACACGTTCATACAAAAGGGCCGTGTCAGGAATGGCTCAGCATCAAAATTACACCGTTGGACCCTGATGGACCAATGTCTGACCGAAACATGGGCTTCATGAGACAACGCATTGACGAATGCATGAGCGACCACAAAAGACGTTGCGAGAAAAAGAGCTCCAAGCCTGTATTTGTCCCTACGCGCTTACTAGATCTCGGAGACTGTAATGCCTCTTCAGCAAGACTCATGGAGTACAGCGAAACTCAAGATTTCCTATCCCATCCTGAAATTCAACCACAATACGCTACCCTGAGTTACTGTTGGGGTGAGTCCCTCACAATGAAAACAACCACAATGAACAAGTCCGAGCACGAAATCACAGGCATCGAGGTACAAAACATGCCGGCAACCTTCCAGGATGCAATCCGTGTCACTAAGAAGCTTGGAATCCGATATCTTTGGATCGATGCCCTATGCATCGTACAGGATGATGAAGATGACTGGGAGGCTGAAGCCATCACGATGTGCGATGTTTTCGCTCATTCGAGAGTCACTATCAGTGCGGCCAGAAGCTCTTCGTCCGCGCAACATTTTCTTCAACGGCCCGTCGACGAAATGTTGACTCTTGATTTCCAGTCCAAACTAAAGCCTGGCATCTCGGGTCAATACTCTATACGAGTCGAACCACGACATGTTACCCCTGCATACCAAGACATCGCACAGTCAGCATGGGTGTCTCGTGCTTGGGTGTGGCAAGAAGAGATCATGTCCACACGGCAAATCGTCTTTGGCAACAAAACCTTGCAGTTACGGTGCCGCCATGGAACTTTCCTCGAGGATGGACGATGGGAGTTCAATGAGCTCATGCATCAGTACTGCTTTGCGCCTTTCTGGTCGGATTCCGTGGAGACCTTTTCATCGAGGAGGCTTACATACGCCTCAGACAGACTTAAAGCAATAGCTGGTGCGGCCAAGTACATCGAAAGCCTGAATCATATGAAAGGAGACCCGACAAAGTATCTCGCGGGACTCTGGCAAAATGACAACCTTCACATGCAGCTCCAATGGGTATGCAGTGAACCATCACTGTCGCACACCGATTTGATTGGATTATTACAGGACAGGGGACGATACATTGCGCCTTCCTGGAGCTGGGCGTCTCGGAATGCGAGTGTTCATTGCCCTAACGCTCTCGGTGAGGAAGAGGTGACGTTCCGAGTCATCAGATCGGACTTGCGAGCTTCTAAAAAGAGTGCCATGTTATCGGTAGCATTCGGGTCGTCGATAACAGTCTCTGGGAAGCTTGCGCAGACACCAGTGGAGCCAAGCAGCGGCCATCTCGTTGTGAATGAGAGCGGAGGCACTTGGCCAGACAAGTGGCAGGCATCTAGCACCTTCGGCGAGACTAGCTTTTGGCTGGATTGGGTGCCCAAAATGGATGACGATGAGGAGCTTAAATTTCAACGTCAGCTTTGTCTCTTTGTAACTAACTTGTTGGTCTTCACACCAGCAAAGTTCAAGTATGCTTCAGGTCTCGTCCTTGCACCAGTGCTGGATGCTGAACTTAGAGTCTTGTTCCATTACAGAGTTGGGACATTCAGTCACCTAGGCGACAGGGGGTGGTTTACGAGTCAACCAGAACGAGAAATTACTATTCGCTAGAGCATTCAGAATCCTTGTGGAGGCATTGAAGAACATCGGGGTTGGCCTGTCGTCTTGGAACGCTGACTGCACTAGTGATGGAGGTACCTATAACGACCACCTGGGCAGTAAGGAACAAGGTACCTTCCGGCACATATTGATCTTGGGAACGCATCCTGCAGCTAATATAACGCCCTAAAACTGCTGCAGTCTTCAGAGTACTCAGAGTCTTCAAAACCCGTTGTAGCTCCTTTCCGGAGGTCTGACAATGGAATAGGAGTACCTCAATTATTTCTTACCAGGATGCCTGTTGGCCAAAACTGATACCACGGTTGATATTTCCAGCTAGACACGGTGCAAATGCCAGTTAGTGACTAAGCCCCTAGAAGTTGTGCCGCAGCCTTATTCGGTAGCCAGGTCGGATTGGTTTCGCTGTTATCACAGACAGTCCGTTCCTCCGTTGGATCAAAATTCAAAAAGAACAAGGGAACTGTTTAGTATCTATCAATATTCGTGGAAGCGCAGTCCCTACCTGGTGGTAGGTGATCCATGAGTGAGCCAAAAGTCGAACCAATCTACGATTCCCCGAAGACTCTGTTCTTTCACCCACCCTACGAGACCATTATTCAGCAGAGTTGCCACGAAAGGGAGTCTGGAAAGATTCAGAATATAGCGAGACTCACGCTCATAAGGGTCGTTCTGCTTCCCACGCAAAGCGAAGCCGTGCTCAACCCCTGAGAAGAGCTGCAAATGATATGTCTTCTCATCTTCAATGAGCATGTCGAGCGCCCGTCGCCGAGATTGGGTGTCGAACGTATGGTCAACCTCGGAACAGGAGAGAAAAAGTGGCTCTTTTCCAAATTGTCAGTGAGGTCTCAGAGCCATGAGGTAAAGAAACTCGTACGCTTGAGATTTCGGAAGTGGTGCTCCTTGAGAAATGCCGGGTGAGCGAAGGCTCCGGCGGAGCAGATGCCACCCTCAGCGAGCTGGTCACAGACGTACGGCGCGCCGAAGCAGTACCTAGACGGTCAGTCGTCATCGGACCAAAAGGGACAAGTAGATATCCTCACCCGACGCATCCGTATTTCGCTCCCAACGATCCATACTTGGCCTTCACCGCGTCCACCCATCCCGGCACAGCCTCAGCGGCAAAACCCTGATGCTTCTTCTTCCAAGCCTCGTAGTCGAAGTTTGGTTCCGTAGTCGTATCATGTCGGTCCTTGCGGTGCTTCCATACTGGATCGCCTCTGAAGTAGTCAAGGCCGATGGTCAGATACCCAGCGTCTGCGAAGCCGTCCATGACGAGGAGCCCATTGTTGAAAAAGCCCCAGACCTCTGGGAAGTATAGCACGATATTTCCGTTCGATCGCCCCGCAGGCGGATTGACGATATAGATCTCTATCCCCTCGAGAGTCTCGTACGTCCCGCGTGGTTCGCCGTCGTGCAAGCTTCCCGCAATGCAGCAGTCCCCCGGTGGCTTCGCTAGATAGCCTTGATCACTGGTTGCTTGCGCCATTTCATAACATTCCTCAGTGGATACACAAGCGTTCCTAATTCCAACTCCGTAGTTGTGTTTAGCGATGAATCCATGATGCCCCGCACGATTTAGTACCAATTGGGTCAGGGAGTACCATCCGGCACAGAGATGTGGCGATGTGACGTGCGGAGAAGCGGAGTTCCTACACTGTAATTCGCTGGATTTTACTACCTCGTCAAAGGTCCTACACAAGGCAGTGCTGTGTGACCATCAACTGGACTTGTCTATCACTAATCCAGAGAAACTGTTATTTGGGTGGGTCGATCCACAGAAAGCTCCCAGACGTGTGTTCCGGAGATCCGCGCCGAGAGACCCCGTAGCAGCCAAGATTTCAGTCGACATAGTCACCATAGTAGGTAAATATCTTTAAGTGGCCGTGCCTTCCAGTGGGGTGGTGGCCGTAAAAATGCGGAAGCAAGGGCCTTGTGCATGTCTGTAGGCATTGTTGGAGGACAAGCTGCTGAGCGACTTGAGCCACAGCGAAAGAAACGGCAAAGATGATACCGATTGTCATCCTCATGTTGACTTGGTTGCAGTGCGCTGATTAAACGGTTGGAAGTAGTCGTGAACGGTGTTAGTGAAGGAATTTTAAAACAGTGCTCCATGATTCTGGACCGTGTCTCGATTCTGAGTTCTGCAGGGGTTTCAAGCTACGTATGTGGACCATATTGCATCCTGAGTCATCCAAGTCATGAAAGGGCCTCTGAGAATAATGTGGTCCTACTTAGGCCTCCTCTCTTTCGTGCTTGGACGCGTGAAACATCTCATATTCGTGCCACTCGAAAGGCACCCTAGATATGAGATGTGAGAATTACACCCGGATCGATAAATATCTGACGGATACTGGTTCAAATCCGGAAATTTAAAAGTATTTTCATCCCAATTATGTCATGTTGGGAAAGAGATCCATCCCCATATTAACTGGTGTTCTGGAGTTACTCCCACTTCTTTATCGTGCCAAAGAGCAAACAACTCATTCCAAAGGCGCTCCGGATTTTGGGAGAAGAAACGCCTGCATTCGGATCGCTACTTGAAGTACACAGCCTCAGGCTTGTGCACACAGATTTTACCAGACTTGTTGCTCTTCAACACCAGCCGCGGATCGCCGTCACTCGCCTTGACATTCTTCCCGTCGATCTCCTTGTCCTCTCGCAGAATCTCAACAAGCTCGCCGTCCACAAATCCCGGCAGCGCTTTCCATTCCACTTGCTGACCCACCTCCGGCAGCCTTTCCGCCGACGCCTGCGTCTCGGGATCCCGCGGGTCATCGTGCTTCGATCCGACCTTCCCGTCGGCCTCGGCGCCGTTGGCTTCCGGTGTCTCCGTCGCGCTGCTTGCACCATTCGATCCCTTCTGCTTCTTGTTTGGCGAGGACTGTTGCTCATCCTCGTTGTCGCGTTTCGTTCCGCGGGTCTCCGTCGTCTCAACCTCATCGTCGTCCTCGACGGAGACCTCGCTCTCGACGTCTTCATCGTAGTCACCGCCTGAATCATAGACTTCGTCGACCTCGGCTTGTTGGTCCTCGTCTTCTTCGGCGGGTTGTTCGTCATTGACCTCGTCGTCTTCTAGGACCTCCTTGACGTCCTCCGGATCCGGCTTTTGAGCTTCGTCGCTAGCATCACCTGCCTCTGCGTCTTCTGGAACGAATTCTTGGTCTTCTGCTGGGTCGTGATCGCTAACGACATCTTTGCTCTTGTCTTCTGAGTCGCTCATGGTGCTGGTGTCTTTTGATGAATATTTCGAGTCAGGGTGTTAAAGTGATGTTGCCTAACACCTTGCTAGAACGGCCTTGATATACAGGTCGAAAGTGTGGGAAAAGGGGGGCTGGTAGCTTGCGCTCAAGACTACATACCAGGCGCGGAGCAGAAGTGCTTGACGTCAATCCCATCAACAGGCCCCCTTGGAATTTTCCGGTATCAGAATAGCCCCAACAGAGCTCACTTGCGTCATGACCGCGGGGTTTTGGGGTTGGATGGACCAAGCACGCCGGCTTGGTAACTAGCTCGGAGCTATGTGCAGCAATGGCAACGCACGGTCGACCGTCTCCTTCTCAGCCGTGGGCTAGGCCTCCCCAACCGTCTGCAATACATGTTACATGGCACTCTGAAACACTTCACATCATCCACGGCTGTGCTAAGTCGCTTCGCGTTTACATTTTTCCGACTTCCCTTGTCTTTGTGGTGAGAGAGAGCATGCCCAAGACATATCAAAGAGAATTGCAAAGCATTGTTGAAGTGGACTCGGCACGTCCAATGTTCCATGTTCACACTCACACTGGGGAAGCGAGATCTTTCATGTATGTCACGATGTTGACATTCTCCGAATTCTAAAGCCTAGTTGGGCCTCACTCATGCCAGCCCAAGTCTTCACCAGTTTCACCATATATGCCTCAGGCAGGGCCCATATCGCTGCTCCACTCCAGCGGAGGAGGGCTGGGCTTCCAGTGGACGTTCCGGCACCACACGCCATTCAGCGACTTGACGTTGGAGCTGCCACAGCTGCCCCGCTCCACCGCCTTGGACATGCACGTGTGGTCGGCGTCGCGCTCCGCCCACCCCCACTGCAGGAAGAAGTGCAGGTCGATGCCGTAGTAGTATTTGCCGTAGCCGGGGTCGCTCGGGTCCGTCGCCTTGGAGAAGGTCGCCGTGGCCGGGTAGTTCTTGTTGCAGGTGTAGACGTTGTTGAAGAGGTTGAAGTTGCCACCGCACTGAGTACCCAACTGCTTGTTAGTTGTTTGTTGCAGCATGGCTGATTGGAATAATTTTTGAAATCGGGACTCACGTATCGCTTCATGTTGTCAATTATACCTTGGCACCAGCCCTTGTTGTCCTGCCTGTGTAATTTGTTAGCGAATTCACCAAGACAAAGAGCCTGGAAGATATTGGTGTACATACCCCGTCCCGGAGACAGTAATCCGGACTTTCATGGTGCTTCCACCACCCCAATCAGTCTGGCAGCTCTGGAGGTAGCCCCCGGCGCCGTGATCACGAGCAAAGGCGCAGTCAGCTGCCTCGAATTCGTGGGTGAGGTTCATAGTGTCGTTGCTTGGCACGTAGGTCTGCCAGACTCCGGTGGAGTTATCCCAGGGAGGGAACTGGAGAGGGTCGTTGTTGTCGAATGGTCCACCCGGGGGCGTCATGTTGACTGGTGGTGGGTTGGACGAGTTGATTTGCTTGCCAATGCTCCCAACAGGGGCCATGCCGCCTGGGTTCAGATTCCACCTGCAGTGCGGAGTCAGCATTGTGGCACATAAGGAGTGAAATATGGTAATTTCCAATGTCACCAGCATTGGAATGTACTCACCAAATCTGGCGCTGGTTGGCAGCGATGTTCCACCTTGAGGGCGGCGCATAGTCAACTCCTCCGCCAGGTGGCACTCCAGTGTAGTCCCAGCCCCTAGTCCCTCCAACCTGTTTGGAAATCCACCTACCATACCCATCCGTTGGGGGACACCATCGGTAGCCTCCACTTGGTTGGGTATTACAAGGGCGCCGGGTGATGACTCCAAGGTAGACACCGTTTTCGTCGAAAACAACACGGTCCAAGCCAGGGTTTTGGTTGAATCCTAGTTTCAGTCAACACGAAAGGGTCCTGTTTTGCAGTCCGAATGACATGAAAGAATGAGTGGGAGTGCTTGCACTTGCCTGTCCACGAGTTTGTCCAAATTAGCGGCCACATGTACATGCGCATGTTTTCGTTGTCACCATATCGACCCCAATGAGTTGATTCGAGGTCCATCTCATCAAGGTCAACAGGGTGAGGATACTCGGCACTATGATCGTTAGCAATAATTCGAAAATGCTGTGTTTATAAACAAATCTTTGGCAACATACTTTCCGTACGTGACAAACTCGCCGGGACTCGGATCACGGGTACGCTGTAGAACCTCATAGCCTTGCTAACATACGACACATGGTTAACTCTGTAAACAAGCTGTTCAAATCTGTGGACAGTACCCACCTGCATGGCAGTGTAGATCTCCTCTTGGGTGTAGATGATGGCGTCGTTACCGGTATCGGGGTCGCTGGCCATGACGAACTCGGGGATTGCATTGTATGGCTGGGCCCCGTTGTATGACGCGACCAGAGAAGGCAGGTCACTGTAGCCGTTGCGACGTGGACCGAGACTGGCACGGGTTGCGTGCTCCAATGTAGTCGGGGTTCCTGTAGGAGTCGCAGATGCCACGCCTAGAAAGGCGAGCAGGATGCCCAGAAGCAGGCAGAAGGCCTTTTTTAATTCGAATCAGCACTTGACATGCATGTGGCTTCTCGTCGTCGTGAAATTGAGATAAACTTACCCTCATGGTGGGCATTTGTGTGTCTAGGGGCGAGTGCAAAGTCTCCCTGACGGAAAAAGAGTGTTGGGTATGTGGAGGACAAAGTGTGGTATTTGTTGTTGTTGTGGTCTACAGTCAGATGTGCAGAGGATGGAAAGAAGGAAGGAGATCGAAGGGATTGCACTGATCAAAGTTTTCTTAAGAAGTTTTTTTGTAAAGGGTGTGTGCCCCCACTTTGCAAACGACTTAGTACTGTAAACATTGAATGGCGCGGTGTTACACGGGTGATGGATGACTGCTGTGCACTTTTGCATGGTTCAACAAACAGCATTCACAGGCTCAAATGAAGACGCTGGGTATCAGTCCTCCAGTTAAAAGTGGCGTATCCACAGTACTCACGTGTTCCTAGGTGGGCTCTTTGGTTGAACAAACCTTTATTAAGGGGATAGAGGGAACAAGTAACACAATTGGCCACGGTAAACATGAGGCTGGACAGGCATGCTTTTCAATCCATCCAAATAAAAATTGCTAATGCTAAGCTTACATTCAGATCCAACATGATCAGTCGACTGTCATTATTTGGACAAGATTTGTGTGTCCTAACTAAATCCCAAGGCCACATTGATTGCTGAAACTGAGATGTATGATCCTTTTGTAAGAGTGACCTCCGTCATTAAGGCTAGTTTGGTGATATACTAGTAGTTTTGCACCCAACCGGCTCTCGTCTGGGTGATCTTGAAAAGGCTGCAAGACAGTACTTAATAACTATTCAAAACCATCATCTTTCCATCTCAAACTACCCACAGTCGTACTAATAGCCTACAAAGTTACAAATTTACGAATTTGTAAGCCTGTGCTACTGATGATTCAGTTCCGGTGTCTCGGTAGGACACCAAAACCATCCTGTAACTACATCTGTGTTGTATGGACAGGCTCAACGTCTTGATAGGCCCTGAGGAGCCCACACATTGCTTGAAATGACTACAAAAGAATTACGTTGACAATTGGACTCCCAACTCCAAAGCTCATCCTGAATGTCAGTTGGATTTCTTTCGTCTCGAAACAGGTACCCTGCTTGAGTCTGACAAGAAAGCATTTCAATTGACACCTTTGACTGTCTGATGACATTGATGGATCGACCACTAGAGTATTTCGGCGCCCATTGAAATCTTCGGCAATGAGAAGGGTCCTTATCTCCACGCCGACTTCATGGCACAGGAGTCCGGCTGTAGCCTCCCGAGTAGCGTGGAAATGCTTTCGAGGCCTTGCTTACTGAATCAAGGCTGAATGCGACCGTTCTAGAAAGCATGGAAGATTCGGCCCCCATTTGAAGTGCCGTTTGCCCTACGGTATAACAAATCACTTACCCAGGATTGGAAGCCTTCAAGCTTGACCGCATGTATACCATTGGAAAAGATCATGTGTGAATTCAGGCCTTGTCATCTTTAAGGAATCTGCGAGCAAGCTAGAAAATCATATCAAACATGCCTGTAATGATATCTTGTGGGCGTACAACTATCGTGCGTCTTGAAGTTGACGCAGCAGAGTGTAGGAAAAGGAGTGCTATGGTGATTTTTCACAAGTCCCAAGATTCGAGCTGAATTGACTAGAAAACTCGATTGCTCCTTGAAATGGGCTCCACAACGTCGTACGCAAAGAAGGCTGAGTAACGTGGACTCGGAGACGATGTTCGAACCAGTGGATGGAGACATGACATGAGCCCACAGGACTCCAATCTCCATCCGCTCGACGATGATCTTCCACCGTGTCTTACGATGCCCCGCTGTGAATGATGATCTTCAATCAGACACTCAAGAAAAAACGAAGCATAATAGCCCTCATAATGACTTTGAATCAAAGTATAGAGCAGCTGGAGGTGCGGAGAGAGAGAATGAAATGCTCCATGCAGGTCCCTCCACAGAGGAAGGTCTTGTCAATCGTCCCCGATGGTGTTTTCTTGATTCGAGAGCCTCAAGGTATCCCAAACAGTGTTTTTGATAACTCGATAATATCTCAGAAACGGGTATCTCACGGAGTATCAACTCCGAAAAGGGACACAAACCGGATTCTTCCAGCTCGTGGTTGTACCGACTGCCGACAGGATGAATGGAAGCACCAGTACATTCAGTCCCACAACACACTACCCACGTCATAAAAGGGGTTCTGTACTCTATCACAGCGCCACCTGCTCGAACTGACACGAACTGACAAACAACCTGTACACACCACGACACGGACTTGTGTTCCGCCTGTGAGCTTGCCTTTTGCCGCCGAGGGATTCTCGACCCACAGGACGAAGTCTCCGTCTGCAATGGATGCCAGTTTGACCACATTAACCAGGATAACAATCCTACCCAGTAGCTGGATTTGACTAACAACGAATAAACTTTCAGAAAGGCTTGGTCGGGTTCGTGATTCGGGCCAACACGCGGGTGCCTGTGACGCGCAAGAGCTGAGTGAACGACGACGACGTGTGCAGTACCGAGTTTACGCTCGCTCACGAGGTAGACCGAAAGGTCCGAACCAAGAGCCACCGCAGGAGTACGACGAAGGGTATAAAAGGTGTGAAATGTCGCTTCGATGTTCCTGACAGATTCAGACTCTAGACTCATCAACAGCCACATCCAATCTCATCCATTCCTGTAACAACCAACAAACACGCCAGTCAAAATGCGTTTCTACCTGACAACCATCGCCATCGCCCTCCTAGGCACAGCCATGGCCCTGCCCAACCCAGACGTCAACTCCGTGGAGGAGCGAGCTGCCGTGAGTACATCCTTTGGTCTGATCGCCGCCCACGCGGAACAGATCTTACAACTAATATTTGACGTACAGCAATGTGGTAATGAGTTCGACCACTGCAACTCGGAGGCAGACTGCTGCGGCGGCCTCACTTGCTACACCAAAGGCAGCGTCTGTGTCTCATAAGGTGCAAGTGGTGCGCACCACACTTGGACGTGTGAGTGAGTAGTTCAGATCATCCAAATTGGTGACAGGACATATTTCTAACTTCATCATGGTCTGAATGGCCAAGCAACTTTTGTCGAGGACAGTGGGAATGGGCGGATTGACAAGCAGAGATCGGTTTACTTGCGTGACTGAATAAACAAGCAATAAAACAGTGAATCCGTCAGAACAACCGGCGCCCAAAATGCTGGACCCTACTTTGTTCTGTTTCAAGTATATTCAGGCCACAAGGATATGGTAAGCGGAAGGCTTGCCTCGCCAAACACTCTTAGCATTACGCACCCAGGATCTTGGGAATAGATAGCGCAAAGTTGTATTTACATGGTCTGAGTTGAGTATGTGCGTCCCAGCATATATGTCCACAGATGAATTCGGTATCCCCTCTCCTATACCTTGCCAAGCATCTCCTCATATTCCGGGAGTTTCCACTCCTCCTCTTTATTCTCGCCAAAGATCCAGCCCGCAATAGACATCAACCTCAGAAGCGTGACCAGTCTCAGGATCACATTAAGCATCAATATCCCCAACCATGACGTAGGCACAAGATCAAAGATCCTGGAGCCCTCCACAACCCCTTCCTGGACCTTGGTCATAAAAGGCCGCAGCTTCCGGTCGTACTCCTTGAGCGCGACCGCGAGGCCCTCCTTTCCCCCGGCCCGCCCCCCGCAGTGCCTCTCGATCTCGCCGGCCAGTATGTAAGCCCCGACCATGGCGGACGTCGTGCCCATCCCCGTGGCCGCAGACGGGCAGTGCGCGGCGTCCCCGACGAGGGCCACGCGGCCCCGGGACCACGAGTCGAGCTTGACGACCCCCAGCCGCTCCATGTAGAAGTCGTCCGACTCCTCGAGGCCCCTCAGGAACTCGTCTACCTTCCAGCCCGCGCCCTGGAATATCTCGGCCAGGGCTGCCTTCTCGCCCGCGACGCCACCCCTGTGCGCCTGTGCCAGCTGCCTTGTGACTCCTTTCTTCATCACCTGGAAGTATACCTGGATCTTGCCCGGCTCGCTCCTCCGCTGCATGACCATCCGGCCCCCCGGGGCTAGGAACATGGTGGCGTCGTACTTGTCGCCCGGCTTCATCTCCTTGGGTATGGTGAAGTAGCCGATGTAGAGGTTGTGGCGGAGGAAGTGCATCGGGTCCGGGGTGTCGTGTCCGATCATCATGTTGCGAGTGCGTGACCACTGCCCGTCGGCACCGACGAGTCTAGGGCGTGTCAGTTGAGTGGCAACAATTGGGATGTGGTTCTTTCCAACAAAATGCTCATACGTACAGATCAAACTGCTCAGTCCTGCCGTCCGAGAACACTACCTCGACACAATCGCCCTTGTCCTCGTAGCTCTTGATCGACGTGTTGAACAATATCTTCGCCTTTGAGGCACCATGCAACAGCCTGGTGAGGTCACCACGCATGATCTCGTAGTCGGACGTGAAGCTCTGGGCGCCCTGCCCGCTCTTGTTGGCCGGGAAGTACGCCCACTCCCTCCCGGAGCTCGAGACCATCTGCATGCCCTCCTCCCTGGCGGCGCGCGCGCGGAACCCTGCGTCCAGGCCCATGCGCCTCAGGACCTCGATGCCGGCCCCGCGCAGGTCGACCTGCAGGCCCGACACCCGCAGGTCCGGGTACCGCTCCACGACCGTGACGTCGTGGTTGGACTTGGTGAGCCAGACGCCGAGGGCATTCCCGGCGATGCCGCCGCCACAGATTAGGACTTTTAATGGAGCCATTCTCGGGGGTTAGTGCAGGGGGATATTGACCTTGTCGGGGAAAAGGAAAATGGTGGTTTGAGGCTAGAAATTGTTCTGCCGCAATGGATGCCGACCAGAGACAGTCATGATGAGAGCATTAACATGCGGGACACCATCTTTATACAGTGTACTGTCGTATGCGATGGACCCCATTGAATCGCATTTGTCAGTCAACTTGTCGGTCTTTTCGGTCCGTCAACTCGAGCGGTTGCATTGGGCGGAAAGACCAGGCACCGTGTTGACACTCCCAGTGCCACGTGAGATGCGACGCCCGGACGTTTCCGTGCTGTCTGAACCGGGGAATCGATCAAGCAGGCGCAGATCCTCGGGATTTGCTCCCAGTGGCATCGGCCTCGGCGCCGGAATCTCCGGGGTAAGACGGCCGAACTTTGAGCACGCAGCTGGCTGCAAGGCGGCGGGGACCAGGACCTAAAGGCTCCATCGACATCCTTATTCCCGCCGGATACTTACACGTGATTTGGTGTGAGGGGAATTCCTGCGCTCGCGAGTGGTTGAAAAAGGAGAAACGGACTCGACGTATGAGGCAAGCCGATGCCGAGTCCACGACCGTAATCATTTACGCGATACCCAACGACAATGAGAGGTAGATCATTTCGGTAATGAAGAATGGAATATTCACATGTAGATGCGACATCATTCTTGTCCAGGTACTTCCACACTCTCCGTTCCCTCTCTGGATGTATCTAGGCATGCTCCAGTCAGCTGGTAGCACCGAAGCCATGTCCTGCCGATACGGATGTTCACTGCATATTTGCCCGCGCCGGCTTCATGCGGGTTCTTTTTACACAATCAGTACTGCGCAGGGTGGAGTAACTCTCAAGTCCGACCAACTTTCATAGTCCCCTGCTTCAGTCTTGCTGTTTGATCCGACGGGCTATACCCGCGTATCGCAAGCTCAAACTCGACGAGCCCTCGGTTCGTATCGTCTTGTGGCCTGACATGTCAGACACCGCGGGCATGACAGGCATAAAATTTCTTGCTAATCAAATGACCAAATCCTGCCTTTTGAAAATAGTGGAGCAATTCAGGAAATGTCAGCTCAACAGTGTGTTTTGAGAATACCTCCTCCCAAAAGTTGGTCACCAACCCGCTGTACAATCCTCGAAAGACGCGAGATGCATTGGAAACGGGTGATGTTCTTTGAAATACCTCTGCAGCCGCCAAAAGGTCAGACCCCACCAGCCGGACTGTAACCCGTCTTGTGGCTGAATAAAGTTATCAGATCGAACTAACTAAACCTTGTTCAGGAAGGGAGGAATTCCTAGCCGAACGGCTCGCTCCATAAAGCCTGGTGAGGCAGGAGATGACGACTGCCCAGGCGCGGGAGTCGGGGCGCTGCGGATCCGAAAGCGAGACACCGGTGGAGCCAAATGCCGAGTCACCTCATCCGGAGCTGCCCATTCACCGATCATCGGCGGGCTTGCAACTCTGGACTTTTCTGCCATCAGCAAAATTCCTGCAGGAGTAACTCGTGGACATGTCACATCTCCTGAGCATGCATCAGTAACACATTCGCGCAGAATGACTGGAGATCAAGTTGGGGGCGGCAAAGGCAGCCTCGAGATCACTCGAATCCCGGCATCTGGTGGTTCGGCGCACACCGCCAGAAGGCCGGACACCCCAGGTGCGGCCGAGGCTACACCCGGCCCCGAGGGTGCACAAGACCCAATCGCCGTGCCGAAGACCAGCAACATCGCAGCAGTCAATGCCACGCCTGGCCATCATCTCCTCAACGAAGGTGACGATGACGACCCCGCCGTGATCCCCAACCGCGTGCCCAGGTCCCTGGCGCTGAGGCTGTACGTCTCACACTTCCTGTCGACGTGGAACTCACGCCTCTTCGAGTTCGGCGCCGCCCTTTTTTTGACCTTTATCTACCCGGGTACCCTCCTCCCCGTCTCTATCTATTCCCTCGTCCGGAATGCAGGGTACATCATCTTTGCACAGCCGGTGGGGAACTGGATCAACAAGGGGAACCGTCTCAACCTCATCCGGGCCAGCATCATTGGGCAGAGGGTCCCTGTCGCGGCGAGTTGTGCCTTGCTCTTGGTGCTCCTGTTGAAGAAGGATGAGCTTGGGACCAGGAAGAATGCTGGCGTTTTTGCCGTCATCGTCTTCCTGAGTGTGGTGGAGAAGCTGTCAGCGACCATGAACCTGATCTCGGTGGAGAGGGACTGGGTATGTGGCGTTTTCATGTGTTGTGTCTTTTTCCTTCGTACTGACCTGTGTTGATTAGGTCGTTGTTATCACCGAGAACAATGAGGTGGCCCGTCGCAGTCAGTCCTCCTCACCACTTGTGAACCATGAGTGTGGTCAAGCGTGATATTGATGCCTTTACAGCAATGAACGCTCGCATGCGGCGGATTGACCTTTTCTGCAAGCTGATGGGGCCATTGACCGTGTCTCTGGTCGCCATCGCATCGACGGAGATCGCCATCTGGACGACCCTCGGCATGAACCTGGCCTCTGTCATTGTCGAGTATGTCGCCATCGAGCAGGTCTACAGGCGCGTCTCCGGCCTGCAGCGGATTACCGAGGCACCTCCATCTTCGGACCGCAGGGGCTCGGTCTCGGCGAACCAGGGCGCAGGAGCCCAGAGCAGAAGCCGTCTTCGATCCGTCGGACCCAAGGTGCTTAACACCATCAGCGGCATCCTGCCCATCGAGTCGCTCCCGTTCTACTTCAGCCACCCAGCGTTCCTCGCCTCGTTCGCCCTCTCCCTGCTTTACTTCACAGTTCTATCTTTCTCGGGCCAGATGATCACATATCTCGCTTCGGTCGGGTACACGCCTCTGCATATCGGTATCGCCAGGGTTGGCAGCAGCATCTTCGAGATCAGCGCGACGTGGGCGGCACCGTACTTGATGAAGAAGATCGGCGTTGTGCGGGCTGGCATATGGAGTCTCGCGTGGCAGATGACGTGCCTTGCTGGGGTGCTGGCGTGGTACTTCTCCGACTTTGAGGGCAAGGGCACGAACAGCATCTTCTCGGCCACGGGGCTTGCTATTGGTGTGGCGCTGAGTCGGATTGGGCTCTGGGGCTTTGATCTCTGTGCACAGAATATCATACAGGACGTAAGTTACACCCATCTTTGTAAAGCCTAACCTGTGGCCAAAAGGACTGACTTGGCGATCGACAGGAGGTCAAGGACGACCATCGGGGTACGTTTTCTGCGGTGGAGGCGTCGTTCCAGAACCTCTTTGAGATACTGTCTTACGTCACGACAATCATCTTCTCAAGGCCTGATCAATTTCAATGGCCGGTGGTCATCAGTGTCGGGGCGGTGTATACGGCAGGCGGGCTTTATGCCTACTTCCTGAGGAAGCGCCGGGGGCATCTCTTCCATGCTCCACGTTGCGTCTGTATCAAGGCATGAGTTAGCTCGGTAGAGAGATAAAAGTTCAATTGGGGTAATACCAACATTGGCATTGCGGGATGGTCATCCTTCAGGGGCGACACTTTCTGTTACTTCCCTTGAAGTGGCCCCTTCCCACTTCTTCCTTCTCTTTGCAAAGTATCAGTATCGAGCTGCAATTTCTGACAGGGTAGGATACCTTCAGGCTCGCTCACTACTCCCAAGCAATAAGCTCTCGATGGAGACCATCTTCCTATTATTTCAGCAACCCAAGCCCGCATGGCAGCAAACACATCAACACAAATTCATCGAGTTGGCACAATCTTGAAGACTTCGCCATACTGAAGATCCTATTGTCCGCCCATACATCCCGAGAATCTGACATCTTGACTGCGAGTGACAATTTCACCTCATCGTCGCACGACATTGCCTCCCGACTGCCATGAAAGAAAGCTCAGAATGGATGGACATATGAAAAGTCCCCACCGCCAACTGATCAGCATGTACAACATCCCTCCTACATCGTTGAAGCTGCCCGACCGCCAGGCTGAGCATCCTCCGTTCCATGAAGTCCTGCGACAGCCATTCTCCGACTCCACCACCGGCGTTTACGCGAGACAGGAACAAGTCAACGCCTTCATGGCGCAAACCCAATCAAATGTTGCAAATCCCGTCGCCAGAGTTCCATTGGATCAAAACTCAAACCGAACGGCCGTACAAGGGAGGAAGACACCACAAACTCACGAATCTCTAGATCGGATAAACGGGCGGGAGCTCCAGAACCGCCGACGACTGGGAGAGGAGCTAATCAGCCGCGGCGGGTGGAAGCCCGAGATTGCAGAGCTGGCGATTGAATACATCCAGCAGGGGGCGTGGTATGACAGACCTAGCAAGATATGGGGTGTCAGGTGTTTTGTCAGAGAGGCCCAAGGCCTGGGCGAGCTGTGCCAGGACTCGAAGGCCATCCGGGCATTTCTCGACAGGAACATCCACAAGTTCATCGCTTTTCACGCCATGAGCAAGGACTCCGAGGTTCCAGAATACCTGGTCCGCAAGGCGGACCAGCGGAGGGGAGACTGGGTCTTGAAATACCCCTGGCTGCGGTCGTTCATCCGGGAGTACCAGGGTCGAAGCAGGAGTACGACTGAGTCCTTGGTCCAGGCCTACAAAGATCAGGGCGGTGGGATTCCCGCCAATGATCACACAAACCAGGCGTTTGACGTCGGTCAAGGTGAATACAGCGGCAAAGAAGCGACACCGGTGCCTGACGCTGCGGGCATGAGCGTTACGTGTGGTGACGAGGACATTGAAACACGTCGTGTGACACCAGATCACAACGAATACAGTAGAAAGCGACAGCGAGGGCCTGACAGAGCCGATGACCTTGAAACCGACGATCTCATCAAGAGGGTGAAAAGGGAGCCGACGGAGGACGAAGTCATCAGGAGTCGACACAGAACACAGGAAGCTGGCACCTGTGAGATTGACACGGGTGGCGGGAACGAGTGTGAAGGGAACGAGGGCAAGGGGATGATGATACATGCCAGAGGGCGCACTCTGACGGTGCTATTCCACGGAATGATGGGCCATGGCGGTCAGGAGTCTGAGCATGTCCAGGTCTACGTTCCCCGGACCTCCAAGGGCGTCACTATCAATTTCCTCTGATTTTCAGGCTACATCAGCAACTTGTGCGAAGGCGTGGTAAAGTTGGCAGCCTGGGGTCCAGCTTCCGAAGTGGTTATTGCTGGACTGACTCTTATTGCTTTGCTTCAACTTGCCTTTCACCTGATGGACATCCCTGATTTTTCTGGAGGTCGCCGTTATTCAAAAGTTAGTCTCCACTGCCCGAATGATGGATTAGACATAGCATTGAGTTATCCAATGAGCAGCAACGTCTCGAACTAACTTCGATTACCTAGGTGTCACATTGTGGCCGGATGACTTTAGTCACAGACTGCCACAAGATTCTAACGGGAAGGGCAGGTCATTCGATTCGATTGCCATGCTCGGCTATCGCTTCGCACAGAATGAAGCAATAAGTAAAATGTATAGTACAAGAATATCCGACACTCAAATCCCACCGGCCAAGATACCCAAGAATACGCCGCGATCGTGATCCCACAGTGCCCCCAATACCAATCCTTTCTCACCGAGCTTACCTCGCAAAGCACTTGCTCATCAGAGGCGTGTCCGTCATCGAGTCGGCCGAGGTGCCGGTGGGCGTGAGGTACAGCTCGTAGGTGCTGTCGAACCCGCCGGCAGACCAGCCCACGTAGCCGAGGAAGACGTCGGCGTTCTCGTTGAGGTAGGCGAACTGCTCGCAGACGTACTTCTCGCACGAGTCGGTGTTGCCGCCGCCCGTCTCGGTCAGCATGGCCTGGCGGCCGTTGGAGCGCAGCCACTTGGCCAGGGGCGCGAAGGCGTCGTCGATGTTGTTGGTCGTGCAGTCGGTGTGGGTGCCTGAGTTGTCGCTCTGTGAAATGAGAAGCTGTGTGTCAGTACGTGGCGGCAAGAGTATGGTCAAGAGGTGGGAGCAACGTACGTCGAGGTACTTGTGCACGTCGAAATAGATGTTCTTGGTGCTCCCGTCCGGGTTCGTGACCTTGAGCAGGTCCGGCCCGGCCTCGGTGGGCAGGGCCGCGGCGGACGAGTACGTGCTCCCGGGGATGAGCAGCCAGTGGTCGGGCGCGACCTTGCGGATGGCCTTGACGGCGGCCTGGACGGTGTCGGCCCAGGTCGAGGTCGTGACGTCGTGGGGCTCGTTCATGATCCCGAAGATGACGTTGGGGCTATCAGCGTATTCGGTGGCCAGAGAGGTCCAGAGAGCGGCGAACTCTGGGTCACGACTATGAGTTAGTGTGTGTGGCTTTTGGGGATACCCAGGGAACACGATGGGAGCACAGCTTACGGTCGTTCGTTGGGCCGCCTTGGCCGATGATGTTCCCATTCCAACGCGCGTAGTTGTGGATGTCGATAACACACTGGTGAGAACCCGATTAGCCGGTCTTCATTTGAGCACTTGACACCGTTGATGTTCATAATTGCCGATGTGTGCATGACAGTTGAACCACATGGTCCATGTTCAGGCCAGAAAGTCGTCACGGAGTTTCTTACCTTTGCGCCGAGGTCCAGGCAGCTCTGCATCAACTCGTCGTACTTCCCAAAGTTGGTCGAGTCGAGATCCCCGCCAACAACGTTGTTGGTGAGATACTGCCAGCCGACAGGCAGACGGAAGATGTTCATGTTGTCATTTTTGTAGAAGTGCTGCATCTGTGCCGCACCAGTGCTAGGCACGGTGATGCCATCCTAAAAGGTGTCCACTGTCAGCAACCACGAACGACCAGGGCTACACAAAACCTCAGGAAAGCATACCACAGTGCAGGTTCCATCGGTGCCGCAACCAAAGTCGAACCCAGCAATGTTGATTCCAGCATACGTGGTCTGGTTGGTCGAAGTAGGCGCCACAGACGAGCTACTGGCACCGGTAGCCTGGGCCGCGGCACTGCTGGCCACAACGGCCGAGGACGGGGCCACGGAGACGGAGACGGAGACGGACGTCTGGACGGCGGCGGGGGCCGAGGTCGGCACCGAGCCTGAGTAGATGGACGACAGGGTTGCCGTGGCCGCAGTCAGGGCGCTGCTCAGGGTGGATTTCTTTACGCAAGGCATTTTTTAGAGAGTGGATGTCTGCTAAGAGTCGCAGAGACGGTGTTTGTAAACAAATTATTGGAATTTGACCACGGGTCAGGAAAGAGGGCGAGAAAGACAGTGGGGGGCTTCGGACACAGTCCAGAAGTGAAACAATATCAGAATGCCTGCTGTTGTGAAGATGAACCACGAGCATGAGAAACCATCGCAGCATTTCTCGACGGGACGCGTCTACTTAAATGCCAAGGCGTGGTGGCAGGATGTAAGCTTCGCCGAGACGGGCGCCTACGATCAGGAGAGGGGAGCGTCCCCACCGACCCGGGGTGTCGGGTCCACTGCAATAAGTTGATTGCCTGACCAGGTTCGAGGGTGGGCCGTTGGAACATCACAGTTTCCGGATGAGGGAACGGTGAGTGGCTTTTCGTCAGGGGTCAGGTCAGCCGGACTCCGGATGTTTAGTGAGCGAATTGAGTCCAGCAGTAAATAAGGAGGAAGGAGGCTTTGCCCAGGTCGTTGGACCGGGACCCGCACGCTGCGACATGACAGAGCGATCCTGGGGATTTCTGGCCCACCCCGGCGGGGAATCCTGTTCAATTTGACACCTGATCGACTTGTGCTGATGTTTCGATGGCTCTAGCAACCCCAGCGCCGATCGCCATGTTTTGTTTCAAGGGACTATTCAGGCCCCATTCCACAGATCAACAGTAGCGACTGTGCCGACTGACCAAAAAAAATCGAGAGTGGCCATGACTGGAATTTCCAGCAGTGAACACTAGAGCACGTTGCCAATTTCAAAGACGAAGCCAATTTCACGGTCGAGCGCGACGGGGAGCTAGGCGCCGAGCCAACGTCGGATCTCGGGCGCCATCCCACGCGATTCACCAGTCTAGAAGCATCGAACCCTTCCTGCTGTCATTTCACAGCATGGCATGCTCCCTGAAACGGGACTGGCGCCAATTTCCCACCGGTCGAGCAGTTTCTTGCACGGAGATAAGCCAGGCGTGACGCTGACTCGACAAAAGTCCGGAGACAAAACTCCAAGTCCTGGACTCGGGCCAAATCGTTGTTCTCGTTTGGTGTTGACGAGAAGCCCCTGTGACGCGTGACGACCATTGCTAGATTCTTGACTTGCTCGTGGATAATGTTCGCCGAACCGGACGCCCCAGCAGATTAGTGGCCGTCCTCTGGTTGACACTCTGTAGCGGCGAGAGCATGCGCATCCTAGATCCTGGGTGGCATGAACCGGGTCAGTCCCTGCGTGCTAGAGAAAATACAACGGTGACTAAGGAGCCCTCTATTTACAAGAATAAAACTTTGATTTTGATTTTCTCTACCAGAGCAACTGCATTAAGAACTTTTCCAACCTACTCGTACAGCAAGAACCAGCCAAATCAGCAAGATTCCAAACTTTTGCATCCATGCCAAACATCACAGCACAGCAAATCAGCCATCAACAGGGCTCTCTCCGCCGGGATCCTCTCCGAGACCCTCTTGAAGGCCGTTTCCGAGGCCGTCTCCGAGACCGTCTTCAAGGCCGTGTCCTAGCCCTAGCCCATCAAGCTCTTCTTCCAGGTCGTCCCATCCCTCCTCGTTTTCATCATCATCATGATCCAGATCGGAGGAATCGTCATCGTCATCATCATCCACCTTGCGAGTATTTCCTGTTGACAAAGGTCCCTCCAAGACGGCTTGATCCTCGCCAGTCTTCACCGTAAAAAAGGGGTGCTCCGGGTGCAACGCCCCGGTCCTGCCTCTCAGAATGTATCCCATGGGCGTCTGCTGGATATCTGACTGCCTGCGAAGGGCGAGCCACTCTGACATGAATGTGACAGGATTTCGCGCAAAGGTTTCCTCTTCATCCGCTGAACCGTCCATCTGTTCTTCCACCTGATCCGACATCTGCAGGTACTGCGCGACAAGGGCACAGTCGTCATAACTGACGTAAAGTCGTCCTGAAAATATGCCCAACTCCACTGTGAACCAATTTGGAAACTGGTAATCGTCTGCGAGAGGCGGCATGTTGTAGTACGTGAGGCTGTTGAAGTTCCGCAGAGTCAACTTTGTTACCGGTGCGGCATAGGTCATAAGGTGGACCAGACATCTCGGACCAGCTTTGCGGATCATCGGGATTAGAAGCTCTGCTTCTTCAGGAATGACAACTAGGGCAGTCTCCGTCAAAGAGCTCCACAGAATCCACTCCACAGGTCGAAGGAAGTTGTCGGGGTGCTTGTTCTGCCCCTGCTTGCTCAATACAACAGTTCGGGTGAACTCTTTGGAGACGAAGAAACGGCTCGAGGTTCGCTTTACCATGAACTTCTGCCCAACGCATGTGGTTGCCACGAAGTCGAAGGCATGCACGTATCCCTCGTCACCAACGAGTCTTCCCTTGTGGACAAAATCCTCGAAAGCAGGGTGCAGGCGGGAGAAGGCGAGCGGCTTGAAAACCTTGCGTTTCTGGACCTGGCGTACCTCTTCAACCTGGAATTCAACCTCACGCTCCTGCTCCACCTCCTCAAGAGCGGAGCTGTGCATGCCACTCGCATTTAATTTGCCAGCCATGGACCTCCGTTGAGAGGCGAGCGTGGACATGAATGTCTTCAGACAGGGGAACACCACCTCATCTGATGAGCCCTTTATGGAACTATCGGAGACCTGACCATATTGCTGATTCAGGGTCTGTCGCTCCTGCTGCCGAATGACGTTAAGCAGCATCATGCGGTGTTCGTCTGATGCCAAGAACTTGTCGTACCTCCATTGTGCATCAAGTCGCCGGCAGTAGTCCACTCCTTGAGCAAGGTGAAGATTCGCCAGATGCTCATTGGCAGAGCATGACTGCTCCAGGAGCCACTGAACGACATGTCCAGAGTGGATGAAGCCGTTTTTCGGGAGCTTGCAAACATCAATGATGCTTTGATGGACTTCAGGACCGGCAAAGAAGGCCACTGATTGAGTCGTTGCCAATTGCCGGAGCCTCATCGCAGCTACATTTTGTTAGAATTATATGGCTGTACAAGAACGACCAGAATACTTACCCTGTACGGTTTGGTCCTTGGTCTGGCCCAGAGCAAGCGTCAATGCTCCTTTGGCGTCCTGAGGAAGCTTCAAGTCGGTTCCACGACAGTGTGCCTCGTCCAGAAACACCAAGCAGCCGGCCAGGTTGTCCGCGAAAGGAGTCGCGACAAGTGGGACCTTCTTCTTTTTCACCCCTCTGTAGAGGACCCTGTTTCCAGTTAGATCCTCGATACTCATCCGAGTCTTGTGACTCTTCCGCCTTAATGATGGGAATATCTTACCAGGCGCGGTTGTCCGATCCGAAAAAAACTCCGGCTTTGGCCGTGTGGCACATCTCTAGCCACTTGCTGACCAGGGCTTGGTTGCTGAGCTCAAGAATGTAAGCTCCAGCATCGATAAGAACCATGATCCTTTCCTTGTGTAACTTGTGTAGGAGTTGCTCCTCGGTCATACGGGTGCCATGGTAGGCTGCACAGTAGTAGTGGCGATTCCGAGACTGAAGAAGATAGGACAGGACCTCAGCGTTAGTCTGAACCAGACTGGGGAGGTCATCTTGGCGAATCGTCAACGGCAGTAGCGACTTGTTATCGTTGGTGCCAGAGAACCCCGTACTCCTTGCCCCGGGCAACGCTGACTTCTGGGGTCGTGTGAAGTTTGGAAGATCCCACGCAGACGCCGAGAGTTTCAAGCCAAACTGCTTAGCGTACAAGGGGAACACCCAGCTGTTCAAATAAGAGTTAAGAACGTTTCTGTCGAGACGCAAATGGGTATACAGCTCCTCAACTTGGCCCTCGTCGTCACAGTTGATGACATTCCAGTGACGCAGCCCTGCTGGCAATGTATCACATCCATGAATCCATCGGTCGAATGCGGAGGCAGCGTCATCAGCCTTAAGCACACTGGAGAGGCTCTGACGAAACTGATCAAGGGTGAGCCCCGCGTAGTAGAACGACAGTGTTGTCAAAATAATGGCAACATCTGGGTGACCAAACTCGCTGGTTTCAGAAGGCACACCTTTCGCTTCGTACGGAACAGCCATTGGGTCTCGTGTTGGGTGCAGCCCATACTGGACATTGTAACGCCGCTTCATACAGAATAGCAGGATTCTGTTCAGGATGAGACCCCGAACCAGGAGGAGAGTCTTTGATGCGGACTCCTGATCAGCAAAAAGGTTGACAACTTCCTTGAGTCCGTCTTTGTCCTGCATCTTGGTGTCGGCTTCGGATAGAAATTGCCGTATGGTCCTCTTAACTTTCTTTGGCGGGACTCCAGACGCCAAAAGTCGCAAGAAAGAGGTCCGGTTGTTGACGATGTCCTCGATAATGAGACGGTGGAACTCATCTTCTGCATCCCTTCGGAGCAAAAATGCCATTGGGAAAGCTTGCACCTGTGAGCGCGGAACGACCTCCACGCTGAGAGGGAACGCTCTTCTAATTGCAGGGAGATGATCCTCGAAGAGTCCGAGGAGCTCTTGAATGATCAACCACCGGTGGGGAGCCCCGTCAACAGACAGCTGAGGACCGCTCTGGAGAATACGTCAGTACGAAATCTGTGTCATTCGAAACTAAGTTTTGCGAGGGCTGTGTTGTGGCAATAAAGGGGGGCGACCGGTGGCATAGCGTTGAAAGGGAAACCAGGCAAGATTGTGACGGTGGGAGGAAATCCAATTAAAATTCATCGTTCATGAGACCATTGAAGAATAGATATTATGGCAGATGAAACAATGCACCGAGTGTAGTGTTGGATGGGTAGAAACTCACTGGATAGATGAGTTGTGTCTTGACGGCCAGAGTGAAGTCAGACTCGTCGATGACGTCGCGTGAAAATCGGGTCAACGTTTCTTGAAATCGGATCATCGTCTCAGCTTCGGATGTCTTGGAATCGACGAGACGTTGGAGGCCACTGAGCTTGAACGAGAGCATATGGTCGCTCGTTGTCAAGAGGACCCCTGACTCTTCACGAATCTCCTTGTGCAAGTCCCTATACAGACGAAGAATCTCATCTGTCGATGGCGTCCGGCGAGAGAAAGGAATGTGGCGGATTTCTCGACCGACGAGACCCCCGATCCTCGACTGAACCACTTGAGCTGACTGCAGCAGCAACGCCTTGGGCACGACAAGGCGCGCAATTTGACTGGTATCTGCGAGTATTGCAATTGACATTGGCACAATGCAGGATGTCTTGCCTATATACACATAGTGGTCAGTGAAATCCCAACGTGACAAATGGCGAGGTACTGTACCTTGACCCATGTTCATCTGCAAGACGGAGTTCTTGCCGGATGAGGGGGATATAATCGCGTTGGCAACCTGAACCTGCTCAGGCCTGATCAAAAGGTCGCATTCCAATTCCATAAGCAGCCAGTCGGGTCTCTGCAAAGGGTCCCAGTTTTGATGCCCCGTGTTCTTCAAAGCTTCAATCAATTTAGCAACATCTTTGGTTAGATGATAATGCCGGAGTCTCTCCAGCCATTGGAGCTCGGTGTTCATGATGCCGAATTTGACAATTGCTTCTTTCATTCCGGGGCCAAAGCGGCTCTCGGCGGTCGAGCGAAGCTGTTCCAGTAGGGTCACTTTGCCACCAGGCCACAGGTTGGCCATTCGGAGCCAAAGCGAGCGCTTGTCGCCCTTCGCCAGTGTCTCCATAATACACTTGTACTGCTCTGCGATGTTTATGCGGCTTCGATCAATGAAGTAGACAATTTGCGATGCGGATTCGTACCGGTGTTGCAAACCTGGACTTGGGCTATATGACAGTGCCCGACCGTTCCTCATCGCATTCAAGCTTTGAAGCAAATCTTCTCCATAAAGCTTTCTCAGCTGATCGTTTGATTTCAAGAACGAAGCCAGAATATGCTGAAGCTCGTTGAGTTCTGGTCTCGGGACTGTTGGCATAGACTTAGGCGTAGCTTGCATCTGTGTCAACGGGACCGAAGGCGAGTTCAACGACACCACCGAGTTGGAAGTGTCAGCAGTCTTGCCGAGGAGCTCGAGAGAAAGAGATGGAGTCACGGTCTTTGTGCGACAAACATGATTGGGAAGTTTGGGGGGAAGAGGCGAGGATTGACACTCCTGCATCGTGCCATTAGCCTCGGTAACAAATTTGTCCAAGGTTCCTTGGATCTGATCAATGTAGAGACCGAGCTCGATGTTGTTCAACTTCCGCTGCCACACTTCAAGAACTGACTTCAGAGCATCATTCCCGTCGAGCAGCTTTGTCCCGGAGTGGAATCCATCAAGGGATGGTGACTCGGACGGCCATTGTTTGACGAACCATTTGGCAAGTCGTCGGCCTTCTTCCTCACATTGCATGAAGTGCTGGTCTCGAAATTCTTTGTTCATAGATTTCTTTCCACGAGGTTGGAGGAATGGAGGCCAAACGGACTGAATCAAAGCTTGGAAATGCTCGACTGTCGGTGCCATGAGATCAAAGTCGACAAAAACGGGATGTTGAGGTGGAACTAGAACCTTGAGTGAATCCAGCCTTGCGAGTGCGACCAGTACCTCAAGCAGATCCATGTCTGTCTGCGGCTTGAAGCTTAACAGGGCGAGTCGAAAAGCAAGTCCGTACAGTCGATCGGGGCTTGAGCGCCTGCTGAAGTCAACAAGCTCTCCGAATTGTTCTATTGCCGTGTCTTCGACCAATTTGCCTAGACCCTCTGTAGCCACACCAGACTGGAATCCACCAATGATATGTTGTCCAACGAATATAGATCGTAGATTGATCCTCTTCGGAAGGAGGAAGGGTCTCTTGAAAGCGGTTTTGATTATGTGTTTGACATTCAAAGCCATGGTGGAATCAATTCCCTGGTCCCTGGCAGCATAAAATCTGTCCCTTGTTGATTGATCCGATTCATTTAGAGACGGGTGCAGCTTTCCATTGGAAGTGTCCTTGGTGGAAGGTTTGCGGCTGGGCGGGTGTATTGCTGAAGGGTCGTAGACAGATCGCCTCATCTCGGCTCGCCGTCGCAGATGTGACGCCTCCTCCACCTCGTCCACATGCAGGGTGTTCTCTGAGAAAGGGTGCAGCCGATGAGACTTGCGCAAAAGGTCTCGCGCGAGGGTCTCCAGACGATCGTGCTGAATTGAAACTGAAAGATTAGGACTCCACTGTACCTTTTGCAGGCTACACCTGTCCTCGGGGTAGAATTCCCTTCTTGGAGAAAGTGCAGCGATGGCTTCCAATTCTGATATGGGGCTTCGACCTAGTGGCGTCCATGGCTGAGACATTCCGGATTGGAGGATATGAATAGCTTCCTCGGTACCAGTCCTCCCAGTCAACCTGTCCGGAATTGGGAAGCCTGTCAAGGCGTGCAGATGTGCCTTGGTATAAAGCAAAGCAGGTTCAGGGGGACATGTAAGTCGACCAAGCACGTCATCGACCTCAAATTTCGCATAGGCATTCGCCCCTGAGGGAATTATAGAAACCTCCACGTGTGAGTCTCGCAGACGGTACACACTTCTTCCGAGAGGCACGATGACAGTTCGTCTCCGCGGATTTGCGACGTCTCGAAGAACGAGCTTGCTGAGAAGTCCATAAAGCGTGCCGGCATCTTGATTCGGGTCAAACTCTTTACCGAGCTTGGTCTCCTCAAGCCGCTTGTCTTTGTTGACATGGAAGGACAGCTCAAATCGGCTTAAGTCAACGCACAACCTGTGCCTCGTGGGCATAAAGATCTTGAGAAATTCTGGTCGCTCGAAGTGACTGAAAAGTCTTGCCACTGTTTTTGCAGTCTCAGAGTAAGGACACAAGAGGCGCCCGAGTCTCCCGCTGCTGCGTGTACATTGGCGGCTGTGAAGGTCAATTACCCAGTCCTGATCTCTCAGTGTCCAGATTCTGGGCCGACGGTGGATCTGTAGACATCCTGTTGATAGATTTAGGAAATGGACACAGGTGTCGAGTAAGTCCACGGGCAAATCGTAAGAAGTCTCTCTGAAGAACACCTTGCGTGGGATGAACTCGAGCACTGCTGTTTTTGAGACTGCTCGAACAATGACTTGGTCGTTTCTGAGGCCAAAGTGGATCTGCCAGCCTTCGAAAAGACCCACAAGCTGGTGAGACATGCCATTCAGCACGGATGGGTATGTCCGCAAATGCGAGTGGTCTCCGAATAACTCTTTTATTTCCTCTGAGTCGCGAATGCGCTCTGGCAGACGCCCGGCGGGCTTGCCATTGACTAGCAGGAAGCCCGAGATATAATTGAAGTGGACAGGCTGACTGACGGGACATGACTGACCTACGCCGAATGCAAATGGGGTGGTCATGCGTGCCATCACCCATGGCTCATTTCCTTCCGAAGTTGTCCATGAAGAGAAAGTTGCATCAGTTGAGTTGCCAGACTCTGACCAGCTCTTGATGATCGCCGATTCCAGACTTTGGGGATGATCCTGCATTGATGAGTAGACAGTTTCTCGAATATCCATTTTCGTGTCCTGTATGACCATCATCTTGAGCATGGGGTCCCTTTCAAAGCCGGTGGTCATGTATTCTTGCAATGCGATAGAAGCCTCGCAGTACGCTTTCAATTCATCGGCGGTCAGTTGACCTGATATCGATGCAAAGGTCCGTCGGCATAGGAGAGCAGACTTGAAAGCATAGGCAGCAGCTCTCTCTGCAGTAGAGCCGTCCTTGGCATTTCGCAGCTCTCCACGAAGCCTGGTAATCCATCGAAGGGTGGCGTTGCGGGCACAGTGGATGGATCTTCGAGCTAGCTCACGGGCCTCGTTCGAGGAGGTGAATGCCAAAAGGCGCTGACTCAACGCAATACACAACTCCATGAGACTGACCTCGCGCCAATTTGACTTGATGGCGTCCAATCGTTGATCAATCATCTCTGCCAGACGAAAACAAAAGGCATCGTCAGCAAAAACCCGGTATGCCGCACGCAGACCACGCATGCCAGGTGGACCGGCCTGAAGAGCCAATTGTGAGAAGAGCCGGACTGTCTCGTTGCTGGAGAAATTGAGATGCGACGAACCAAGCTCAACAAGCATAGTCATCCAACGTCGTGATGTGCCAGCAAGAAGCCTTTGGTATGCAGAGAACTCGTGAATGGACACTTGTTGTGGGCACTGGCGCTGATTCGCAATAACAGCGTATGAGGACGGGCCATCGGTGACAGCTGGTGGATGTGGGTCTGCAGTAAGCACCTGTTCTCGGAGACATTCGGGTATGACAATTCCACAGAGATGCTGGAATGTCAAGGCTTGCCTATCAATGGCTTGCACCCAGACCTTGTTGTCAACATCATACAGATCAAATTCAGGGCCATGCGGGCGCAAGACTTCCCGGACCGACCCCTGAAGCACCTGCACGACTCTCCAGTGGGTCTGAAGGAAACTCTTTACCGACGAAGCAAGTGTCACGCCTCCAGCGACAGACCGTGCCTTTTGGTATTTCGCCAGTGGAATGAAATCTCGCAGAACCAGTGGCGGTTCATCTTGCTCAATTCGAGCAGGCCACGCAAGATCGTGAATGATTTTGAAAGTGACGTTGCGATACGCTTCGTACCAGCGTGGCAGGGAAAGCTCGAACAGGATTTTAGCTGCCTTGGTGTCGTGGATAGGAAGGAAGTCTTCGTGGACTCGAATTTCCAAGCGGCGACGTTTCCTCCGGAGGAAACACTTCGTGCAGTTCTTGATGTCATCTTGGGTGCGGTCCCCGGGTTCCCCAGTACAAAGGCATGACAGCGCGGCGATCTCCTGGGAGAACTGCTCACATTCCATCGAAATTGTTTCCCATTCTTGCGTCTTCTTTTCTCGGGCTTGTTGGGAATCTTGTAGGATCTCAAGATACAAGGCCTGCAGCTCATTGGAACTGATCAAGTATTTTGCTGCAAAGCAATTGGGCGAGTTCTCAGAACTGAAGATGTCATAAGAATCAGCTTGGCGGTTTTCCTTCCTGTCTTTCAAGTATCGTTGAATGGTGGAAAGCCGATCGAAGTCCTCGGAGTGCTCAAGTTGCAGAACATCCAATAGCTCGGGAGTAAATATTGGATGATATTCTCGTATGAGAGGGCACTCTTCAGCAGCTGCGATATCCATCAATACCCAGAGATGGAGCACGTTGAGCACAAAAGCGCTCATTTGTGTTGGATTTGAGTCGTATGCATTGCCGACCGTCTCAAAGTAGTTGCAGATGGACTCTGCAAGTTCAATACATCGGTCGCTGGCGTCGTCGGAAGGAACTTTGAAACCTGAGGTTACGAATTGCCGACCCCTGGAAGGAGATAATTATCAGCAACGACATATCAAATAACGCTTGCTGAGATGAAACAAGAACAGCGGCTTCCCACTAGACACAATTGGCGAAACAGGGCTGAGAACGAGACGCGTGTGATGCCAAGATCCAGGAACCTGATAGCTGGAAACTCATCAAGTACGTACCTGATGCCCTCCTCAAAATCGGCAATTTTCAAATAGCGTGCAGTGAACTTCTGGACCTGCTTGACCACCTCATCATTGATACGCATCGGATCGAAAGTGGAATTTTGTGGCCTCTGCTCGTGGGGCTGGCGAAGGAGCCCCTGAAGATAGTTCCCACTCTGGCGCAGTTGCAGACGCAGGTGGTTGAGGGGAATGAATTGTGGAGGTGGCAGAGGCTCGACATGTCGCATTGTTCGTTTCTTGAAGTGCTCCCAGACAAGTTCCATTCTATTCGTGACAGATTGAATGGTCTGCTCCATCCACGGCCCCACGGAGCTGAAGAAGTTTTCGTAGACGCCATTGTCCCCAAGACGTTGGTCCTTTTCCTGCTCGAGCTTCGCGAGGCGTCGGCAGAGCTTGGCTCGCAGCATTAGCGTCAGCTCTGGCCTGAGCTGACCGACAACACTGGTCATCAGCTGTGCAAGAACGATGGTAATGAGTGATTTGTACAATGCCCGCCCACTGTGGTATCCCATGGACAGAATCAGGTGCCGTTGAACTGCGACACGCAGAATGAGCCAGAATGGATGGCGTCGGAAAGGAAGCGTAGAACCACTCTTTGTCTGCACTTCAATATTAACGTCGTCTCTGACCCTCTTTTGAAATTTCTCGACTTGGAGACTTTCGCCAAGACTCTCGAGGAGAGGCATGAGAAGCTGTGTGATCAAGGCGGGATCCGTTGTGTCCCTTGCTTCGATTATCTCCACGCCCGCCTTTCTCGTTTTTGCAGCAAGTCGGTTCAGGGTTTCCATGCTGGCCTTCTCCAGGAATTCGGCCAGGGAGGATTGGAAGTCTTCGTGATGGAAACAAGTTTCTGGGACCGCACAAGCGCGGCCGGGAAAGGCCTGAATCAAGGCATTTTCGGAAGCCAACACGTCTTCTGATGAAGGCGACGCTTCAAAAGCCTCGAAAACGATCGTTTTGGTCTCACTGGCGTTCTGATGTTAGATTCCGAATACAAAGTACAACGAAGCGTGTACAATCAATCGGAAATGACTTACCTGCTTTGTCTGATGATCAGCGCTGCGTTCTGCTCCACGACGTAGAGTATCAGTGGGGCGTCCCCGAGATCTTTGAATGCAGCAGCGAGTGTATCCTTGTCAAGGCAGCCATGATTGAGTTGACCACAAAGGCGAAGAGACTGGCGAAGAGAGGAAAGAGACTCGGTGTACACCTCTTTGGTAGCGTTGTCGAGGGTGTCAACTGCATTGAACAGTCGCTCCACGAAATCCTGAGCTTCCTCATCAAGGTGAGGGTCCTGTCCACCTGGAAGCTTCGGGGGAAGCACCAGGTGATTGTATACTCCTTCCAGAGTCATTTTGGAGTGCTGGAGGTGGCCAATCACATGTCCATCGAGTCGTCTGGGGAAGGGGCCGGGAAGGCTTCGAGTCAAGGACGTCGATATGAAGGTGTCAATTGATTGTAATCGTGCAGTTCGTGACAATCAGGTAAGTGAAATGTCTCGTGTTCGCAGAAATGACGTGTGGTTCGGGTCTTGCAAACGGATCGAAGTGACAGGCGCGACGAGGCTGCGTTTGTAACGCGTTCGGGAAGGCTCTGCTGGAAATTGGGGAAGGCACTGCTTGGGATCAAGCCGAGGACTTGGTCCGGAGAACCTGAACAAGACAACAAGAGGGTTGGATCGGAAGGAATCAGAGAAAGGAGGGTGAAACGAAGATGGGAGATATGTGGGAGTGTTTTGCGAAGATCACAGAAAGGGAAGGCATTGGTACCTGGGTACATGGATGCCTGCCTCTCCGGACCGCATATAACCCTAACCCGAGTCAATTGGGAGACGCGTCAGGCCCCCCCAACAAGGATTGAAGATCACTCTCACACGAGCGCGGGCTGTCCAGATGGGATGGCAGGGCGGGAGAACAGGGCAATGACAATGTGTCACTGGACCCGAGAGAGATTTTATTCCGGAAACCTTGCCCTTGTGGGCTTCTCTGCACTCTGCAGCTCGAGGCCTTAAGTGTATGTTCGGACACAATTTCCAGCTCGTTCATCAGCCCCGAATGCAGACATGTCAACTGAGAGACACCAGAATACAAAAGGTAGGTACAGTTGCAGATGAGAGCCTGAGAATGTCAGAAATGATCAAATGCGTCGAAAGCTGCGTCTTGGGACACTGAGTAAAGGAAAGTGAGAGGTCGCTGCTGCCAGGCGGAGAGGCCTTTCCGTGAGAACTGCAGCTTCCCGTTCCCATTGCATCGATCGCACATGCCATGTCCAGGAATGGTCCCTTCGAACACAAAAACAGACCCATCCCCTCTCTTTGACGACCTTCTACCATTTCCCAACTTCATCTTCATCTTTTTGCAGACACCGCTACCAGTCTTTCACCACATCAATTTGCAAGACGACTCCGAAGACCGAATCTTTATCAAGCACATACTTGGTGAGCTCTTCCAAAGACACACGCATCCCACTTTTCATCACTGACACCTCTACCAGCCTTTGCTCAGTCACCATGAAGCTCTCCACGGCTCTCACAAGTGCTTTGGCCGCCCTGGCGATCGCCAGCCCTGTCATCACCAAGCACGAGGCGTCCCCACGGTCACCAAGCCTCTACGACATAATCATCCACACGCTTGGCCTCCCAAACATCGCTCCGAAAGAATTCAACGACTTCAAGCAATGCCTGAGTACCCACAGAACCTTTCACACCGACTACAGCAATGCGGAGGACGGCGTGTTCTCCATCACCAATGTGCACCACACCTGCTGCGAGGAGGCGCAGGGAATTTGGAGCCAATTTCCTGACGATCGATACGGAAAGCCTGTCTTCTCCGAGTCTTGCGATGGAGCGCTTGTCACCGGGGTGTCAGAGCAGCACATGGGAATGGTTCGGGATTTCTTTGATTCCATCTGAGGGACGTTTCGGAAGAATGGACACGCTGGGAGAACCACTTGCTTGAACAGGGGCTTAGCATCAATCAGTAACACACTTACACTTCAATAAAATCCTACAACCCTTGTCTCCTCACTGCTTCGTTAAGTCGATTGTCATTCGAAGAGGGCTTGACCCAGGCTGAGCGCACTGTTGGCCGAAGCCGTCTACCTTGACAGAAGCCTTGCTACACTCCCCGTCGCGGTTTTTGACATGGTCCAACTCCCGCGGAACACTAAGTGATTCAACAAGCTCACGATGCATTCCCAACTTCTTCTTACTCGACGTTGTTTAAATTGGTGGGGAGTATGCTCACCGTCGAAAACCCTTGTCAGGTCCCCATCGAACCACGCACCCATCGTTATGCTTGATGCCATACCACAGCTGGCTCCAAAGACTGTGAGAGGGCTAGTCCACCGCCTGCGTGTTGCTTCCTTTGCACGAACGTTGGCTCGTATCATCTGTACGTTCATGCTGACTGGCACGAGCAGCGGGCCGGCAATCGCATTCACGCCAAGACCCACGATACTGGGATGGCGTCGAAAAGGGACAGCTTTGAAAAGCACTGACCCGCGGAAATGTTGCACGGGGTAGGTTGTGTTGTCTGTCAATTTGAGAGGCATCCCAAACGGCACGCCACGGGTGAAACGGTATCGAGGAACGGATGCCACCCGAACAAAGAAACGGTCTCCCAAAACGGCTGCCGCCGTTCAAGCTGCTAAACGCACAGCCGGGCCCGGCTAAGGCCTAGGTTCCAGCTGCTCAGCCAGGCCCCTGCTTTTCGACACGGACTCGTTTGGTTTAACATCGACTTTGTCTGATGGAACTGGCCAGACCCGAGATCAGACTCTTCACATGCGATTCTGTCCATGAAACAGCAGGAAAGCCAAAACAAGCTGCAGGGCTGGGTCATGTGCTGACATCTGGCCGTGCCTTTGCTGCTGCCAAGCGCTCGGATTCAACCGACAGCTTTGCAGTCGTTGACCGAAGTTATCAGATGGAGAAAGTAGCAGGTGCCATCCCACCGCTGAGAAGGATCGCCTTCCAAGTACTCGCACTATACGGAGCAGCCGTGAGAATTTGGCAACTGGGTTTCCAGAAGGCATCCGCGCCGCGTCTCTGAGCAACAGCCTGCCTGTGCTGATCACAATGCACCCGTAAGATATTCGAGCTTTAAATTCCTTGGTCTAGCTGGAAATTGTTCAATGACTCTGACATGAAACTCAATCACTGGTACTAGTCTCTGAGAAGCCCGAGCTGATTTCCGGAGGCAAAGGACCACTGTCTCATCAATGGGGAAATGCGTCCAGATGTCGAGCTTCAGGTACAACTTAGTAGTCGCTTGGCAGGCACATGTCCAGAGGACACACGGGTTGCCTCAGCAGTCCCTCTCCCATCCGTCTTGGCATCTCAACGTTTCGCCATTACAACGACATCTCCCAGGTCCAGTGGCGTCGTTAGCTTGGCGGGTCGTACCCCTGGCCACGCCTACTTGAGTAGGACCCACAATCAATGGATTTAGAACCTTGTTCAGGTTCAAGATTCGCGCCGTTGATCTCGTATGGCGACTTTGTTCAGATGCTCCACCTGAGAATGCACGCAGCGAGAACTGCAAACCCGGAGCATCGGTAATGCTCCTCGCCGACGGTGGATAAAGTCCGGGGAAAGCTCCCCGCTCCTCGTATCACCAGGCGCCGGCGATTCTAGGCTGTCACGACGAGCAGGATGTGTGCCTCGTATCACTGGGTCGCCAAGGTTGAGGCGTTAGGGGATGGTAGGTTTTCTTTGTTCGCAGATCACGCCGGATCGTCGGAGAGACGGCAGGTCACAGCTTGGTGCTGACAAGTATACGAGTGTCAGTCACGGGCGGGACGCTCTGGTTGGCACTTGAGGCCTCGCGGGCTCGGCATTGCGGTCCAAGCTCGAGCAGCACCCAGGGGAAGGTCGAACAGAGGTTGCGCAATTGTCGTTGACTAGGGCAACATTTTTCTTCTGCCAATCACGCTCGCCACGGCTGCAAACGTGGGTCGTTGACGGCTAGACTCGACACCAGTCTCCAGCTCGTGCAGGCTGCCTCAACAATGCTGCAGAGTTTTTCTCCGTCTCGGACTGTGCTCGAGCATCCACTCGATGGCGAGCTGAGTGGCCCTAAAATGTCCAAGCGGTTCTCGAAAAAGAAACAGGTCAGATCTTCCCGGAAATGGCTAAGCCGGGCCGGACTAGAACGAACCGTAGGGCTGTCGGCCCATGCCGTCGTCCAACTACCGAATGGTTCAGGGATGCACATTCAGGTACGCAGTCAGTTTCCATGTGTGTCAACAACGTAGCAATTCATAGGCACGGGGTCATCATTCTCTGTCATCGACCAACATTTCAAAGCCAATTGACTCATTTTTGTAAAGGGTAGTCGTCCGGCACTGCAAAAACTTGTGTTTTGGTCTGGTACAGCGGCGGATGGCACGGCTCGCACCAGCATCCCGTGCTCCTAGCCCCGTTGGGAGCGTTCGGGAGTAGCGTCGAGGCCGGATTGTGTCCAGATCTGGGGTCTATGTCCAAGCCCTACGCGAAAAGTCTTACTCGAGAGACTAACACTGGGGACATCGGCGTGGCGCCTCCAGACTCGATGCCACTGCTCCAGCTCGACCCCTTTTCAGCAGCTGGTCCGTCTGGCCAAAGCACCACGTTAGCACATATTACTAGCAAAGTCCTCATGGCCGGTCCGAGATCTCGAACAAAGAGAAATTCCCCAGCCCCCTTCTTGACTTTCTTCTCATGGTGTGCCCTAGAGTGTGAGCTTCTTCAGGCTGGACAAAGAAATCTGCTCGCCTATACCGTCCTGCGGCCAAGATGATTCAAGCAACTTCTCGCACGCCGAACAAGGTGAAGGACATGGTCTCCTATTACGAGAAGAAAGGAGACCACACCTTGAGGACAGCATCAAGTCGCAGAAGACTATCCATGACGGCCATGATGAACTTCACGAGGCGGCCATGGGAGCATTTCCCTCGGCGGAAGTCGTCATCATCCACCAACCCTCGACGGAGATCATCAACATCAACCGGATCTGTGAGCACCACCTATGAGCCCGCGGAAGAAAATTTGGCAGACTCTTTTTATGCCGCCTCCGAACGCTCTGGAACATCGACGGTCATATCTGAAGACAGGAGACGGTCAGCCAACCCAGACTATGACTGGGAGCACGACGGCGAGCCCGACGACATTGCCGACCTGAAGGCGAGCCTCCATAAAATCGGCTTGTACGGGAGTGACACGACCAATGGACTTCATAAGGTTGACTCTGCCGGCGTCGAGGACAAGTCAGTGGGCAGCGCACCGCCTGGTGTCCATGAGATAGATTTCGTGGAAGTATCAGCGGCTCAGACAGCCGAGGATGAGACCGGATCAATGTCAGCCAAGGAGAAGATCCCGAATCACCATGAACCAGTCACCGAAGTCAAATTCAGTCACTCAGAGACACTCAAAGACGAGGTCGAAGAAGATGAAAGCGCCACCAAACCACCGGCATTGGACTCAAAAGCGTCGAATAATTCAGACAGCCCGCAACAACCTCCCAGCCCCAAAATACCCACTCGCAAGTCCTCGGCGTCAGGACCTTCCAAGATTGTACAGCTTCGCATCAAGACCTCACACTATGACAAGGACGGGAAGAGCGTCGACGCAACGTCCCCCAGCTCGCCCTCGCCCAAGTCAAAGGCCCGCCCAAAGCTCGCACTGGACCTCCCAGGCATCCCAGAATCAGAAGCCGAGACGCTAGGAAGGCAGCGAAGACCGCAGCTCAGCATAATCCGTCAGCTTCCCACCCAGCCACAGGCGGTACACGTCAACAGGTCATCACGGCCTCCCGTCAGCATGAAGCGGTACCCCGTCAGGAGCATATCAGCGCCACTGCCCGGGCAGCAGCAGCCGCCGGCGTCACCGACCCAGATGATGGACCTCGTCAACCAGCGCCAAGTCAAGTTTACAAATATCCGGGAGGAGAAGCTCGGCAGGCTGGGCAGCACAAACACCACCCGTGGTACCCACAGCTCTCAGGGGCTCATGGGTAGGAGGCATGCGTCTGCGCCGGTGAGTAAGACGGCGGCGCGGAGGCGGTCGGGGATGCTGCCACCTGGGCGGCCGTCCCTAGCGCAACGGTTTTCTCTCAGCAGGCGGAAGCAATCATTTTCGCAGGCGATCAGGGAGTATATTCGAGCTCCTCGGAGGAGACCGAGCTTTTTCTTGAGGCGGAGTAGAAGCATCGCAACGTAAAATGGGGGAAGACTGCGGAAGATTGCAACAATTTAGGAAAAGTTTGGTGAAGCAGCATAGCTTGAGGATTCATTAGCCCCAGAGTAGATAATAATTAAAGGCATGGATACCTCTAGACGGCATGTTCCTCGTTTGTGTTGTCCTGAACTCAATGGAAGTGATTTGAGATCCGATGATAACAATATTGTGTAGCGACTCACTCATTTTGTTGACCGGATGCCTACAGTGTGGCTAGCCTGCTTCACTCCTAAGCTAGGACAATACAATTGGAAAAAGCCGTGCGAAAGATGATTAGCCACGCATACTAGCACTGTGGTAGTTCTTGTGAAAATAGCCAATCATTCACTGGCAACGCGTTTGGTGATTCTGGTGTTGAATAGAATCATTAGCGTTGCCATAGAAGCCCTCAAGTGTGAATGCAAACAATCACCGCGGCACAATTGCTCTGACACTGAATAAATTCCTCAAACTTCACTTCTATCTCAGTAATTTAAAGATCAACCCCCTTTCTAACGAACCTTCAGAAACTACAACACTGTCAACTTGACCCATCAACTAGCAGTCCAATGGTGCATCTTCAGCTCACTCAAAGAGCACACTCGACGTGGAAAATACCTCTTGTTCTCGAAACAATTCTTCTCCGCAGCCATGTCAGATTCTTACACCGACCTCAAGACGCCTCCCGCTGGATTTTCAGCCTCATCAGCTTCTACTACGTCCACAGAGACGATGCCATCCCAATCAACCGCTGCGCCGGCCACTGCAGGTAAACCGACCAAAATGAAATACCGCCCCCTTCAGCAAATTTCCCGCCACGAAACCCTGCGATACTACCGTCCGGGAGGTTATCACCCTATCCTCATCGGAGACAGACTTGGCGAGTCCGGCCGTTTCTCTGTGCTGCGGAAGCTCGGGTACGGCACCTATGGTACCGTCTGGATGTGCTGGGACGCAAAGGTCATGAAGCTACGGGCTGTAAAGGTCATGCAGGCTGAGACAAGTGCGGAGGACTACAAGAACGAGGTTGGTCTCCTCGCGCTGCTCTCAAAGAACGACGACGTTGTCGGCGTGGAGAAGGCGTACAAGAACCACCTGGCAGCCCCCTTGGAGCACTTCTGGCAGGATGGCCCCAACGGACGACACATGTGCATCGTCATGCCCGTCCTTGGGCCCAACGTCATGAAGGCCAAGGCTCTCGGGGATGTCAATTACTTGAAGGACGTCTGCTCACAGGTCACCAGCGGCCTAGCCTTCCTTCACAGCAAGGGACTGGCTCATGGCGATCTACACCCCGGCAACGTCCTACTTCAAACTACCCTCAGTGACCTCGAGGTGGACGACATCACCCCGCTCCTGAAGCAGTTCAACCACGAGCCGCTTTATGGCGAAGGGCACGACGGACCGGGACCACATGCACCAAAATACATCTACGAGAACTTCTACTGGGCCGAGGTCGACCCGAAATACTTCAAGAAGGAGATCGCCATTATCGACTTTGGTACATCGTTCGAGACCTCAGACCCTCCGGATTACCCGACCATTGACATGTCCCTGCGGGCGCCAGAGCAGTTCTTTGGTTCCTCCCCCAGCCAGGCGTCCGACCTCTGGGCCCTCGGCTGCACCATGATGCACATCCTCGGCTCCAATAATCCGTTCTCGAGACAACCGGTTCCCAGCTGGGAAGACGCCCTTGGCCCGCTGCCGCAGCCGTATCGTGCCAAGTGGATCGCCTCCAAGGGCGCCGCCCGGAAGAGGAAGTACGACGAGATGGCGGAAGAGGAGCCGGTCTCGTTGTCGTCGGAACAGCTAGCCGAGGCAAAGCAATGCAGGCTCGAAGAATCGGGCACGGAAGACGTGATCCTCGCATTCCTCTCCAAGCCCAGCACCATCCTGGTACCAATCAACGCGCGGACGAAGCAGCAGCAGCAGCAGCAGCAGCAGGACCAGGCAGAGAACAGCGACGGCAGCGGCGGCGACGATGAAAGCGAGCGCTCAGCCGAAGAGGTCAAACAGTGGTGCCTCCCCCGCGAAGAGCTTGACTCCGCCGTCAGCCTGGTGAGATCCGTCTTCAAGTACAACCCCCTGGACCGGACGCCAGCAAAAGACCTCCTCGAGCACCCTTTCCTCACCAAACACCCATCCGCACCTCGCCCTCTCCCTCCCGCCGGATCCCAAGATCACAGCCCGGAGAGGACCAGCCCCGCGGCCAGGGCAGCAGGGACGCCCTGAATGAGGAGGATCTTCCTGTGCGCGGTGGCGGCGCCATAGATACCCGCGACGCCGACGCAGCCCAGGAAGAAGAGGCGGATCTGGCTCGCAAACTCCGGGTTCGGGTGCGCGAGCCCCCATGCGAGACCCGCGGCGAGGAACCCGTTGTAGAGCCCCTGGTTGGCGGCGAGGACCTTTGTCTGGGCGGCGGACTGGGGCGTCTGGCGGAAGGCGCGCATGCCGGCCTTCTTGTCCCAGAGGAACATCTGCAGCACGAGGATGTAGCCGTGCAGGCCGGCGACGGCGGCTGTTGCTGTTGCTCCGATGGCGCCCATGATTGGTGGGGGGTGATGGGATAATGAGTGGTTGCTTGTGAGGTGGTATTAATGAGACGGCCGAGGGTGTGAGTCGGGGAAAACGGATGGTGGACAATGACGGAGGATGTGACGATCTTTGTCCTGGCGCTTGGGTTGGTGGAACTCGAAGGGCGGCGCGGTCCGGCAGGGCTTTCTTTGTTGTGCAGAGTTGATTGAGACAGGACTGGTCAAGCGCGGCCAGGTTTTTGCGGACATTGTGTCCTTTTTGGTCTCGAGCTCGGCCTGGTAGCACAAGCGATCGAGCTGAGGCCCAGAACGGGATAAAAGCAAAATTTGGTGCCGAGGTGGGCGCTCGTGACTGACTCGCACGTGTTATTTCCCAAATGTCATGCATGCGGATCGATTCTGTGATGGTGATGTATTTTTTGATCTTTGGTTCCCCTTTGTGTAATAATTATGCAATCGGAATGATTCGGTGTTCCTTGAAGGGAAACATTCATTTTACTTTGGAAGCTACCTGCTCAACATTGTTATCCGCGCGGATGTCGCTTCCGTCATCTAGCTTATCCGCCAAGAGGAGAAGGGCGTGTTAGGCTCACTTATAAATAGACATGCTATTAGGCCACAGTCTTAGCTACCAAGAAAGGTGGCCTGGATGGAGCTCTCGTGAGATTCGGTGTGTGTCTCTATCGTGTTGTTGGCCTCATCGTTGACAATGTCGACCAGTATCACATCATCAGGAACCGTCGTACGAACCTCACCCAAAGCGGTGTATGCAATATTGTCGATTGTTTCGGTTCCAAATTCGATGAGCCCGACCAGTCCAGAGAGGGTATAGGATCTCTCAACAATCCACTCGGCCGTCTTCTGGCAGAGTGGATGAGTAATGTTCGTCGTCTGACTGAATCCTTTGCCCGTAGACTGATTTTCTAGATCGACGCTTGCTTCTGTCGAGCTGAGCACCTCGAGAGATGCCGTGATGATCTGGGCAGAACTATCAGCAAGACTATACGGCAGAAAGGACATAACTGTCTATTTGGCTTAAAGGGAAACAACATAGCAAAGAAAATTTAAATTACGCACATCTCCGTCGGTAATGTTGCCAATGTCGAGAAACACAGGAGGATCAGGATATAATTCATACCTGTATGATGTGTTAGCAACACAACGACCTTGCTGTGCATGTCAATAACATTACCTAGGTACTTACCAAACCTGGTGCCACACCTCACCAGTCAGGGCATGGTGTTGGGTCATAACACCAGCCTGCCACAGGCCACTGTCGGGGGGGGGGGGGGCATACTTTGGTGTAGCCACCGATGCCGACTCAGGCAGTCGCAGAATATGCGTGTTTTCCCAACTCACTCACGACGGGCAGTGTCGATCGTATCACCAGAACGTGCCCGTGACTGTCGTGATGTTTTCACTTTGGATCACGCCACCAGCCCAGGCTATGCTGGTGTCCCTATCTGCCCGTTCCAAGAGTGATCCGTCATGCTGCCTTGGAGCAGCCAGGGCTCTTGCAATGAATGCATTGAGAATAGCAGCTCCCTTCACTTTGCGAGCCTGTCCGATGACGGGCTTCGGTGAAGGTGGCAGGAGAGCGAAAGGATGGATTTCGCTCTGTCGCAGGCCTGGCAGTTCTTGGGATTTTGTGATATGTTGCCAATACCATCTTTTTACTGTAGAATACTACTATGCTGCCATTTTGGTCGTATCAGACCATGTGCTAGCATTTTGCTCGTATTAAACCCTGTGGGTGCAGTCCCATGGCCTGTGTGGAGCCCTCCACTTGGCATGCCGTGTTCCGGATCTGCTAACCGAGTGCGCCTATGGATTGTCGTTAGAGGATCGCGGATAAACTTGCCGAAATCGTAGTTAGTTGGCTTAACACCCCGAGCATTAGTAAATTGGATGCCCTCTGAAAGTACTTCTCCGCGCGAACAGAAAAGCAATCCAGGAAACGAGGCAATGAAGTTGAACAAAGACGAGGTTACCAGATGACATGAGTTTGGGAATTCATAAATAGTCAAACGGTTACATACAGAGATTCCATGTCAGTGGTAGTTGGTGTTAATTGAGGAGGCGTAGACTGGGTTTTCTTATGCAGATATCGATTCCACCTACTAACATAGCCTTGACCATGTACGAACTTACTTGGTATTACATCCAAGGCCCCAAAGCCTCACTCGCGAGTTCCGCATTGTTGACCGGGAGAAGATGAGCCATTGAGAATACAAAGAATGTCTTTCTTGTGCGGCAAGTCAGGACAATTGACTTCTCCGCAACAATGCAATTAGCCGTGCCTTTGATACGACACAGCGAGAAATTATTGTCCAGAGCTGTCTGGTAACTAGCATTGTCCATAAGAACCGAACAACTGCGATGTATAAAGTGTTCTTGAATTCCTGCAGTTGTAACATTCTCACATACTATCATTGCGCACACTTGAGCACACCAACTGGCAACCGGTAGACTATCAACAGGTAAGATTTCGTCACACAAAGTAACTTAACAGGCTGTATTGTCCATCGACAGACTGCAGCATATCGACGTCACAACTTCCGCGTAGTCACCAAACAGCCACAATGTCCGGCATATTTCACTGTTTCCAAGCATTGCCCTGGGAGCTCCAGCTCATGGTGTTCGAAGAGTTCATTTTGGCGACCAAGAAACCTCGCATTGCACTCCTTGACGTCGAAGAAGTCCAAATTGTCACCCCGGATATCCTCGACTTCGACGGCTGGCAGTTCAGGGTGGGAAACCGAGAGGAGCTCCACGCTGAGAACCCGAGGGTGGTGGCCAGGGGCCTCTTGGGCGTATGCAGCGCCAGTAGGCACGCGGCGACACAGTTTCTCGCCCGCCCCGACGAGATAATCAAACCGCCTCAGTACGATACCGCGCTGATGGGGCTCGGACTCTCGCTGAGCTCGGATGTTTTTTGGATCCCGGATGACTTGCTGCAGTTCATGAAGACTTGTGATAACATCCCGGCTAGTTACCTACCCCCTGAGGAGGAGGACATTGACACCGTCATGCTCAGCCTCCACACGTTGGAACAGGTCTTTCACCGAGACAATGCCCGAATCCGGGAGGATCACAGTGACTTGGGTCAGGGCGCTGTGTATCACCCCGCTCTATTGCATGAATTGTTTTTCGCCTTTTCTGGGATGCGAAACTTGGTCATAATGGTCGACGTGCCTCGGGGACACATCTCCTGGGATCGGCTCCAAGTTGTCGGGGTCAATGATCCTACATCGGTCACAATGAGCGTCGAGGATGGGCCGGCCAGGTGCCATTCTGCCCTTGAGAATTACCTGGCGCTGCAAAGCGACTACATGAAGGTCGTCGCCCATGAGCGACGACTCACCCATGAGATGATGGACTCGGAGGATGAGACGACGGACTTTGAGGACGACGACTGGTTCCGACAGTGGCCGGATATCTCTTTTGCGTTCTTGAAGCCATCACTATCGCCACGTTCAGCCAGCCTTGATACTCTATACTGAGGAAGAATGGTTTCTGAGACCAGTCACAGCTCAAGATGTGACCTCAAGGTCTGATAAGGTCAAGTGACTTTGTAGTAGCAGACTGCTGAGCTGGGTTCTGCGGATTGGTTTCTTCTCTCTGTTTGCGTTTTCTCTCTCTGTATTCTCTGATCACTGTCATATTTTACCATTGGTCCGAGTCATATCTAATATGTGAACCCTCGGCCGGTGCTGGGGGCGCAGTGTGGATAGGGGTAACTTGAACATAGTGAAATAAACGCATGGGCCCATACACGCGCCATATTGTCCACAACACTTTTCAACAATGCATTGGTAATAGAATACATCATCTGAACTTGAACTTATTTTACCCCTACTAAATTCATCACGTTTGTAAGACATCAAGACCGAGTGCCACATTTTGCTTCCCTTGGGATAGTCGGCCTCACTAACTTTACCTTGGGTTGTTTGTTTACTTCTATAGACCTTGAAATACGGATGCAGTTGATGAATATCTGGTGACCTCCGACACCCGGCGTCATAAGTTCTAAAGGATGGCTGTGGAACGTTTATTGTTACTGAGCTGAGAATAATCATCCTGCCAATGTTGGCTTCACAGAAAGCGACCGACGTGGAAACAGAGATGGCGATGTTGAACTTCTACGCCTTCCCTCCGTACACATGGCAAAGAATATCCAAATCGTATCAAAGGTTACTTCTGCTGTTTGAGAATGCTTTGCTTTAATAATAAAGAACACCTCCGCGCAACCTTTCCTTCCCGTTTGAGCCCTCATTTACAGGCACGGCCCGAATATCTAACTTTCCAAAGTGTCCATTATCAGCAGGGAAAATCATGAGCTTGATACGTTGGGTGAGCTCGCCCGAGAGCGATGCTCCAGATAATATATCAAGGGTATGGCGATCGATACCGGCGAGAATCGATACGAGACCGAACCCCTTATCCAGTGGCACCGAATGCATTGTTAATACAAGACTGAGAATAGCAACAATGAGCAGTGGCTGGAAAGCTAAAATGAAGTAAAGTAAAGGCGACTTCCGTAGTGTTGGTCGAACGTAATGTATAGTCTGATCGGATTGATCGACGTGATACAATAATTTGATGTCGTCAAAGCTGAGTCTTGTACCCGCCGCAGTCGTCCAAGTGTAGCTAGTCGTATTGTATCCGCCGTCAGTACCTAGAGGAGCTCCAATGGTGTCTATAGCCACAACCCTAGACCACAACATCGCCGCCACGGCGGTCGCCATATAGGGACCCCTCCAGCTTGATTTATTTCTGTACCCGACTGGAGAGAATGGCGACAGCAAGTCAAGGAGAGTTGGCACATATAAATCTGTTAATTTGAGCGTGTTCCACAACGCCACTTGCTGCATATTCTCCGGCAGAGGTCCACCATAGCAGGAGCCGCTACTGAGTTCAATACCAGCGCGGGTGATTGACCATGTGCCTTGGCACTGCTGCCGATAGACATTATATAGCTGAAAGTATGGTGAAACACCAACGCAGTCAATGTCCACATCGTATGTGGGCGGAAATGCCACGTACTGCATCGACTGATCTGAGAGATCTGCCTGGTCCATTAGCCACAACGCCGATGGCTTGTCGCTCCAGAAGTCCATACTTTTGTGTTGCCATGTTCCGTTCCATTCAGAAGTGCAGGCTGACCGTATGGCTGACTCGAATCCGACAGGGTCCTGGGCCTTGGAAGTATTCAATGTGGCAACAGTACCGATGACAGGCGCGTTGACGACCCATGATTCCCCTACAGCAAGAACGTCCTGGACCGCAGTGATAAACTCTGGTTGCAAAATGTCAAGTACCGCGGTACTGTTCTCATTTAGCAAGAGGATGTTATATCCATAAGACTGTGGGAACCGAGGAAGTGGTGGCTCAGAACCGTTGACTGGTGATGACAATGTCTGAAAAGACTGAGTGGCGTTGAAGTATTGAGAGAGACCAGTCAGACCCTGTCCGGTGACCATCAATCCAGGCGGCGCGAGCATGCCATAATAGGTCGGGATTGATACGTAGTCCACACTCTTCACGACCTTGGAGCTTTGGCCTCCCTTGAAGGTCTTGTAGGCGACACTGACAGCTATCGGGAGAATGAGGAACAGAGTGAGGACAACTCGCCAGGGGAGACCCAGCCTTGAAGCCATCGGTTTGTTGCGAAGAATTCCATCGTAGTTCTGGAGTATTGAAGATCCGAATTTTGCTTCAATGAGGAGGAAAACCGTCGACGTGACGCTGCCGAGGCAGAGGTTTATAATGCTGAGCAGGAAACCGACGACGATCAGTTGATTGTTTGCGATTCCCAGGTGCCAAGACACGGCTTCATTAGCGACCGCCATGACTGCCAATGCGAGACACACGAGAGAGAGAGCAGCCACTGCTAAATCCGATATGCTAATTCTATTCTTTGCCTTGGGCTTTCCAAGCGGCGGCATTGATGATTGGTGAGCGGAGATGTTTGGATTGACAGATGGCCTGACGGGTTCGTGTGGGCCGAGGTCACTTTGTAGGTCTTCCAAGGGATACCCTGTCGTGGCGCCATTCCATTGATCGGAGTCTCGTACGCTGTATGCATTACGCGACAGTGGTGATGGCGATGACAACAACCGAGCTTGACCGTGGTTTGTGGGCTCCTCCCATGAAGTTGACATGGTTTAAGACTGGGTTTGATCAGAGTATGATTGTTCCAGAGACCAGAATGGATTTCGTAACAATTTTGACGTTAATGGAGAGACCATTGATCATTAAATATGCATGCTTGACATCGTAGATTTTGTGGTATCTAGGGGCTCGTCCTCTCTCACTCAACTGTTACACCTCACACGTCAGCGACCCCAACGCCAACAAGGGGTTCTGAGCCCAGGTACCACAGCGCTTGGTCTGGATGTTGGTGCCCGGCCAGGTGCCCCCACTGAGCACCCCACGGTACTTGCTTCCAAAATTAACGATGATCTACAAAGCACATAGACTCTAAGCCACAATCATCGAGATGTATCTGTGGTGGCTTGGTAATGCAAAAGTGCCCTTTTGCCTCTGATCTCTAGAGTGTGATGGGCAATCCAGAAGAGGCGACGCGTCGTTACACGGATGTGATACGGAAAGCCAAACAATTCACGGTGTTTCTGGGAATAAGCTGGGCAACCGTAAGATACTACCCTACTGCATGGTGGCTGTGAGGCGCAAGGCCTCAGGAGCCGTCATTGCACAGCATTGGGGGAAAATGGTCGGAAATCGGCACAGACTGTAGAGTCCTCTTGGTAACACAGCAACTGCAACAGTAGGAGTTGCAAAAACTTTCACTGAAGGACCACGTTTGTAACTTCCAGTACTTAGACTCGGAGAATGGTTGGCCAGCTTTGGCCCCGACAGCTGCTGCGAGATGTTGGCACGGGAAAACAATATTTGGGAACTCTTTTCCTTCTGTACATACTCATAATTATGAGGTCGGAGTTTACCATGGCAGAACCTGAAGGCGGGTCTCGAGACAGACGTAGCGAGAGTTACCTTGTGTTCAGCTAGGGAGTCTCGGTTGTTTACTAATGAGCATTAAAATGTACTGAGGGGCAAGGATGAATCTATTCTACCCCTATATTCGAGTGTAAATATGGAAGACTGGGGGCCAGGGGACATTCTGCATCTCATTTCACCATGCCGACCTTCCACAAGAATCGTACTCACCATCTTGCCCCCAATTTCGACATTTCACCGATCCGCTGATCCCTCGATCCTTAGCCACCCCCACAAAAGCAGGGGCGTTTGCGGACGCTGCAGAGAAAGTGCCATTGTCAACCAATCAGTCTCTGGTCTTTTTGGTGTTACAAAATCCCGGCCAGCTTCTCTGGCAGCTCAAGCACTGTCGACCTGTCCCTCCTTGCTTCCCCTTCCCATGGCGCGTAGCTTGTCCCCCCACACCCAGAAGACCACAGGCAGCGGGAAGCAGAACACGACCCACAGGAAGGCGAGCATGCTGTTCCCCCACCCGTACCCAAGGTGATCATACAGCTCGGGTGCAAACACAGGAAAGGCAAACCCAAGAGAGTACATGAGCACCCGCGTGGCCGCCGTCACCGACGCACCGTGCTCAACGAACTCGTCCAGCTGGTAGGCGTTGAGCATCTGGCTGGCCATGAAGCTGCCGAGCGTGAATACAGCGGCGCCGACGTCGACGGCCGGCCAAGCGATAGCATACTGAGCCGCCCAGCCGTATAGTAGCAGCCCCATGGGCGTGATGATGACGCCCGGCACGAGATACGGTACGCGGTACTCGGGTTTGCCCGTGCTGTCGCCGCTGCCGTAGCGGGCCGTCATTTGGCGGTATGACCAGTCCATGAGCCGGCCGCCGACCTGCGTGGCGGACGTCGCGCCGATAGCGATGGCTATGTAGTGCAGGGAGCTGATGAACTCGGACTGGCCGTACTCGGTGATGTAGAGGTCGGCGAAGGTGCCGAGGATGAGGGTGTAGATCGCGAAGTCGAGGGCGAGGATGAGACTGATCATCTGCACCACGGGCCGTCGGAGGAGCAGGCGGAATGGCCGCCACAGACCGGCTCCAAGGAGGTTTAGAGATGCCTTCAGGGATGGGGATTCGGTGTTGAGCCCGGCAGCCTCGCGATGGCTGCGTGCCCTGCGACGCAAAAGGACGGGGGTGTAGGATTCACGGATACAGAGCATTCCGATCAGAGTGGTGAGGCCGTTGAAGGCGCACATGATCCAGAAGATCCACTGCCAGGCGATCAGTTGCGTGACGACGCCGCCTATGATGGGGCCCAGGGCGGGGCCGAGGTATGGGAGGAGCGACGAGATAGCCACGGCCTTGCCGCGGTCTTTTTTGCCGTACATGTCTGCCATGGTTGGCCCGGTAAGCTGAGAGAAGATTGGGACATGTCAGCTCTCTCTTGTACAAGCCTTGTACGGTTACAGAGTGGGTAATTAGACAGAGTTTGTGCGCACTGTGACACCAGCACTTGCACCAAAGCCAGTCATCAGCCTGCCCACGACCATCAAGCTGTTGGAGTTACCGACTGGACTGATGCCATTCCAAAGGATATACCAGACGTTGCCGGCGACCCAGACCCACTTGCGGCCGTAGACCTCTGCAAAGGCTGCTGAGAAAAAGGGGCCAAAGGCCAGTCCGAGGAAGTAGGTGGCAAAGACGATCTGGGCGGTAGCAGCGTCGATTCCGAGGTCAGCCGAGATGTCGACAAGGGCGGCAGCGATCATGCTGGCCGTCATCAGGGTGACGAGCTGTCCGAAGGAGAAGATGACGCCGATGGTGATTTTGCGCCATGGGGCCCAATTATACGGGTCGTCTGGATCGTCTGGGCCGTCCCAGGTGCTCTGCGTGACTTGAGGCATTAGCATCAGAACGGAGTGAGGAAAGTGTGGTAACAGGACTGGACTCACTCCGTATTGGATCCTGAGCTGCTCGAGGCGTCTGAGACGGGCCTCCAGCTCTGTATCGACAACACCCGCCGCAGCAGCAGCTGTTTCGACGCTGCCCTCGGAAAAAGGACCAGCGTCTCTCTTGATCTCTTGGTCTCCTGTCACGTTGTATACATGATGCTCACCCACCTGGTCTCGGTCAGTGTGAATCGGGTGAGGCGTCTCTACCGTGGAAGCCATGGGGATGGTTTGGAACAATGCCTGCTAGAGAAACAACCCAATTATATAGCTCACCTAATAGTCAAAGCTGGAAGACAAGACTCCAAGACGGAACAGTTGTCGACGGGAAGGGGGAGTCAGCAGAAGGTCATATGAAGACGCCACAGCAAACACCGAGCGCGATCGGCCGAGCCCAGTGTGTCCAATGCAGTGCATACATTTGGAAGTACGGAATACAGAGATATGTTGTCTCTCTGTGTGTATGTTTTTAAATGGGATGCAGGATTGAAGGACCAACTCGGAAATCCGAGGCTGAGACACGGTCACCAAGCAGAATGACGGAGACGCTGGCTGTCTATCAATCGGCGCTCCGGTGTCGCACGCCACCGGGACTCGGCTCTCACTTCCTGCGCCTGGCTCAGGCACAACACGGGGAGAAGCTGCCGTGGTTGCCTACACACTTGCAGCCAACGTTTACAAACAGCCAGGAGTCGGCCTTCGTTATTCCCGGTCGGCCCAGTCGGTCCAGCTGGAGGATCATGATCAAGCTTACTCGGCCTTACTAATTGTTAACTACCTACCTAGGTCCTGTACAGGAACATCTAGACCCTTGTCTGTCCGCTTTGCATCCGCCGAGCCCATCTTACAGCTTTCATATTCACTATTGTTTCCGAGGGACTTAAAGCCGAGGTGCCTGTATGATAGAACGGAGGGAAGGGAAAGAGAGGATATCGGAAAGGCACAACAGCGAGCGTCGTCAATATTGGTGGTCACTCTCGCTTGTCTTTGGTGAATTCAGAAGCAATCCCAGTAGAGCTTTGCGATACGAAAATTGCGGAGGCCAGACAGACAGTCTCGAAGGGGACACCCTGAGATGGCAACTGGTTGGCTGGATAGATGAAGTCATTTCTTTAGCATCGCAAAATTTGCTTTCCCGCTTCTGTCTTCCACATAATGGTGACGGGGTAGCCTCGCCATTGGTATGAGGTTATTACACTTGCAGAAGTGCGAAAGGAGTCAAAGACCTGGGCGACTGGTAATCCCCAATCAGGCAGGCCGCGATCGTGACGTCCGAATATGTGGTCAAGTAAGACAGGACGCAGCCAACAGACCCGACTTGAAATATTACGCATTCCCATTCCCTACTTATTTTCCCCTTCTTATCCTTCTTTTTTCCCTCTCTCCTAGGAAAGCTGTACAGGCCCACCTAGGGCATGGATGTGTGTGTAAAGAGGTCGCGGGATCTGATGGTGGCACATCTCTGAAAGCACTGAAACGGCAGGTCCCACCCAGTGACAGAGCGCAAGGCCATTGCGACTTCCTCAACCCTTCTATAAGGGCACTTGGCCTGTTGATTCCGAGCTTGTGCTGGACGCAGCAGAAACAAGCTCGCAGCTTGATGTCTTTCCATACTGGCCAGCCCACCATCACGGCACCACCCACCAGCGGCCTGAATCCGACTCAGCTCGACCCACGCTTGAACATCAAAGCCACGACCACCACGACGCCTTCCAACCCAGCCACATCTACGCCTACCGCTGACCACCAGTTATCACCACGAGCAGTATAGGCGAGCTCGAAAAGCCCGAATCCGTCACTTCCAGACAAGAAACGTCCCAGAGCATCTGCTGCGCCATCCCGCTACATCAGAACTCCAAGAGCTACCAAAACCACAACACCCAGCAGTCTCTGCCGCCGCCGCCGTCGCCCAGCTCTCAAAGGTCCGAGGATCGCGTGGGTGGCGTTCTCTTGGAGTTCCACGATGTCGGCTTCGACAGCCCAGACGAGTACATGGCGGACCTACCGCACAGACCGAATTCCGCGTTCAGCTGCTGCTCTACTGCGCGCAGTCAGCGGACCTGGTCACTCCACCGACCTGGAGTTCAGGAGCCCTCCGAACGACGGCTATGGATCATGCTCCGGCTCCGTGATGCACAAGACACCACGATGGGCCGCTAAGAGTGACGGAACATCTGCACGACGAGGAGATGGCCCAGTTGTTGCCAATGCTGCGACGACGGCGTCGGCGGCGGCCCTGCAGGGACGCCCGACACAAAGTAGAAGAGAATGGCGTTCGTTGCTAACACTACCGGGCAGCTCCCGCAGAACGAGACGACGGAAGAGGTGAGGAGGAGGACTCAGCAGTCGGTGCAAGAGCGTTGAGTTGATCTTTCTTCTTTTTCTTAGCAGAAATGTCTTTTTCCATGCTTTTCTTCTCTTCCCCCTTTTCCTTCTTTTAACCTGAGACGAGCACGCGAGAGATCAAGAAAAGCTAAATGAACGAGCCTATCAGACTCCCAATATCCCGCACATGCTGGCCAAACCGACCGAGCAGGTCCACGTCGAACACCGTCTTGAGCATCGACTGCATCGGAGTACTTTGTCTCCGTTGATGGCTCCGTTGGCAGCTCCGTTCGAAACTCCGCTGCTGACCTAGTCCTTTCCACATTCCGTTTCATCGGTGCCACCGTCTGTCGTTCCTGCATAACAAGCTCAATCAGTCGCGTTGGACGTAGTCAGGGAAGAATGACAAAGGTACATCTGCTGCCAGTCTCGCTGCTAGAGAAGCGGCCCTGGAGACGGAGCCCGAGAGGTCTTCGCCTGTCTGGGCTTGACACGATGCTACGACATGATGACTGGGAAGGACAAGTTGGGCGACCTGCATCAAGACACGACGAACGTGACAAGTCGGCTCGAAATCCTCCGACAAGCCCTCATAGCAACCTTGACCCGCTGCCCACCAACCGGTTGAGGTTGCGATCCCTCTGGACTCGGATACGACACATGCGATGGCTTATCTCGCCAAGCACTTGTGTTGAGCACATTTTTTGTCTTAACCTCGCCGTACCCGGTCATCTGAAGAAAGTGACACGACGCTGCTGTTCGCCTGTCGTCCCAACTACTGGAATCCAAGACCCGCGATGGCTACTTGCGGTCGGACGCCGCGGCCGGGGCCGACAGCCGTAGGTGGGGAGGAGCTGGACCGAGCTCCAGGGCAACAAGCAAATAGAAGCTTTCAAACAAGGTTTCCTCCGGCAGAATTATCGCGCGAGGTAGCACCTGAGGAGGTAGGGTTCCCCACACCTTTCTAGAAGGGCTTCTTACTCTATCTGGAACATAGGAGGATGCCACTCCGGACCTAAGTCCCAACGGCGTGACGCCTCTCCTTTTCAGCGCCGGCAAATGGAGGATGGCAGGACGGCAACGATCGACGCCTGGTCTGCCTAGACTGGTTCCCAATTCATTTCCACACAGCTACTGCGTAAATGCTTAGCAGTCGATCATCTCCCCGCAATGTACCCCGGACGCCACGTTAGGAGCTCTGCCGGCCACTATGACAAGTTCCAGTGAGGTCCAGACACGGTCAAGAGGGCGATCCCTGTCCAATCCAACCTTAAACCAACCTATGTCCACCACCGCCTCCTAATAGGTACGAACGTATAACTGATTCAAGGCATATGTGCTCTGGCACCAGGCTTAACCAGGAATCCCAACCGCAAGCCAGCCCAGGAACAAGAATATGATTCGTCAAAGGCAGCTGTGCCGAGATTAACCGCCTGTCACATAAACAAATCCACTCGTACGACATGCATGGCATTCCTGGCGCTGGGTCATGTGGCTGGATGGAGACCAATGCCCGACATGTCTCTCGCCAAAAGCACCATGGGCCGACGCGTCCCTGACTGTCGGAATTCCCAATTTTCCGTCTACCCACCGCCACGCCACATGCCACGCCTACCCCTAACTGTGAGGCGTACTGGGCAGCGTTGTCGTCTGACGTCCCGAGCGAGAAATCCATTGGTGCATTACCCTCCACTCCGACAAAGGAGCCAGTAACGTCTTCTCGTCTAAGCAGGCTCCTCAAATGGGCAGTTTTGAAGTCACAGTGACATTCTAGGAGTCGAGATGATCAAGTGGTCGTCTATTCACACAAACCGGTCGTGTCGAGTCGAACACGGGCGGGCATCGGGCGGTGCAAGGGCGGTGTTGTGGCCCCTCGAGCGCCTGCCTTCCAAAGGGCAGCGAATATCGCGCAGGCATTCTATTCTAGCTCCTACTGGTTGAGTATGAGGGGAACCATGGAGTATCGGACTCCGATGCGCGTCCGCGAGGAGCACTTGTTTGAATCTGACCCCCTCGCTGCGAAGTGTCGTTCAAGACCCTGCGAGCATGCTCACAGTCATCTGGCCCCTTGGCTACGCAAACCTTGACGCAGCTCCTTTCGCTGTCCAATAACCTTCCGCCTTTCCATATTACCGGCCGCACCCCCATCGTTTCTCTGGTCCTTCATATTATTTCCAGCAAGATCTAAATTTTGATGCAACTGTGGATCTCAGACTATGCCCTAATCTGCATTGTGAGTTGGCCGCTTCCGTTCCTCCTTCCACTGAGGATATGCGGCCCTCCTCCTGCTTGGTTTTGGCCCCCTTCCTGTCCACATTGTCATGCCCCAGTCAGACACGCACCGACCTCGTCGCAGTCGCTACGGGGCAAGTCGGCCTGTCCACCCACCCTGCTAGCCTCCGGCAAATATACCGCTGGGCGGGATCTTCCATTATCCACCCAGATGTTGACATCAGAGTCTCCTTGATGTCGGAAGCCGGCCCATCGTTCCTTCTTGGATCGTGTTAAACAAATGAACCCTCCACATATTACGTCTCCGACTTCGCCGAATTTCCTCTTTGGGAGGTCTCCCTGGTTAACATGTGCCCATTTCACCCGCCCAGCCGGACCATGAAGCTTGTATTAGACAGTATATAAACCCAAGAGCTGGGCCGTTGCTTGGTGAGCTTGTTCAGTCATCGATCTGCACAAACACCTCAAACAAGTATCGGATCAGCATCAATACCAAGATGTTCAGCAAAATCGCTTTCGCGAGCAGCCTGCTCACTGCTAGTGTCAGCGCCCAGGGCGCCGGCACGCAGAAGACCGAGACCCATCCCACGATGACTTGGCAGTCGTGCACTTCCCCCTCGAGCTGCACCACGAACAATGGCGAGGTTGTGATCGGTACGTTCTGAACCTCGCCCAGAATTGAAATTTTCAATGCCCATTCTCACAACCGTCCAGATGCCAACTGGCGATGGGTCCACGACAAGAACGGCTACACCAACTGCTACACCGGAAATACTTGGAACACGTAAGGCCCCATTCTTGTCCTTTCAGGGATCCCCGTCTGTCATATTTCGGAACGTACTAGAATGTATCGGTTCAGGATCCGTAGCAGGTGATTAACAGGTACTAGGACCATTTGCCCGGACAACAAGAGCTGTGCCGCGAACTGCGTGCTCGACGGAGCTGACTACGCTGCCACCTATGGCGCCACTACGAGCGGGAACGCCCTGTCCCTCAAGTTTGTCACTCAGAGCTCCACCAAGAACATCGGCAGCAGATTGTACCTCATGGAGTCTGCGACCAAGTACAAGCTCTTCAACCTGCAGAACAACGAGTTCTCATTTGACGTTGATCTGAGCAAGCTTCCTGTGAGTCTCCACTGCTACGGCTTCTTCACGAGAGTGTGGGCTAAACAGACGTTATAGTGCGGCCTCAACGGTGCGCTGTACTTCGTCTCCATGGATGCCGATGGTGGCATGGCCAAGTACTCGACCAACACCGCCGGAGCCAAGTATGGTACTGGATACTGTGACTCTCAGTGCCCTCGCGACCTTAAATTCATCAACGGACTGGTATGTGCCAAGAACAACGTCACCCGATACCCACACTCCCGCTAACGCTCCCTACTCAAACAGGGCAACGCCGAGGGCTGGAAGCCGTCCTCAAATGATGCCAACGCAGGTGTGGGAGGTAGTGGATCGTGTTGTGCAGGTTAGTTCGATAGTCTCTGCCTATTACACTCCATAGCCGGATACTAACACATACTAGAGATGGACGTGTGGGAGGCCAACTCGATCAGCACGGCCTTCACGCCGCACCCGTGCACCAACTCTGCTCAGCACATCTGCTCCGGTGATGCCTGCGGAGGTACCTACTCGTCGACGCGGTACGCGGGCGACTGCGACCCCGACGGGTGCGACTGGAACGCCTACCGCATGGGCAACACTGGCTTCTACGGCCCCGGCAAGACGGTCGACACGACCAAGAAGTTCACCGTCGTCACGCAGTTCAGCTCGTCCGAGATCAAGCAGTACTACATCCAGAACGGCGTCAAGATCCAGCAGCCCAAGTCCACCGTGAGCGGCCTGACCAGCTACAACTCCATCACCTCGGCCATGTGCACGGCCCAGAAGACTGCCTTTGGCGACCAGGACGTCTTCAGCCAGAAGGGAGGCCTGTCCGGCATGGGTACCGCGCTCAGCAAGGGCATGGTTCTCGTCATGTCTCTGTGGGACGACGTGAGTAGCTCCCCTCGGATTGGCTGATTTGGTTTTCTGCGTGGCACTGACAAATCCCGTAACAGCACTACGCCAACATGCTCTGGCTCGACTCCACCTACCCCGTCGACGCGAGCACCAGCAAGCCCGGCGTCGCCCGCGGCACATGCGCGACCAGCAGCGGTGTCCCCTCCGACGTCGAGTCCAATGCCGCGTAAGTCCTTCCTCCCCGGCATCGATTTCTCCCGTGACCCCTCGCTAACAGAGTCCCCAGGGACTCCACTGTGATCTACTCCAACATCAAGTTCGGCCCCATCGGCTCTACTTACTAGAATGTGTCACTGAAAACATTGGGAGGTTTTGAGGAATGAGGGAATGGATGATTGGATCGTGTGCCCCTCTGCCGTTCGCTGCAGGAGGGTGATTGCAAAAGAGATGGGTTGATTCTGATTCTTGCTACTGTACATATTGGCTTGAAAAGCCTCCCTTCGTAAATCTGCATAGGCTTTGCCCGTATTCTCTCCCCGTATCCATGATCTGGTTCCCACGTGTCACTCGATGCCTCCAGGCCTTTCATCCACTAAGCATCCTGCCCAAATATGCCATTCTTGCCTTAACATGGGGAGGTTTCGCCGTTGATTTGTTAGGAGGCAAACATTGCGAGAAAGGCTGCCAAAAAAGGTTATGTGAATCGTCGCAAAAGGCATTCTCTGAAAGGATCGCGGTGTTCTTCTTGAATTCTTCACGAGGGATCTGGTGCCGTCAGCGATTCCAACGCGACTCCTCCAAGTCATGCTGTCCGAGTTGACCATCACAGTCTGCCCGCAATGTTGGCGACCCGCAGTCTCATGTTGTCGAGTAGGAGGCCGCTGTTTCCGATGACTGATACAATCGCAGGAATTGCCCGGCAATAGCGCTCGACGTAGAGTCTCGCGTCACCGCAGTCTTCGAAGCGAATGTACAAAACTCTATTGGGCCCCAAGTCATCCGTCTGAACCCGGACGATTTCAGACTCAGGGTGGCTTGTCATCCCCATGACTCGTGTGGGATCTGGCGCCATCCACCTCAGGTTAGTGATCTCTCTGTCTGTCTTCGGGTTTACTACTGCAAAGACTCTAAAGGCGTTTTCCAGGATGGGATACAGCAGATATGGCATCTTCGGCGTCCCAGGTGGACTGGACTTCGCAGTGTTGAGGTCATAGAGATCGCTAGGAGACCGAACGGCCGCGAGGACTGGTAGTCCCAGGTGGAACCTGGGTGCTCGTGGCTGTGCGGCCATGTCGCCAGCGAAGTAGCTCTTGATGAGATCCCTCGCCATCTCCGGGATCTTGTCAATCAGAGCGATGGCATCTCCGAACCGGAAGATCTTGTCCTTATTGAGACAAACGAACTCAAGCAAGGTCTTCAGGATGGGTTTCGTGCTGCCGTCCTTGTATGCCTCCTCGAGTGCATCGAGAATCTCGGCGACCCACTTGGGACTCTGGCCGTCGCTCGTCTCGGCGTCGACGAACGTGAGCGTATTCTCGATGTAAGCCTTGAGCTCCGCCGTGGCCTTCTCCTTCAGTTCGTCGAGCAAGAAGAAATCGCCGAGTCGAAAGAGTTGGATGCAGAAGGCTGGCATATCTTTGCCGCCCCTCAACTTCGGGACATCGATGTCTGTTTGCAAAGTTAGCAATGCAAAGAGAGGCCCGACTATGAGAAATTGACAATCTCGAGACTTACCCAGGGCGTAGATGAAACGAAGTAGGATCTCAATGAGATCAGGGTCCTGCTCTTCCAGCACGACCTTGCCAGACGTGGCCTCCTGTAACGCTTTGCGTCAGCTTTCCAAAGCCAAATCACTGAAGGGTTTCGAGTACACTAAGCAAGGTACTTACGGCCATGTTTCCATGAAAAGCAGCCTTGAACCACCTGCATCGGGAGCCTAAGATGAGCTTGTGGACGTTCCAAGTGCGGTCGCCGCAAACAATGGTGGCGTCGGCGAGGTTGCCGCTCTCGAAAAGACGAATGTCGGCGTTGGCAAGGCTGCCTCCGCCCTTGACGTGAGACATCTTGAAGTTGTCGAGCGCGAGTCGTGATATTTTGAAAGATATTGGTGAAAGTTGTTGTTGTCGATTGAGTGTAGGAAAGATGGGGGAGGTTGGGAGAGATTGAGAGAGATCGAAGAGTGCTGGAGCTTTGAGGGATGTCGGGATGAAAAGTTGGGGGTTCTGTGTACGCAGAAAGATCAGACTGATTCTTCATCCAAACAAAGTCAAGCCAAGGCCTTCGGAGACGGTACTGAGAAGCGAGTGAGTTGATGTTGCCGGATCTTAAACTGTTTGCTTAAGTTCAAGTTCTTTGCAGACGAGAGAAGAACCACATGGATACAGATCGTCCTGTGGCAAAACCTACTCACGGGTACTTGAGGGCCCCCAGTGGGAGACTTTTGGTGAGATGACCTCCTGGAGGGTGACCTCTTGTATCCAGATAGCTCCGTCTTTCCTGTCTCCTTGGGTATATTCTTCTGTATTTGGAATCCCACTGCATTCCCTTCAAGCTATTTTCACCTACTGAAAAGCATAGAAGTCTGTTGATTCCAATTGTGCCTATGTAATTGTTGTGCATTCCAGACTAGAACCATCATGTGGGTGCAAAGCTCCTCAGCTACCAGGCTATGCATGAACAACCAAGTCTCGGACCAGCTGTACTTCAATGCTGCTGAACCTACTTCTCATCCTCCCAGGACCATGCCTTCACCTTGATCTTTGCGTTCCTGTCCCTTGCACGCCATGGCCAACTGCGATGTTCATTGATCTTGGCAGCACACCCTTTGCACCACATCAATTGCCCGATACGTAAACGGCCGACCGGGAATGGGTTGTAAAACCTTGGGCCCTCGCCGACTTTGAACTTGTCAGCACACATCGAGCATTCGATTTCGTCCGGAAACGTGATGTCCTTCTTGTTCTGGATATCCCGTTCAATATGGTTGACGTTAGGGAGCCAATCTGGCCTTTTCTCAAACTCGTTCCAAATCAAAAGATTGAGCATATCCTTTTGCACGTCGGGGAACTGCCTCAGGATCTCCAGTGTCTGTGACAGTTGGAGCATTTCAAATCGAGTTACCCACAGAAAGGTGATGAAGGTGGTTTGGAGTGGCTTTGTAACTCCGTCGGCAGAAGCTTCTTGGAAGCCATCGAAAAAGTGTTTCAACCAGGTGAGCTTCATGCCTTCGAAGTCCATGTCATTAGATGCGAGCAAGGCAATCGCATCGAGGTGTTCTTCAAGTCTCCGGGCTGACGCGACCTTGAGGGTCTCAAGCTGCACATAGTCGGCTAGCTTCCAGCAACGAACACAGAGCACGAGGGTCTTGAAGTCCTTTACACCGAATCCTGTCTCTTTGGTCAGCTAGGTACCGAGGTTAAATGGATAGTCGCTACTATACCTTCACCATAGAGGTGTCGAATCATGATGTCGACCGAATCGGGATCAGCCTCAGGGAAGTCGACTATTCCAGAATCGGCCTCCTGTGAAGCCGTGTCAGCGTTCAAACATCGGGTGGAGCGCCAGCTTTTCGAGCAGTTACATACCGCAAAAGAGCCGTAGAAGGCGGCTTTGAAGAATTTCAGCCTTGACGCCAGCAACGCTCGGTGCACCTTCCAGGTGCGACCTTTGCACTTGACGGTGCCATCGGCGAAGTTGCCTGACCGGAATAGCTCAATGTCATTCTTACTGAAGGAAGTCATGGCGAGTGGTTCTGACCATGTTGGAACTGGGAGCGGTGGTTGACGCGTAAGGTCAAGGGAAGTTTGAGATTGTGTGTAGTGGTCAGAGATTGGATTTCTGCGCCGAAGAGCTTGGAGTGAGATGGTGAAGGCACGAAGCTACCAGATAAGGTGGGGTAGATTGGGAGCTGATCAAGCTGAGCTGGTGCTCTGCTGAACAAAAGCAAGCTGTGCAGCTCCTCATCTGCGGTCGGTAGAGTTCTGCCTCCTGGCATTCGATCTCGTTTGAGTTCTGGAGGCTGCACCTGAAGTAAGTGTATGGTCACAACATGGACTTGAATCCTACAAACCGGCCAACGTGTTTCTGGGAAAGAGGAGGAGCAAGACGTAGCATCCGTGTAGCCCACACTTCTTGCCCACGGCGTGGCCTTTTAGAGTAAGAGTTCTTTATGATAGACAGCTGTGGTTTGAGCCAACTACATTCGTCGATGCAAATCGTTGGGCAGGAGTCTTGCCCCTGAGATCCTCCCAAGTAAAATATCCAATATCTGACCTTGACGTTTCCTTCCTGTCTTTTATTGACCTCAAGCTGCCTCTGTAGCATCTGTTGCTTTAATTTTCCAAGATTTCGTAGACAATTTTATCTCTCTCCTCGGCGATGTTTCTGCTCAAAGGCTTACACTGCCACTTAGGACACTCTGTACTTTGTGGCCGCACGGCTTAGTACTTTCACCAATCTTGGGACCTCTCAACAGTCGCCTCAGCGATACCCAGGTGACGCTGCTATAAAGCCATTCAAGGAATGTAGAGGGGTGCCTCTTTAATGAAAGCCCATCACGTTGCCAAGAACAAGATACAAGCGTGCTGCTGACGTTTTGATATTAACCGGTGGCGTGTTAATTTGGCAGCTGCACGCCGAGACCAGTTCCTGCAGTGATGATCTACAGACAATGCAATGCCTCGACTTGGCACTCTAATCTACCGACATATCCGACAGCCAGGACGAATCAACTACGATGAGATTGATTGAGATGTGGTGGATCTTGGTGAGGCTCTGGTCTGGACGGCTGGATAAAGTGACTGATTCATTCGAGAAAGCTTAATTTGACTTCGCAGGATCAGGTTGTACGACAGTTGTGACGCACGAGCTGCGGCTGTGGAGTCTCGCTTTCGGGAGCGATTCCGGAAACTTTATATCTGAGGTTTTCATCAGCCGTACGCTTTCACATGTTCTGATTGGAACAGACCTAATCTACGCCCAAACGTTTGAATGGGCAGTATAAAGTAAAGGCCAGGGCTACTGAGTGAAGCGATCGTTGAATCAGGAGCTCACAGAGACGCACCCGTGGCCGATTCACTTTAGCTAGACCAGGGAAGGTCTGAGCCCTTCTAGCTCACGTCAAGGAAAGAACGTCTTTGTTTGTCCACCCATTCACAAGCTCACACACTCGCCATGGCTAGCGCAAGCACATGCACTTCATCAACACAACGAGTCAGACCAAAGCTTGTTTACACGCTCATCCGCGGAGGCGATCACTTCCCCGCTTGCATACACCCGCAGCAGCCGCTATAACACCATCAATCCTCTAGTCATCAATCCTGTCAATGATCAGCCTCACATTCCCGAACGACCTAGCTTGGTCAGGAAGCCGAAGCCGAACATGATGCCGACGGCAGGCGATCGCGGGACGCTGACGCCGCTCCCCGAATACCACCGCCGAGGCCTCACCGTGCTGACGGCCTTCTCCGTGCTCTCCTTCATCTCGACCACGTGCCTCTGGCTCTTCATCACGTACAAGCTCGTGTCCTTCCGATGGCACAAGTTCAGACAGCGAAGAGAGCAGAAGAGAAAGAGGCAGGAACAAATCCAAGAGGAAGTGGAGATAAGGGACCCAGACTTCTCCTTGGGCTTGGACCAGCGCCATGAGCACCTCGAGGGGAGGACGATCATGGACCAGCTGCAGGAGCTGGACAGGCTGCGGTCGGAGCAGGACCAACAGGACCAACAGGAGCAGCACAACCAGCTGCAGAGCTCCACGGCGGGCGACGAACATATGCAGGATGGGCTGGGCGATGACAAGCAAGACGACTGCAACCCCTTCCCGATACTGGTGTACCACCTCCTACTCGCCGACATGCAAGAGGCGATGGCATACGGCCTGAGCATACACTGGCTGTCAGAAGATGGAATATACGCCCCCTCGAGTGTCTGCTGGGCCCAGGGGTGGTTTGGCTCCGTCAGCAACCTCGGCGCCAGCCTCTTCCTCTCGGCCATCTCAGTGACCACGTTTTGCACCATCGTCCTGGGGCTCAAGCCGTCGAGGAGAACACTCTACGCGGTCGTGACTTGCATCTGGCTATTCACCTACGGTATCAACACAGCCGGCGTGCTGTGTGCCATGCGCAGCACACCGGTGCTCAAGATGGGAGAGTCGTACTTCATGAGGGCAAATGTCTGGGTGCGTACATCCAACACATCCCCCGACGCTGACCTGTATTCCGACGCTAACCACGACTCACAGTGCTGGATCAGCTCCGAATACAACCCCTGGCGTCTCTGGTCTCACTACTTCTGGGTCATAATCTCGATAACCCTCACCTTCGGCCTCTATGCTGTCGTCTTCTTCACCCTCTGGCGCCAGAAGCGCAGCTGCCGCCACATGCCCCAGCGCCGCCTACACACGCCCGAGTCGGCCCGCCGCGAGAGCGAGGCCCCGCAGAGGTCGGGCTACCACCCGGCCTTCCTGGTGTACCCCATCATTTACCTCATCTGCATCGCGCCGCTCGTCATCGGGCGCATCTCCATCATCCTCGGCTACGACCTGGGCATCTCCTTCTTCGCGTTCGCGGGATCTATCCTCGCGGCAAACGGGCTGTTCAACTCGGCGCTCTGGACGACGACCATCCTCTTCAGCGCGCCCGACGACATGCTGGCCACGGGGCTGGACCGCTTCAGCTTCATGCGCACGCCCGCGCGCAACTACGGGCACACCGTTATCATCAGCGGGCCGGTGAGCCAGGGGTACGCGGGGACGTACCGCGCCAGGCAGCAGCAGGAGAAGGAGGAGGAGGGGGGCAGGAGGGAGTGGTGGTGGTGGCGGGTCGGCGGGCAAAGGGGCTGGGGGAGGTCTTATGTTAGCACGCACGAGAGCCTGAACCCGGACCTGATACGGGTTTATTCTACGCCGACGCCTGTGGTGGAGGGGCCTTATATTCATATGAATGTTGTCACTCGGGTGGTTGTTGAGGATGCGAATAAGGAAGGAGGGTAATTCATAGAAATACATGATTTTCGTTCTGTGGCTCCATGTGCTGCCCAGTATTACTTGTCTCTTTGAAAGCATAGTGAGCCTCCATTCTTTCTGGTTGTCCGAATGCATCGCGGAAGGCCGGGAAGATCCGGTTGTACCCCGAATTCGGTGGGCTACAGCCATTGCAAGACCAGGGTCAGCTCTGGATGGGCTGGTCCTTTTCATCCTCCTCTTCTCGGCACTCTTCAGCCTGTCAGATATCGTCGGCCTCCCCTTTCGGGATTCGGCATAGCATTGGCCAGTATGTGGAGATATTGTATGGTATGGTAAAGATGGCTTTCTCCCTGTAAAGATCAATATTTACTGAGGTGGCTATTGTATCCCTGACGGAACCGGATCTCTATTAGCCATGCCCACCAACCCCATTTTCCCACGAGACAGATCCTTAGTCCATAGCCGGGAAAGATGCGCGTCCTGTCCACGTATTACCTACTGTCTGTCCGCCCTCGCCAACCAATGATGGAAAGATGAGTAGTGTCCAGTCAGGCCATGGCATCAGCCCATCACGGAATACGAAACCCATGATTCAGCCGAAAGTCATAGCCTTGGACCTTGTGATTAGGTCCTTAGTACCTCGCTTGACCCGCGGAACTCAGACGCCCAATCCAATCCTCGCCTGTATCCTTCAGAACCACAAGTATGTACCATTGCCACCGCCGCCGTCCTCTTGCTTGTCCTCGTCGTCGCGGAAAACAAACGGCGGATCAATGTCGACACTCTTGAGCCTCGGGAAGCGGCTGACATCGACACGGTGCCGAGCCACGGCAACTCGGTCTTGCTCGGTCAAGTCCGCTCCCGAGGGAGTCCAGCCCAGGCGGAGGTCTGTCAACGTGTCCCTCACTTCTTCCAGGGCCTGCTGCAGGGTTGCGTCCATCTCTCCCGAAGTCAGCGCAACATTGGCGAAATCGTGGTTCCACTCCGTGGCCCTGGTGGTGTAGCAGAATATCTTGAGGTTCTTTGCGTAGCGCAGGCAGCGCCGCAGCCAGGCGGGGTGGGTCCTCGAGTTATAGAGCCTCAGCTCGGTGACGTGCGCGAAGATCTCAAGGTACCTCGACGGCTGATTCCGGAGGGCAGCGCCCGGACCGTGGGGCAAGAGTGACACCCAGTTGCCGTTGTCGCGGGAGAGTTCCCACCGCTGACACTTGAGGAACTCCAGCATGACGGGTAGGGGTTCGAAGCGCAGCCGCTTTCTCGGGTCGGATTGTGTCCTGATGCGGCGGAGGGACTTGAAGGTGTCGCCAAAGGCAGCCTCGGCGGAGCTCGGAGGCGGAATCTGGCTGGAAGTCATTGCGTCTAGGTCTTCGCGGGCAGTCTTCCTGTGGTGCCAGAGATCGTGGGTCTGCGATGAGTAGGGCGCCGTGATCAAGATGTCCTCAATTCGGATGCCCAGATAGAGTATAACCCGAAGCAGTCGATAGTAAAACCAACGAATTCGCCATCCGTGGTGGATCAACGGGGCACCATCCCGAAGAGGACACGGGACCTCATCGTAGAGTCGATAAATGTCCCACTTGAGTTTGGCAATAGCCTCCGCCAAGACCTCTGCCTGGTTTGAAATCTTGTTCGTCTCCAACGGTCTTCTCAACCGTGTCAAGACCGCTCGGTCGTCCTGCGGTGAGGGTTGCTGAAAGATCAAGTCCGCGAGCACAGCAAGGCTCCGCATCCACGCGCAGCGGTCTTGGTGGGTGATGAGGTTGACCAGCAGGTTCGCCATCTGCATGCGGCTGGTGATGATGATGTTGCGGTACATCAAGGGCAACACGATCTCGTTGCAGAACTTGGAGGTGAGGCGCAGGTTGACCAGGGCCCTGCGAGAGGCCAAGATGTCCGTGGATAGGGGGAGTCCGGTTCCAGTAGGCAAGGGGCCCGGAACAAGGCACTCGAAGATGTTTGTGATTATCTCTGTAGGAAGATCGGGCAGTCTGAACACGGTAGTGCCCATCTCTAGGTCGATTGAGGCTTCATCGTCGGACAGGATTCTCGGGTTGCGTGGCCAGCGGCGCCAAAGAGTGGACGATGCCTCGTCAGGCTGAGCTTGCATATCATCCATCATGCAAGTGGAGGCAAGGCTGGAGATGTCAGTCAGGTAATGGTTCTGTCTCATGCACGGGGTGACTACGGAAGAAGTCTACCCCAGTGTCAGTCGCAGGACAGAACAGCAACAGCGATAGGTCGGGTTGGATGCCCTCACAGATTGGGATGTGTTGTGTCAAAGAGGGGGACGCAGAGAGGCAGATGGATTGTGTGAGCATGGAATGCACTGAATGGATGGGTTTGTTGCGAAAGAATAGAAGAGGGAAATGTTGTGTTCGGTCTGCTAAGCATGGCATACTCTATAAAGACCAGGGGACTTAGTGAATTCAATGCCTGCTAATTAGGTTGCCAGTGAATACCTCCGGTCAAAGGCTCTCAATGAGCATGTGTCAGTGACTGTCGATGTCAAGCTTCATTTCACTACAGAAGCAAGTTGAGTCACTTAGCCCCTTTAAGCAAGTAGGAAGTAATCATCAGGGATCACCTGCAGAACAGTCCCGAAGTGAATTGGAAGATATGGTGAAGGTAGCAGGCCGACTGGTACTATGACCTGTCCCAAAATTACAATTACAATCTCTTCCTGCGTGCTACTCCTCTGTGTGCATCTGGTGATGACTCCTAGCTCCAATTCGTACTTCCAGTGGGACAGCATGCTGGTCTTTATGGGAATTACCCAAGGACGTTGACGCCTCCCCTTCCCTCAACTGGTTAAAATTGAAGAAGAATTGCGTACATAGTAGCCACTTGTACAGCAGCATGTTTTAATCGTGTGGCATTCCCAGCCATTCAAAATTCCAGCTTTGTTTCATCCCGTGCCTTGTCCATTCCCCTCAATCCATATCCCGTCCCAAGCCGCAATGATCTCAATTCCTCTTCATCTCAAGCTCTGTCACGTCAGGCTCTATTCATTTAATTATCAGGTAAATATGATAGTCTAACACTCATCCACCGATGAACTTGAAGGGGGAATGTTTGAAACAGAGAAGGTGTTGGTGGACATGTTGGAGTAAGTTTGCGGCACCTAAGAGAACTCCGAGTCTTGGACATCTGTTATTCACTCAAGGCTACAGTGTCTAATATGGTATGCTGAAAGCATTGGAATCAAGAAATACTTTTATACAGTGTAGCTATCCGGCCTTGCACATGTCCTGTTTCTTTCTTAACTCAGCACGCTGTGTCTCTTCTTGTAATTAATCCACACAGATGACATCACTTTGCGCCTATCTGAGCAATCAAGGTCATCTTAGGGGCCGTTCTTGAAAGGAATAACGACGTTTTCGGCATATATATAGCCGTTTGCATATAAATAAAGAAATAGCTATTTCCTTTATTAAATATGCAAACGGAAGAGTGCTTGGAAACCACTATATCGGAAGAGGGAACATTTGCATATAAATAATATGGGGACTTCCCCTCTTCCGATAGCAAAATATCATCTCTATCGCTGCCAATTTTAAGAGGTTATGAGCCCGGCTATTCCTACTAGTGCACCTGCCTAATCGAGTAAGCGTCAACACGCACTTGCCCAAATCAGCAATAGACCCACAGAAGACAACAGATCACGTGACAACCCTCACAGCAACACACCATACCACCCAAACTATACCCAGCTATATCTCCACCAATATACAAGCTATACACTTATAAAAAATATCATTATAAAGCCCTATTTCACTATATTAAGAGAAAAATACCTAAAAAATACTTTTCAGCTCTATTATTTAAAACTATATTCTATTAAAAACACTTATAAAACTCTTTAAAAATCAACATAATACTATTAAAATATATGCAGAAAATCCCTAAAAAATTCCATTATCCACCTATATATTTTATAAAAGAATTACATAAAGAAATAACCCTTAAATTCTTTAAAGAAGACGAAAACGGAACTATAATCAATAACCCACACTTTTATTTAACTATCAAACCTATTCTTTTTAAAGGAATATATACTAAAAAATTATTCAATAACTATAAAAAATACAACTCTATTTATACGGCAAACCTCGACTATATCGATAAATTTAACCCTCAAATTTTTATTATATTAAAAACGGTTATAAGAAATTATAAAAAATACTTTCAATTTATAAAATCAAATTCACAACTAAAAAAACAACTTAAATATATAGAAAAATACCTACAATTTCATATTAATTTATAAATATTCCTCAAAAATACCAATATCCACCATTATATTATCTTAAAAGATTATATAAATATATATTATTCAAATTCAATAGCGACGAAATAAACGATATTTTTAACGAAAATAACAACAAATTACATTATTTATATAATATCGAAAATATATTAACAAAAGAATTTTATTCCCATCAAATATTTAATAAATTCTCTATATATACAGCTTTAGAAACACCTTTAAACTCTTATACACTTTCTCAGAAATTCGATCCCCTTATTTTTTATTTTTTAAAAATTACTATACAAAATTATAAAAAATACTTTATATTTATAAAAGCAAATACAATAATCAAAAGAGAAATAAAGCTTATACAACAATATTTAAAATATTATAAGAATTATTAAAATAATTTTATATATTTATAAAAAATACTTTTATTATAACCTTATAAAATAATACTTTAAAATATTAAAAGAAATATTTAAAAACTCTTATAAAAAATTCTTTTATATATTATTATGTCTTCAACAGATAAATTCGGTATCCCTGAATTAAAAGGACTTAATAACTATATTATATGGTCTATAAAAGCCCACGCTTTTCTTTCTAAAGAAAATTTAACTGGAAAAAATAACGATTTCAAAGGCTTAAACGCAAAAGAAGACCAAAAAGCATTAGCTTATATACGACTTATGGTCTCAAAAGGCCCACTTATATATATAAAAGATATAAATTCAACACTAACGGCTTGGAATAAATTAAAAAATTTATTTAAACCTTCTGGATTTACTACAGAATTTCTATTATTAAAAGAATTTTTTAATACTTCCTTAAACAACTTTAATACTATGAAAGAATATTTAAATAAAATCAACCTTATTATAACGGATTTATCAATAAATAATATAATATTACCTAATCAGGTAATAATAACCTAGATATTAAATTCCCTAGACGAAAAATATATAAGATTTATTCAGAATATTATACAAAGCCTTCGAAAAGACCCAAATAGCTATAATATCAATAATATATTCACTAGTCTTATAAACAAATCAAAAGGAAAAATAAATAAAAATAATTCTTTTTTAATAAAAAATAATAAAAGAAATAAAAATAATAAAAGAAATAATATCCCTCAGTATTCACACTACAAAATAAAGGGACATTTAGAAAATACTTATTATTTTCTACACCCAGAAAAAGCACCTAAAACCTAGGAAAATAAAAATAAAATAAATAAAAATAATAATAATAATAATACTAGATTTAATTCTAGTAAAGAGAAAAGAGAATATCTCAAAAATAAATTATTAACAGCTATAAACGATATAAATAGCTCTAATAATGAAGAAAAAGAAGACAATAAAAATACTAATAAAATATTAATAACAAAAGAAAGTCCTACAAAAGAATTAAATTCCCCAGAATTTAATTTACAAAATTATTACAATAATATAAACTATGAAGAAGAATTAATAGAGGTATGCCCTATAAATAATCCTAAATATAAAGATATATTAACTAATAATAATAATAATAATATAGAATATTTAAATAATATTTTATATATAAAAAAAGAGAATAATTCTCTAAATTATTTAAATAAAATAGAATTTGCTATAAATACTTATGCTAATATATCTATTATAAAAGATATTAATTTAATAAATAATATAAAACCAATTAATACTAATATTAGCTAGGGAAATACTAGAAAAATAAATATTAAAACTTAAGGAAATTTAAAATTAAGTTTTAATAATAATAATAATAATATAATAAATTTAAATAAAATTTATTATACTCCAGAATTTAATATAAATATATTAGGATTTAATACTATAAAAGAATATTATAATATTATATTTAAAACTAATATTATAAAAATAATAGAAAAGAAATCTAATAAAATAATAACTACAGGTTATTATAAGAACGAGTTACCCTATACTAAAATAAACATTTATAAGGAAAACGTAAATAATATATTAAATATTAATAATAATAATAATAATAATAATAATAATGCCTTAGAGATATATAAATGGCATTATAAATTAGGACATATAAGTCTTGCTCCACTATTAATAATATTAAATAAAAATAATATTAAAATAAATATTTCTCAAATAATAATAAAAAAAATATTATATAAATATAAGATATACTTACAAGCTAAATATAATACTAAAATAAATAAAATAAGCAATAATTTATATAAATACGATATAATAGAAAGAATATATAGCGATATAGCTAGCCCTTTTAAGCTTACATATAATAATTATAAATATTATATATTATTCCTAGATAAAAATACTAAATATTTATATATAGATTTATTAGAATCTAAAGACCAAGCCTTAGAATCTTTTAATAAATATAAAAATATTATAGAAAATAAAACAGGAAAAAGAATAAAAGAATTTAATACCAATAATGGTACTAAATATATAAATAAGAAATTTAAAATAAATTTAAATAAATATGGAATAATACATAATAATACTCCTCCTTATATAAAAGAGCCTAATGGCTATATAGAAAGAAGGAATTTAATACTATTAAATAAAATAAGAAGCTTATTATTACAAGCAAATTTGCCTTATATATTATGGGGAGAAGCAGCTATTTTTGCAGTATATTTATATAATATTACTCCTCAAAAGGATTTAGAGTGGAAATGTCCATATGAAATATTAAATAAATATAATCCTTCTATAAAGCATTTAAAGCTATGGGGCTCTATAGCTTATTATAATAATAATAAATATAAAAATAAATTAGACCCTCGAACAGAAAAAGGGTATATAATAAATTTTAATATTGATAATAATATATTTAAAATATTTAATAATAATAAAACTGTATGGGCTAGAGACGTAACTATATTAGAAGGAGAATATTATAATAATAATGAAAATAATAATATAAATAATAATAATAATAAAGAAATTACTTTTGAAATAAGTAATAATAATAATAATATAAATAATAATAATAATAAAGAAAATAATAATAATAATAATAATAATAATAATAATAATAATAATAATAATAATAATAATAATAATAATAATAATAATAATAATAATAATAATAATAATAATAATAATAATAATAATAATAATAATAATAATAATAATAATAATAATAATAATAATAATAATAATAATAATAATAATAATAATAATAATAATAATAATAATAATAATAATAATAATAATAATAATAATAATAATAATAATAATAATAATAATAATAATAATAATAATAATAATAATAATAATAATAATAATAACTATTATAATGGCAATAATAATAATAAAAGTAATTATCCCACGCCTATAGAAAAAGACTCTATAGAAATAAAGGAATTATATACTATAAAAGATACATTATTAAATAACCAACTATTAATATTAAATAATAATAAAAATAATAAAACTTATATTTTAACAATAGCTAGTATAAACAAGCCTTCTAGCTTAAAAAAAGCTATATATTCTAAAGAAAAATATAGCTAAATAAAGGCTATAAAAAATAAAGTTAATTCTTTAATAAATCAAAATACTTATAATATAATAAATAAAAATAAAATCCCTAATAACCATAAGGCTTTAGGAGGGAAGTAAGTATTTAAAAAGAAATTTATAAATAATCCTAATATTATAAAGCCTCACTAGGTTATAAATAAAAATAAAAATATTAGATATAAAGCACGCTAGGTAATACAAGGCTTTAATCAAAAATTAAGGGTTAATTATTTAAAAACCTTTGCTACCATTTACCACCCAAAAACATAGATATTATTATTAATTATATCTATAAATAATAACTATTATATATATAATTATGATATAAAAAATGCTTTTTTACATTCTAATATAAATAAAGAGATATATATAAAATTACCTACTTATATATATAATAACGATAATATAAGGTTATTAAATAAAGCTTTATATGGTTTAAAACAAAGCCCTAATTTATGGTATAAATATTTAAAAAAAGAATTAAATAAATTAGGATTTAATTCCTACCCTTATAATAAAGGAATATTTATAAATAATAAAGAAAGAATTATATTAATATGCCATATTAATGATATTATAATTATATCTACTAATAATAATAAAATAAATAATATAATAAATAAAATAAAAGAAACTATAAATATAGATTTCCAAGGAGAATTAACTTCTTTTCTAGGAAATGATATTATAATAAATAAAGAAAATAAAACCCTAATTATAAATCAAAATCAATATACAGAGAAAATATTAAAAAAATTTAATATATATAATAATAAAAATATAAAACCAGAAATAACACCTTTTACTCCTGAAAAGGAATTAGAAAAATATTTAAATAAATCTTCTAAAGAAGATATAAATAGCTATCAAAAACAAATAGGATCTATATTATATTTAGGTTTAAAAAGCCATATAGATATATTATATTCTATTTATAATTTAGCTAGATATATATCTAATCCAGAACCTAAGCATTTTAAAGAATTAAATAAATTATAGGGCTATTTATTAAAATTCCCTAATTTATCTAAAACTTATAATTATAAAGGAAATTTAAATATATATGGTTTTTCTGATTCTAATTAGGAAAATAATTTAAATAATAGAAGATCTACCTCTAAATATATATTTTCTTTTTCAAAAAATAAAGAAATAATTAACCCTATAAGTTATAATAATCAACTACAAAAAACACCTACTTTAAGTAATTATGAAGCTAAATATATAGCTTTAAAAGAAGCCTCTAAAGAAGCTATATATTTATATAATTTATTAGAATATTTTAATTCTAATTTAAATTTAAATATAAATTTAAATAAACCTTTAATATATATTGATAATAATACTGCTATTAGTTTAGCAGAAAATCAGGTTTTTCATAAGAAAACTAAACATATAGATATTATATATCATTATACTAGGGATTTAATAAAAAGAGGTTTAATAAATATAAAATATATTCCTTCAGAGGATAATTTAGCAAATTAGTTTACTAAACCAGTTAAAAGACCATTATTTATAAATTTTAAACAAAAATATAATTTAAAAGAAATATTATAACTTAAATTTATACTTATAATAATAAATATATATATAAATAATAATATATAAATATTAATTTCTTTTATATATAAAAGTTAAATGTTTCCTTAAAATAAAAAAGGTTTTTTAACTTATATTAATAATTTTTTCCTTTAAATAAAAAGGTTTTATTATTAAATAAATAATAGTTATTTTTCCTTTATATATAAGGTTTTTAACTATATAAAAGAATAATTTTCCCTTAAATAAAAGGTTTTTATTCTTATATTAATAAGGTTTTTCCTTTATTATATAAAAAGGGTTTTCTTATTAAATAAATAATAATTATAATAATTATTTTTTCCTTATAAAAAGGTTTTATAATTATAATATTTAATATATTTTTTCCTAAGAAAATTAAAAGGTTTTTATATTAAAATAAATTTTATAATCTATATATAATATATATATATATATATATATAGCTTAAGGGGGCATCTTGAAAGGAATAACGACGTTTTCAGCATATATATAGCCGTTTGCATATAAATAAAGAAATAGCTATTTCCTTTATTAAATATGCAAACGGAAGAGTGCTTGGAAACCACTATATCGGAAGAGGGAACATTTGCATATAAATAGTATGGGGACTTCCCCTCTTCCGATAGCAAAATATCATCTCTATCGCTGCCAATTTTAAGAGCCGTCCTATACACCCTCGGGAATCCAATTGAAGCCCGAATAGCTTCTGTAGACTAGCGGATGATTTAAATAATGCTGTTAGATTTTATGCGGCAATGGTGGATGAGTACGCAGGTCATTACTGTGGTAGTGTGAAAAGAGCCGAGTTGGCTGTCACCAGAATGATATAGACGGGTTTCGTTGCAAAGATTCCGTTTCGAGAGAAGAGGTGAAATATATCGAGCACAAGCAACTGCAAAGACTGCTCAGGTTGACAACTACTCCTTTTATCACGATCCCTCCGCGGAATCGGAAAACTAAGGGCGGTACTACTAAGCCCAGCATGACTCGTCTCTTCCAGCCGTAGCGCCACAGCCCACCACTTCCCACACGCATTCCCGAACCCAGCAGCTTAACGGCAGCACAATAACAGCCGACCAGTGGCTAGCCTGGACGGCCGGGCCGATTCCTCTGGAACCCAGGACCCACCTGCACCCCGCAAAATACCACGAACTGTCGATGCGGAGACGATTCCGGGGGAAATTGCGGGGATCCTCGTCACGGGGATGGTTGAGATTTTTACATGTGTTCCTATGTTGCTCATACTGAGCATCCTAGTCTCGTGGATTTCACGTGAATGAGGAAGATAAGACATGATAGCCTTCTTAATAGCGCGTGGTTCAGGAGAGATGGGATTGATAGCATTTGGCTCAGCGGCGTAAGCTGGGGGCATATTCTAGTGGGCCAAGGATGGTGAGACGCGATCCCGAGAGAACGGATGAACCGATGTCATCTGCCTTGTAAGAGCCGACCTGTGGGGTCGACCCGCACTTAGTCTCGTCATTTCTTGGACGCTCCCGTCGGAACGGATACGGGTGCAGGCTACCATGTAATCTGCCGGTGTTGTCCCGGATGGGTGAACATAAAGACGCAATGCCCCGAGGGCATGGCCGTTGACGCGACCAGGACACTGGGCAGCCTCATTCGGTCATCGTCGCGGAAAATATTCGCATGATGGGCTCAAAAAGGTCGCTTCTAGGCATTTTTGCCCTGGCCCTTGGATTCTCGGAGGTGGTCTCCTCGGCGCCGACGAATACCTCGTCTCCTGACCTCACCAGACTTCCGGCCTTCAAATCCAAGCCGAGGGTTTTCATCCTCTCGGACATCTTGGCCGAAGTCGACGACACTGAGTCCTTTGTCAGATATCTCCTATACTCGAACGAATTCGACACCCGTGGATTATGTAGGTGACTTAAACAGGGATCCCCACTCTAAGTGACTTTCATCAGGGGCTAATGACGTTCAAGGCGCTGCTACATCTGTTTGGTTACAGAACACTACCCACCCGGAAGCCATAAGGGAAATCGTGGAGGCGTACGGAGATGTCGTCGATAACCTGAACAGCCATGTCAACCCCGAGGCTCAGTATCAAAATGCAAGCACACTGCTGAATCGTGTCACATCAGGTCCAACGGTAGGTCTATATCTTCCCCTGGATACGATGGACAGTCACTAATCTCGTCATTCAGGTCTACGGAAAGGAAGCACTGTCTATGGCCCCGAGTGAAGGGGCCTTGCTCCTAGTCCAAAGCTTGGAAGAGTCAGAAGAGCCCCTGTGGGTGCCAGCATGGGGAGGAATCAACACACTCGCCCAGGCGCTGCAGTACATACAGGACAACTATTCCGAGGACGAGGCCGCGACGTTGCGATCGCGCCTCAGGGTGTACACCATCTCGGACCAGGACGACAGCGGACCCTGGATTCGCGCCAACTTCCCTGACATCTTCTATATTGTGTCTATCCACGCGTGGAACTCATACTACGCATCAGCCTGGTTGGGAATCTCCACTTCTGAAGCCGGGTCCGACACGACAAAGGTGTCCAAGTCATGGCTGGGAGAGAACATCAAGATCGGTGGGGCCCTCGCCGACCAATACCCCCTGCCCCTCTACATCATGGAAGGAGACTCGCCCAGCTTCCTCTACCTCGTCCAAAACGGCCTCGGGCACCCAGAGCACCCGAACTGGGGCAGCTGGGGCGGACGCTACGGCTATGTCGTCCCCGGATCCAGCCAGTACTCCGACACGGTCGACCAGATCGTGGGCGCCGACGGGGCCTCGTACACGAGCAACAAGGCCGGCGTCTACCGGTGGCGGGACCACTTCCAGAACGACTTCGCCGCCCGCATGCAGTGGACCGTGACCTCGGACTTTGGCAACGCGAGCCACCCGCCCGTGCCCGTCGTGAACGGCACCCAGGGCCCGGACTTCCTGAATATCACCGTCGCAGCGGGGTCGACAGTCGTGCTGGACGGTAGTGAATCCTACGATCCGGACCACCCCGATACCACTGAGAACCTCCAGTTCGAGTGGTACCACTACGCGGAGCCCACCGAGTATGTCACCAGCCCGGGCGGTCTGACGCACCTCAACCTGACTGCCCTGGCGCCTCCAGAGGGCATCAACGGCACGCTGCCGAATAATGATGCTGGGTTCCAGAACGTGGTTCTTGGGGAGACGGTCGGGGTTGACATTCCGGGTGACAAGACTGGGCTGGCGTACCACGTCATCTTGCAGGTGACGAGCCAGACTGCGGCGCTGCCGCTGAGGAGGTATCTGCGTGTTGTTCTGAATGTGGAGGCATGATCGAGTAATGAGGCGGTAGGGATTTGAGATAGCAAATGTGACACATAACCTCAGCTATAATTCACTTTTTAGATATTTGCATCACTGCGGCAGTTCATCGACAAGCTTTTGGCTCAGCATCGAATGTGATCGATGTAATGATACAGCTCACATGAGTGCAGTGTTACTCATGTGAATACCAAAGGCTTTTGACACTGGTGAGCGGTGAGAGTTATCTCTTGTAAGCGTGATTCAGATGCCCACTTGGTCGGGCTCAAGTCTGGGCAACTCATCGTATAGACAGAAGTCCCTCGTTGCCATGCCATTTCTCCTTTATGCCCCGTCCTCAGGTTTATAATCTTAAAAGCCTAGAAGACAATGCCCGTGCTTATGGGGCTCGCTTGTGGCCCCTTTAGTAGGTCGCCACTCTATCATTGCGCCACGAACAAATTGAGAAGCTTGGCCGCGATCCATTTTGTCGAGTGTTGAGTCCTGCCAAGTGCCGTGTGACCTCAGCGGGTTTCACTCCCCACGCAGCTTTTAAGTATGCGAACATTATCTAAGCGATATGGACTTTGGCGCCGGCACTGACAGCCGCATGGGGTGCGGGAGTGGGCATCAGGTCAATATATCCCCTGCAGTGGCATGTTCCGCCAAGCTTCGCCATGCCGAAACGGCGTCGAACTGTGGGAAACGAAACTTCCAAGAAGCCAAGACTACCCATGCCGGGCCCCTTGCATTAGATTGCCTCCGACTTGGCTCACGCGCGTTTGTCCGTCAATGAGAACAGATGCTCTCACCAACAGCCCAAACAGTGGCAGTTGATGCTTCGATGCTATAGATATAAAAGATGTTGGCCATCCCCGCGAGGGAAACATTTCGAAACATGATCAGCAACCATCCCACTGTTCCTTCCCACCTTTCGTTTCACTCGTTCATATTATAAAACATTCATTATGCATTTCAGCAAGCCACTCATTCTCCTAGCCGGCCTGGAGAGCCTTTGCAAGGCGGCTATTTTCTCTGCTGATGCCGACACCGACATCTCGGTCTGGGAACGATCAACCCCGTCTACCACCAACAGCGTTCCCAAGCACCGCAAGCGGGTTATACGGCAGCGACAGCGACTGGGCAGAAGGCAGTCTGCCTGGAGCCCGCCGGCGGACCTGGCCGCCCCACTGAAAGAAGTGTGGGACCACACCCTGGAGACGTACAACAACGGCGATGCCCTTGCGTTCAAGAACTACGGGTGGGATCAGCTCAAGGCTGGCAATGGGTATGTTTCCGCAGTCTTCATACAGGACCCAAGACTCAGGAGTTCACTGACTAACATCGGAATGATGCAGCGCCCTGAACTACTGTGTCAGATGGGAATCAGACACGACCGTCTCCCAGGCCCAGCGCGACCAGATCGCCACGGCCGTCAACGAGCAGTACCAGAAGTGGTTCAGCTTCCTCTACGGCTACGACGCCTTCCCCTACTCCAACATCAGCGTCAACGTCGTGGGCTGGGCCGTCAAGGACGCCAGCCTGCTCGAGGGGTCCACCGACGGGCTCGACATCTACACCGACGTCGACGGCGAGGGCATCCCGCAGTGCGCCGAGTCGTGCGGCCGCTTCTTCAACCAGGCGGGAGACTACAGCGGCTGCGAGGGCGGTGCGGACAGGCACTACGACCAGTCGCTGTGGCTTACCGACGGCATGGGCGGCGGCGCGGGTGGGGACTGGGGACAGCGGATTGGGGCTGAGTATTTCCTGCAGGCGCTTGGCTCGGAGAACATTCATATCCTGCTGCATGAGATGGGACACACTTTCGGTCTGGATGACTTCTATGACTGGACGCCTACGGGCCAGAACTCGTTTATCATGCTTGCTGGCGCGGCGCAGGAGGTGACTGAGTTCGATGGCTGGATGCTTCGCAACTGGTGGTATGAGCTGTCCCGGGAAAGGGGCTGGCAGTCTTGATTTCTCGATTGGAGAGCTCTAATGTGCCAATCGCTTTGATGACATAGCATGTGGATCTACTGGATTTGCATCATATTATACTTCAAAATTCAATGTACAAATGTGTCACAAATCATCATGGCCTGTTATCATCCATCAAAGTAGGGAAAAGCCCTAAATTGGCGCAGCATCTGTTTGATTTCTGGCGCATTGTGTGATGAAAAGCCTTAAATTTGCGTATCACTATTCTCGCATAGACAGTAGTCCTAGTCTACGATAACTCTGCGCGTATTCTGATGATATGCTCTCAGTTCCTGGCTAAAGTACACGTCTTAAGATCCACTGTTCAGCACATGAGTTTCAGGAATGCTTTCGTTTTTTTCAGACCAATATGCTGACTGATCAGAGGTATCCGTCCTCCCGCCACGGATACTTGACCTCCACAGCACACTCCCGACACCATTCCCTGGGTTGGCTGCAGCCCCTTGATGAGTTGAAGTAGTCCCTGAGTTGTCCAAATCCCTCTTTCCTCCAGCCTTCCACCTCCAACTTACTGCCGCACCGCACACAGGTATCGCACCAGTTGTCCGGGGCGGGCGTCTTGCATCGGGGCGGGGTCCAGACGTGAGGCAGACCGCACCTCCTGAATCTCCGCCAGAAATAAGGCGTGCGATCGCAATGCTCATCCATGTCGTCCCAAAAGCCCCGGGCATTTTCTTCAAGCCAATCTCGGATGCTTGTGTGGATGGGGAAAATGGTTGTCAGGAAGGGTTTTGAAGCCCACACGAACTCCATGAGCATGAGGTTGATGACAGGTGTATTCCACTTTTGGGTTTCGAGGATCGCAGCCTTGAGATCCTCGACCCATACCAGAGCCTTCTTCTCCTTCCGTTTGTCCTCAAATATATTTCCTCGCGTCCACATCCACTTAGTTTTCTCGTCGCAGTAGTCTCCGAGGTGGCGTTGGACGACGGGCAGTAACGGTTTCAGAAGGAAGAAATCGGCGGACCGGTAGAGTTCAGCACAGAAGCTGAAGGTGGACCGGAACCTCGTCTCTCGCTCCATGTCGATGGCTGCGACTGGACTAGATGTCAGACAGGAAAACACCTAATTGGGCTGCTATCATTGTACTCACCTCCCCCGTAGATGTACCTCAGGCACACCTCAACGGCTTCGTGATCCTGCTCCTCGATTCTGATCACTCCGTCGAACGTCTCCCGTTGAGATATCATCTGGCCAGTCTGTCTAGATGTCAGCTAGCCAATCCCGGAGATATATGGAAATGGAGTCAAGTTAAACTTACCACAAAGCTTCCAGTGAGGGCCGTCTCGAACCACACGCTCCTGGCGCAGAGAATATTCTTGTGCAGTTTCCATGACCTTGGGCCGCATGTCACAAGGACGTCTGCAAAGCGTCCAGACTCGAAAAGCATCAAGTCCGCAGCCCGGTAGGCCGACTCTTGCTTCTTGTCGCTGGCCATGGCCTCTTCTTTTATGATTGCTGGAACGGTCGTCTGGTATTATGCTTTGTGGCGAGTATGCTGTGTCGACCGGTCTGAGTTGATGTATCCGTGGACGGCTGCTGTGGAGTTCTTGATGTTAGGTAGGAAGAGAAGCATAGAAAGGTCTCTCGTTGGGACTTGTTTATTTTATATACCTCTGTTAGCTGTCGGAAGGGCCTGTGGAAGTGACAAATCAACTCCCTGAGTTCACCTCGGGGAGCATCACCCGGCAAGAGCTCCTAATTTCAATCGTCTTTTGACGGGCCCTCATGGGAAGCCGGCAGTGAACTCCCGGAAGACCCAGTATTCGCATTCACCCACTGGCTTACGTAGTAGTTGACGGCGACAGTGAATGCATCGGGGCGGCTAGCTCGCTCGGTCAGCTCTTGGATTATCTTGTCTTTGGGCTTGACCAATCTTTACCGATGAGGAGACAGGCTGTTCACCAGAGTGACAAGAGTCGGGGGTCGTTCCAATCACCCGATCTGAAAGTAAATCTCATGGGATGGTGAGTTCCATCCGGGAAGGCTGATTATGAATGATATTTCGTAGCAAAGATTGAAGAGTCCTTGAGTAGAAGCGATATCACAGCTTATATACGGGAAGACATAGGTCACTTGGCGAAGTAATTCAATTACTTCAATTGTCACATAGTGCTTAATGGTGCCAAAGTAGGTTGAGCCAGTGGCTAAAGCCACTAGCGTTGAGGAAAGAGGCGTTAGCAGAGAGACCGGCTTGTTGTCAAGCTTAACAGAAACGGAGACTAGCTACAGCCCGATATCAGGAGGAGGAAGACATCCAGAAACAATTGATGGTTTATAACACGACACCGGTCTGCAGAACTACACCCAATAATCATGGCCTGAAGTCTTAAGTATCAAAGATGAATGTCATTTCCGGCACATATTCTGTGTGCTGTTCGAGTACGGCAACAACTGTCGTTCTGCCTTAGCAGAGGGCCTTCAGCAATGTATATAGTTTAGAACAATGTCTACTCCGACCTGCTGATATACCCTCAGTATCTAATCAGTACGGCTATTCGTAGACTGGCCAATTTGTGACACAAAGAGCCTTTCCGCCTGCATACGCACATGATGGAAGGCTATTTCCGGGGCCATAGGAGCAGTCCTGCGCAAGTGTAGATGGCCTGGGTTGGCTGACTGAATCACCTGGCCGTAGGTGAGAGATTGAGAATGTTTGAATAGTACCCAGCTTGTCGTATGTACCAATCCACGCCATTACTTTTGTCCAGAATGTTTGTTTCAGTCAGCCATTGCGTCCTGTTTCCTCCACAAATGTCTGAGATCGTGAGGCCGAAACGCCTGTTCCTTGCGGCTACCGTGTGTTTGCTGAGAGTATTCTTTTTCGGTTGAATTGAAAGTGAGTAAGTAGTAAAGGTTTCACATCAGGGTGAGGGCATCATGCTTGCTGAGGTGACTGAGTTTGACTGGTGGATGCCTAGCAATTGGTGGTACTTCTGCGTCACGGAGCAGAGCTGGCACACTTGAGTGTTTTCAGCACATCTCGAGTCCATACACAAAGTCGTGGAATATTCGTTCGATTGTAAAAGCCAAGCATTTGATTTTAAAACCTCTGATGGCTGTTTTTCTCGGTGTACTACCTCGACTCTGTTGCGATGCCTCACTAAGCCTTCATCTCGACCAAACTGGTCGCCGGGTGGGCTTCCACCACTGGCAAATTTCATCTCAGCAAACAGAATCCTCCAAAATTTGATAATTAGGATCTCCCACCGGTGACAATCCTGGTTGTGGCTGAACCATCAATCCTCTAAGACATGTGTGCCCGCCGATCAAGATCTGGTCTCTCGCCACGGGATCATGTCCATCGCAGAACATTCCTTGCACCATTCTCTGCGAACGCTGTTTTTCGCTGAAATGGTGAAAGGATCATAGACTTGTCCATATGCGTCTAAACTGTCACTGCCGTTCCACCTTACCAGCTCCTTGTTGCATCGTGCGCAACACCATCGTCGAAGAAATGAAACACCCACAGTGTCGGGCGCAAAGTCCGAGACTTTCTGCCATTTAGATATGGCGCAATGACGTAGCATGCCTTTGATGAAAGCAGGAGTGCTCTCGAGATCATCTTGAATGCCAATCCAGGTATTTTCCAACAGTAGCCTTCTTCCCACCTAAACAAACTCCATCAGGGTCTTCTTGATGGGCAAAGGGTTCCATCTGTAAGCCTCATGAATGCCATCCACAAGGTCTCTGATCCATGGTAAAGCTGTCTTTTCGGTTGAGTCGAGGTCCACGTTGCCGCGGGTGCACAGCCACTTCAGCTTCTCGTGACAATGGTCCCTGAGTCGGCGCAGTACGATTGGCAACATCGGCTTTAAGAGGAGAAAGTCTGCTGCTTGGTATAGGTCGACACAGAATCGAATGACTGGTCGATTTCTGGTCTCTTCGGCCATGTTCACCGCTGCGACTTAATAAGCAATTAGAAATGTCCGTGACTTGTAGTTGTCGGTATACTAACCTCCTCCGTAAATGTACTTCAGAATGACCCCAATTGCTTCGGGGTTCTGCTCCTCGATGTTCACCTTTCCAGATAATGCTTCCTAGTCAATCAGGCAGATAATCAGCTCAGATGTCTAATTTGGGTGACTTCATTGATGCCCGTGTGATACCTACCTCGAAGCTGCCAGCTAAGGCTTTCTCAAACCAAACGCTTCTATTACAGACCACAGCTCTGTGGATCTTGAAGGTCTTGTCACCACAGATGAATTCTGCGTCTGCAAAGTTGCCAGTTTCGAGTAGCTTCATGTCGCTGGCTCTGAAGTCGACGTCCGAGGGGTCAGGGTCTGCCATGATTGAGACAAGAGTGCTGCGATGCAGAGATTGATGTAGGGTTTGAGGGTTATGAGTATTTGTAAAGTCGTTTAGCTTGGACTCGACGATGTTGAGGGCGGGTGTTTGGTTTCAAAGCCGGGCTGGTGCTTGCAAACAAAAAGGTTGGAAGGTACCTGGGTTGGAGCTGTCGGTGTTGACAGATCGGGCCCACTTTTACTTCTGTGGAAACGAGAAACTGCTTGGTTTTCAAGGGCAGTGAGGCAACAGACCCTAATCCACACTTGAGGTGAAACGCCCTTGGAAGCAGCTTTCAGTTTCTGTCGGCGGTGAGCCCCAGCGAAGGCCAGCACTGGTGCTCACGCATGATGAAACTCTACTGGGCAACGGGAAGCATCTAATTTACTGGCTCACTTGGGTCTCAATAGATTTTCTCTTTCCGGGAACTGGACCCTTGTATCTCAAGCGAGATGATCTGTCCGATGCAAGTGGGCACTGTCATCTATCATCTAAGTCACGCCTTCTGTTTGTCTACTCTCAAGGACTTGGGGCACGGATGGGCCAAAGCGAACATCATATATCTCTCTTTGCAGGAAGGAACAACCCAAGTGAGTACGAAAGTGGCGTTCCGAGGCACTGTGGTATATCATTGCTACCTCGGCAGATGTTGACATCTCGTGGTGTCAACCTTGTGAGCTTCCAAGTCGTTCAACGGCGTACACGATGAAAATTAAGAGCCCGTCAAGTTTGGCTACACCAAATTCCGTGTCCCTGCCCAGGTGGGGATGCAATAGCGGAAGCCAGTCCTTGACCAGCCACCCTGCATCAGTGGTCGTTGTCTTCGCCCTCCCGCCATGGGATCATGTCCAGCTTCCCGCAGTCCCGGCACCACCCAAAGCTGCCGCCAAAAGGGTCGTAGATCTGTCCTTCCGCGTCTTTACTATTTTCCCAGGATATCTTCTTTCCGCATCTTCGGCATCTGGTCGAGTGGGTCCCCCCTTGCCTGCGCGGGGCCCAAACCGGAGCGCCCAACCCCGTCCCATGAGCAACGTATCCAAGGAGATCGGCCGTAAAGGCCGGTACATCCCTGAGGTGGTGGAGGATGATCGAAATCATGCCTTGAGCCAAGGTGTAGGACCTTCCAGCCCATATGAACTCCACCAGCACTGCTTTCAAGCTCTCAATGTTCCACCTGTAAGCGCCCCGAATGCCGAGGATCATATCAGTGGCCCACGGGGTCAATTTTCCCTTATTATCTGGCTCCTCCCACTTGGGCTTAAAAAGTCTTGTGCAGAGCTGCTTCATTCGCTTGTCGCAATAGTCGTGAACAGCTTTCTCCACGGACGACTTTAACGGGTTGAGCAAGAGGAAGTCGGCAGTGCGCCAGAGAGACACACATTCTGCCATGAAACGATAGGCAAAGACCGAAGACTCCACGTCGAGTCCTTATTTCCAGTCTTAGCATCAGGTAATACTTGTAGTCGGGATCTTCCGCTCACCGTTCCCGTAAATATACAGTAGCGCAAGCTTGACGGAGAAAGGGTCCTGTTCTTCTAGTTTGATTCGTCTGCTGCTGGCCTCCTGCATATTGTGATGGTTAGCTTTGATCAAGGCGACGACCGATCGTCCACTAACGTACCTGGAAGGGGCCGCAGAGAGCTTTGCGAAACCAAACTGAGCGGCTTGCCAGGATCGCTCTATGGCATTTGAACGCGAGTCTGCCGCAGATGATTTCGACGTCGGAAAAGTTGCCAGAATGCAGGAGACTGCGTCGGGGAATGTTAGTTGCCATACAACATGCTAAAAGAAGAGGTTTATGTGGGGGAAATAGATTATGTCGTACTCCAATTCTCTGGCTCGGCAATCATCCGCATCAGTAGCATTTTCTGCCATCTTGGCGGGTGTGTAGGTGTGTCTTGACGGGCATGTAGGTGTGTCTCAGTGGGAGTGCAGGGTTGTGTAATGATGTAAAAGAGTGCAGAAGGAGGGAGGTCGACGCGTTGTGTTATGCGTCACGCGGTGTTACCATGGAGAGAGCCGTGCTCTAGAAGTGATGCAGGGTCAGGCTAAGGGGGTGTACGCTCAGGACTGCCGAAGAGAGCTTGGAGCTGTATGGGCCCAAGGTCAAGCTAGCTCAAAACCTAGGGCCTCGATTTCAAGGGCCAGACAAGCTCGAGAGCCGTTTACTTACATCTCAAACCCATTCTTCGAACAGCTCTCATAACAAAGCACACATTCATAAAGCTGCGATACATGTCAAATGTACTTCTCGATCAAAAGTGAAACTGGCTTTGCTAAGGTGGCTCAAGCTGTTTTGCAAATCAGGGCTCGACGTCTTGGGACTCTCCAGCAACTTGGGTCCATGTTTCTATTAGAATAAAGGCTCTCATGTTCTTCAATTTTCTCTGTAGAATCGCTGCCTTTACACCGGCTGTTTCTATGCTCGAGGGCTGTAGCTGCAGGATTGAAACCAACGGAATTAAGCCCGCGGAGGTCCCGCAGCGGCCGAATCGGCCGAGCTCCCATTCGTGTTGCGCACGCAGAACCCCACAAATTGCGTGCTCAACCGCCATCTCAGACTTCACATCATCAGTAACTATCCACAGTCATCTAGATCACGACGCAATAACCACAGCTTCCTACCTCACCTCACTGTCTCCCCACATTGAGGCCTTCTCTAGGACACCGCAATCAACAGTCCTCCAGGAACAACTGTTTCTCCAACCTAGCCGACAATGACCATGGTCACCCGATCCACTCCACCGCCTCCCCAGACCGACCTCAAGACCGTGGTCGAGAGCCGAAATCGAGAGTGGCACTTCCACATATACTTCCTCATCCAGTCGCAGACCGAGACTGCTGCTGCTCTCGCCCTTCGCGATGCCGTGCTGAAACTACGTCGGGACGGTGAGTGACAGGCTTGGAGCCGCTCTGCAATCCGGGCCCAAAGCTCGATACCTGAAGCAACAGACCCTCGCTTGCTGACATGGTTCTGGTTCCAGGGGCCTTTGTTGCCGTTCCGCTCTTCAGGGTAAACCATTACCCGATAGGACCTCATCCGGCTGGGTCGTACGAGAGTGAGTAGTCGTCACTTCTGGGGAGCCACTTGCCCTATGAGACTCGATGCTAATGGCTCTCTAACCCGCAGTCTGGGTCCCTGATTCTTCATTCTCTGATGTCTTCTTCTACCTATCCGCCAACCGCGGAAACCTCAGGTGAGTCCAACGTCTTCCTCCGCATGTCTCACGAACCACCCAGCACCCCAAGCACAGCAGCTAACACTGCAGCCAGCATCCTCGTCCACCCCCTGACATCAGATCAGCGTGGAGACCACGAGACCCGGAACGCCTGGATGGGCACGCCGTGGCCCATCTTCCTCGATGGCCTGCCGGCCGAGGGCGAGATCCCACTGCAGTACCCAGAGCTGGGCCTCGGCTGGTCCACGTCGCCGAAGCAGGAGATCTCGCTCGAAGAGAGGCGCAGGAAGGGTGCTGAGGTCGAGGCTCTGCTGGCGAATGACCTGGAGGCGGCTCCGGCTCCGAAGGATCGAGGAGAGTCTTGATGAAGGTCAGCTCGGGCTTTTGAGATTCAAAGATGCCAGGTCATGAACAGCGCACTGGGGACAGGTCTCATATCCGATTTTGCAGGCAGAATCCTGGGCTACGGCATGTATATGCAGATACGAATGGAGCCTCGAAGCTCATCAAGCTTAAGGTTTTCGTTACTTGAGAACATTGTGACTGATCAACTGCCACCCAGCCACGTCGGCGATAGCTCTGCTGCAAGGTGGCCAAGGAAATGAGCATCAAGCAGCCCGGTATCCTCCTCTACCTTCCAGCGCACAGATGGCCTTATCTGAACCTCGGCCAAGCTGGTGCAAATCCCTCCAAATGCTCGGGGCGGTGTCGCCAATCTCTTCCAACCGAACCTGCGAGCCAACCCAGTCTCAGTCTTCCTCCGGACAGCCTCAGGGCACAAAGACAGGCCAACTCATTCCAGCATCGTGTCCACTTTGTACCGTTCCAGTGCGAAACTACAAGTTCTCGGGGTCAAAGAGCTCCATGTCCTGGCTCGGTCGCTCAGCCTGGGCCCAGGCGCAATTGGCGCACAACGTGGCAGACGGGGTGTCCGCGGCAGATGTCAGCTGTCCATCAGCCTGGATGAAAGACGACTGTGGGCCCATGTTCAAGGAGGTCAGGACACGTCTGCCGAACTCGCGATGTTTATTGTTAAGCCTCTCGATGATTGGGTGGTGAATGAGCCAGGCACGGCCGGCCCAGACAAAGTCGGCAAAGACTATCTGACTGCCAAGAGCGTAGTTTTCGTACGCCTTGTCGACGGCAGCCTTGAAATCCTCGTGAAAGCTTAATTGGTTGAGTTTGGCGTCGATGGCATTTTGACGGTGGCGGGCATCGCTAGTGGGAAGGATGGTCAAGACGGCTCGCAGGATGTTCGTGAGCTTGTCCCAGAGGACTTTCTTGGCATACTCGTTCATCGAAGGGACGATGAACATCCTTGCTACCACAGAGAGCTCCACACAGTCGGCCAGGGAATAGTTGGCAATGGTTTCGATGTCTGAATGACACATTAGCCTGATTGGATTTGACTTACTGTGACGGCATTCCTGTTACTTACTTCCTGAGTAAACATATTCAAGGAACAGTTCCACCTGCTTCTCCGTGCAAAAGCCAACATCAAAAACGTTCGCCTTCGTCTCAAAGCGATCCTCGATGAAGTGAGATCTCAGGCACACAATACTCTTGTGCACATTCCAAACTCGATTGCCCGCCTTTAGCTGACAGTCGCTGAACAAACCCCTGTTCAGAAGCAACTTATCGTCGGCACGGAAAGGGGAGTGGTCTTGAATAGAGTCCTGCATCTTCGGGTGGTGGGAGTCTAGGTTGTCGTTGTTGATCGATATCTTAGTTGTAGGCACGTTGGATGTTTTAAGGCCCAACCAAGGCGGGACTGGCCTTGCAAGGCAGTGAATTGACACTAGACGTTTGGCTGACCGATTGGTTGTCAGGAACTGTCGGCTGGAAGTCTGTACGGAAGGGGCAGGCACAGGAGAAAATCGAGATCAGAAGGCGGGGCTCTTAATTAGAATGAAAGGAGATGCAAAGAGGTGCCCAAAGTGGTTGGTTGGCTACCATCAAACCGTCTATGGAGTTGGTACTCGAATCCCTAGATGACTCCGGGAACACCTAAACCCAAGCATTTGGTCCAGCGCTTAAGTGCCGCGGAGCTCTGCCTCTGTCCGGTAAAAGCTCTCATGAATACGCCCTTTTGTCTAACCCTTGGGATCCAAGACTTGACCAGCAACAGTGATTCTCTCTCGCCATCGTCCCCGTAATCCATGTATTAACACCAATGGGAAACATCGCTGGTTCGTAATGACCATCCTCCACAACAAGTCAGTACTCAAGTCGACCTGAATCCAAGCAATCTCGACTTCATCTTGACGCAGTCCCGCCAAATAGACCCCCCCGGCTGCCACCACTGCCGTTGCTTCTGCCCTGGCCAAATATAGCAACTTCGGCAGATGATGTGCCATGTCCATTGACAACTCGCGGAGGCGCTGTGCCAGATCCACTGGCAACTCCCAGAGAAGCTTTGCCGAATATACTGGAGACCTCGACCTGTGGTGATGGAGCTCCTGGAGCTGTGACCCGGGGGGTCACGCGCCAGTCCTGCCACTGTCGGAACGCACGGTTGTGATTGAAGACGCCTGACACGGACCCAGTCATGAGTGCCTCGAGTACGAGGTTTCCAAACTCTGGAACTACCTGGTTCCTGATGAAAGACATGAACTCCGTGTTCTTGAACAGATGAATGCGGGCTGCGAAAGCGAAATCAGCCAAGACGTTTTGCGCAAGCTTGACTGGCCTGTCTTTGTCGAACGCGTTGACGATGGCGGCGCAAAAACGCTGTGGGAAGTTGGTCTCGGCATTGAAGCGTCCCTCATTTGAAGTGTAAGGGAACGGAGGGGGTAGGCAAATTTGAATTAGGAAGTCGCGGAGATATCCGAGAAGCATCGACTCTCCATGTAGGCGCATGTCTGTGGATTGGAAAAAGTCGCCGAGTCTGAGAAGTTCCACGCTGATGTCCATCACATCGTGCCCGCTGGTGAGGACTTCGTCGCTCCAGTTGATGCCTGTTGTATTCTGTGAGCTAGATCCACGGCCGCGATCGAGATGGTATTGTCACTAACCTCCAGTGTAGAAGAAGTAGAGCATCAGGTCTACCCGCCAGGGCGTCTCTTGAAGGTTTACTTTGCATTCCTTTGCGTCCTTCGCCCCTGTCAGTAGCCGCAGGTGTGACGTGATCACTGGAGAGCCTACGTACCTTGAAGCCACCGGTGAACGCTTTCCTGAACCAGGCCGATCGTCCCGCGAGGATGCTTCGATGGACCTTTACAGTCGTTAACAGATCAGCTCAATCCTGAAGATCAAAGACCACAATGATTTCTTGGTTACCTTTCGAGGCGTGGAATCGCCCTCACAGACGATCTCTGCGTCTGCGAGCAGGCCGGATCGCAAGATCCTAAGCTTCGTCAGTAGAGCCAAACGGCAGAGAGTGGTAGCGCGCTTACTGCAAGTCGTGCGAGATCCATCGCTTGTCTACGGTTGAGATGTTGACGCTGGGTAGGCCAGGGCCGTCTGGTGCGTCGTTGTGGTTCGGTTTGGCATCCATGCTGTTGGTTCGTATGGAAACTCGACAGTGGTCATGAGTGGTGTTGGAAAGTCAAGAAAGATGTCACACGAACGAAGCTCAAAACTACCTAAATACCCAGGTGCTTAGTATTTGTTTAGCTGCCGGTTGCTTGGCTACCAGCCTCAGGCAGAAAGTCATCTTTGAAACGTCTCCAGATCAACAACGGGTTCGCAGCGGAGGCAAATACAGTCTTCCTTTCTGAACAAAGACCCTGATGCATCATCAACACACAACAACAGGCGAATTCGGAGATTCGCACATGCAAAATGGAGGGCATACCGGTACGTTGCCAGTACTAAACCACCTAAGAATTCCACACCCAGACCCAACGTCTACACCGAATACCCAACCCAACCCAACACCCACACCCCAACACCCATGCCCAACACCTATGCCTGACTCACACGCCTAGCCCACAACCCTAGCTCACACACCTAGCCCACATGCCTAACTCCCATGGACAATTAGTGTACATAATGTACGTACCTAATTTATACCAACAGCTAATTATCATACCCAATTCCATATTCGAGGATTTTTCAGGGCCTGAAGACGAGGCCTCCCTTGACCAAGATGAGCTCTGGTCTGTGGAGTTCAACCAGGAACATGTCCATTGTATTGAAGACAACGACAGTGAAATCGAGGGAGATGATGCCCCGGACCAGCCAGACATGCAACAAGTGATATGTAAGTTAGCCCTGGGCATATAAATTAGGCATGTGAATCAGGCCCGACGATGTGCTCTGATTGGATATAATTATGGCGTAAGTGACATGCCGCCGTACACTCCGTTTTCGCAGGTGCGAATCTCCGTATTCATGAACAAACTACAACCACGAGGAGAACATTACCTGTCAAATGCTGGAAAGAGAATTTGGCACGCAGCGTGGCCATGGCTGCTTACGAACCAGAGAACACAGACTGGAGACATCTACCAACGTAATTCTTTTGTGGGATTTCAATGTGGACACGCAGGAATTTGTGCTGAAGCAGTATGCATTTCTGGGCACTTCTCTATATCACCTTATTTTTCTGCCCCTTTTCCGGCACTCTGTCTCAGTCTTCCTTCCAAAATTTATGGCCGGGCCCTTACATCTAGTGTAGCCGCCGCCTCGACTGAGCACGCCTTATTCAGCCCCAATAATCTCCAGGGGCCCAATCAGGGATTGCCTGAAGGCTCCAGGGCGCACGGGGCGCACGATACTGGTTGCGATCGGTCCTGGCGAGCTTCTGATTTCCACGAGACTGAGACTGCTCAGCGGGGGAGGCAAGCTCAGGGTTGGCGAAGGGGTCCTTCCACTGCTCAAACGCCGGGTTGCCCTGGAACGCCGAGGACAGTGGGCCAGTCATGACCGCCGTCAAGAGGTCGCGTCCAAACTCGGGGATCTCGTCCCTCAGGTTCCGCATCGAGAGGCATCCGAAGGTGTGGATTCGGGCCGTGTAGACAAAGTCGACGTAGACGCGTTGAATGCCAGATGGCGTGGCATAAGCGCCGCGGATGGCATTGCAGAGGCGGTCGATGAAGCCCTTTTCATAGAGGAACGAGAAGTTCTGGTGGATGCCATCGTAGCGGGAACCCGCAACCAGGGGCCAAGCCCCTGTAGGGTCCAGTAGAAAGTCACGATATTCGGCGGTGTCATACTCAGCAGGGAGGTCTGGGCAGTTGTTGACATCGCAGATTGACTTCAGGTACTCTCCGAGGTACTTTGCCAGCACCTGCTTGGCATAGTCATTCATCTCATTGCTGAGGTAAAAGTCGCCAAGGACGGAGAGCTCGTTGGCGGATGCCATCAGGTCGGTGTCCTTGGTCAGGTCGACCGCGCCAGTGTAGAGAAACTCGAGGACTCGCTCGATGTTGTCGTCGGCAGAGATTTCGACAACGCTCTCCTGACCCTCCTGGAAATCCAACGTGTTAGCAAAATTAGTACAGAATCTAAAAAAAGGAGGGAAGGGAAAGGTCGGGGAGAAGAGGGGGAGGGCAAACAGCAACTGCTACAGTGAGGCACTTACGCGAAAAGCACCCTCGAGAACCTTGCGGAACCACTTGCTGCGGGTGCAGACCACATTCTTGTGGACGGCATAGGTCTTGCCGTTTGCAATGACCTTGGCGTCAGCGTACTTGCCCGACTTCAGGAGCTCCTTATCAGCCTTCAAGAAGACTGAAGTAGGGACGGACAAAGCATCAAGGGTCTTGGTCATCTTCTGCTGCTGCTCGCCGGGATCTGCCTCCTCTGTGTTGGCCATGGTGGAGCGAGGAGAGCCATTGGGCGGGCGCGGAAAGCTGCTACCTCGAGCGGCACGGTGCGCCGCGTTGAGGCTACGGGCGATGTGTCGCTGCATGATCATCGACGGGGTTCTCGGCAGGTCGGACGACATCTTGGTAGTGTGTGGATTGCTCGAGAAATGACAGACAGGATTTTGAGGATGAGTGTGGTGGTGAGTGCTTCCCAACTTGGCCTGAAGAGAGGCAGTGGGGAAAGTGGTATGTTGGGGTAGGGAAGAAAGGATTGAACGATGGAAGGAAAAAATCAATTGGCCTACGTCGGTCTGCTCTTTTAAAGAACAGTGGTGGATAGTGAATGTTGTAAACAAACAGCTGCAGATGGAAGGCCCAAGTGAATGGAACTCAGTGACTGGTGGCACATAAGCAAGGCTGGGGGAAGCAGAGCTGTCAAATACAGACACAACCAACCCTTCTATGCCCCCTATAACCTCCACATTGCAGCGCTCCTAAGCGAGGTCTTGCACAGGTGTGGTTATCACAGGAGTAGAAATCATACGTAGATAAATGCAACGCAAGGTTCATTGAAAGCAAGTGTATCTGACCTCTACGAGACCCTCCATGATAATTGGGTTGTAATCGTCCCAACGTGTAATGTGCAAAATCAACGCCAAACCAAGTCCCAAGAGCCCATAACCGTTTCCCGAAGTTCTGTATCAGGGGTGGCATATTCCAAGCCACTGTGAACCACCCTTGTCTCTTTCATCAAAAAGGCCAAGGAGAAAAGCATAATCTACTCCTTAGCATCATCAAATACTCCCCACGAAACCCCTTTGCCCTTGCCCTTGTCCATCTCCTGGGCACACTCCTCGCAGCAAATCTGGGTATACTTCTGTGGAACAGTTGGTGCAGACCAGGGGTTAAAGACCACCGTCTGGTCCTTGCTGACACTCTCACCGCATCCAGCACAGTTCCGCTTCTTCTTCATCTCGGGTTTCTTGTTCAACTTCTCCGGTCTCACCATAAGCTTCTTCATCCACGGCGTCTGGTACCCGCGGCCGAACTGGGCCAGCAAAATCTCTTTTAGAAAGGCAGCGGGCAGCATGTCCTGGTCGATACTGAAGCGCAAGCCCGCGTCGCGGAACAGGACTTCTCTTCCGGCGAGGACGAAGTCCACGAGCATACGCTTTGGGTGGTTCGGTTCGTCCTCGCCCTGGTCAGACTCAGCGTTGTAGACTTGGACAATGCCGGCCTCGAGGTCATCCATGAACGCTCTTGGTGACACAGCCTCCATGGCCTTGGAAATGGGGTAGAGACAGGTGTCCTGGAGCTTCTTGCTGAGGTACATGCCGAGATGCTTGATGGCATATGCGACCATGTCGGCGATGTCGAAACTGTAGCCCAAGTTGTACAAGAGGATACAGTCCTGGATGATGGGCTGATCCTTGCACGGAAACTCCAGGATTTCAACGCTTCCAGCGCCGTAGATGAACTCCACCACAAGCTGAATGGATTTGACATCATGAGAGTCCAGTGTGAGGACTACCCTTCCCCTGTGGTCCACCGGCATCTAGGCCACAGTGTCAGCAAACGGGCAAAGAGATAGAAGGAACAACCAAGTGATCCTCATACAGACCTTTCCAGTCTTGGCCAGTAGCTTTTTGAAGCGGCCACTGCGTGAGATCAGCAGGGCTTTGTGGACCAAGAGCCGCTCATCTTCAACCATCAGTGCACAGTCTGATTGAGTTGCGAGGTTGAAGATGCCGAGATCGCCTCTCTTCTTGAATTTCTTCCGAGCGGCGTTCGGGTCGGGGTTGTCATTCTCGCGCTTTGGAGGCATTTTCGTTCTTGATGTTGAGCTTGTAGTATCGATTCACAAAGATTTGTAGGTTTAGGTGGGTTGAAGGTAATTTCTTGATGAGGAGTTTGGATGGTGGAGCTGGGAGGAAGCGGCGTGTGATTGAGAGGAAGGGCTGTTCGGATCTGTAGGAAACGGCGGTGAGGACCCGAGTTGGGGAGTGACTCCTCGAGGACGATGTACCAATATGTCAAGTTGTAGAAAGTTGTCTTGAAGGCGAATGCAGGGCAGGAGAGAAGAGGTGGCCGCTGGGATGCCACTGTAGGGGAGCGCTTAAGCAGCTCTCCTGAATCTGAGAGTTCTTCTAGCTCGATAAGTAGGAAGCTGGTGCGGATTGAAGAGGGCAAGGTTGTGCTATGATGTTTGAATTTATTCCGATGATAATGATGAAGAAGAGTGGTTAGTGTTGTTGTCGCCCTACTTTGTCAGAGAGATGCGGTCAAGTGGTTGGAAAGGTTGTTGGCCGAATATTGGGAGCAAACGGAACCTCACTCGTCTGGTGTGAGTTCGAGAGTAAGACGGAAGGAGCAGTTCGGGTAGATGTCGACAGATTGTTAGTTCGATGAAGAAAATCAGAATGCTCCAGGGCCTGTGTCAACCTTTCCAGCTTGAACCACGATGGTGAGTAGTGGATGGTATGATGTTGGCTTGAATCGTCAAGCATCGACTCGAAATCATCTGTGGTTGTAGAACAGATCTTCCAGGGTCAGTTGAAAGAGGAATGTCTTAAATGTATTGATGGGGGATATCAAGCATAAAATCTAAAGGAGAGTAATGGGCTAGCCCTCCTAACCTACGTCTTGCCGTCCTTCCACCTATCCATCTTCGCCTTCCCAAACATGATCTCCAGCAAGGACTTGACAAAGTCATCAACATCCTCGGGCCTCGCCTCCGTCAAGAAATTCTCAACTTCATTAGGCGTACTTAGCCTCACATTCTTCTCCACACAAATCTTGGTCCAGGCATAACTATTCGGCGCGTCCCAGACGTCAGACGCGGTAGTCATCATGAGGGCGCCGGCACACACGGTCCAGCCCTTGAGGATAACGTCGTAGACGACATGTATACCCTGTGCGAATATCCACGTCCGCCGCACCGACTCAGTGAAGATCCACGCGTGCCACAGCACCTCCTCCTGCGAGCTAGAGTTTGTGCAGGTAGACATTCGGTTGGCCGGGGTCGCCGCGTCGGGTGTCGTCGAGGCTGCCGCGTCCATGACGTCCACAATACCGAGCCCCAGACCCCGGGCTGCCGTCATGGCCCCGGAGCTGCCCGAAGGCGTGAGCTGGGAGGCGAACGAGACGCTCTCGAGCATTTGCTTGAGCCAGGCCATCATGGTCGGTATTCGTTCTTCGGCGAGGGCGCGCAGGCGGATGTCGCCGTCGAGAAGGCAGATGATCTGGTATACTAGCAGGGCGTGGACACGCGACAGGTGGCCGAAGGGGTTGAGGCTGCTGGATGTCGTGTGCTTCTCCTCGTCTTGGAGGAGCTGTGCCGACCGGTCCTGGATGGTCCGGTGGACCATGTCCTCGTTCTCTTCGGTTCTTAGTAGGTAGAGGGCGACGGTTGTATAAGCATCCTGCACGGACCGGGGTAGGCGGAAGGAGTACAGCTGCTTGTGGATGAAGGGGGTCCCGCCGGTGGAGATCCAATCCGACAGCCACCGTTGCCCTGTTGTGAGGAAGGCCTTGAGGGCGACGCGGCTATAAGGGGTCGGAGGCATCGGTTCTTTGTAATGCGGCAAATCATGCTCAATTTTCCAGGATTCTGGAGACATGAACCAGTCGGTACTGAGTTGCTTTGCAGGTGCATAAGGGAGTAGTGCCGAGGGCCTGGCCAAGTCGAGGTCTGTGGGGGATGAAAGCATGCTGCCGAACTGGGTGGTGGTTGGAGAAAATGAGAGCAGCATGCTCGGGTCCCACATGTCCAGCGGCTTCCCGATATCCTTTGCGGGCATGGGTGTGGGTGTTGTTGCAGTCGACACAGGAGCGTCCTGGAGCCGCACGAATGCGCTTGGCCTGGTCGGGAGTGGATAGATGCACTCGAGGCCCCGCGACGCACAGCGGTGACAATGAGGGCTCTCCTTTCCGCATTTCCGTTTTGACCTTGCGCACGACTCGCAGGCTTTCACTTCTGGGACGATCTCCATTGTTGGTATTGGATCTGGGTATATGTGTGTTGACGAGAGGTCATCCGCTGCTGTGCCGTTCTGGCTGACCGGTGGACTTGTAGTCGGGCGGACTTGCAAGTCCGCCAAGGAGGTGGATCCTTGTTAGAGACATGCCCGTTTAGGTTGGCGTCCGCGGAAGCCAACCGGTTTGGGTAGGATCATTCCCCAATTTAAGGTCCGGTGGGCGGAGACCGAATCATTTATCGTCAGACTGCATCGTAACCACTGACAATAACAGCCGGGTAAACAGAAATGCGTACGGACGAAATGAATCGCAGAAACGCAGGTGACAAAGGAAGTCCGCTTGAGTCCTGCCCAATCCGAATATCAATCCATTCATCGCACTCATTCAACAGTGCAACCTTTCACAAGAACCGGGGTATTTGCCTCGTCATCCAAGCCATTCACACGTGCAAGCCTCTCACAAGACGTTGAGTCCTGACACAAACCTACAACATGAGTATCTAAGGAGGGTCGATCTTAACTGATTGATCTGCCAGCAGATCTCTCACATACACCGCTCACTGGCTTTCCTTTAGGTTAGTCTCGTACGGCTTTCCCATGATACCTCAATCGTGCCTGGATATCTGTTGCCTAGCTATTGCTCTTCCCGCAAGCTTTATCGTGGAATGGTCCACGCTGAAAATGATCCAACCTTTGAATAGCACAAGAATGAATTAAATCGGGAAGTCCCAGTACACTGAAAACCTGCTTGTGGCAATTTGTGGTCTATCCCAGTCAAGTGATGGCAACGCAAAGAGCGCCACGAAGAACGTCCTAGGCAAAAACAACATAGATGACAGCAAATGGTCTTTATTGAGCCACTGTCACGCCTGAAAGCTTCTGCATTTAGGTTTGAGATCAGAGCGATGATCTTTTCCGTCGAAGGTGAGTCCACGTCGCTGCTTCAATACCACGGAGAATGAATGAATAAGATGGTCACCGTGTCAGACTGTGCTCTGACCCGATTATAAAGCTCTTTGGCCTCTAATTTGAATTTCTAGATATTCTTCCAGTTATAATTCAATGATTTGGTTATGGAAGAATAGCCCGTCCATTAATTGTCATGTTGCATTGTCATGCAAACTTTCTCGACCTCATCCTCCAAATCCGACGTCATTCGTTCGGCGAGATCAACGAAGCAGATACGGTAACTGACCATTCCGATGGAAAGCCCCATTTCCCTCGCAGCAAAGTCCAGGAACTGTGTATCGAGACTTGAAATTTTAATGATACCCGTAACCAAACAAGCCATGCCCTGTAAGGTTCTCAATCTTAGTTTCGGCTCTCCATTGGCTGTCCAGTTCGCGTTCCATATAGGATATGATGTCCAACAGCACAAGATTGGCCAAGCCAAACGGTTCCTCTAGACTGACGACGGAACTTTTAAACTTGCCTCGAGAATCGCTCCGGCTGAAAACCACTGAGAGTAGACGATGTGCTCCTGAACCATCAATATTGCCTTCATTCAGGCTTCAGGTAGTCGGAATTGACCGAAGCAACATCTTGAAAGCCCTCGACCAGCGAAGTGGGAGCGCTCGCACCGCGAGTCAGCACTAGACTTCTCAAACACGCCTCTGCGGCTGAATCATTCTCTTGATATTTTCTGCCGGGGCTTTCGCATGCAAAGTGTCGCATGGCTATGTAACTATGACTCGCCCTGTTTCTATCATGCGCAACTAATAGCCATGATGGGACTACACATGTAAGGCTGGGGTGGATATGCCCAGCTGGGCTTGGCGGTTAGGGGGAACTTACATGCTCATCACATTGTGGTCTGAAACGAAGCTGGCGTTGTCTTCGCTCCGTAGAATCATGTAACTCGTCCCAACTATGGGGTTCAGAGAATCCAGCTAAGGCTCAGAACGAACAGCTGCCGGTATGAATAAATCAGGAGAGAGCATCTCTATTCATTTTGCATCTGCTTCTCTATTACCTCGATCCTAAATATCAGACACAATCCCAAGAAACAAAAAGGCTGGACTTTGTAATCGATTAATTCGTATTCATTTCTTTTTCACTCGCTCTATCCCCAAAATGAAGTTCACAGTCATTGCCCTCGTCTCAGCTCTCGCAGCCATCAGCACAGCCGAGTTCTGCGACGATGGCGCAGCGGGAGTCGGGGCCTGCGAGAACATCGACAAGAACACATTCTGCGTAAGTTCCGCTTGGTCTCCTATAAGATAAGACGGGATACTAAAATGGGGCCAAATAGTGTGTGGACGATCAGACTGATGCATTTCCGACCTTCCGGGACTGCGTGGCAGATCCCGAGGGCACGACTTGTCCGAGTGGGTCACGGGCAAAATGCTGCTAGGGGGCATGATTTTCTAGGCTGATATAATCCAACGTCGTTGGGCAATTTGAGAAGATGTGAGGCAGAGACACAGTAAATGCACTGAAAAGCACTTACAGCACCTACACTGCATGAGAAAAAAAACCTCCGTACTAAGGAGGCCGAGAGCTATGCGCCTGGTACATTCGGGATGAGAAACATCCAGAATGGATATCATGACAGATACCAGAAGGAATTTTATACTAGGTCGAATTCCTGGAGACAAGGATAAGACCAATTCCAGCCGTTGGGCGATGTATCAATAATTGAACAGCCTTCGGGTCCAATGCATGAACACCGTCCTCTTCAGCCACGAGAAGTTTTGAGATGGCTATGGGTTCCAAATGACGCACTTGTGCCGTGTCTGCTGTAGGACATGTGAAGTGAGGCAGGGCACGGGGAATCCTGAATTTGGTGCTGGGCGACTGTTCGGTGGTGTCGAGGTCATCAAGATGGATGCAATAGATCGCCAAGAACCCGGATCGAGGGCAAGCAGGAGCCAGAGTGGTACTGTGTGAAGGGACGAGTCCGGGGTTGGCATTTTGTGAGGCCAAGAGTTAGTTGTCTTGGTGGCGGCGAGTCTCTTGGGGTCGCTCCTGGGATCGGTGACGGCAGCTTCGTGGGACGCAAGCCACCACACCTTGGCGATCGACTTCAGAGGCGCAGTTGAACTCAGACGTAGCACCTGTGCATGGGGAGACGATGTGCCAGCTGAACAAAGGCCGTGCTCTACCCGTTGTCTGCTTGCCCCGTGGTGCTGGTCACACCTGCCAAGGCGAGCCGTCGCAATTGTGCAGGGAACATCTCGACGTGCGCTTCCCTGCTTTGCTTCGCAAATGACGCAACCAGCCACTGCCATGGAAACGGGCTGCCTCAACAACCTCGACTAGATACTTCTACAACCAACCTCCACATACTTCAATGATTCGCCTCCTCTCCTACGAACCCATAACATAACCTTAAAGAAACTTTATTTGCACCTCAACCTAGAGCATCACCAACGCTACCACTGAGGAAAGACAGCCACCTACGACATTCTGAAAGCAGAAAGGTACGCTCCTGCACACATCAACAGCACCTCAAAATTTCACCACTCCCAACAAACATCGCTGACTCCCTGATCTACTTGCAGACCACTATCAAGGCGACCACTCAACCAGACACCCGGACGACGCCTCCACCACACCAAACAAAATGCCCTTCTTCTACTCAAAAGGCTTTGGCGGGAAGCACTTCGGCACGAACGTCACCGCAGACAGGCACGGCGTGCGGCGCGGGCCCTGGCGCTTCTCCCTCGGCCGCTTCAACTGCTTCAAGTAGCACAGGGGCCATGTCAGAGGCGGCGTCCACGGGCGGCACATGCACGCCAGCGCCTCCGTTCCGACGGTGAGAAGGACGCACCTGTGATGGGATGTGCGGGACTCGGCGGCGAGGATATGACATGATTTGATACGATTCGACGAGACGGGACGGAGGAACCATTCGAGAACACAGCTGGCGGCAGAATAATGACGGAAGGGAGATGGGGGGACGGGAGGGCGAGGGGATTCACGTCATGGCGGAACACACCTCTGGTCAAGCCGGAAGCTGGATGCAGTGGCGCCTGATCTCTGCAGGTGCTATTTGCCATGAATTACTCTTGTTTCTGGCGCTTCCGGCCTCGCTCCGTGCTTTTCTTCCACGCGGATCCGCCGGCTCGACGGGTCAAGCGTATTCACTACCCATTGCCCAACATCTGGCGTGGATCTCCTGCTCTATAAAGCTCGCACAAGAGCAACGGCACCAGTCCTTCCCCTGTACGCCCCATGGTTTCTGTTCTGAGGGCTGATTGTGCATCTGACGCTTGGAGGCGGGCCAGTACGCTTCGGCTGTTGTGTGATCGAAAAGCTCGTCGTGTTCAAAGGGGGTGTTTCATGGAAAGCACAAAGAGAGTCAGTGGCCGATCCTACGAGTACTTAATTCTAATTTATGCATTGATGATAAGCATTAGCGTCAACAAATCACATTTCATTCGGGGTACGCTTTCACACCATGAAGCCAGTCACTACAGACTGAATGAAGAACGGCAAGCTTTCGTCTTTGCGCTGTAGCACCCCCTTAATTACAACCTCCTAGTCCTGGATAGCATATATACTCGGCTCACTAAACGACTTTGCTATCGACCTCAGATCCCGCAGCGTGAACCCCGTGAACCCCGGCGCCCCGGGCGGCGGCACCGCCGGCAGGTACGACCGCCGCAGCCTGTTGGCCTCGATGTCCGCGATCTGGCAGTGCCCGTCAAAGTTGTCCGCCTCTATAGGGTCATAGGGCCAGGCGCGAGCACCCACCGCGGCCGGCGGTCTCAGAAGCCCAGCGGGCACGGGGCCGGCCGGGAAGGTCGGCACGACGGGCGTCGTGGCCACGTTGGCCCCGGCGCCCGGCAGCACGCGCACGGAGAGGAGGCCCTGGACCGGGTAGTCCCACCGGAGCTGCATCTCGCGGGCGAAGCTGACCATCGGCTGCCAGGCCCGGATCGGTGCCGTGACGATGAAGTCCACGTCCCTTATGTACGGTCCGGCGTCCTTGACCCACTGGCGGCATGTGTTCCAGGGGAACTCCCCTGCGCTCCGGTGCCTGCGTCTCGCTGCGGTTAGCCTTTCATCATCCGGCTCCGTGGTGACATGCATGTCTCGCGTGTGGCTGTCTGTTTTCTTTTTTAGATACCGCCTAGGAGATGTGAATACTGACATCCTGAAATAGGTGGCCATGCCCCAGCTCGGACTCGCCCGGGACGGCCACAGCAGCTGGGCGCGCGCGACGAGCCGACGGTATTGCTGCAGGGTGTACAGATACGGCCCGGCAACCTGCTGCTGTCCCCAGTCGACTGCTCCCTCTAGAAACAACACGTCCTGCATCGCTGTGAGGACGGTGATCTCGAATGGTGTCACCCTGAAGTACGCCTCTGTGGCCTCGACCTTCATCTGCCTGTTGACCAGGCAGAGACTGCCGAGGTCTCGGGGCCTCAGGAGGTCCTCAAGATTTGTCCTGGGTTGTCCTTGGAACACGTGCTGCAGAATTTCCATGCGTAGTGCCTGCGGCAATCCGATCAGCGTGTTCAGGGCCGGTATTCCCGGAGGCAGTGGCCCTGGTGGGATTGGAGCCGGAGGTGGCGGTGGCGGCGGCGGTGGTGCGAGGCCCAAAACCCGGCCGCTCCGCAGTCGCATACCACGGGCCGCCATTATTTCGACTCGCTTCTCGTATAAACTGAGTATTCACATGTGATACTTGTTTAGTTGAATCCGAGGGCCAAGAAGCAAGACGCTTGGTACATCTCAAGGGAAACGATATGAACTTAGACAAAGGCACAATTCAGTTTCACTTAACTATAAACGGCCTCCATATCTAGTCAATGGCAGCATGATAAAGAAAGACTCAGTGGCTACTTCTTTGATGAATTTCCCTAGAGACTTCAACATCTTCCATTCTGGTAGATGCAGGATACACAATCATACTCATGATCTCTTTGACAGCCTGACTTGAAACACTTGGAACATGCGTAGAAGTGTATCCGTCGTGGAACTCAGGACAGCTCTAGCATTTCACGATTATTTGAACTGAAAAGTGGATGATGGGAAACGGGGTCACCCATGTTATATCTTCTCACTCGCCACCCCAGGTGTCCGGCTGTGCCTGGCCATTGTTCTTTTCCATTTCAAACATTCACCCATAGAACACGGTGGGGATTTCTATGCCCTCCCAGGATATGTCTCCGTTGAATTCACCATTTCCTTGAGAAGCCTGAAACCAGTCGTCATTTGTCACCGATGGAGTTGGGCCGTTGAGGGCCGTCAGCTCGGTTCCAAAGGTATCATCAGCTCCGTAGGTGTCCATGGTGTGCACGTTGGTCAGATCTGGGATGGGGGGCATTTGGCGAGTCGGCGGAGTCGGCATGATGTGCCGCCCAGTGCTTTGAATAGAAGGCGGCAGTCCCTGCATCTCCTGTCGATTGTGATTCATGCTTACAGTGTTTGGACCCGCGGGTAGAATAGGCCTCTCGCGTCTTCCGTACACGACGCTGCTGTGGTCCGGGACCGGCTGGTTGTACGCTTCGTGCTGGCGTCCAACGGTGCCGGCTGTGAGTAGAGCGGCCTCATCACCTGAGTTTGAAGATGAGTGGCTGCCCATTTGGTATGGTTCCAGTTCGATGGCACTATCAGCACGGTTGGAGGAGGATGCCGTGCGACCCCCAGGGCTCTGGTAATTCGAGGCCGATTCGGCTGTCCGCATCGTTTCCTGCCCTGCTGAAAAATCGTCCCAGAGCCGGTTCAAAGTCGCCCGGATCAAATGCTCTTGTTGCAGTCTGTCTGTATCCACGGATGTGTTTGATCTCCCGGCTTCTTCTACGGTAGAGGCTAGGACAGAGGGCCATTGGTTGATGATAATCTCCTGAAGTTGCGTGGCATCCTCGGACAAGCTGTCGTTGATGTAAGGTGACGATGGCCTGGGCTCATCCGGAAATACAATATCCCAGACGGCGAACCACTGATCCTCCGTCGACAGACTCGGGTTCGACTTCTTGTGCAGTGCAGCAGCCATGTTGTTATCGATTCCCACGGGCCTTGCTGATGGGTTGTATTGACATCCCTGTCCCAGTGGGTCTCGTAAATGCTCCTCTTTGTGGACCCGACTTTCGTAGGCAGCCCAGCATCTTTGGCAATAATCTGAGGCTGGTTGCTTGTGTTTTCGGGACAGGTGCAGTTTGACGTCAGAGATCCTGCTGAATTTTCTGTTGAAGCAGGGTCGGTGAGCTTGAGAGTCTAGCTTCCAGAATGGACATGCCAATGTCCTGCGGCGGGGTCTACTCGGAGACAGTGTTTGTCGTTTCATGGGTCGTGGAGGCTTGCGGAATCCACCGTCATCCCAGTCTTCATCCTCTCCGTCGGACCGGCCTCGCTTGCTAGTACCGCGCCTTTGGGACTGAGATGTTGCGCATGATACCGATGAGTTGCCTGAATTATCTGCCGGGGTACCATTCCCTGTGTGCCGTGACTGGGGCTTTGATCTGAAGCTTCCAGACGCCTTGTATTCGTTGAACAGACGACGAGAGATCACATCAACTATCAACATGAGAGGATCTTCAGGATCCAAGGATGGGACGCAATCCGAGTTTTCAGATGATATTGACATCATATCGGAATCCAAAGAGTCCCCTGGGGACGCCATGGCACTACCGCCTTTCTCTGCTAGAGACGGTACAGTATCGAGTTCCTCTCGCATCTTAACGCGTTGGATTTCGGCTTCTGCACAAATGTCACTGATATTGTTGCCGATCGAAGATACTGCGATGTTCTCATGTCAATGCTGGTTTTCGTATACACAGTCAAAGTTGCATGCAACTCACCTGAATCGGCGATCGGGATCCCAAAATGCTCCGGGTTTGCAATAATGTGTCGACTGCCCCAAGTCGACACGTCTGTTCCCCACCGATTATCGAATAGAAAGGGGTTGGATCCGTTCGAAGAGAGACCATCACACAGTGAACAAGATGCCGAGATTGAGTGGAGAGTGTGCCACAAGAAGACATTCCCAGTGTGCTTGACTAACTCGAGCGTGCGTCGAGAGCCTTTCAAGACGGTTCTGCCATTTTCGCCAACAGGAGCCCAAACTGCGCAAATGCTATCCAGGATCCAAGCCAGACATAGCTCGAGGCCGTGAAAGAGAGGCGGACGTTTTTGTGTCGGAAATCCTTGGATTATCGTTGCATCGCAGAATCTCTGGGTTGCTCCAACACCCGCGGGTATCGCATTCCTCAGGGCTTGGTCCGACGAGTACCGAATTAACCATTCGTTTTCGCCTTGGCTTTCGATACTGCAGTTGCAATTGACGACCCCTGATCTGAATGTTTGAATTGCTGCGCCGAGCCAAGCCAACTGCTCACCACATTGAGAGATCGAGTACGCAGGACCAGAAGCCGTGACCAGCAGGTTGGCTGTTTTCGAATGTTCCGGCCTTTCTAGCTGGGCTGCGATCGCTGTGTTGCTGTCAAACCTGTCTGTGATAAGGTCAGCTTCTTGATTACGGTTGGGAGTCTGCCTCAAGAAAGGTCCATACCGTTGTGGATAATCTCATCTTCGCCACAACATACTCTTTGTATGAGGTTGGCTAGACTCATACCTCCTGATTGCCATGTCCGGTGTAGGTAATCCTGCAGTGTTGAAGCGTCAATAATGTTTGGTGCAGAGCTTGTGAATACCATCGAGTTGGCAACAAGCCCCTCATGATGGCCACGAAAGACGTCTGGGCGAATGTTGATGCGGAACCGTGCGTGATGTATCTCTGGCGGTCGATGCTTGCTGATTATGCCAGAGGACATCTTTGACATGATTGACTGGTGAATATGGCGGCTTGAGTCCGCCCCAGTTACATCATCAGAATGTAGACCCCAGTCCAGAGACAGCTGCTTCCTTAGACTTGCGATGAACCACTGGTAATCGGTACTTCTCAGAACATAGTCGCGGTGCATTGCCATCTTGGCGTTTCCGGCAATGTCTTCTCCTTCCTCGTCACGAACTCCTTCGAATAAGTCATCTTGCTCTGGCTCAAGGGGAGAACCTTCGTTTTCCTTTCGGCTCCACAACTTCATCTTGTCCATTACTCCCATCCCATCTCCTTCACTTTGCTTCCTATGGCTGACTTCTGGGCTCTCTTCCCGATGTCGACAAAGGGCTCCAAGCTGTGATACGATGTCCCTTGCAAGAGTTAGTTGATTCCATACAGCTCTATGTCATCCTCGAATACTCACTTGGAGTGTGTGTGGAGAAAATGCATAACGTAGGGGCTCGCAGGATTTGATCTGTCGAGCCCAATTCGAATTGCGAATGCTTTGACGAGATCTGGGAGACATTTTGGCAAACCCCTCGAAGTGTGACCCTGTGTGTGCTCCAGTAATTCATGCTTCAACTTCAGATGGATGTCGTTGCAGAGATCAGTGATATAGTCTGACCCGTGAGGCAGTGCTTGGGATGTGTATACGGTGTGTTGATCCCCTGCCGGCCTGTTGCATTGCTCTGGCTGCGCCATGGTGCCATGATCAATTAGCTCCTCGTGGGGCTTTGATTCATGGCAAGGCCTAGATGCACAAGCTGACACGTATCCGGAATCCGCGACAGTACCCTCCTGAAATAGGGCGTGGTTTTGCTGCTCGAGATGTCCGGCGGCAGCTGGGGTAAATTCTTTCTCAGCCGACAACCGGATGTTAGACTGGGAGGACCACCACCTGTCAAGATCCTCCCATGTGATGTTATGGTGTGCAGGCTGACAAGCAACTCTTCTACGTCGACAGTCGGGACAAGAACCAAATATTTGCAAAACCTTTCCTTGCTGTTCTCTGTTCAGAGGCCCTTCGTACCTTTGTTCTGGTCGCTTCCCATCATCTCTCGTGTTTTCCGCGTCCTTGGTGTCACCCTGACTGCGCAGAACAATCAGTGGCGAGGAGGTGTTCGTGGGAGCTGCGGCCGTCTCCATCCATTTTAGGGTAGCGTGTAAGGCACTGTTGGTGCTTCTTATCTTCGACAACATCAAGTCGAGTTCAGCCAGTGACGAGGTCTGAACTGGGACACTATCGTTCTTGCCTGTCCTGTCTGTTCCCACAGAACACTTTTTGCTGCTCTGCAATGTAGGATCCTCCGCTCTGGGCTCCATCGGGCTCTGAACTTTCATCTGAATGAAGTTCCTGGTCAGTAATCGCTTGACGTTGCCAATATGTAAGGCATTACGAATACGTAGAAAAAACCAACCTTCTTGGCAGATTTCCGACTCAAAGTATCCTCGGATGTCTGTTTGACTGGGGCCCCAACCTCCTCAGGTTCACCCGCTGCCTTGATTTGCTTTCCACCGTTTAGGAAGCTGGTTATCGCGTCAACACTCACGGCGCCTGACTTGATTGGAATTCAGAGGGGAGAGGGAACACTCACGGATTCTCCCACTTGCAGTCTACCCCAAGACGCTCACAGTGTCCACAGCGAGGAGATTTCTGATCGCATCTAAGCTTTTCCTCCCTGCATGACGTACACGAGGGAATCAGCTTCTTGAGCGGCTTCTTCGCCTTGTTGGCATCCAACCACGCGTCAAAGAACGGGTTTATCGACTCCACGTCAGTGGCCCTCTTGCGGTGGCTGCCGTGGTGGTCTGGATAACGTGGTGTGTCGTCACGCAGCCCAGGCTCCGACAGCGATTGCGTGGCTGACCAATCCTTGGTCCCTGTCCCGTGCGGCCTGGGCGTTATATATGTTCGGTTTGCTGGGACAGGAACTGGTCGTAGAAGGGGAGGGTACAGGTCTCTTTCTGTCCCCGACACATACGTGCTGGGGTAGCCTGAGTCTTCCCAACCAACCAGGGCTAGTGGTGGACTCAAGGGGGTGTGCAAGTCTTTACCAGTTTGAGGCAAAGCATCATTTCGGTTCGGAAGAGGATTATTCCAAGGTCTCTCCTGGGCCCTGTACCAATCCACGCTTCGGTTGCGTGTCGCAGACCGCGTGAATTCAGGTCGGACGTTCTGATTGATGCAGAAAGTTTTCAAACCACCGGAAGTACCACTGGATTGAGCAATGGGGCGCCAATCGAGGCTGCTGGCGTTCGTATAGGGCGCAGGAGCCTGCGCGCGACTATTTACTCTATCATCGAATGAGTAATAAGGGCTGTTCCGTATTTGGTGGCGCTCGGCGGGATCTGGTGCCTCGATCCGATCACCGCCGGGGAGTTCTGTGGAAGGCAAGGGAGTGTCTATGTCAGGGTGCTGCGTGACGGGTATGAATGGGTTTGAGGGTGTTGGGGGTCGCCCGGCAATACCGGAGAAGGGATCCATTGTTGGTCGTGGTGGCCTGAAGTCAGGAAATTCAGGCGATCAGAGATGCTATGCCTTGCTTCGTGGCAAATAATCAGCCCTCGTCATGAGCTGAAGGTTTTTCTGTGAATATCTCCTCATACAGTGGCAAAGTGACTGTGATATTCATCTTCTGACAAATCCTGAGGTCATTTCCTAAAGCAGATCGATTCGATATGCATGTTCAAATTCGAAAGGTGTCTTCGTACACAGAGATGAGCTTTCCCTTAATTCATAGTGCAATGCGAAATAAGTTCAAGGAGCAATGGACGTGATGAATGTTGGATAAAAGCGTCTTCCCCACAGAATTCTTCTTCAACATAGAAGTAAAGCGGGTATGCATCTCAATAACGGAGTCTCCGGCGGAACAAAATGAAGTGGGGACGAGGGTGGTGCTGGCAGCCCGGGGACAGAATGGAAGAACACGTTCTATTGGGGAAAAAATAAAAGGGGGATAAGTCGGCACAGCTGCCACTTCCACAGAAATTAGTGCTGGACTACATCTGTGGCAATGCCCATCCCCTGCTGCGTTGGCCCAATCATGGTGAAAAACACAAGTGCGGCCATCAAAATGCGTGTTTTCCACCCCGGGCGCAGATCAACAACTCTTGGGGGCGAAAAGACTAATTTGCCCAGTTGTCTACACTAGCAGTGAGCACCAAGCCAGGTCAGGCAGCCTCACGTAGGATGCCAATCATCGTGCTTGGATTGGTTGGGCCAGGGTCCTGGTCTCGCGAGCCAATCATACCGGAAAACACAATTGAGCCATTATGAATCGGGTGCCCTGAAGTTTCTCACCCGTACGCAGCTGTGAATCACTCCTCGGTGTGTGAGTGTGTTGTGAGTGCATGCGTGTGGTTTTGGTAATCCTAGCCCTGCGCTGCGGTGAATGTGCAGCTCTGCTTTGCGAGCCCCTTCCTGTCACACTTACACGGCGAGTTATGGATAATCGTTGCGCTATCAGTGGCATCTTTTCTTGGTGTTTTCTCAAAAACGTCTCAAACGTAAAGAACAACTGTTGAATTACACAATGGATCAGTCTCGCGCATATCTCCAAGCAATGTGTGAAGGACTCTTAGTTTTCTACTCAAAATAACAAAGTGCAGCAGAATGAACAAAAGTATTTCAGTCTCGACAGTTGAAATCTCAGACAAAGTCAGAATGATATGACTATCAATCAACCTATTGAGGAAATATACACTTCAGCACGGGATACAATTTACGGCTCTACTTGCCCCTGTTAAAACCACTCATTAACACACCTCTATCGAAATTCGCACTATGTCAGAATTGTCCGCTACTACGACTACCGGACTGGGGAAGAAGTAAGGAATATTTCTGATTGAATGTCACCCTGCCCAATTTCTGTTCCAAAATTAATGACATTGTTCTCAATAGGACGTCCGATAGCAAGCCCAACTACACAATGGACAAGTTCCTTACTGAGGCTTGCTCCCCAACCGAGAAGCTCGCCTGCTCACAGCACCAAACGAGCCAGGGCCACAAAGCTCCTCCCTCTGGAAATTCCCAATCCATGGGCCAGTATCTCAACCAGTGGCAATCGTCTTGGGATTCCATGGGAGAAACAGCGAGGTCTTCTTCTCACTAAGAAGTGTATCAATCTTGGAAGGGATGCCCGTGCAGGTCCGCAGGAGAGGAATTCAGGATGACGTTTTATTCATTTGTCCAGAAACCGTCAGGGAAGCTTTTTGCATAAGGAGATCCACTCGGGTACAGCATTGGGCACTCAAATATTTCATTCGCCTCAGGGACGGAGCAAAGTGCTAGCGTGTCGAAGTAGCTGTGCAGGCGCTGCTCGTTCTATAAAAGTGGAGGGGGCAAAGGATTTCCGTTGTATATACAAAATCGGTCGTGGTGGTGTTGGCGCTTCGAAAGACGCTGGAGTCGCGGTCTGTGATTGCGTGTCACAATGTAGTCTTCCTATGAGCTCCTGGTCGCGGATTGTCCCCCATCGTGTGGCGGCCTGCTAGGACCATCCACTGCCGCCATAGGATCACCCAACGAGCTCAACCGTAGACCGGGGCGCGGCCGGGGCCCAAGCATGTACTGCATGGCCTTCGAAATCTGTAATATGTTTTGGGGTTTTGTTTTTATTTTTGGATGTTGTTGGGCCTCAAGGGTCGTACGGCTGGCCGGGACTCCACTTCGGTAGTGTTTGAAATAGCAAGGAAGATCAACAGACAGTTCGGTGGGTGCTTCAGTGGCCGGCAATACGTCCAACATCTGTGAACTATACAATACCGATAAAATTAGGATTTTGATCCCATTATCTATGGCTGATAGCCCAGAGAACAGAGACAGCCTTGTGATAGCTATGTAGACGAGGCTAGTGAGAACCGCTTCTGACAGTGCTATAGACTAGAACCGTCGACACAAGTAGCCTGAGACTAATATTTAGGCACTCAGTCATACGGCGAAGACTAAAACAGTCCCCACGCGATCTCTCCGTAAATGAATCCCACAAATGCAGTCCTCGCCGAAAACCGTCCGTTTAAATGGGGTATACAAGCCCACGTTGGTTTTATACTGCCTCTGCGAATCTGCCTCGACATCTTTCTCGCCACTTGTTTCTATACCTCAACACCTCGCCTCCACTGAGGCCCTTATTCCTTCCCTCCTCCAAGTATATAATATCCCACCATGTCAGCCAGAGATTTAGTCGATAGGAACAACACCAACATGGCTTTCAACTGGATCCTAAGCCAAAACAAAATCCGGGATGGACAACACGGTCCCGTCTTTTTGGCTCTAAGAGCCGGTACGAGGGAGCTCATCACAGCGGAGAAATGGGACCTGGAGGTGCCTGGCGACTCGTCTCTACGAGATGGCATTGTCTCACATCTGGCAAAGAAGGAGATGAGCCCAAGTCAGCCAAATGTTGTCTCGTACTTGGGATATCAGCTCAGGGAAGGACACATCTTCGTGCTTAGAGAGCACATGGCCGACGGCATCCTACAAGGATTCATTCGGAAGCACGGTGTTGTGCCGCAGCCTCTCATCCGTTGGATTCTTCACCAGATCCTGCTGGGCCTTCAGCAGTTACAAAAGCAAGGAATCGCTGTGGTCTTCCTAGAGTCGGCGAACATAATGATGGACACCAAAGCTGGTGTTAAAATCGAGGCTCCACTTCTCGACAGGACTATCACCGGAAACCCACTACCACCTACTGTATTGACAGTTCCTGAAATCTTGATGAGCCAGCGAAACCTGCGAAAGGCGGACGTGTGGCTGTTTGGGATCGTTGCAGCCCAACTGGTATCAGGGGATTCCAGCCTCGCAGCAGCCATCGATATCGCCACGCAAATACAACAAGCCGACGGACCATCATGGGAGGTTCCGATCCACAAGAATTGTAAGAGGAGCGAGCTTGACAAGCAGGAATCAGATCTCATACGCAGATGCTTCACCTCGTAAGTTCTTCAAATATGGCCAAGCTATTTGTCTGTCTGTCCAATCACTCACACATATTGCACATAGAAATATCGACGAACGACCGAGCGTCTCTGATCTGCTTGAGCACCCTTTTCTGAACCGAGCCAAGTGATCAGAAGTGAACTGCATCTTCAAAGGAGCAAGAAGAAATAGAAGTTTGCTGGCAACTCGCCCTGGGCCTGCAACAGATCTAGGCGACTTTGGATGGCTGTATCCTTTTTCAGGTAGTAGTCAACAACGTAATTTGTCTTCCCCATATGAACACCATTGATACGGTCTGCTTATTTCGGTCCTTTTCCTCTTCGAAATTTGGCCTTGGGGATGAAGTCTGCTTCACACAGCTCACGGACCATGGCCTGTCTGCTCCTAGAAACGGGCCTGCCATTGAGCCAAGGCGTAACGACTCAGACGAGTGGCCCGGTGAGTGGACTTATCGCCATCTGCAGCCCAAAAGACAGGGAAATTGGACATTCTGCTCAAACTCGTATCGATTATAATGTAGTAGGAAGACAGAGTCTGGGAAAGATGTTATTGTTAATGAAATAAGTAGGCTCATGAATATCTTCGAGCAGGGGGGAGTTGTTGTACCCTTTCTGGAACCGAGCCCCATCCTCCCCAGATGAATTCACCGCCATGGCATTTCCTATGTCCTGATATGGCAGTGTAGACGTGAACATTATTTCAGATGCCTCCAGAAAACCCTTTTATGGAGCTAAGCAGATTGAGCAGACATTATGAGTCGTGTCCGGATTGGATACTGGGTAGTGATAAGTCTATGCTCGATGCTAGCTGATCCATGCTTCGGGGCGGAAGGTCTGGTGTAGAGTACCCTAGGATTTGGTGGCCTCATCCTCCGCATCATAATCCGTGATTTTCTTGCCGAGATTGACCAGCTCGTTGAATTCCTTCGGACTCAAAGAGACTCCGAGAAGATCTTGGATTTCCTCCTTCTTGTCAAAGTCCTTGAGATCCTCGTCCTTCAGATACTCCAATGTGACGTCGGCAGCAGAGTGCACAACTTCTTGGGGCACGTCGCCCAACTTCTTGGCCACGATGGTCAATATGAAGTCGAAAGTTGCTCGCGTCGCCTGGGTCCGCGGTCGGTATCTGAGACCCTCGAACAGGGCTTCTCCGCCAGAAAAAATGCCGCCATCTCTTAACAGTGGTCGGGGTAAAGAGTCTTTTTGTGTGCTGGATGATTGGTTGTCCATTTTGATCTATTTATCAACGTTAGAAGTTTGTGGTTGTATTGTGGCTGTTGTCTCTTCAGGCTTACCGTGGCGAGGGCTTCTTCGGGAGCTTGTGTGATCTTGCGATTTCTTCAGATGATCTTTTTCGAGTGTGAGTGGATGTTCTGAGTCGATTTTGTTCTCGATTTTGTTGTAGTTGGGTACGTAGTATTGTGATGAGTGCAAAAGAGTTTGCAAGCGAGCTAAGATCGGGAGCTGCCCTATGCGGATATTTAAATCACTCATTTTGGTCAATTTGAGGCCTGTTCATATGGAAAAGGCCCCGGGGCACTCTGAAATAGTGCTTGACGGCGTGCAACTAGGTTGAGCTTTGGTCCACGATAGCTTCGACCTTGAACGGATGGTGGCACCGGCACGAACCGGCACGGCTTAGCGCTTAGAAGCATGGCGCGACAGAAAGGCATTGTACAGAATAGTGATTTGTCGAAGGTTAATAGTGGTTTCTTTCTAACCCCCCAGACATATAAAATGTATGTGGTGCCATCATACACGGGCATGGTAGAGAGCTATAATGTGTGGACGCAAGGTTTTCGAGCACAGTTGCCTGTGAAGGCCAGACTTCCAAATGAGGTTTGCTCAAGACGTACATAAGATAGAGATAAATGAAAACAATTACAATGCAGTTTATCAGCCCCGGAGTTTGTCTGATATTCTGGTTCTCCTTGATGTTTGTCTCAAAGTTGCAGTGGGAAGTATTCCATCGCCAGGCTCTCCTTCTGCATACTCTCGTGCTGCTACGAGAACAACAAGAAACTGCGGCGGGATTGTCCCGGCGTCCAGGGGGCATTCGGCATCCTTCATAGTGGAGCACTCGATGCCCGGCCATATATCACAACGGGCCGGGAATGGCTGAGGCCATTATCATCTGGCAAGAAAATGAGATCACAGTAAATCATGTTTATTACAGCGATCGCTATCTAGAAATAACGCACAAAAGCCATTCCAAGTCCCAGCTGGAAAGGATCCTTCAGTATGGCTACCCCCATAGAATGCTTAAACACCCACGGTGACAATTAATATACAAAGGTAACCCTGTTTGAAAACAAATGGGGAAGTGAACAAATGAGAGATGGAAAGGTGGTTGAGTCTTGGTTTCAGACTGTTCAAAGGAACAGACTTACTTATCCAGAACACCGCGAAAAGGTGCCCGACCATGCGTTCTGGGCCGCAATCAGCGCTTACTGAGTGGCGGGGCCTCCACCAAACTCACTCAAGAGAAGCTTCTCAGGCCTTTTCAAGTGCATGTGCTCACGTGCTGCTGTGCTGTGTGCTGCATGTAAGGTAACTTGCTAAAGATAGAAGAGAATGAATTTTCGCACCTGTAAAAACGGATGATATACTGCTACATTAACACTAAACCAACACTCACGCCCAATTTACACGCCTAATTCACACACCCAACACCTACACCTAGTACTCACACTTATATATAGGTGTTAGGAGTGTGGGTGCTTGGAGGGTGAGTGTTAGGAGTGTGGGTGTTTGGGTGTGGGTCAGAGTTGGGAATTGGGTAATATGCTTGGATTAGCTGCAGCTGTGGTATGAGGGATGTGCCACTACATCATCTGTTTTCGCAGGTGCGAATATCCAGTCTTAAAAAGAAAAGACCTTAGGAGGTTCTTGGAAAGTATTAAAATCTTAACTTACTGAGAGGAATCCAATTAACTTTGAAAGATAGCCGATAACGTGCCCTGATATATAAATAAGTTTGTTTAGAAGTATTTGAATTGTCGAAGAAAAGTAAATTGCATTCCCGCTATATCAAAGAATTATAATGCTATATCTCATGTGACGTCTAAAGCTTAATTATATACCGGTTCAGAGAAAAACACGATATTGCTTTAAAGTGCGAGACAAGAGACGATTCCACTGGAAAGTCTCATGCCTGACGATCTGGCAAGCGTGAGATGGTGCGTAATCTCTCGTGCCGAATGCTCATAACTAATTGCACACGTTTCAAGACTGAACACCACCATATAACGTCTCAAATGGTTTCAAGAACCCAAAGGGGAAAGTCGAGAATAAGCAATCGACACATAATCATCCCATGAGACCCTGCTCATGTTCTCAGTCCGTAACCAATGCCCGGAACAAAAGCTCCCACTCAGCCCACACGCCGTGCATGTAAAGGCGAGCTACCTACGTAGGTAACTGGCCCGTCTCCCAGACTCTCCTCAATACCCTCGACGAGACCTCCATGCTCCCGGAAGAAACAGGCCGCGTAACAAAATGGTGCAGTTTGACGTGGCGCTACAAAGAGCACATCACACGGCGTCAGGGTGGTCGGAATGTGCAAGGCCCGCGGGGAGCTCAGCCACGTCGGTCCGAGGTCATTCTGTGCGACGCTCGCCCGTTCGGAACCTGCTGAGCCTCGACGGTGCTGCTTGGGAAAAAGGACCAACTCGGGCAGCTGGGTGGTTCACCGCCACGACCGAGCGAGAGAGGTTCCGAAGATACGACGTCAGCGTGCCCCAGATTTTCCATCAAAGCCCGAAGAACACCACATGGCGACGGAAGCACGATAAAGAGATGTCTCTCTTATATATTGTATTCTGAGACCACGCGCTGCACACCACCATGCAGACCCCTCGTGGCCGAGCAGCAGCTGGCCGGCATTAGCCCAGCCAAGCGGCGGCCAGCACCAAGGAACGCCGTCGTACCAGCGCAAGTACAGTGAGACAAATAAGAAAGACAAAGAAACGTCCGGCTCACCCGACCCGGCGGCATTGTGGCCCCGGGTTCGGACGCAGGCGCCATCCAGCCTCCGGCCTCGCGTCTGACATCTGACGTCTACTGTTGCTGCTGCTGCTGCTCCTCCCCCAAGCCACAGTCCCGCTGACTTGGGTTTCGACCCGGAGGCACGCCGATCAAACAAAGACGTAAGCACAGAGGCTGGCAAATGGAAAGAAAACACGTTCCTGAGGGAAGGACGCCACATCTCCTTTCTTTGACCCCTTCTGACCACCCTCGGGGACCTTTCAAACCAACACCTTAAACACCTCCCCCCCCCACCCAACCAGCTTTTCTCCCCGTGACTGCGCCGCTATGCACGGCGTGCCTGGCCCTGGCCTAGACCCTGGCTATAACGCGGAACCGAATCGAGCCTGAATTGGGTGCTTTTTACTAGATGTTGGGGGCCGGAAGTGCCCAACAATAACCGATGGTCCGGGGGATGGTCCGACATGACGGCTCCAATGATGGCAGCAGGGTTAAGTACTACTAGCTTTGGATATTGAGGGGCCCTACTGCAGGAGACTGCAGGATGGGGCAGGTCAGGCGCTCAAAATGTCTTGCATATCTCTGGACGGTCTCCGCACGTTGTCAGATGCAGCTAACAACAACACCAGCAGGCAGTGGGCGAGTGCGTGAATGACAAGAGAGCGAAATAAGCGCGAGAGATTGCCCGCCCGCTTCGCCCGCTCGCCCGCATAACCGGCCGCCGTCTCCCAGAAACAACTCCCAGCAGAGGGCCACAAGGTCAGCGGCTTGCGTGGCAAATGCCAAAAGAGCGGTGAATACTTGCACGTCTTGTGAGGATAGACCAAATCCGCTGCGGAATATGCGATGGAGGCGGGAGTTAAGACTAATGGTGCGGCACTTATACCAGACCGGACTACCGCTTGGGCTCGGCAAGCTCCAGCCAGCTCAGAGGGAGAGCCGGGCCGAGCCAGGATGAGCCCGGCGGAGGGGGCTAGGGACTCAATGCAAGGGTCTAGAGCTTAGCCTCTTGCAGCTCAGAAGGCTGAAATGTTTGCAGAGATCGATCTCTAGTGCAGAAACGTGGACCAGAAGAAAAAGGAAAAGAGGTGGCTCCAGCCGCCATGGCGCGACAGCGACACTGGGCACTGCTGCGTGTAGATGGCCGGGCCCGGCTTAGCCCATGCGTCGGCAACCTGGGATGCGCATGCCACTCGGCGTGACGAATCTCGTCACCTCGACTAGGCGCCACCCGCAGCCTGTGTGACTGGCCAGAGATTGAGTGGCCCGCCCATCTTATTCCAGCACCCATGGCCAATAGAGGCGCCTGTCATTTGAACTCGGTCCCAGGCTGCTGGAGCCCAGCGGGCCAGGGCCAGGGCCTGGAGCTGGAGCTGGAGCCGGAGCCTAGGGCCTGGGGCCTGGGGCCTGGGGCTTGGTCCTTGGGGTTGATCTTTAGGCAGTTCGGAAAAGCTCGGACCCTCAAACGATTTGATGTCCAGGTCCGTGGAGAGCAGCCTGATTTTCGATCTTGGCCACGCCCAAAGGCCGCGACCTCAGACACAGCCTGCAGTGGAGAGGCTGATGTCTTCGGACATGATAGCATTGTGCCCATATGGTGCGATTGGGCGCAGGCAGGGACGTAATTCATATCTGCCGCGCCTCGCGGTCGCTGTTACAGTATTGTAGAGGTGAAAAGCCTCCTCGGGGGAATAGGATTTGGGTCTTGGCTGAGACCGGAGATGGCAAATATAGCAGAGTTGAAGTTTGTCCTGCATGGGCAAATATGCTGGCAGACCACGGCGTCACAATGGATAAGATTCGTGCAAAGACCGCGCTCAAGCTACGGCCCCGGAACCCACGGAAGGCTAAACCCCGGAGTTGGGCTGACCACAAGACACACTGCGTCCCCCGAGTGGCATATTTCAATCGCTGCACAGGTCTGTGACTGTCTTGCTACCTCGCATGAGTGCTGCTCGATACCAATGTGCCTGGCCAGCTCGGCCCGAGAAGAGAAAACTGACTGTCTGGCTGGATTCCTTTTGCTTCAGAGCCGGGTTGGTTGGCGTTGCCCACGAAAAGCGGAAGCAGTGCCGCTTGTTCAACTGTGGTCGCTGCAGGTTCAGTGATTTAAGCTTACAAAGGAACCTGTCGAGAGTGAAGGTTTGCAGCGGTGATTGTTTTTGGAGGAAGACAGTGGATATCCACAGATCGTATCACGACCATGGCCATGAAAAAGCTCTTTTTGGGATTCAACGAGTTCCGAGGAGCACGGCACTGGCCGTATGGAATGGAAAAGACCTCCTGTACCTCCAAAGGGTGATGCACCGTGGTCAATATCTGGTGCCATCTGCAGTTCAACCGGGTGAAGAGGATAAAATCATATCGCAGCCTGCCACGAGCCGAGGATGTGCAGGTGTCTCGAGGTCATCTTTTGCCACTCGCAGACCGGGCAAGCCACAAGCGAACATTGGTCTAGGGCTATGCTATAGAAGCTGGAGAAGATGCCCATCGAGTGCAACTCATAGGCTGGCCGTGAAGAGGATTTGAGATATGCGTGGTGCTAGCCTCTGGAGATGTAGTCTGGCAAAGCACAGGGAGTGAGCCAATTAGGTAATGACCCAAGGCTAGACGGTGCAATTGTGTGCCTGAACGAGACCGTCGCGGAGCTAGATGAAGGCGGTGTTGGGTGAAAACGGAGCCGAATTTCCGGCACCGGAAAGAAGTCATCGGCTAGACACTGGGGGCGCCGAGTTTCAGGTCGCAGGCAAAGTTACATAAACCAGAGCATCTCTGAGTAGTCCACAGTACGGAACAAATGGCGGTGGACGAGCTCGGGCGAAGTCATCCAAAGCCGGAAGGACAGGGCGTGGGCCCAAAATCGGAACAGCGGCGGTGTCCTGGGGTCAAACTCAGGAACAGCATCGGCAGTCGAGGCCTGGATCTCAGGACGTAACCATCCAATCTATGTTGTCAGGCCAGCCAGCCAGCTAGGTTTCTGGGCGACCCGGCGGTCACAGGCCAGGAAGATGGCGAATACAGCCGGGCCCCTGTCATCCTGCATGATGCAAGGCACAGGCCCTACTAAGAAACTCTGATGTTGGGGTTCTGTGGGCAGAGGGAGGGTGTGTGTGGGCGTGGAGGGTGACATTGTGTGGGTCAAGATAGAGGTCAGGCGACTGGCTGGTTGGGTAGTGCCCACTTGTCGCATTGTCTTCGTCTTGACTCTGGAGGTCGTTGTCGATGTCAATTGGCGCAAGCTGCTGGGCCGCCGTTGGACTGTATGTGCACTACACACCGCGGACCAGTCAGTAGCACGGCATCGTATTTGCTGGAGACTGGCCAGGGCCGTGCTGTGTCCATGTTGTGTGTAAGCAAGTGGCAGGCAGATGACTGACTGTCCACGTCGTACCGTAGGATCGGGACTGTTGGAAGCTGAGTCGCATCTCATGCTATGGTGGCGGATTGACCATTCGGCCAGGGCTCGGTACGAGAATTGAGCCGCCTATTGGTGATTCCAGAGTGCAATCACACGGTAGTTGAAGCTGATGAACATGTGAACACAGCACAGCGTCTTGTCCAATGGCAACTGGATCTGAGTATCTTGTAGATTCGGTGATCTCCAGGGCACATCACCAGAGATGAAGATGCAGTGCAGACAAACCCTCGAGACCACTGTAGACGATACAAGTGTCCACGGCTTGTTGCCGTGTCTTCCAGGAACCCAGATGGTAGAGGACAGCCGGCTTGAATGCAAAACAGCAGCGAATCATACTGTGTTTGAACGAACGAGGCCAACGGAGATCAACCTGTCGATCATGGGGGGACTGGCGCCCTGGCGCATGCTGAAGTTTGTCGCGGCGGTGGCGGGGCGCCGTGATGGCTGAATGTGCACGCGAGGACCTAATGGGCAGGATAATAGATGACGACGGGCAATTGTAGTCTATGCTGATCAATTCCAGAGCGCCAACAATATCCTGCGCAGTATTAGATAAATCATGTCGAGGCGAGGCTATGCAAGGCGGTCAAAGACAAGGACGTCAGGTGTGTGCTGTGGAGCTGGGAAGGCGTTTCAGCAGTGGGCGGGCCTATCAATGATGATTTGAGTTTCCTGTTGATAAAAATGGCCGTCTCGTCTTGGGTTGAACAAGTCTTGATTGAGTGTGTGGGCATTGGCGTGGGGCACTGCCATGGGCACCTGTGGAGGCATGTCCCTGCTCTAGCATGACTTGGCTCTAGGCTTGCGACAAGACGGTCCGGTACAGAGAAGAGCAGGCCGCGCGTCAGAAGCCAAAGCTAAATTGATGGAAGGATTGGGCGTGAGAATGACGGTCCTGCTGACGGGCAACGGCAAACACAGGATGCGCATTGTACGCAGAGCGCACAAAAAGGAGGGGGGAGAGAGAGGAAGGTCAAGGCCAGCCTGAGATTCGGTCCAGTCCGGTCGAGTCCATGGTCAGAGGAGGGGAGAGCGTGTTTACTCAGTACTTGGGTAGCAAGGAACAAAGTTGACGAGCGCGATCGTTCATGACTCGAATAAATTCAATAAGACGGTCGAGTATGACGGGAAGAAACGGCCAGAGTTACATACATACACGTAGTACTCTCAGGTCAGGGCGGATGGGCAGGCAACCAGGCAACCTTGGAAGGAAGGCATATAGGCACAGGCACGGAAAGGAAGGCAGGCAGGCAGGCAGACATCGTCGGATAGGGTGCGTCCATGCCCAGGTGTGCATGCAGGTGGTTTACATTCGTCCGTCTTGACTGCCCCAGCTCGAGTCTGTCACAGTGGCAAGTGCAGTGCCCCGCGGCAGTGCCCACTGGCCACTTGCACCCGACGGGGAGAGCACAGACCATACCTTATTTCTGGCTCAGGGCAGGGCAATTGCCATCTGAAAATACCGCCCTGGATAGCACTTATCTAGAGGAGACAGGGGCTTTAATGGACCTGACTTCTTTCCTTCCAGGGCCCCTGCTGCCGCCCGTCCCTGGCACCTGGGATGTCTCCCCTGCTGTGCCTTCCCGTCCAGCCCCGCCAAAACCGGAAGGCCGATCATCAACTTGTTTCCTTTCCCCCCTCGTTCCGCCCTGTCTGTGCACTCATTCGTGCCGGCGTCAAGTACTTACTGTACATATGTGGGTATTTATCACGTAGACTACCTGAGCCAAATAGATACGGCACAGGTAAACACCGTACAACTCACGCCTGGAGACGGCCATTGCCCGGGGCAGACGAGAATATAGGTGCAGACTGTTTTAGTTTAAAAAGTACCTAGGTACCCATGTACCATGTTGACGAGATAGGAACCTGCCCTTCCGCACCTTCAATGTCTCTGTGGTGGCATGGTACAGATGCACCCAGGTACCTCGTCCCTGCCACCAAACCAATCCATCCCCCTCCTTTGTTGTCAAGATGCCACCACCTTGTCCCCCACAAAGAAACTTAGAAGCAGTGATATCGTCGCCATCACCAAGGTTGATCCATCTCTCCTGGCGAGCTTCCTGCCCCTCCGTGGTAATTCCGCTGTCTGCTTCCCCTCTCTTCGCCTCCAGCCAGGACCATCCATCCTCATCGTCACCACCTGGTAGCACGTAAGCCGGTCGAACAGCTTCCTTGCTCGCAATCACTCAGCCAGCCAGCCAGCCAGCCAGCCCACAGCCCAACCTCAGCCAACCCAACCCATGCTGAGGACCAATTCCCACCAACTCCCACCACGAACAGTCCAACCCCCGCCACCGAGAGCGGACAAGACGCCAGTCTTCCAACCCATCCTATTATTCCGAACAAAGGGACCCCCATCATCATGCACACGAGCTATCAAGCCCACCCCTCACTGACCGTCCGTGGCGCTATGCTCCTTGGAGCTGGCCCAAGGGGTGTGTCGAGGCACACCAACGTCTGTGCTTCGATTCTGGCCCACAGCGCCCGGGCGGCCGTCTCCTCCAAGCTTGTCCAAGGGTTGACCCCGTACGAGGCACACTGAAAGCCGGCCCTTTATTGACAGCCACCACCATTGAGGAGGGGGTTGGGCCCGCGTTATTGCCAGCAACCGCCGATTCCGATCCATCACGCACGCACGCACACGCATTGCTCGCTCGTTCCGTCGTTCAGTGCCGACCCACGACAGGCACGCACCGCCGTGTACAGTACAGTACAGTACAGTACAGTACTTCGAGATTACGAGTCGGCATCTTTCATTGACGTCGACATCGACACCGCCATCAAAGCCAACATCGACGTCACGCTATGTCCGTCTACTACTCGACCCTCGCCGGAACTGCCTGCAGCCACCAAAGACTGATACCAGTACTGCATGAGAAGCACCGGGAGCTGGCATTAGGCGACGGGCGGAGACATCAGACAGCACAGGCAGACAGGCACGCCCGATAGACGAGACAAACAAAATATAGGCACAGCAAAGCCACCACCGGCGTTCCTGCATCCAGACGCCTGTCGTTCAGGTCCGAGAGCTGCTGGCCCAGCGAGTTCATCCCACGTCCCGCCGCCTCCCTCGCTCGCGCAGCCATCTCTGCGCCAATGCGAGGGGCAACCCTTAGAACGTGCGCCCACTTCCGCCAGCACGTCTCTGGCCGTCGCCCAGGCCTCGTCCTCGCCGACCAGCCCTCCTCAACCATGCTACCCGAGCTGCCGCCGTCGCATCCCGGCAATCGCCTTGTGCTGTACTGCCCAACCTCCGCATCTCAAAGACCATGCCGGACCAAGGAACACGAATCACGAATCAGACAACCGGCATACCTGCCCTGCCCTGCCCCAGGTACAGTCCTTAGATTACTAGCCTACTAGACTACCGTGGCGCTGTGGTACACATCCGCACATCAACTCGCCAACCTTATCTCGCTTCGCTGACCAGACGCCGGAGCAAGCAGCGCGCAACAACGCCTCGCTCGATCCCAGGCTCCGTTGCCCACTGTTCATCAGTGTGTCCAGCTGTGCATCATGATTCCTGCTCGTCACGCGCATCACCGTCCATGCACCACCAGACAAAGTCGAGACGGCCGTGACAGCTTCCCCTCACTCGTGTAGTCTCTCCAATGGGCACGCTTTGACGATAACTCAACAGCAATATATGTAATGTAGCCTGCGACAAGTACGAAGTATCACCTGCCTCTTGTCCACGTCGAGCCGGGTCACGGCAGATAACGGCATCACCCTGCACATTGCTCCTTGCCCCGGTAGACCCCGTCCAGTGCAAGTATCGCATCGCATCTGTCTGCTAGCCATTGCTTTTCGGTGTTTCCGGTACGGCCAGCCTTCTAGTTGGTATGGCCTCCACCCGCTGTGTGTACAACTCACCCATTGGAGCAGTGGGAAACACCGGGTACCCATTGTAACCTGCATGGGCTCTCATGTGCCTGGCCGGGGATCGCTAGCTAGCCTGCAAACTCACAGGGGGGGCTTCCGTTCTTTTCCTTTCTCTCGCTGCAAGCCGACATGGTTGGCCGGCTGGAACAGCGCCCACACAATAGTACCTGAGCCGAAGTGGAGACAGAGAGCACTGGAGGCTGCACCCGCGGCTGCACTGCTGCAGAGCAAAAAGAGACGATACACACGCAGCAGACTTCGGACCGCAGTCGCGACTCCTAAACTTTTCCGGCGTGCATCCTTGGGCACAGTAGACCTGAGAGACCAAGGTGTCAGTCAGGCCAGATGTACATGTGGTCTGGTCTAGGTACTGCGCTGGACCGTAGTGACAAGCGGCGTCAGGGACGGACCTGGGACGTTCCATCACATCAACCGCTCTCGCAGGCCCTGGACCGGCACCAGCAAGCTTCCTCTAAGCCTAGGGGATTTTCATGCAGGGAACTGGCGGCTTTGGTCGGTGCAACATTGCCACAGGGTCGGTTCCCCTGCCACCTTTTCTGCTCCTCCTTGCCCCAATCCGGACTGCGCAACGTCAGTTTCTCTTCCTCCTCAATCCACTCCATCGCTTTTTTTTGCCTTCTCGACCCTGCCCTGCCCTGTCACCGGCGCCGCAGCCTCCCTCTGCTCGCCATTGTATTATTCTCGGCTCCGAAATATCACCACCAGCTTCTTCATCTCTCCGGCCACCACCATCCATCCAGCCTGGACGACGCTCCACATCCGACGACAGCTCTCCTCTTCGCCATTTTCCCTCCCCAGCGGCACACACATGCGGTCTGTTATGTTGTCGTGCTGGTCAACCTGAGCGTATCGCGATCCCCCACTTGGGCAATCCGGAGGCCGCAGAGTCAGCAACAGGGGCAGCACCGTTGTGGACCTCGATCGCCAATTTTTTGTTTTGAGCAGCGCCGTGAGCGTGCACAGGATCCGCTCCTGTCACCCCTCTCCCCCCTCTCTCGCTTCCTCTCAAACAGGGCAGTCCATCGTCACAAAAAAAAAAGGGCAAAAAAATCCACCGTCCCAGGTTGACAGCTCGACTCGAATGAAACATCAACATCAATAATCCTTGGGCGTTGTCTTGCTCTCCTCACCCTGTCCCTATCTCTGCCCGGTCTCCCTGCCTCTCCTCTTCTCTAGTCAGACTTCCGTCTAGGCACTAGGCTTAACAATCAGTCTCAAACATCATCCCGCCGCAGGGCCCCGCATCACCCCTGTCTCCCCCTTCCCTGCTGGACCAGGACGCACCGACTGTTGGCGGCGTTCCAACTCAGCCTCACCATAGGCTACTGGTTTCTTAAGCGCCGCATTACCCTCCCTTGGGATCCTTCGGCTCTCCCTTTGACTCCCCTCAGCTGCACCATTCCTCCACACACCCCCTCCCACGACTACAAAGATGGCGGCGACTTTTCGCTCCGTCAACTCATCACAACCACCGCCTCCCGACATGGCCGAGGCGGAATCCAAAGTGACGTCTCCGACGACGCCCCGACCCAGCACAGCCCCGCAGTACCTGCCCCCTCCGAAGCAGACCGCCATGGACGATGCGACGACCCCAACGAGAGCCACGTTTGGTGCCGGCACGATGGCCCAACAAAAACCACTCCCGTCATCGCCATTTCCCGAGGGCATCCAGGTGCCCGAGGATACCGCCGAGAGCAAGCCATCATCCAGGGAGGCCTCGCACCAACCAAAGAGATCACGGGATTCTGCAGAGATGGACCTCGACGACGCAGAGGACAAGGGCACGCCGGGTGGCGACGATGACGCCGAGTCGGATGACGAGGACAGCGTGAACGCTGACGGGACCCGGTCGAGCAAGAAGAAGAAGTCCCAGCGCTTCTACTGCACCGACTATCCGCCATGTAACCTGAGTTTCACGAGAAGTGAACATTTGGCGAGACACATCAGGTAAGACCGATACCAGTGACAACCTGCAACCTGAGTCGTCGTTCGGCGAGTGCTAATTTCCAAACCAGAAAACACACTGGCGAACGCCCATTTCAATGTCACTGCTCGAGGCGTTTCTCCCGCCTCGACAACCTCCGACAGCACGCCCAGACTGTACACGTGAACGAGGACATCCCCATGGACTCGTTGGCCGCGACTGGGACGAGGTTCCAGAGACAGATCCGGACTGACCGGGTGCGTCAAGGCGCCGGAAGAGCAAGGGCGTCGACTGCTGGGAGCATAGGCGCACCGGCTCGGGGCCATTCAAAGTCACTCTCGACGTCCAGCATCACAAGTATTAGCTCCATCGGCTCCAACTACAGCTCGAGGGACGACGTTCGAAGGCGACCGCCTCCTCTCGTCATGGCTACAGATCCTCAGGCTCGGCTCTCCATCGAGTCCTACCGCAGTGCTGGCTCTAGCCATTTCCCTTTCCGTCAGCCGTCGCCGAGTGAGTTTGGCACCCCGGTCTCGTCAACCTTCTCTACAGGCCAGAACAGCCCGAGATGGGGCTCTGTGGTCGGCTCACCTGCCACATCATACTCTCGCAGCCATGCCATGTATCCGTCTGGCTCTCGCACCCCTGGGCGGCGGCTCAGTGTACCTTCGGGCGTGAATCCTTTCCAGTCTCCTCATGGGTCTGGTAATCTTGGCCGGCCTCTGTTTGTGCCTGGCTCTCAGAATGCTTCGAATTCCGCCGCGCTTGGTTCTCCGAACGCCAGCTTGCTTGCCTCACCCACGACCTCGACCTCTGGGTGGTCGCGACGCGACTCGACCAACAGCATCGCTGACGAGGCTTGGCGCAGGAGGACCTGGCACCCCGACAGCAGCAACTTCACCACCCCGGGCAGCCGACTCAGCCAAGTCATCACATCGTCGCAACTCGATCCTCCTCCCGAGCCTTTGCCTGCTGTTGTCAACAACGGTCCTCAACAGCAGAACATCCGTCTGCCCGGAATCGAGTCCTTTGATCCCATCCCCCGTCGACCGTCCTCGCCTGCGAGGAGGGCTCCTTCTCCCATGATGGTTGATTCCGAGGGCACGAACCCGCCTGCTCTTCTGCCGTCTGCCAACATCTCTACCGAGAGACAAGGCCTCCCACAGTGGGAGATGGGTCTTCACCGTGGACTGAATCGCCTGGAGATCAACAACACGACCCCTCCACGAGACGGGGCTGGCGCCTGGGCGAGTGAGGTCCAGCAGGCCATGCAGTCCCGGGCTGAGGCCCCTCGACCATACCAACCCACCGTGCGGTTCGAGGCCCAACCACAGGTTGTGCACCCACCACCCGTTCCGTCTACTGCTGGGCACCCAAGGGGCCATCAGCATACGATGTCGGCTCCGTTGATCTCCACCAACCGAGAGGCTAAGCGTCATGGCTGGTACAACGGACCGGTCACAGTCCATGAAGACAGAGTTCTGGAGGGACGACCGCATGTCGATCGCATTGCGCACCCCAACTTGCACGCCTTCTCCGGCTTCCCTGCCCGGGATCAACAGGCACCGCAATACAGCTCTCAGCCGACGAACCCGGACTCCCTGAGGCGGCTCGAGGCTCTCGTTGCGGTCGCTACGAGCGAGTCATCTACTGCGACGGCGTGCTAGGACTATGGCGATCGCCATGGCCAGAGGCACCACATTTAGGCTAGTTCCTTTTCCACGATGTCGATATTGCGCCGAAGATATCTATCTCCTCGGCACCACATATCATACCCATGCTCATGACTTGACGACACAATTTCGAACACTACAATGACAGTCACGACCACCTTATACTTGCATTGGGGGAGGCTTGCAGTGCCCCCTGGATACGACCACGCAGCACACTCGCTTACCATCCGTGTCTTTTCATTTTCGGGCGGTTTTTACGAAACAGTGATACCAGGTCGGCGGTTTTGAATTAGTTTGGCGCTGTGGGATGTTTGCTATGTTTACTTTGGACTTGTTTACCAGCGTTGCAATTATTTCAATTTGTGCTGTGGTTACCCTCGGCGTCCTTTATTTTTCTCTCGTTCTCCGCTACCTGACCATCTCCTTGCCCTCCGTCGATCCTCCACTTCCTTGCTTCCGGCTCGACCTCTGCTTTCCGGTTGCGCCTACGCTCCTACTACCTACTAGTCACGGGGAAAAGCAACAGTCACCCGATTCGACTTAGATAAGACCTTCCTTGGAATTCCACTTGATCCATCAACATTTTCCGGCCACAATTTCTCGACGTGATGTGAGGGGCGAGGGCGGTTCCCTGCATTCATTCTCCCTGGGGTGGATGTGGGAGGGGAGGTCAATGTGACACGGCGGGTCATGAGGATGGGAAGTAATCTGTTTCTATGATACCCCCACCATCTTTGGATGACGGAAGGCTTTTGCATCGTTATTTTAGGCTTTGTGTAGAGGCCATTGGTCGCTGCGTGGATACATGGGCGGGACTTTCAACAGGGGGGACAAGCATTGTGGGGCGAGTCTGCAGAGGAAGTCGCCGCCGTTGGAAAGGGGCATTGGGGAGGCTAGATTGAACCATCTCTGTTTTCGTCCGTCTTTTTTTCCTGTCGCCTCCAAGCTGGATTGTGCTCCAGTTACCCAACGTTTCTGGCCTTGGTGCCTGCTGCTACAACTCCAGCTGGAATTGGGATTAGCGATTGGTGGTTTCTTTACTCGTATTTTTTTTATTCCTCTCGCCAACCCCCTCACTCCTGGTGCTTCTGATCTCTATCTATTTTGGCTGCTTCCCCTGCTGAGAAAGCGGGACGTGCGAACGGAGGCGGGATTGATGATACCCTGAGGGATACATGTACTGCCGGGATGGAAAGGCGGGGTTTTCCTCCAGCGGTTTTGGTTTCTTCTCTCACTCATCATTGCTTTTTCTTTCTTATTATTACATAGCGGTCAATGGGATTTGATATTTTATCCGAACATTTTTGATGACTTGGGCCGGGGAAAGGGGTGGTACGCAATATGAGGGGACGGTTGCTCACGACATGGCACGTGAAACGAAAGAAGGTGAGTTTCCTGGTCCTTGCCCTTTGATACCCGCCTGCTTGCCGCGCGTGCGTGTAATGTGCGTGTAGTGTGTAAGGTGTGTAGCACGAGGCAGGTAGGCCCGCGGGCGAGGGGGATGCCGTGATATCCGCGTGTAGCTACCCTTCCCGCCCGCTCAGTAGTAGTAGTACCGTGGCACTTGAAAGGGGGCGTGGTTTTTTTGGCTGACAGGGGCAAGCAAGCTCTCTGCGTTGTTCCGTCTTTGTGTTGACTTCTCTCCCTTCTTCCCTGCGCGGCGTTGTGCGTTGTTATGTGTGCATGGGACGTTGGTGTAACGTTGAGGTTGGTTTCTTTTCGGGTCTCGTCCGTCTGCCCCCCTCCTTCTTGGCGGCTTTCCGCCCGCCTGGTGCAAGGTAAGGGGATGTGGGCGGTCTGGGGTCTGGCGAGGGGGGGACGTTGGCGGGTTGGATGCTACTCTGCCTCTGTCTTTGCTTACTGTACTGTACTGTTGTACTTGTCCTGCAAAGGGCATGGGAATGGGCCGAGCCAGAGATAGGGGGGAGGGGCCGATCGCGGATGTAGCAGCAGCAGCAGCACCAACACCAGCACCAGCTTCTTGCATGCATTGCATGCATGGACGCATGCGTGTAACTGTAATCTGGTCTACTACTCTGGCTACTGTACTGCTCGCATGTGTGGGAGAGGGAGGGTCAGCTGGGACGGATGGATGGTAGGCTTTGCTGCGATGCTGCGATGCTGCTGCTGCGATGCTGCTTGTTCTGAAGCATGGGTGTTTCGGGGCGGGTGTAACGTTCGGGGAGATGGGTGAGAAGTCGGCAGCGCGGTTGCATGGGCGGGCGTGGGGAAAGATGGGCTCTCGGGTGGGTTATTGTGGGTTTTGGTTTGTTAGCACTGGTCGGTGATTGATGTCTTCCCCGGTCGCAGTCGAGGGGTGGGATCTTGTAATCTAATGCACTCGTATGTAGGCCTGCATGGTGTATGTGGACTAGATGTATGCAAGGCCTGTGTATGTGTGTGGTGATGGATGTGGAAGCTGCCAAGATCTGGAGATTGGGGGGTTCTCTCCCTGTCTCTCTGCTTGCTCGCCTGCTCGCTTGCTTGGTGTATATGTATGTTTCACCTCCGTCTGCCCCTGTCTACTCTATTTGTATGGTGAGTTCCGCGATATGGGTCCAACGCGTGTGTGTGTGTGTTCGTGTCTGCAGCTGGCCTGTCGGAACCGTTGCTGACGACAGACTTCGAGATGTTCTATATTATGGGATGATAAATTCTGCCTGTTCATGTTCATGAATCATCCTCCCCCCATCCTCTTTCCCTGGCTGTCTGGTCATCAGGCTCTGCTCTTGATGAATTCGTGTATCTGATATTCACCCGTAATCGAGTCTGTTGATTCGGCTCTCTCTCTGCTATGTATATCTTGAAGCACGCAGCGGAGGTGAGACTCACCACCATCACATGGGAGCTGGAGGAGGGGGGAGGTCAGACAGGATGTCGTCACTTGGACCAGGGGGAGGCAGCTCCACCGGGCAGGGGTTCTCTCCATACGGAGGGAGGGAGTAGACAGACAGTGGGCTACATATCTAGTGCTGCAGCCTGTCTTTCCCTCTGGACCCTCAGCTGATCTCATCGCAGAGAGGGCACATGAAACGGAGACACGCACCCAGCCTCTCGGGAGAAATGCGTAGACGGACAGAGTTCACCTAGCGAGTCGTGGCGCCTCATGCCATTCATCCATCCATCCAACGCATTCATCCTACCATCGTCCTGCCATCTCGATTCAACGGAGATGGCTGGGGCTGGGCTGGGCCAGGTCTGGGCCAGGCGTGAAGACGGAAAGCCCACCCTCGGCCAAGTGTGGCGTCCAGGACAGGGATCACTCCTCCCCAAGCCAGGCGATGACCACGAATGAGGGGTATGACGTAGCCAGGTGTGGCTGATGCACCAATGAATCGAGACGGGTCGCGGCGCCGGCCAATACTGTACATCACACACATCACCGCTGGGCAAGCTGGCAGGGCCGCAAATCAAGGCAGGTGAGCTTGCGTGCGTGCGTGCGTGATGCTTGTGCTGTTTTATACTGTGGCCTAGGCCCTGGGGACTGATATCATATCATACGCACAGCGCAGGCATGGGGCTAGCGGGTGCTGCTAGGCAGGTGGTGCAGGTTGGGCGTGCAAAGTGCGTGTCTGGACGATGATGCACGCCTTCTGTCAGTCAGTCAGGTTCAGTCTTATAAGGCCTAGCTGGGGACCCTGAGATCTGCTTTGCTCTTTCTCTCTTTTGACACTCCATCACATCGAATCTCTATTTACTGTAAGCATGTGAAATCTACCAGTCTCGCCGTTGACCCGCGACGAGTCTCGCCAGTGCTGACCATCTACAGACAAAACCTAAGGAAATCTATCTACTCTGCTGCTCGACTCCCTGCAGATCATCACCCTAGAAGAACCTACGATATCTTGTTATCTCGAACAACAATTCCAAACATGGACAACATCCAGAACCCAACAGCCCCTCAGCTCTCCGAGGAGGACAAGAAGAACCAGACCTGGGGCCAGTACGGGAAGCAGGTCTACAACGAGCAATACGAGCGTTGGATGCCCTGGATCGAGGACTTTTACCTGCGCTGGTTCACCCGCGACAACAAGACCAGCTACGCCACAAAGGGTTAGTTGACCCGTCCTCCCCACACCACCACAACTCACCACTGTCTAGCCATCAACCTAGTACTGACATCTCTCCTCCTTCGACAGACACACTCGACAAGTCCAAGGTGACCGGCGTCAAGCAGGTCGACCAGCTGCAGGACGGCGTCAACAACCTCGTGGCCGGCCAGTTCGGCCAGGACGGCCTGCTGAAGCCCGTCGGCGACGCCGTCTCCAAGGAGGGCGTCAACCGCGCCGAGCGCCAGGGCAAGGACGACAGCGGGAGCTACGCGCCCGGCCCCGCGGGCAGCGTTGTCAACCCGATCGCCCAGGGGGGCCAGAAGGTCGGCGGGGGGCTCGTCGATGGCGGCAAGGCGGCTGGTGGGTACGTCGGGGGCCTGTTTGGTGGTGGGAAGAAGTAGAGGGGCCGGCCTATGCGCTCCCCTTTCCCTTAACTCATTCGTCTTGGACCAGGGTTTTTGTCTTGGATTCTCCTTTCGTCGTTGGCATCATGGCCTGTTCGTATACCCCCGTCTAGCGACTTTCCATTATTGATACTACGTTATCCCAAAGATTAGAATATTTCACCGTGCCCTCAGCTTCTGTCTCGCGTCTTCCACCATCTTGTCTGTATCATGGTGCCAGATCTCGTGAAACCGCCATGTGATTTCCCTGCCAAAGTCGTCGGGGCTCCTCGACAAGTCCCGGTCCCGCCACTGGAACAGGTCAACGGCGTCCCTCGTGTGCTTGACCAGCCACTGCGTCCGCCCATACCGCACGTCGCTGTACACCTCCAACGCAGCGGCTAGCCTTGCCCCGATCGTTCTCTTGTCTCCGCCGCCATCTTCGCCCCCAGCTTCCACCACAACGTCGTCGTCGCGCACGGCCTGGATCAGCTCCGCCAGCACCAGCGCGTCCTCGATGCCGAACCCGGCCCCGGCACCGAGGTGCGGCCCGCACGCGTGTGCTGCGTCGCCTGCGAGGCATACGGCGCTCCCACCAGTAGTACCATTGCCGCCGTGGTACTGAGGCACGGGGTGCTCCAGCATGTCGAAGATGGCCCACTTGTCCATCTCGGCCGGTAGCAGGCCCACGATGGCCCGTATGTCCGGGTGCCAGTCCCCGAACGCAGCGGCAGCCTCGTCCAACGTGGCGCTCCCGACGTGTGGGTTCCTCTTGCTGCCCTGCGGCGGTGGCTCCCAGGGCTCCGGGTCGGATACCACGGCGAGCGTGTTGAGCATCGTGTTGTTGGCTACCGGGTAGGTGATGACGTGGGCGCCGGGCCCGTTGTACATGTACCTCGTCGTGGTCATGTGTTCCGGAAGGGAGGCGCGGGCCTGGGCCATGGGGATCAGGGCGCGGAAGGAGTACTTTTGGCTGTATGTTGCTGCTGAGGAGGGGCCGAAGAGGAGCTCTCGCACCCGCGAGCGGATGCCGTCGCAGCCGATGACTGGAGGTGTGTGAGTGAGAGTGAGGATGCTCGTCTGGGCCCATGCGTAGAGGATAATAAATCACCCACCTGCATCGGCAACCTCCTCCGTCCCATCCTCAAACAGAAGCCTCACCCCCTCGCCGCCCTCCCCCTCAACCACACCCCGCAGCGCCCTCCCAAACCTTACGCTCCCCTCAGGCACACACCCCATCAGCCCATCCACAAAGTCCCCCCTCCGGCACCCGCGGAAGCACCCCTCGCCCACGAAAAGCCTGAACATGAGGCTCCGCGTCAGCCCGTCCACCCACTGGAAGTAGTCCTCCCCGTTGGGGTTCGCGACGGCCTCGTACGCGGCGCGCACGCCGGGGGACAGGAGCGCCATCGCGCGCTCCGCGTTGGGGCTCAGCCCGATTCCCGCCCCGCCTGAGCCGTTGGAGCCGCGGTTGGTGGCGCGCTCGTAGACTGTGAAGGGGATTTGGCGCGCGTGCAGGCCTGCTGCTAGGGTTAGGCCTGTTATCCCGGCGCCTATGATGGCGATGTGGGGTGGTGGTGGTGGAGGGGACATTGTGTTTCTTTGGGTTGGCTTGTTGTCGCTCTGAGTGAGGGGAGACGGACGCTGTTGGTGAGCGAGGCTCGGTGGCCGTTGGGTTGGGAGACAACGTCCTACTTGGTGGACATTGTTGTCTGACCTTTTGTGCCTGAGGGGCACGGATATGCGCCGTGCCTGTCCAGGCCGTAATTGAATTGGTCTGATGCAGAAACTATTGGCTGCACGCACACGTGCAGAGGTGTGGCTTGCCCCGAGGTTGCATCCCCTTCGGAGTCCGATCGCCGTTATTTGGCGGCGGAGGTCCGGCCGGGACAAAGCACCTGAGGCTGCTTACAGGTGGGCTGTCCCGGTCCGCGCCGGGATATGACATCTCCCTGCTGCGCCTTTTCAATTAATCCTGATGCTGCTATCACTCGCTGGCTCCGTTGCACAAACAAAGACTCATCGTCAAAGGTCTTCGGAGATGGCCGGCACGCCCAAGGAAAGGGTCCTCCTGACGGGTATGCCAATCTGACTGACCGCCGTGTTGAAGCATTGACTGATAGTTCGTGCATCCATCAGGAGGTAGTGGCTTCATCGCCTCTCATGTCCTTGATACACTGCTTGCCCATGGGTACGCCTCATTGCTCACATGAACCCCGAGCACCACCTCCCCCATGCGACAACACCATCACAGCTCCGAGCATAGGACTAGCTTGCTAACCCTCGTGGGATTGGGAACAGCCTCTCGGTGGTCGTAACAGCAAGGTCACCCGAAAAGGGCCAGGCCATAGTGGGCTCCATCGACGAGTCTCTGCGGCCTGACGTCTCTTACGCTGTGGTCGAGGATATCGCTCAGGATGGGGCCTTTGACCATGTGTGTTTTCTCGGCAGCAACATGCACACAGCCTTTGAAAGACTCGTTACTCTAACATGAATTCCACCAGGTCTTCCAATCCGATCTGAGCTTCGACTACGTCATCCACACGGCTTCTCCCTACAGCTTCAAAATTGATGACCCCGTCAAGGACTTCCTCGATCCCGCCATCAAAGGCACCACCGGCATTCTCAAGTCGATCAAGGCACATGGGCCGTCTGTGAAGCGTGTCGTCATCACCTCGTCTTCAGCAGCCATCATCAACCCGCTGAAGCACGAGAAGGTCTACGACGAGACGAAATGGGCCCCGTTCACGTGGGACGACGCTATCTCCAACCCCCGATTTGGTTACCCAGGGAGCAAGGTAAGCTTCTCAGGCACCAGTCCTTCGACATGACCTGAAGAGAATCCTCCCAGCCGAACACTAACCACCGCACACACAGAAATTGGCCGAGCAGGCCGCCTGGGCATTCGTCGCAGACGAGGACCCAAACTTCGACCTCGCCACCATCTGCAACACATACACCTTCGGCCCCGTCCAGCGGCAGCTCCCCAGCCTGGACGCCATCAACACCTCCAACCAGCGCATCCACGACATCGTCCTCGGCGGCATGCGCGGCGGCCTCGAGCCCACGGCGCCCGTCTTCACGTGGGTCGACGTCCGCGACGTGGCGCTGGCGCACGTGCGGGCCGTCACGAGGCCCCAGGCAGGGGGCAAGCGGTTTTATATTGTTGGTGGGTATTTTTCTAACAAGAAACTCGCGGACATCATCCGGGACGGGCATCCAGAGCTCGCTGAGAGGCTGCCGCCACCGGAGGGGGCTGAGGATGATTTCCCTGCGGATGTGTATGGGTTTGATAACTCACGGTCGAGGGAGGTGTTGGGGATTGAGTACCGGGGGTTGGAGGAGAGTGTGGAGGATACCGTGAAGTCTATTTTGGAGTGGCAGTCTAGGCACTAAGAAAATCTCGAGAATAGCTTCAGATTACTAAATATCGCAGGGTTAGCTGTGTTTGCTGTGTATAGTCACGTCATACTAGAGAGGCCCCGGGGAAGCTATCTTTTGTGCAAACCTTCTTTGAATAATCCCCGTAAGTGTCACATAAGTTGGGCGAGCCGATAACGAGTCAGGCTACATGCTCGTTCGCAGCCCGCAGGTATCCTAGATGTTATAATACGACTTACCCTTTCCCGGCTCTTTCTAGTAGAATGACTGGCCATGGGATAATCTGACGGTGACCCTCACAGCAGTTAGCTTACCTTTCATTGTCAGTAGTAACACAAGTATCAATGTTTTTGTGGCCTTGGGAAATTTTATGTGAGTCCCAAGCAAACTCCTGGAATCTTCACAACTTGTAGTTCCAGACCTTCTTGTGTGTCCTCATGATTGTATATAGGTCTCTGACTGAAGCAACAAATTGGTTACCAACCCCAGGGGCTTAAATTGGCCTTGTTTGACACTGTCTTGTCTTTACTGACAATGAACAGTAAAGCCCTAATTTTTCCTTGCACGACACCCCCCGGACGCATCTATACACCATTCATATATTAGCATCTTAAGCAAATTTGATTAGACAATATCGCAGGTGATTTCCATCTCAGCTAGGACAAAGTCAGCCACTGTGAACAGAATGGTCATAATTAGCAATCCAAACAAGTAAATTTACCTGTTTCTGCCAAGAAAGCTCTTGAAGACTTGAGAGCCACGGACATTTCGTAGCCAGCATTCTGGTCCCTCTTTCAAATGAGAGAATGCTCAAGCACCTCTGAATGTGAGTAGTCATCACGCGCTATCAGCCACATGCTGTCTGTCTAGAAGACGACTGGGCTCGTGCTCCTGCTGGTGAAAACCTCCTCTCGTACATATTGCACAGCGCCGTGGGGAGTGCTTCATCATGAAGACCTCTTATAGCATTATCAGATTCATGGGACGCCGCCCTTGGAACAAGCCTTGGCCCATACTCTGGGGACGACCTCTTATCCCTCTTATCGCACAGATCAGAGCGCCATGGTACGTACCATTGGGTGTTGGCCTTTCCCTGTACATTTCAGACGGCACCTTGTGGCCTGTGCTCCTGATGATGGCCTCTTATCGGTCATATCGGACAGCCTTGTGGGCTGCCTTTGCTTTGCTGGTGATTGACTGTGCTGGTCGGCCCTGCTCAGCTTGTTATTGAATCGACCAAGCCCCAGGTTTGAAATACAAAGGGTCACGCGTCGCGCCACCCAGTAGACGCGCCACCCATCTTGGTCCACACGCGTCACCACCGTTCGCGTTGATATCCAGCCTCTTTGGCGTCATCAACGACCAATCGGTACCAGCAAGCACTCTAGAATCCATCACCATGGCAGAGTACAGCATAAACCTCCCTCCAGGAACGGGGATCACCTCCTCCCATCTGGAAATGCTTCGCGACATCGCAAATGGAGCCATCGACGCCTCCGTCGCCCCCTTCAGCCAGCATGATGATGTGGCAGAGCCCGTGTCTGGAACCTCTCTGGTAAGGAAGTTATGAATTCCATTTATGAGAGGATTGGTGGCTAACGGATCGAAGGCCAGCGGTAGCCAGGACGATGAGACGGGAGGAGTGTTCGGAGTGACCGCCGACTCCCGCGGGAGCAGTCACCACCCCATGGGCGCAGGAGACGGCGTTCTCTTCCGTCCCTTCAGGTTCCTGCCTTCTGAGGTGAGAATAATGATCTGGACGGCTGCTGCTGTGGCTGCCAAGCCCCGAGGAGTCTACCAATTCAAGGTCAAGCACATCAAGCTGGGGCTCTCGTCAAACCATTACCCGCTGTCCCCGTCCATGTTCACCAACATACGCCGGCTCGATGACAACGGCCCCCTCGTCCGTCAGATCCGCGACCTGATGCAGAGCGTCTACACCGGCGACCTGGTCTCGACCTTCACCCCGCTGCCCGAGGTCGGCAGGTTCACCCTCGAGATCCGGAACCTGCTCCGGAGCTGCCCGGAGGCCCGGTCCGAGCTTATGCGCACGCCCTCGTTCGGCTGCTCGAGCTTCAGCTTCCACTGGGTGGTGGAGGGCGGCAAGTGCGACCTCGGCGTCGTCCGTCCGTTCTGCTACGGCACGGACTGGATCAGCCTCACCGAGATGACCCACCACCTCACGGTGCGGCCTTCTGCCCCCGGTGTGCTCTGCACGCCCGACATCGCCGCCGTCGAGCACCTCGCTATCCCGCACCTTGAGTGTTTCTGTACCGGAGACTCCCGGAGCCTGCAGGCCCAGGTGGACACGCTCGCCGTGTTCCCCGGCCTCAGGTCCCTCGGCATCTACGACTCGTGCCTCTCGGTCAAGCGCGTGTCCCACTGGGACCGTCTGATCACGCAGGACCAGAGGTACTTCCTCAAGGGCGTCTCAACCGCGGTCTCTGACGCGAGGCGAGGACGCCGGCTGACGGGCATCAGGTTCTCGGGCGCCATGGTGAGCCTCAAGAGATTGATCCGGGAGGTGGCGGTGAAGGAGATCCTGAAGAAGCTGAAGAACCCGGGCTCGGCCTCCTCTTCGAGCCTTGGCAGCTTGAACTTCTGTTTTCTGCTCCACGCCGGCAGCCAGGCGGGACTAGACCTCATGAAGTTCAGGGAGGATGGCTCCCATCTCGACGACGTTGCCCGGATCGAGGACCTCGGACTCCTTGGACGAGAGGTGAAGGCCTTTCGGATCAACATGGCCTAGTCTAGCCTTTGCTTCGGGCATACTGGCCTAGATCGGTGTTGATACGGAGTGTGTCTGGGGGGATTGTGGTCCTGGGGCCCCTGATTCTTTGCGGACAGACATTTGTTTTCCAACTTGTTGGTGGTTGTTGCGCACCAAGTACCGGCCTTGGGAGCGGCTGAGCTCTCTCTGAGGTCGACTGGTAGGGACCAGTGATTGATCAGTCATCTGTGACTTGCTCCAAGCTAAGCTACCATGATGGGTTGGACACAGGGAAATGTTGAAAAAGGAACGTTTAGTGGACAAGTTGGTGAGCCGGATCAGTTGATGGATACGGAAATAACGGACACGGAAATAATTGTACAACAGTTTCGAATTGATCACAGGCCATACAGGTCCTGAAGCAGTGATGAGATCACCACATTGATAAAAGTGAAAAGGTACCTTCGATTTTGATATATATATGTCCTCTAATAGAGCCTTCGGTGGTCCATTCATACTGCCTTCCAACCGTTCAGTCCACTACCATTGCCTCTTCGACCACGGTTGATAGGAAACGAGACCGGCATTTGGGGCGAATTCCTTGATCCAATCCTCCGGAACCTTTGTCTGGGTGTATATGTCATACCAGCCTTTGTTGCCCAACGGGGTGCCCTCCCAGGCTGACCCGCACTCTGATTCGAAACAGACACAGTTCAACCAATCGAAGACACGCGGTAAGGCGACTGTTACCGCACCCGCAAATCCCTGCATACCGCTGTCTTGCTCAGGGGAATCATGAGAAGGGATTGACTTATCATCAGACTCGGCCTTGACCAACTCCTCCTTAGGTTGGAAATCAGGGTGTAACGCGCGGATATAAGCCGCTGGGTCATCCTCGTGAGGACTGAAATCCAGTAGGTCCCTGACAATAAATCCAATCTTCACCGCATCATTCTCAATTAAAGCTCTATCGGCCACAAGAAAACAACTGGTTCGTATTCCCTTTGGAAGCTGGCGGTTGGCACCTGTGCCGCCGTCTCGCAGCCTCTTGAACTCGATCCGTAACTGCTCGTCCGACACCCCATCCAGCTCCTCTCTCTCCACGAAAACGGGACAAAACTTAGGCCACAGTAGCGGACCGCTATTAAACTGCAATATGGTGGCTTTGGCTGCGGTGTCAAAGTACTCGCGGAACCGCCGCCAGGCTTCTTTGTCCTGCTCAGTCCTATAGCCGGCAGTGCGGAAGACGACGAAACCCCAGCACTCGGCATCGAGCAGGCCGTTCTTGATGAGGTCTCTGATCCAAGGCGTGCCGTTTTGCAGCCGACGTGATGCCTCCCACTCTTCAAAGTGCCGATCGGCCTCTTCCGTCAAAGCCTGGTTCAGGGCAACCTCTCTATTGAAGGCGTTCAGCAGGGCCGTTTTCTCTCCCTCCCCCGCTGCGCGCTGGAGCGCCCCCGCCGCCTGGTCGCACAGCTCTTCGAGCTGGGTCGATCTTGGCCCCGCGTCGCCGGCAGGGCTAGATGTGGAGCCTTGCGCATTGGAAAGCACGCCACGTGGGTCTAGGATGATCGTCGCCTCCTGGCGTGTCAGGTCATCCGGAGCTGCCAGTGCCTTTGCGACCAGCTGGGCCCGCGAGTGCCCCGTCTTCTCGACACAGCGTCGATCTTCCTCCTCAGGTAATGGCAATCGCCAAATTGTGTTGCGTTCGTCACGTGTGATCGAATGAGGGTCGGCGATGGCTCGGCGGCAAAGCGTCTCCAGATCCAAATCTGATATCTCAGGCGCCATAATTGTTCATAATACTGAATATAGAGTCAGTTTGAAGCCAAAGTAACGTAATGAGATTTGAGAATTGAGCGTCGGAATTCTTAACCAGACGGTGTGTTCTGATAGTTGCGATTATGGCAAAGATCCTTGGTTGAAGGACTGACGTGGAAAACTGCGCACTTTCTGGCGTGAGAAAGACCATGGGGTCTGGATTTGCCTGTGCCTGCGGCGAAGTTATGTGCAAGCGCCAGGGTTAGGGTTAGGGTTACGATCCACCAGATCACTTGGCTCACTTGGTGAGCCAGGTATAATGCTGTTTAGCTAATTAGCTTTTAAGTTTTAAGTTCAGACTGGCAGTATATGGCAGTGTTAAACTTTCCGTTCATAGACTATTTTAAATGAATAGTAAAAGGGGGGGGGGGCATTCAGTGGACAGGCTTGTGAGCCGGACCAGTTGATGGATACAAGAAACATGTACAACAGTTTCGACATGATCACAGGCCGCACAGGTCCTGAAGCAGTGATGAGATCATCAAATTGATCAAAGTGAATTGTGAATTGGAATATTGTGAGCATGAGGGTGATGAGACTACGGAGCAATGACAGGATGTGACACAGGACAGAGCAATTCCGGGAAGACTCTCAGCCGTAGACGATCACGTGGTTTGACGAGAGCAACAAGTAAATTACACGGTGTACCAGGCTACCTACATAAGCATGTGCAAGGCCTGCAAAGTCCATGTCACATCGTCCTACTGTTACCCCGTCTGCCCGCGTTCCGCGTCCCGTGTTCCGCATTCCTCGCCCTTGGCCCGCCAGGGGGGTCTTGGGGAACGAGCAGTCTCGCCTGTGTTAAGCGGTTATTACATATGCATGTGAGCACCCACACCGGTGTATTGTCGCACAAAGGGAGCAACGGCTTGTGACACTCGTGGTCATTGGCTGACGGCCCGGGCCAACCGGCTCTTACTTGCCAAGGGGTCCAGAAGGGGGGTCGATCGATCCATTTAGCGCCCGCTGCGGGCTTTTCCCAGGCAGCTGGGAACTTGCTGGCTTCTCCTCATGAACCGTCACCCAACATGCATGTTGCGGCCGACTCGCAACACCAGCTCATGCCCATCCAACCGCACGACTACCTTGGCTAGGTAGTAGACAGACAGTGGCTACTCAGGCTTGCTCCTGCATAAGTCTTGTGTGCCTGGTGCGCCATGGCTTCTGTTGACAGTTACCATGGTGCTGGTGCTGGCAGCAGCGGCAACAGCAGACAGGACTGGGAGGCCCGGGCAAGCATCCCCTTCATTATGGGCGGCGGCGGATCGTCATCGCCATCAGCTCCACCGCCGTCAGACGTGTCTCGGGTCACAGCGACACAGGCAGAACTCCCATCCCCTGCTGCATCCACAAACGCAGTGCAAGGCAGGACAGTCGACGACCACGATTCTGATGAGAACACCAGCCCCAAGACATCCGCCGGCGGCAGGTGCCCCAGCAGATATGACTGGAGTAAGCACATGCCCACTATCAAGCATCTCTACATCGAGGAGGACAAGACCCTGAAGGAGGTCATGGGGATAATGGAGAAGGAGCACAATTTCATCGCAACGTGAGTGCCAGTCCCCAGTCCCCAGTCCCAATCCCAATCCCAGCTCCTACCCAGTCTTTACGACATGCACGTACACAAGCAAGCAAGCAAGCGAGAGAGTGGCCGCCCCGGCTGCATCCGCATGAGGGAGCTTCCCCCCAACCCCTCATGCCCCTGGTTTTGTGTGTGCTTACGGGGTCGATGACGCCCATCCGCTTACGCCCAATCCGCGCCGCAGGGCCCGCATGTACAAGATCCGCCTCAAGAAGTGGGGCTACACCAAGAACGTCAGCGTCAAGTCCGAGGAGATCGAGCCTCTGCTGAGGCTGCTCGACGAGGCAGAGCACAAGGGCGACGCCCGCGCGACGTCGAGTGAGGTCCAGCTCGCCACGGGCCGCGTCGTCGGCCTGGACCGCCTCGCTGCACACCTGCGGCGCAAGGCCCAGAGGCAGCACCAGTCCCTGGCCGTCGACACCCGCCTCGCCTCGGCCCATGCTGCTGCTGCTGCTGCCGCCGCCTCATCATCCACGTCGCTGGCGCGGTACCGACGCGGTGCTGGTGGTAGTGGCAGTGGCAGTCTCAGTGCTAGGAGCCCGTCGCCCACGTCGCTGGCCATCAACTCGCCCGACATGTACCGCATCTCCGAGATCGTCTTTGCCGACGTGCACGCCTACGTGTGCGGGCGCATCCTCGAGCCCAAGGGCCTCAAGCTGGTGCAGAGGTCCGACTACGACATGACGTCGCCCGTCTTCTCCATGGTCCACGCCGCCAGCGAGTTCCTCAAGCAGGGCCGGCTGGACGAGGCCCTCGCCCTGCTGAGGGTGGCGCCCGCCCGCCTCAGGAACGTCATCATGTACGAGCCGCCCAACATCCTGCACTGCCTGTTCATGGTCATCGTCCACCTCCTCAGCACCTCCGGGTCGGAGCAGCTCGTCAGCAGCATCAAGGCGCTGCTCGCCTACGCGGCGGCCACGGCCGACGAGAACTCGCGCCACTGGTCGCCGCAGTACCCCGTGCGGCGCATCCTCCGCAGCCTCGCCGACCTCAGCGCCTCCAAGGACTTTGCCCTGCGCGACATGACGGTGCACGCGTGGCGGTGCCTGCTGCGCTCGCACGACCTCACCCTCGGCTCCCCGGACTGCGCCCAGACCTTCCCCAACTGGCTGGACCTGGGCGAGTCGGCCGGCTTCGACGTCCTGCCCTCGGACCTGCTCGAGAAGATGCACTGGGAGGTCTACCGCAAGCGCGTCGCCGAGCTGGGCGAGGGCGACATGCAGTCGTGGTCGCAGCTCTTCTACCTCGCCGAGCTGGAGCGCCAGAAGGTCAAGGCCCGCGGGACCCCGACGCACCGCCTGCAGCGGTGCCTCGAGATGACGCTCGCGGGCATCGAGGGCGCCGAGCCCGGCAAGGGCCTGGTCGCCAAGTATAACTGCCAGCGCAGCCTCGCCGAGATTTATAATGACCAGGGCCGCCGTGACCTGTCCGAGGCGTTCCTCCGCGCCGCCATCGAGACCGCCGCCGTGAGGCACGGCCGCAACGACGAGCGCGTCCTGCAGATGCTGTTTGAGCTCGAGAACCGCCTCGCCGAGTGGGGCGAGGGCGACGACAAGCTTGCTGAGCCGAGGGAGAGGTCGGCCGGGATCATCGTGGCGCTGAATAATGAGCCGAGTGGGTAGTTCCAAGGCCGGGTTGGGCTACCGGGTCGAAGATGTGCGGCCGATGAAAACATGCTCACGGGTCCGTATTATCACCAGCGTACCGCCAAACATGTCGAGTGCCTCATGGACGAACAGGCTGAGCTTCGAGAGTTCAGCAGATGTGTCGCTGTTGAGTGCACGTCCGATACTCTATCCCCGAAGAAAGGAAAGCGATACGCCACCAAGTCCCGAAACGGGTTGCATCATCTCGATGGCTCGCTCGCACATGCTGCCTGCACCTCTAGGAGCAGGTACGGATTGCGGGTGGATTTGGTGTGGCGCCCCAACTGCAGGTCGTCCGCCCTCGGGCTCAAGGGCTGGCTGTCTGCGTGATGGCGTGAGTGTGCGCCCCTACCTGCACAACAATGCCCAGCCCCAATCATGTCTTAAGATATTCCTCGGCGGCCACGACAGTAGTATTTCGGCAGATCGAAGCCGACGGTTTTCTCCTGAAACCTTGGCGAGGTGCCACTGCCTCACTGCGTCATGTCTATTGCCTGGAACCCTGGGTAGGCTGAATTGCAGCCCCAATCGGCGCAATTTCCCTGGCCCCCAACGTCACTCAGGATACGACGTGTGCTACCGCGTGCATGCCAACACCCCCAGGCGCCGGTTCGACGGACGGTGAATCATATTTACAATCAACCAGCCAACATTTGCATACTAATACCCCAAGGCGGCAGCTCGACGGACGATGAATCACACACACAATCCTCCAGCCAACATCCGAGGCTGTGGGGCTGGTTGCTTGCGGGAGAACCCCACACCGGTCAACGACAGCGCCGGGGATAACTGTCCTGTTGGTGGCTCATCACACATCGACCTGCTCCGTTGGGTTTGAAGGGCTAGGGTATTTCCCTTGTTGGATCAAGGCGATGCAGAACTCAGGGGCACTTGGGTTTCTTGGGTGGGGTGGGGACGGAACAGGGATTGGATTTTCTGGTAAAGTTCTGGGACAGAATGGAAGAGTCATCACACCATAGTGCGAGGCCTCAACATGCAGAGTTTATACACTGGTCCTTGAAGGCTTAGGGGGCTGTTCAAATCAGTTTAGTCTTGTTGCATTGGAGCCCCATCAAGTGACAGGTGGAGTGCGTGGCCTAGACCTTCTTGTTTTGGTGCTTGGGGCCATATCGTGTGGATAGAACGCTACCATCCCCGTGCCAAATCGGGCAGTGCGACGGCAGCCTAAGAATTCGTACCTGTCAAATTGATTCCCAGGCAGCATCTTTTGCACCAGTTTTTCAGCAAACTGCCCTCGCGCATACCTTTGTCAGCCTGGCGAGACTGCCTAAATTTGGCTGAGAATAAATAGTGTCAAACCTTATCCCAGGGGCCAGCCGTCAAATAAACTTTCGGGACGTCGGGAGCGGTGGGTCTTGCCGATCCTCCTCCGCTCCCATGGAAGTTACCGGCCTGTTGGTTCTTTCCGCCACCCCTGCACACATCAACCGGGACGCCACTCTTTGCTATGCACACACTAACACTTGCGTGCAAACTTTACCGGAAACCCGGAATTCAAAGCAAAAAAGAGAGAAAGAAAATAAGTCTGAGGAGACTGGTGAAAATCCCAAAAAGTCAATCCAGGAGCCACACCCGTCCCTCCCCGTCCTCACAAAACACCACGTGTTCGAGTCGTACCTAAAATGCGCTTGAACGCAGGTCCGATGGAGCGTTACGCACATGTCCAAAATGGCCCAGTAACCAATTGCCCCGAGACACACACGCCCAATGGCAGTGGGGTTGTGCTGACCCTCCTAGCGGCCGCCCCGTGTTACATGGGAGCGTTCGACGCGGGCAACCTTGATAAGCGGGCTGTGGCGCCGGGTGGGATCTAAGTTGGCACCTGCAGCTGACACCTTTCCAGAAATGCGGTGAGGGCCCACGTATCGAGATGGGCGTGCCCGTCGTTCCTCGTCCTCTTTCTCCAGGAGATTACTTTCCTGGTCCCTGTCCCCTCGTGGTTCCGTGTGATGAGGTTCCGGGGGTTTGTGTGGGTGTCTGTCTATATTAGTAGGCTCGATCGCGATTCTGAGCAGAGTCGCGCAAGAGAATCTATTTCGGTATCCAAACACGACTTTCTACTAGGCACCAGCACAAACTTGATTGGCCTTGAGAAGAGATTTCCAATGCCCGTCCATCCTTGTACAACGAATAGGCCAGCCTGCATTCGAGGCGGGATCCTTTGAAAACCTCCAAGAATGTTGGCACTTGGCACCCAAGACGCGAGCAACCGCAATAAGGAGCGCTGTCCCTGGGCTGGCACCACGTGGACGGGAACTCAGTGGGGCCCGCGGGATAGACCCTCACTCAGCCCATCATTTCCAATGGTTTGCAGAAAACGAAAAGTATGTCAACGCCCCGTAGGGCTGAGCCAGACAGACATGGTGCCATGCGGCGCCACGAGGGAAGGATGTGGGGTCCGGAGGAAGGCAGCCCACGGCCGGGATAGAACAGGGTGTCATCCTCAATAGTATGCAGGCCAGTATGCGGGCAGGGTTTTTCGCCACCCCCTGCTTTTTTTCCGTCCTCCCGCCCGCATCCTGCCCTGTCAGGGGGGCCGGCGATCCAGGGCAGTGTGATTCCTTTTCGTGCACTCTTGCCTAGGCACCCGAGACACACGAGCACTGCCTTGGGAATGCGGCTCTGTTCGGCCATGCCGTCCGTGGTGGCTGCCAAGCCTGTCAAGCCTGTCATCATCTTTGGGCTCGGTGTTGAGTCATCAACCGTCTTGGTTCTCACCTGTATGGGCATAAGATACAACAATTCTTTTGACCGCCACGTTACGAGAGACCTGAGGTGGGCCGAGTCGAGATCACGTCTGCAGAAAATAATGAATCCAGGAACTCGAGACTGGAGGGGAAGACATCAACGGTGCATTTGGCCATTAAGGCGACTCAATAATATGTCTCAATTGGGATTTGTTGGGATTTGTTGCATCAATGTCGGACACATATGCCAATACTTGGGGGCGTGTTTGGATGCACGAGGAATCCTGAGAGAGGTCTTCGATCCACGCCGTATGAATGGAACTTTTCAGGAGACTGAAGAGAATTTCGGCAGATTCCGTGGATGCGAGGATTCGGGATTGATATTTCGTCTTGAGTTGGGCCTTGTTGGATTCGGAGTAGACCGCAATGGCCCCAAATTTCTGGATTTTTACATGCCAAGCCGTTCCGAAGCATTGCAGATGGGCTCGAGTCCATTCAAGGATACATTTCGCGAAATTGGCACGGAATTTCAATTATCACGGGATGTATCGTGGTTTACGAGTTATTACTCATCTAAAATTAAGTTCCTTGTCAGACATGGAATTCTGGCACCTGTCAGACCAGACAGGTACGAAGACCTCGGGAACACTTGGACTTAGTCAGTATGGAAGAGCCTCAAGCCAAGCAAGGAAACGTAGTGGCGGTGAGAAAACGTAACCAAAATCGATAAATCCATTTCCCAGGCATCAAGACAAGGAAGAAAGGATGTAATATGCCTTGGGGCTCTTTTATCAGCCAATAGGGGTCCAAGGGCCAGCCGCTCTGCGAGAAATGAAACCTAGCCGAGCCACTGCAGCTTGTCGGGTCAGGAATAGGTGCCTGGGGAAAACCACACAGAAATCTTGACTCATCCTTCTATGGCCAGCAGAAAATAGTCGCCCGAAGTGTCACAAGGCGCTCCCGTCCGCCTGGAGCCGCGAGAGTTTGGGGGCCGTAAGCACCGTTTTTGGGGTGTGTGGTAACAGATGGCTCGGTGTGTGATGCAGTCAGATGGAATGGCACAGCCGCCCCCAGCCCTACGACTAGGACTTCACTTTGGTGAGGTCAGATTAACACCAAGAAGTGAATTCAAAGTTATGACCTCGTAATTGAGTATATAATACGGGATGAGTCCTCAGTCTTCTGGCATCGATCCTAGAATCATCATCAGCATCATCAAGCACTCTAAACAGTCTCGCAACAGTCTATCTGACAGCTTACTTCTTCGCGATAATCCAACCAATCATCACACGCAATCCAAACTCTACTCCTAGGACTTCCTACCCAACCATCACAATGAACGCCTCTACTTTCATCTCTGCCATCGTCGTGGCCCTGGCCTCCTTTGCCGCCGCTGCACCCGTCCCTACAGAGACCCCAACTCCCGTAAGTATTCATTTTCACCTCTGATGTGTACATCTCCTGTCCCTTGGGACAATTCAACATGCCCAATCATATTATTCCCTGTGCGTTTCAATAAAACCTTGTGTGCTGACTTTCCTTTACAGGACTGCGTTGGAGGCTGCGGTGTCAACTAGAATCGCACTCAAAATGGTCCATTGACGACCAATGTATCACCTATACGACTGTATTATTATGGAGGAGGAGGGGGGGGGCGGTGTCTTGGGGGAATCAACCCAGTGTCACAATAAGCGATCGCTTCGATAAAGGATGTGGCAACACATGGATTGGGATAGATAATAGACAGCAATGTCTTGGGTTATAATAGTGTCACGACTTTTACCACTGCACTAGTGCAAAAGTGGTACCGAACTTGCCATAGGCACATAGTGCTTTATATCATCACACATACCCCAGTTCACAAGATCTATCAAAAAGTTGAACTGATAAATACAGATTTTTACATTCAAAGGCAACTTGTGAACCTTCCCGTGAGCTGTTCTACTCGTAAGCTGTTTTGCTCATAGTCATATTCAAACTCTTCCGGAGGGGGGGTGGGGGGAACTAATAACAGGAGGAGTTACAGGTTACTTCCAGATAGTTGTACCTCTCAGGCTGATAACTTTTATCATTTTTACCATTGCACTACTAGTTAAAAAGCGGTATTACACTTGCCGTAGGCACGTAGTGTTTTATATCGTGGCAAATAGCGACCATAAATCAAGAAATTTAATGCATTCTACTTCTAGAACTTGATTTGCTGGTATTGCATTGCAAAGATTTTCAATCCGCGTCAATATACAGCTTCATTTCGTGTCCTATGTCGCTTTGACGTTACGACGTAGGTGAGAAAGACACTAACGACAGCAAGGCCTGGCCGTTGACATGCACGCTGCCAGAAATGCTCCACTCAGTCTAGAGGCTTCCGTGGAACGTCCAGGTTCCTAGCATAATTTTCACAATACTGGGCGCCTGCACAAATTAGTATGTGCAAGGAGTGGACTCCACCAACTGGCTTCGAGCCTTCTGAATATCACGCGCCAACGGCAAAACAAAGTGCATCTGTCAGCTCCGCTTGTGACATGTGCTACTAGTTATCTTCATGAATTCTAGGGCACTGACTCGATGACGCCAGCCCAGGTCGGCCTGCTGGCAGATGTGGCTCCCGGACCTTAGCAGCGTACGTATGGTGCATCGACTCAGAACTTGAAAGACCGAAGAAGCCCTCAGTTCACGTTGAACATAATTAGTCTTATGCACGGATCTGGTTCTACAAATACCCGGTACTTGGCGACTCTAGAATCCCCAGGCAGTTGTTGTCTCTGGGAATCATAATTCCAAGTCATACCCGAAGGGTTTGGGTGCATCCCTTTCCCTGTATGGTCGAACTCCATATATCAAGTGATGCATGGGTGTTGGGCCGACATCGGGAACCGTCAAGGTTCCATATGCAGGTAGTTTCCAGACTTGGGCGGTTACGCGAAAACCCGTCCACAATCTGCTTGGCATAAAAGATTCCCCCGGTGCTCCTGTTGTCGTGGTCCCTTTCGCTGAATTTCGTCTCGCATGTGGATAGATAGTTACGGTAGTTGTTCGGTGAAGAGCAACACCAACGGCCAAGTCCGTCACACGTGAGGCAACGGGCCATTACCAGAGTCCATGTTCCCTGTACCACTTACCGCTGATTTCTGAAAATGAGGCTTCCAGCAAGGTCGTTGACTCGATGGCTAGGCTATCCATGTCGAACAAAACGTATTAATTTGCCACAGCAAACGAAGAGATAAGGCCAATAGCGTCTTCGACACTCACGTCCCAGGCTGCTGCACTTTATCCTTTATATATCAGATCTATCCTGGACCACAATACATGTCGCCCTTGCATTTTATGCCGGCAGATCGGATACCTCCGAGCGACGTGTTTCTCGCGGATCTGTGATTGTCGAGATCCCTCGCCGCGGTAATCGCTCGGTCGCGAGAAATCCATGCCGACATTCCAGGATTCTTAGCGTGTCTCATCTGGAATTCGATGTGGGTAAGAATTTCGAGGGCACCCGGTGGCCTGGGCTCGGCTGCGCTCGAGCGAGCACCTGAGTCAGATAGTCAGTCGGGACAAGGGGCCTGCTAAGATATGGCCGAGATTCCTCGGTGATCTGCCGCCGGCCCGTACGTGTGGCATCCGAAGTGGGCACCAGCGAGCAAACGGGAGGGCCCATATTTAAATGAGGGAGATCATTTGCCAGCAAACGTGCGTTCCACACGGGTGGATTCCTTGACAGACATATGACCAGCATTCCGTCATCCTCGGCTTCTTATTAGTGGAAGTCATCAGTCCGCGTCCCACCCAGGTACACAAAACCCCCTGACGCCACGGTGGAGTGGCCCTGTCGGCTGGGGGCCAGAAGGCACACCGCATCTGGTGTGCCGGCTGGACGGTGGGCGGACCTGGGCCTGTTTCCCAAACCACCGCTCTGCCATGTGGAGTTCAGCAGCCTGCGGTTCAGGAACGGCCAGGGATATGCACAGGGATATGCAAACAAAGTTGCATGAAGGTTAAATTACGTGAGCTCTTTTCTGTGGATGTCCAAGGGGCAAGCCACCAACCGCCGCTGTCTTGCTGATGGCTGCCAGTTAGTCCACCAATGCTTGACCTGTCTGTTTACACTACTGTACGTGCACAACTGACACATTGCTTTGCGCATGGCGATCTGCATGCTCCACCAAATACAGTCTGCTTGAGCCTCGTTATGTGGACTTCACAACTGCCGTTGCATGAAAATCGGCATTCACATAGGGGCACACTGCAACAGGCGCATTTACCAGCAGAGTGCGAACTGAGGACCATCATGCTATCATCGACATTGAATCAAACTGGTCCGGCTTTCTCAGGGGCAGCTTCACGTAGCCACTGCCCACGGCACAGCCACTAGTATTCGTCGTGGGGAATTTCTTAAGCGAGGCGATGCTACTGGTGCGCACTGCATGGCAGCTCACAACTCCCATCTCCAGGGTCCCACCAGAAACAAGTGCAAGAGTGGTTCGCACGCCATGCAGCAAGGCGCCGCGAGGCACATGGCACAAGGTGAAAAGTACCGCCCAACAGCCGCAACTAGGCCGCTCTCGGCCTGGATGCCGAGATGGCTTCTAGAAGACGCCCCTTAATGTATCAGGGGGCCGCAGCTGTCATTTGACGCAGAATCCTACGTGGGGTCAATCTGACAGGTGTGCAGTGCCGTCTGCGCGATAACGCTCTTCTTCTCGTACGATCATTGGAAGCCACCAGCTTGAACATGGAGATGGTCTGTGGACCAGGCTGAATCGACAAGCGTCAAGCCTCGGACGGTCCTCCCGTTTGCGCCGAAAGAGCGTGTATATGCACCCACGATTGTTTTGACAGGCCCACTTCCTCAAGTCTTTCAATAAGCTTAAAAGGAAGACGATCACCAGCCTCTCAACGACGATCTCTTATGTTGATCACCAACACTCACACTCTCTTTCAGCCCTCACTCCAACCGATCGTCACTCCTTTTCGATCGACCAACACACTCTTTCATCATGCTTTCACCAACCGTGATTCTCACGGCGCTGGCCGCCTTCGCCAACACCGTTGCTGCTGCTGGTGTCACCGGCGCCGCTGAGGGTTTTGCCAAGGGAGTTACTGGAGGTGGCTCTGCCACCCCCGTCTACCCCAAGACCAACGCTGAGCTTGTTTCGTACCTCACGGACAGCTCTGCCCGTGTCATCATCCTGACCAAGACCTTCGACTTCACCAACACTGAGGGAACCACGACCGAGGCTGGATGTGCGCCTTATGGCACCGCTTCCGGTTGCCAGCTGGCCATCAACAAGGACGACGTGAGTAGACGCCTTTCGCGGCTATTGCCTCCAGCTCAACAGATCACTAATGCTTGTGTCGACTCCAGTGGTGCAAGAACTACCAGGCCAGCTCCCCGACTGTCAGCTCCATCACCTATGACAAGGCTGCCTGGAACGCGATCAAGGTCCAGTCCAACAAGTCCCTGGTCGGCCAGGGCTCCGCCGGTGTCATCAAGGGCAAGGGCGTGTACATGGCCAACGGTGTCAAGAACATCATCATCCAGAACGTTCACTTTACCGAGATCAACCCCAAGTACGTGTGGGGCGGTGATGCTATCTCCATCTCTGGTGCCGACATGATCTGGATTGACCACGTCAAGGTAAGATGGGACCCAGACCCCCACAGACCAGATATCCTCCATGACAGCAGTTCTGACGGAAAATCCCACAGACCTCCCTCATTGGCCGCCAGCACCTTGTCCTCGGCAACTCTGCTTCCAACCGTGTCACCATCTCCAACTCCGAGTTCGACGGCTCCACCAGCTGGTCTGCCACCTGCGACAACCACGTAAGCAACTCCCCCCCGCCCAGGGCATATTGTTGAGAGGAAGAGTGCTAACTAGATATGCCACAGCACTACTTCCTCATCTACTTCACCGGCAGCAACGACATGATCACCTTCAAGGGCAACTACGTCCACCACTCGTCCGGCCGCAGCCCCAAGGTCGCCGGCAACACCCTGCTCCACGCCGTCAACAACTACTTCTACGCCAACAGCAAGCACGCCTTCGAGACCTCGGCCGGCGCCTACGTCCTCCTCGAGGGCAACACCTTCCAGAACGTCGTCGACATCATCGACCCCTCGGCCAAGAGCGGCAAGATGTTCACCTCGCCCGACGCCAACAGCAACGCCAACTGCAAGGCCGCCCTCGGCCGCGCCTGCGTGCTCAACGCCTACGGCAGCAGCGGGACCTACACCAGCACCGACACCAGCTTCCTCACCAACTTCAAGGGCAAGAACATCGCCTCGGCCGCCGCCGCCTCGGCCAACGTCGCCAAGACCGCCGGTATTGGCAAGATCTAAGCCTGCGGATGTCGGGGAGTTTACTCGCTCGCTGGGTGGAGAGGAAATTTATCCCTCATGGATTGGTCACCGTTTCAGATCTAGCCTGTGGCTTGCTTCTGGTCGCAGCCGGCTGTGAAAGCTGGGCTTAATATTCTTGTATATACATATTTTTAGAGAGGTGTCGAATTGTAAATATTATGGCTCGATATACGAGGCCTGGAATCTTATCGTCTCCTGCATGGAAAATTGTGAAACCATGTTCGAAATCGGTCTGGCAGCGCTAACTTCCTCAGCGATATTCTGCGACCATCTGTTTCACATTTTGAGTAATATGTTGGGAACCTATACCTACTTGAATACTGGCAATCGACGTACAACGCCTCCGGCTCAGGCAGACTTTTCGAAAGTGGCACCTTCTAGCCCTATGAAAGAACTGACTTGTTCTAAGCGGTCCCGAAAAAGGCTGGTGCTTTGAATGATTGTGGGAGGGAAGACCAAGATGGTTCGAGTAGAAGATGCATGTCTTTTAGAGACACTTTAGAATTGCGTACGGCCTAGACTTGTCAGCGTTGTTCAGTGCGTGGGGAGTGTGATATTTGTCTAGACGGGTAGTATACGATTCTACGTCTTGCTTTCTTGAAACGCAGGATTTCAATTGTGAATCTCTGCCCATAACGCGTCCTCTCCAGATATGCTGAACTGCACTTCTGATGCCGAACTCCCGTGGTATCCATCTGCAGGATGCGTCTCCTGTGCCGAATCCCGCGGCTGCATGGCTGTGATGTTATCCAAGTGCCGAACTGCCGTGGTAGCGATGCTCTAGCCTTTGCACAGCCTCCCCCATGATTCCCACTTTGATGCAGATCAGGATAGTCTACAAAAGCACAAAAACTAGTGACCAATTCGGCATATGCCGATCTAAACATTGATCACTTCTGATTTCAAGTTCAGCCTTACCCCGGATTCCTGATGCCATTAGTGTAGTGGTGTGGGGAATATAGAGTGAGGCTCTGCATATTTGTTCGACGTCAGTTCGTGATTCCCACATGAACCACTACACACTGCAACCCTTAAAGTATAACCACTGTATACACATATAAACGAATAGAAATTTTGCATCACTTGCTAATGCTCAGGCGAGCTGTAGGGTCATCTAATTGCAAGTTCGTAAAACACTTTTCTCGGTCGGCAATCGGCTCAACGCCTGCATCCCTCGTCCCGGTCAATGACGGCAAATGATGCCCGCAACGCCGATCAGTGAGATAACATTTCAACTTGGCTCACGGTTTGAACCTGCGATGAAAATGGGTCCACAAAATCTTTTAAAATATGTGATATAGTACTCACTGCTGCTCGAGTAGTAAAGCAACATTTGCAATTGGCGAAGCGGAAGTCCGTCCAGTTCAATCCACCTCGATAGCTCTTAAATTATCATCAAAGTGGTCACGTTGTTAATCTGTACACATATGCTTCTTATGCAGTATGCATCCAGTCCCTTCATACAGTGATAAACAATTAAACACCCAGCGTTTAAAAAAAAAAAACGATGCCGATAACAGTAGGTTTCGAACACAAGTGTAGGTGGTCATCAAAGTGATGCGAAAATCATGTCTTATTCAAAACATGATGCTATGTACTTGTATATGTATATGCGTCTAGCAAATGTACAGTGAAAGGAAGCGATGCAACACGCTCAAGTCAAAAAAGTCAACTCTCGGGGCCCTCAGAATCTCTCCCACGGTTCCCCTCATGATGTGCCGCGGCCCTGCTGCGAGCTGCTGCTTAGCAGACACAGTAGGTGCCGTCACAGCCGTCTCCGTTGTCGTCGTTCTTCTCGGGCTCCTGGTCGTTGTCGTCGGTACCGGTGTAGGTGACGCAGACGTCATCGACACCGCTGGTGGTGGTGTCGGTGATGGTGCAAGAGTCACCGTAGTTGGAGTTGATGCCTGTTGATGTCTGAAGTCAGCTATTGTTCGGACTGGGGCCGGTGGAGTGTTTATAAAGATTACTTACCGCAGATGGTCTTTCCGTCGCTGGCGGTGGAGCCGGTGATGGTGAAGTGGCGCTCGTACATGGTGTCGCAGTTGCCGCAGGACCGGTAAAGCTTGCCAAAGTCCTCGACGGTGAAGTCGGAGACCTCGAGGGAGCCGCCGCCGTTGTGCTGCAGGACCTTGTCCTCGGCGCCGTAGGCGCCGCCGCCCTTGATGTAGGTGGTGTCGCCGGCGTCCTGGTTCTTGATGGTGAAGGCGTCCTCGCAGACGGCGCTCCACCAGACGTTCTCGAGGGTGCAGCCGCCCTGGCAGTGCACGCCCTCGATCTGGTTGGGGCCGATGATGACGTTGCTCAGCGTGCCGCCCTCCTCGATCTGGAAGACGGCGTCCGAGTCGCCGCCCTCGTCCTGGCCCGTGCAGTCGACGCCGCGGTCGTAGACGTACATGCCTCCGTCAAAGGTCTCGCCGGCGGCGATGGTCTTGACGTCGGACAGGGCCGAGGAGCCAGACGAGGCGGGCACATCGAAGCGCTTCTGGATGTCGCGGGCCTTGGGGGCCGGGGTGACCTCAGGCTGGGGGGCGGCGATGGCACCGATGGCCAGGGAAGCGATGAGGAAGGAGTACTGCATTTTGATGGTTGGTTGTTTGGTACGAAGTGAGTGTACGGGCAGTGAGTTGGTTGTGAATGTAAAAAACGAGGGACAAGCACTGCTTGTGGTATTGGCTTTGGAAAAGAAGGTGAGGGAGAAAAGACTCTTTGACTTGGTTGGATGATGAGGAGGAGAGGGAAAACAAGAAACAGAAACGTTTCGCGGTCATGCATTTATATAGAAGTTTCTCGATGGAGCTTCCTGGCGTGTGTTGGCTGCTGCCCTCAGGCGACCGGTCCACACTCTCCTGTTGAGTTTCTCCATCGCGAGAGCACATAGTACACGCTTAGAGGCCCCCGGATGCTAGCATCAAATCGGAGATATCGGTAGTCGCTTGCAACAACCGGTCGCTTGCCTGTTGTGGACGGTTCACAGTCTCGGAGTCATTCATTGGATTGTCTAGACCCTACAGGGCGGAAGGTTGTGGAACCACATGATGATCTGTACCCTGTTTTGAAAACATACGGGGGCCGCGTTGTTGGTGTCTCCTGCGTTGTTTCATCCCTATATTGCAGTATTGATATTAAAACTGGGGGCATGGCAAGGGGAGGGCTTCCACGCGAGGTGTGGTTCAGTGCGGCGGTCATCTTTTCTGTCGTCCGAACCTCGACAGCGGCCAACCATGACGATCTGCTGCGATCTCCCTTGGCGCTAACTTGGCTTCGCTTCCCTTGTGCGGTGGATCTTGCCAAGACCAGCGTGACGAGTCGTCTCGACTGCCGCCTTGGCGGTTACGTTGTCCTGTGGGGTGAATTGGCGCTTGATCAGGAGCCTTTCCCTGGTGAAGTAGGAGCTCCCCTGGCGTGTTTTGCGCACTTTTGCTGGACTCGACTTCGTGTTGTCGCCATCATCTCCGACACCCTGGATCCATTCGTATGGCCCGATGAGTACCTCTTCCGGGCTCGTGGGTCTCCCGTATCGTGCCCATTGGCCGTTGATCGACATGTTCACCTCAGTTCTCGACGGTGAACGGTGGAGAAATCGGATCCTGCTTGTTTGACCTTAAACAACATGCAGGCAATGTTTTTAAGCTGACAATCTTCCCAGGACTGTGCCAAGAGCCTTGGCGATAGGGGTACCGGCGATCTTTGCCTTACTGCACGCGGATTTGGCTCCTGAATATTCTCCCGATTATTCCATCGTGTCTCCATCGCTTTATTCCCGTCGGACAACTTGGGGGTAGCGAGTCCGACATCCGAAAAGGTATAGATCGAGGGGGTTGCAAGCACCGGGGTTGTAGTTCACGCAGTAGCAACGGCCGGCGGGCGAGTGCTTGGGAGTCGTGATCAGCACTGTCGAATTGGTGTCAGGTTCGCCAAGCAGGTTGACAGCTGTGCCACGCGACGCTCTCCCGTGCTCGCGACTCATTAAAAGCCGAAGGGTACAAGCAACAGGGTTGTATGTGGCTGACGCCGCCCGTTTCGCAAATGTGATATTTCAAACTTTGAACATTAAGCAAGTCTATCTAAGTCCACAAATAGAAGGCATACCTGATATCTGTTCCATTCTTTCGACGTAGAACGACGCCTCTTGCTTGATTTCTCTAAAGAGACCTTTAAAGTATGATCGAGGGCGATCTCATCATAGTCGATGCTCGACAAGGGAAACTTCGTCGGAGGTCACAGGAGGTGTGATCAAACTCAAACAAATGCAACCAGATTCAGAGGCCAGTGTTCTACCCATTAGATGAGCTCAAGCTTCTAAGTGAGATGAAGAATAATCCTTGTTGCAGGTAGAAGACGTAGCGCCACCGGCCGTGACCTATGCTCGCATTGGCCGAGGACCATCTTGCAGAGAATGAGGAATGAAAATGAGAAAATCAGGACATCTTCGGTATGCCGGTTCCCTGAGACCCCGACTAAAATTGCGCCGCATCATTTGTATCTCAATCACAGCCTTGCTCACGCAACAGGCATACCACCAGGAAGCGAGTCCATCCCTAGCACCATGTCAGCCCTCAGGTTTCACACAGAAATTTGCAATCAAATTTCCTAGGCATAAGGGTCAACTTACATCCATCGACGTCTTCGTCGATAAATTGTGGCTTGGTGCACTTTATCGCATCAGCAGCAGGCTGTCGCTGGAGCTCGCTGCAGACGTCTCCCGTGCAACGCTTGTCGAGGGCTCGCTGGAGTGCGTCGCCCTTCCATCCAAAGAGATAGTCCCCGTGCTGGGAGTGTCCAGTTCTGCATCGATCCCAAGAACGCATTACTCAGCTACGTATTCAAGGAAGAGTAGCATGTTGGGAAGTCTCAACTCACGGGTCACCTGTCGAGTAGACGAAGGGCTGGCTGCCATCTTCGGGCCAGATATTTGGGTCATTGAAGGGCGTCGTGTCCCACATGACTTCGTACATGAGCTGCGGTAGGCGCACGGGGTGTGTTGATGGACAGGGCCCAGTCGACTCGAAAGACCCTGAACTTGGGTACGCCACGTGAGCCTTGTGATCTGGACTGTCGACGTTCTTCCCGTCCCAGCACCTGCACGAATGGTGAGTTATAGGGAACGATCTCCTGAATGTGTGTGGATCTTTACGTACGTAGGGAACGTGATCGTTGTCCTGATTCCACCACCACACATACCCGTCGGCAAGGAGGTGGTATCACTGCCAGTGCAAGGAGCGCCGCCGAACGGATTCTGCTGCATGTTGCTGAAGCAGCGATGACAGATCTGCTTCTGCTGCCCTTCAGGTTCCCTGAGTCCAGCGTCACCCACGAGCATGCGAAAACCCTGAAAGCTCTCTGTCAATTGTGTTCCAACTTCCCCAACGGAGATACATGGTGGTGCGATTGGGCACTCACAGGTTTGAAGGCAGTGACTGTTGTCTTGCCATCATAAGGAGGGATATAGTACACCGTGATGCCGCCGTCTCCAGCCTCTAGTGCCAGATTTAGCATCTGAGGCACCCTCTTGAATGTGCCGTTCCTTGCTCTGAAGTATAGGTTCGCCGTCCAGTAGTTGGAGAAGTCTTCGCTAAATGTGCAAGAGGTACAGGTAGACTCCACTGAGGGATCGAAGTCGACGGGCGTCATGGTGACATTGAACGAGTTGCCACCTACGATCTGGTGGTTGTGGCTTGATTGTACCCTTCCGGGCTCGACTAAGGGGTCGGTCCTCTGAATGACAAGCCGGGAGCACTCGAATCTCATCATGGCCGCGGTGGCACAACACCCATCGGGCGGCGTGGATTGAGCTGCAACATGGTGTTGGACGAGAAGCGCGGATGCTAAGCCGATGAACTTCATCTTGGTTCGTGATACTATGACCGGGTCGGAAAATTACTCCAAGGTGGATACTATGTCGAGAGAGCCTACGCACCTGTGGGTAATTAAGGAACGGCGCGCTGCCCTGGACTTTTTAAACAACTCCCGGGGATATAATCCCGCCGCCACGTTATCTGAGGTACGCAGAATGCCCTGGTTCAAGCAGAATTGCCATTCTCAATTTCTTGACCACTCGTAACTGCCGTTCGACAGGTTACCGCCGCGCCCTTGATCATATCGACGGCTAAAAGGGTTGAGTCGTCTGAAGCGGAGAGGACGCAACTTGATTGGCCATCCAATATATGCAAAGCGACCTCATTGAGAAACAGACCGTACAAATTCGGGTTCACTCACAGACTATCACGGCAGGTTTAATTCTGGTCATTCATTTATATACAGTCTTGGCTGCGAATTGTTCTGGTTACGCTCCTGAGTGACTCGCTCACGATTGTGGCTTGATAACACCAAACGGTGACAGGGGCCGCTCCCGGAGTCGAGCATTCTCACGAGTCAAGCTGCACGTGTGACGGTACAGTCGAATCGTCTCAGAACAGATATTACAGCTTTGATATTAGCTTGAATGTCAACAGAATAAATACCAGCCTTGCCCATCCCATTCTGTCAGTTCAATTGTAGATTTTGGTGCCCGTTTTGACACAGGGACCGGAAGTTGACTCACCATCTGCTGCTGTGCCGCAAACTCACGTTGCGGCCAAGGCAAATGAATACCAAGTCACTGACGCGGACTGAGTTTTGTCCCACAATTGGATTAAACTCATTATGAGACCCATGTACCGCACAAAAAGAGGGAGAGATCTGTGTACTTCCTGCACATGTCTCCGATGTCGCCAAGTTATGACTCCTCGTTGGGAGATGACTGTCTCTATTTCTGTGGATACCCGGCAGAATGGCTATAACAATTTCACTCGCCTGAGTGACTGATTGTGGACCAAAATCTGGGTTTCATTCTGTGCACCTATTTCCCTATATACTCTGATGACTTGACAGGATGCTGCGTTCTAATTACGCGTCACGAGCTTTGAGGGAGACAGTGGGACTTTACAAGTCGAACAATCTACGGCAATGCGTCCCCTTCCCCTACGAAAACAAAACACCGGGCGTTAAACCAAAATACATCAAGCGTCAGAGACCAGTCTGCATTAGCACCGGCGCATACAAAGTTAGTCTCAAGCTACAGATCCCCAGCAGATCCACTAAGAAAATCAAGCAGCGAGATAGCAGAGACGTCTCGTCAGGCCCAGAATCCGATTCTTCCCGGACAAGACAGCCATTGTCAACCTTTCGCATACCAGACTCATGGATATATGGACGACTCGTAAGTTTAAAAGTGTCCTCGCCATCCTCCTGCAGCAGCTATAACGCGACTAGCCACAAGGTATGCCTGGCCTAAGTTCGTTGGGATGACTGGAGGCCAGATATTCCATGAAATGACGATCAGAGAAGGAGTGAAACGCATCTGTGCGTTTTGGAAACCTTCCATTGTCTCCTGCAGTCTCATTATAGGTTCTTAGCTAACCAGACCCCGACAGGTTCGCACGACGGCCATCGGGAGCGATGCCTTCCATGAAGCTGACATGCTTGGCATCTCGCGGGGATGCACGAAGTGGAACGTTATGGTCAGGAACCTGGCAGACATGCCGAGGCGGATCAACGAAGCGTTCGAGATCGCTGCCAGTGGGCGGCCTGGCCCCGTACTTGTCGACTTGCCTATCGATATTACCGCGGGGATCGTAAAGCAACCTATTCTCTATGGGATCTTCCTTGCCAGCTCTGTCACACACTACACCTCGACATGTCCTCGAGCTTCACAAGGGAGCACTGGACGCTTCGCTCCGGCGCGCGCCTGAGATTATCAATAAAGCTGAGATCCCCGTCATCCTTGCCGGGCACGGAGTCATTGGCTCGGAGGGCGGCCCAGAGGCGCTGAGAGGCCCAGAGGCGCTGAGGGAGCTGGCTGATAAAGCTTCTATCCCGGTGACTACCACACTGCATGGGCTGGAGACCTTCGATGAGTTGGACAGGAAGTCTCTCCATATGATTGGCATGCACGGGGCGGCTTACACAAACATGGCAGTGCAAAACGCCGACGTCATTGTCGCCCTTGGTGCTCCATTCGACGAGCGTGCGACTGCCAATGTTGCAAAGTTCGCTACAAAGGCCCCTACTGCTGCAAAGGCAGGACGTGGAGGCATTGTTCATTTTGAGGTGTTGCCCAAGAATATCAACAAGGTCGTACAGGCCACTGAGGCTGTCGAGGGTGATGTCGGAACGAATTTGCGGCTCCTGATCCCGCATACAACTGCGAGGTCTGAGTCAGATCGTCAAGCTTGGTTCGATGAGATCGATGGCTGGAGGGCGCGATGGCCCTTCCAAGGTGGTCAGATTATGGACGAGGGGTTCAGTGCTGACCAAGGCACGTTACCTTGGCCGGAGATTTGAGAAGCTTGACGGCCAATCGAAAAGATTCTACCGTTATCGGCACCGGCGTCGGTCAGTGCCAGTATTCCGGCTTTATTAGAGTTCGTCCCGGATAAGAAGGTTTATGTTCTACCAATGGTGCTCGGTGCGATGAGTTTGTTGTGTGGGATAGTCGTACGTTCTTCATGGATGTCCTAGAGGAGAGAGGAGAACAACCAAACAAGTGGGCAAATGACAGACCGGTCCACTCCGAAAGCAACGGCAGGGTACGTTATCTCGACCGCCAATACCAGGGTACGACAAAAGAGCTGGCCATTATCAAGAGCACCAGTTGAGGAATGCCAAGACATACTGGGACGTTTGAACCCAGTGCACAAGCGCATCATTGTCCTGGAATACGAGGTAACGGGGTGTGATTGACTTGAATTCCTGATCGAGTCGAGTAGCTCCTGCTCTGGACGAGGCACCCCACTGCGCGGAGCAGTCTACCAGTAAACCCATCACGACCAGTGCCAGTTCCACATACTCTCTCTATGTTTGACCCCTTTTGTTTCACAAAAAGTCACCCAATAGACAGCACCTCTGTCTTTCGAAGTGTCTACTTCGACGTAGGCTCTACTTCGACGTAGGCTCTACTTCTAGTAGGAGCCCGGGGTCTAAGAGAGGGCCCCGCCGTCGGGCAGCAAGACACATCCGTTCACAAAGGAACCTGCTCTGGATGCCAAGTAAAGCACAGCACCGGCCATGTTCTGACCTAACAGTTAGAATTGGATCAATTAGATTCAGATGTCGACGGACCTCTTCTGTGCCCCACCGTGTAGCGGGATTCTCTTGCCACGGCCTAGAACCAACGGCGCTGACATCTTCATCTGGAGTATAGTCCTACTCTGACGTCAAAGATCGGAAGTCTTGACCACATGGTGACATACCTCCGTCATTTCTGTGACAAGAAAGCCAGGGGCAATAGCATTGGCACGGATGCCATGTTTGGCATATTCGGACGACAAACTCTTGGTCAAGTGGTTCAAGGCAGCCTTGCTAGCGTTGTAAACATAACTGGGGCTTTCAGCTCGGCGGAGGCCGCCCAAACTTGTAGTACTAATGAACTGGCTCTGTAGCAGTCCACTCTTTCCCACGCTGTCGGGGTGTGTATTGACGGCTCCCAGCAAACCCGAGAAGGCGGGGAAAGTGATATACGACCCGGCTATGTTGGTACTGACAACGTGACTTGCGTCTTCGTAGGTTTGCCTATTCCACAGTCCCTTTTGTAGTTCACCAAGAGTCTGCTCTGGCGGCCTCGGGGCCATGTTCGTAACCTCGCCAAAGTAAGCCGCGTTGGCTACGAGAAGATTGATAAATCCTGTCTGTTTTCCGATTGTCGACACTGCAGCCTGCAACGATTCTTTCGAGCTCACATCACACCTGACCGGGATGAGTGACCCGTTTTCCTTACATGTCCGTTAGTTTCCTCTGTCAACTCCTTTCAAAGATGGGCCTCGAACTCTTCCTGCGTTCCTTTCCCAAGGACAGGAAGCAACTGAGAGGGGAGAACCAGAAATCAGTACGTACCGCTTTTGATGCGACCTCCTTCAGCTCAGACTCACGGCGCCGAGAACAAAGACTTTGACTGCCCCGTTTACATCCAGAGCATGAGCCATAGCTTCGCCCAAACCGGAGCCAGCGCCTGTGACTACGGCCACTAGCCCCTTGACCGAGAACAGCTGAGCAGCATCGAATTTCGACATGGTATATGCTATTATCTGAGAAGGATGAGGCTGTCCCCGTCCTTCCTAGCTGTACTGGCGTGATACAAAATTGTCCGATCTTGATTCCGAGCCGCGGTGGATCTCGGGCTTCGAATGCTACCATGGATTCATGATTCTCCAACCTCGTTGGCAGATCTCCTCCAGTCTGAGACCCAATCTGAATTTGAAGGTAATCTTTCATGGAAGCTAAGACTGACGAGGCCGGGTGAATGCTAGGAAGATTTCACGAGTACAGATCACAATTTGATTTCACACATCCATTAGTTTTACAGCTGGGTATGGTGCTCATTTCTGACTGAACACATCATGATGTTCGTCCATTGTGGGTCGTTTGTTGAGAGGCGATGTTGCACATGCCGCAGCTTTAAAACCCTAAGGTCCTTGATAAATGTTCGTTCAAAAACTTAATATATACTAGCTGGGCTTATTCGTGCGCATAAAAAGCTTGTTGGCAATAGTGGGTATGGTTGACTATGGTGTGAAGTGTAGGGTGCAGCCCGGAGGCCGCAGGCTGCAGCGTCCACACAGCCGGCAGTGCAGTAAAAAGTACGTACGGCGCAGCACCGGCACTTCTGTCTGCCTGACCGATTCTGTTACGATTTGCCTCCTCTCACTCCTCGTTTTCTGCCTCCATCCCATTCTGGCGCAGTCACCACACCATGCCCATCACCCGAACTGCACTCCGTCAGCTGCGTCCCATCCTGCCGCGGCCATCATCATGTTGACGCGACAGCTGCACGCCACTGCGAGGAGGGCCCATTCGACAGGGCCAGCGCAGCATGCCACGGAGCTGCCAGCCAAGAACATTTACCGCGACTTCTCTCCATGTACCCTTCATTACTACTCCTGTCATGGACCGACGATGGCTATGCACGCTACCAGTAGCAGCCCGAGCTCAGACGATGACAAGGTGGACAATCGTCTCGGCCAAGATGTCGTCCGCGTCCAAGAGGATGGGCTTGTCTACCCCGGCCCTGAGGGCACCGACCTTGTCTGGAATGGTGCAATGCTGATGCCGCTTGCGACCTTCTTGTTAGATATCACGGAAAATTATCATGATGTCTATGAGGAGCAGAAAGCTGCGGGTCATTATCTTCCAGAGCCATACTTCTTCACTGTCCCAAAGGGTGGTTTATGTCTCAATCTTGCTGCTGGAGGCCGGTTGGCTAATCTCAGTCTTGCATCTCAGGATTACGGATACCCAGTACTCTTCTTCTGGCTCACAAACATGGGGAGATGTTCTACCTTATGCCCCGCGTAGGACTATCGCTCTCAGGTACGAAACCCTTCCGTGCTTCAAGTTCTGAGCTTCCGTCAGAACCTGCGCAACTCGTGGCGCTCGCTGACCTGTAGCACCCTGCCAGCCTTGAACCGAGAATTGAACGGTCTCTTCAACTCCAGCTCCTGTTCGAAACTGCCCTTCCGCGAATGGTTTAAAAAGTACAATTTCTTGGAGGCTTACAACAACCCGGGTGAGGACAAGTGGATGTCCAAGTGAGCCATGGACGACAGATCAGCGCATCTGCGTGAGAGTTTAAGAGGAAGTCGAGCAAATACTGTATTACCGGTTCTTATCTAGACAGCTATTCAAGAGTTAGAAATCTCATGGTCTTGTAGGGACTGCCTTTATTACGAAGGAATATCCTCTACATGTCCCTGTGTGCTTGGCGTGCATCGCAGCAGGTAGGAGCCGGGCGGCAGCGCGGCACAGGGGAAGCGAGTGTCTGTACTGTAGAGTTGCTTGACAATATGGGTTGTTTTGTGTCGTACAGAGACGCCCAGCTGGACTTGGTTCCTTCAATGGCGACGGTCTGCCGGCGGTGAGAGAGAGGGATTGAGACTGGACTGCGTGGACAATTTATAATTGAAGTCTATAATTCATATGGCCTTGCTGGGCCTGCAAACACTACCATGGCTGATACGCTCGTCCAATTCACAATAACAATCTCGTTATAACATTCCAAATCCAGCACCCGCAAACGCGTTCCCCGTCGGCATCACCGGCTGCTCTTGCATTGGGAAGGGCCAGAGCAGTGAGTTATCCATCCAGTCACCTGAGCCCGCCACTATGGAGCTTCCTGGAGATGGAAAGGGCGAAAGGTTAGACCAAAATGGGGCATTCGTGTTCACGTTGGGGGTGAACGGTTGAGAGCTGCCTGCGGCTGGCTGTGAGTAGCGTCTATTAGGTTGTGCTTGGCCGGCGTCTAAGAGTTGGCCCCACTGGCCGTTGGTATCCGTATTATATCTGGGGTCCAATAGACAATCTGGTGACATTGAGCTCGCAGTGCTGGCTGATACTGACCCGTCGGACATTTCAGAGGCGTATAAAGGGTCGTCCACACCAGTATAGGTCGCTAGGTTGGTGAGATCTGTATCCGCGCTGGAGAGACGGCTCGACGGGATCGTGCCAGCTCCTAAGGAAGGCCCGGGTTGGTTGGTCAGCCAGTTTGCTATAGCCTCAACAGACCGACCCCTTCGCAGATGGCACAATACCTCCCTCCATCTGCTGCCGTGCGATAGGGCATTGATGACCAATTCGTTTGAGGCTTGCTGGCGGCGTAGCTGTTCGATTGTGTTGCGGAGGCTCGTCTTGGACTGTGGCTTTGGGATATTATACTGGCATTCAATGTCATATGTACTGCATCTGTGACATGGCTCCTGGCCATCACACTATAGAGCAGAAGAGTAAATGGTTAGCTTAGGAGGCCTAGGTAGTTTGCGCCACTGGATTTGCTTGAGGTAAGGTCGGCTAGGATAGAATGACAGCAGTGTAGTAGTACCTTTGCACGCTTGATCCGACACTCTGTACAGGCATGGAGGGTGACCACGCCCCGGCTCCTTTGCCTCTTCTTACTGGCGGTCGCGTTGGGGACGGGCGTTGCAGACGGCGAAGTCGAAGTGCCGGTGGAGACGTTCCATGCTGGGGCTGTCGAGGCCGTTGGGGCCTGTGTGGAAGAGACAGAATTTGACCTGGAATCGTGTTGGTTGGATGAGGGTGTGCAATCGTCCATGCTAAGTGGTCGTGCTTGGGGGTGTGTGGTTTAAGGGTTCGTCAGGAAATCAAGTAGGGGTGCGATGGCACGCAATATGATTCTGAGAAAGTCGAGATTTGGCACGACGCTGAGTAGCACAAGTGATGCTGTCTGGCTCCCCTTTTATGCCCGACATTTCTACTATCGCGAGCTGTGTGTCTAAGGCGGGCAAAGAGGAGCTGAAACACAGAATCAATGATTCCTAGCCCATCCCAGGCTGTCAGTAGTAAGTCCTGACTCAGTACAGTCTGTGGGATGAGGGGTGGCAGCTGCAGAGCTGTAGGCATGGAGAGCCGTGAGCGTATCAACTGCATCGATCGCGATAAGCTCGCGGCAAGTTCGCGGCAGGTTCTGGGCACGGGATTTGCTTCATTGGGATTATGAGATTCTCCTCGGGGAGGAGAACTTTCTTGATGCGATGTTAGGATTGAGACGTGATGAGACTGCTTCGTCAGGGACCTATATGATGCATGGTAAGACGGGCTCTCGGCGAGTTGGCACCGAATAAGCTCGCGGAGGACGGAAGTGGGAGGGTGGTGGACAGGGTGGCTAGCGCTCGGCAGTCCCGAAGCGCTCTGATGTCAAAGAAGCAAACGTGTGGAACGAGCGTTGTCGCCTCCGTCGCCTCCATCGCCAAAGTCAAAGTGAACTCATGCAACGACTTGGCTGGCCGCTTCGACGATGGTCACCGAGGAGAAAGATTTAAAAGCTAGGATGACAGGAGAACCTGGTCATGCTGATTTCCATGTCTGAACTCCCAAGACGATAACAGGGTCTGATCGATCGACTTGCCGCACCGTCTATCGACCAAGCCACATTAAGGTTACCAGCAAGGGAACATTCCGCCAAAGAGCCACCCGTTTGTCGAGGTCTATCCTCACATCGTCGATGCTGTTCAAAGGGGAGATGAAAGAATCCCTGATTTTGCTGGTATCGAGATGGTACCCATTCCGCATAAGATCAACTTCACGATACCTTTTTCTTGATCACCAAACGTCTTCCAGACATCAACCTACTCATATGCAGACCTATTGGTGAAGCTGGAGTATATAGCGCCCTTTGGACTTAGTACAGATGGAATGCTGGTCTGGGAGGCAGGATGGGTATACAGGACGTTTCTTTGAAGAAGGCTAAGTCAGGACTTCAACAGAACAAGAAAAGGGCCTGTTTTAACTTCAACGGGGCAGAATTAGCAGCTTCATACCATGAATGCATTTAAACGAGAAGCAAGAGAGTGTTCTGATTGATGGGAGCACTCCGGAGTGCTATTGGTCTATATTGTCTTTGGATTTTAAGGATAAGGGGAGGACCCTGTATTCCGGAGAATCTTCCACCACTGACCGTTGTGTGCAAGTTATTCCCGTGTTATAACCAATAGTAGCCCACACCCTAGGCCTCCACACAGACGGCAACCTTCCATCGGCCCAAAAGTGGATGGCCAGCGTCATACTGTACGACGTGCTCGCCACAGGTCCAGCCCCCAGATCCCGCCCCAATTCCCTGTGCGAGTTGGGCATGCAACTTGGGTGTTCTAGATTGGGCGTGTAAATTGGGTGCGTGGGTGTTGGTTTAGCGCTGGCGATGTATACTGGTGCGCTATCCGCTTTTGCGGGTCGAACATCCGTTCTCACGTTGAACTAACAGAGACAGAGCAAATGCATGCGTTCATACCGGAGGCCCCCTGGGTAAAGGACCCACGTCATAAAGACCCCGACCCAAATCCCTTCCTCATTCATTCCCAGCACTCAGTAATTGAGTTCAGTCCGACCAGAGGCATGCCCTTTCAGTCCGTCGCTGAACCTAATCTCGCGACCATTAGGATTTGATTGATCCTGTGTAGCCCGGAGTCAAAGGCCGGATTCTCGAGACCCATGGGCACATCGCCGCGGTCCTGTTTACACAAGCAGGGAGCTGCACTGCCCGTAGTCTCTCGCCAAGGCCATGGAGTGCGACTGGCCCAACTTTTTAAAGTCTCTCGTCACCTGAGGAGGCTCGCTTCTCCGAAGCCATGTCATCACGAATGGACCAGACAATTCCACATGAGCAGTCGAAGCATATGGATCCTCGCCGATATTCCTCCTGCTGGCTATATAACTTCCAGAAGATGGTCTGATATGTTGTCGGGAAGAGGGAGCAGTTGTCCTCAATGCTGCCCGAACTCATTCTCGATTGACCCTCCTTTGGTCGATCTCTCCCAATCTGAACTCATTCGATCAGGATCCAAGATTCTCATGTACTGAAACAAAAGATTTCTCAAGCTAGTTCTATTCTCGATAGGCTATCGAATGAATTTTAATTATGGCTAAGAAGGAAATTTCCAAATTTGGAGGTTCCTCAGAAGAACACGGCTCGCTCAGGGTGGCGTCCGATTCTCTTTGCCATGACCTGTTCGCCAACAACCTCGCAAATACAGCCCCATCCACACCATCAGCAATGATCGACGAAGACAAGGAAAGCTGCCAAGATGATACAGCTATTGATACGGACAACACTGACTGGGAAGACTCAAATGAGGAAGAGACTGGTAAGAGCAGTGGCGATGAGACGATGTTCTTCCAGCGCATCCAATCAAGAGTCAAACCACCACCCCAACGTAAGTCTCTCATCACTTTAGCCCTTCAGTCAGCACAGCATCATGGTCCAACGCCTCGACCTGGACACGTGGCCCCTAAATACACTTTCAATAGTGTACAACGTGCCAGGACCCCCTTCCCTTCTATGAAGGTCTCAGCGGGCGAGTCCAACGAGGCACCTATACGGATAAGGCAAAAGCCCAGTGGAGCTGCCGGAAAGTCTCTGAATGATGTAGTCGGCTCGTCGGCGCAGCCTATCCCCCTCACCAGCAACGGTGCCTTCGTACCTGTCGTCTTTTCTCCAAGGACGACCCGCCGCAACATGATAGCCACTGAGCTCACCGAGTCGCTAAGCCGCCATATCCGCTGGGAGAGAGAAGAAAAGAACTTAACCGCCAATGCCGCGCTCAAACATCGCCGTACACATCGAGATGTGACCACTTCGGACCAACACCCACAACACTCCCGCACAACTCAAGACAACAGCGACTTTGATGCTTGCAGGTGGGACCAGGACTTTACTTGGGACGCCTTCGGAGGATACCACGCTAAGGGCTGGTAGCTCTTCACAGACACCGTTTCCTACCTCGCAGTCAATGTTCCACGACTCTTATACCATTCCAAAGTGATATACTCAAGGATCAGGGTACAGGGTGCTTGGCCCATGTACGGCCAGATACCCACGGCGCTTAACGCGCTTGGACCCTCCAAGCCGACCCTCCCGAGTATCCAGCAGCAAGAACCGGGCTCACCGGCAGTCACTGCAGAGTCATGTTCCAAACCAACCCGTTGAACATCTGTGGGAGCAAAATTCACGTCAGTATTCACTTCACCTCACTCTAATTTGGAATGACCTATAGTGTGACTACAGACCATCATATACTACGGCCTGGGTGACCGGTGAGGCACTACTAGGGATGTAGTGTGGAGGTGCACCGTCGCACGGCTGGACTTTCCGTGAGCTTGCTTGCCTGGTCATTGAAATGTGCTGAAGATGCGCAGCAGTCTCAGACAGGGCTAGCTCCTTGAACTTGTTGTTAGAAACAGGGATACAAACGTGGTTAGATCTCAGCCCAGAGAGGAAAATCAAATGGTGCTGCAACCCTGATATGATGTTGCCAAGGTGCTACAGAGCTCGTGTTGATGACTCGCCTTGCTTAAGGGACCTGCCCGGTGCCTCTGCTACCCCTTACGATGCAGGGACAACTGCTGCACGTCAGATCAAGATTCTCGGTCTCAGTTGAGGTGACCCGGAGCCCTCACCAGCGGCCCGTCCCGATGAGGAAGCACAAACTAGCGCGCTAGCACAAACTGGGGTTTACCCCCCACCCTGGCTCCTAGTGTGGAATTCTGGCAAGGGGGGTGGCCTGCCAAGCAGGGTAGACCACGTCCCTACCAGACCAGCCATAGCCAGCTACTGGTAAATCTGTGAAGCTTATTTCTGAGCAACTCCCATGCCGCTGTACACCTGAAAGCGCCGAGAAACTTCTGTTCCATCCGATCAAGGGCTGTTATAATGGATTATTGAATATGCATTACGCATAACGGGGTTCTACTGAGCCACCCGGCACAAAGGCATCAAGCATGAAGTTGAACTCACAAGGGGTATTATCATAGCGTAAATTAATTCTCATAATAAAGCGGCGAGGGTCTTGTTGGGAGTTTGTGATGTGTGTTGATGTGGGTGGAAAGAGATTAAGTTTTCGACTGGGCTTGCATTTCTGGGATTCATTTTATATAGACTTAAAAACGAGACTAGTTATAATGAAGCTTCATAGTACATTACTTTAGCGGCTATTCCTTAAAAATATATACCCTTAATATTTACCTCCTCATGCTAAGTAGGAGCACTTATATAAGGGTGATTGTCTGGGTAGGCCAATTGTTGTCACCACCGAGGCAGGACTCGGTAGGATCAATCTCGCAGTCCTAATGCCACAAGCCAACCCGATAAATACTTTCCATTATTTGCAGCTGGGTACACCATCAATCCAGCCACAAGGTCCCCCCCCCCCGAACTTGCCTTTAGTGTTGGGCCGCCGAGAGGTGCAAATAAGGGAGAGACGCTCCTTAACGCTGCCGGGAACAGAACTCTCACCATACTGGTCCCATGTGTCTACATGAACCATTACGCCCCACAAGGCCGGGCCTGAGAACCTGCATGTCGGAATCTGAAACCTGGTCGCCCGCCCTACCAGCTCCTTGCGCTCGACCGGCCGGCAGCGTATAGTGAGATATGCCCGTCTGACTGCACCAAAAGGGTGTTCGTTGACAAGCCCTGCGACAGCTTCCAGCACGGCGCAGTCAAGATTCCACGGCACGTCATCGCCGCTAACGTGCACATGAAGGCAGCAGTGTCGTGTTCTCGGCGATACCCCTCTGCCGAAACTCTACCGATGTCCCAGCCAGCTCCATGAAGGTCACGCAAGACCATCCGGGTTAGAAAGCTGTTTAAGTCTTTCCTCAAATCGCAGATCTCGAGCGGCAGGATTGCAACTGCTGGATACCTGGAACAACAAGTCGTTTGCCAGGTTTTTGCGCCACACACCAGCGAGATACTGGCTCCTGGTATCTCCGTGAACTTGCCTGGCGAGAGCGACCGTGGCCGGCAGAACATCGGTCCTGTACGTAAAACGCTTGCCGCAGAAGCGCTCGACATCTCGTCAAAAGTGAGAGAATGGATTCTTGCACAAATCAACGAGATCAAGTATATCGAGCATGATGCCACAATAACTTGTTCGCCACCCATTTTCACAAGCTTTGACGCCAGTGCATCTTATAAACATGACGTGCGTGCCAAAGATAAGCAAGCGTCTTGAGAATGCCATTTCTTGGTGCACGTATCCGCGATGAAGCCAAAGCGTGTCGCAAATATCCCCCATGAAGGAGATGGCATCATCTTCCCCGTGATCACTCTGGAGCACGTTTCTTGGAAAAGGTATGATCCTGCAGTTTACGGAACTGCCGGATTCGGAAGTCCGAGTGGAACTTTGGCTGCTGTACGCGGTGACCAGCTTGATATTGAGGCCTGGATGGATGGGGCGATCTTGGAGAAATCTTTCTTGGCAGCTCGTAGAAGATGCGGCACAGATTGTGATATATGCGCCCCTGAACGTTTCCCAAAGGCGTTGACTTTCTTCACCCCAGTCCCGCGAGTCCCCTTGTAGAATACACAAGGCATCGACCCATAAGAAGCGGATTGATAAGCTCGTGCAGGCCTTGTCATGAGGTGAGATGGTAGATCAAGCATTTATCGGTCTGTAGGCTGGAATGTGAGCTAGAAAATTCCCACCTGGATGGCATCTTGAATGACAGGAGACAGGTGTTTCACGTCGAAGCCAGATTCTAGATATTTCAGGTTGTTGACTGTTGTGATGGACTGATGTCTTGCGGTCTCGCGATCCCCCCAGCAATAGCTGAGGGCGGCGTATTTGATGTTCGAAACCAGACCATCGGGGATTTTGTGAGAGATCACCAGCTTCACGCACCGAATTGGAAGTTCCCCAAGATCAAGGAGCCTGGTAGAAAGATCCAGGTCCATAGATTCTGTCGATGCTTCAGATTTCGCGATGCAATCTTCAATGATGTCGAGGTTCCGCTTCGATAAAACTGAAGCGGTCGGGGCCGACAGCAATGTCGTGATAACAGTTTTCGTTTCCCCGATGTTCGACGTTATATCCTTGGATATAATCGAGCTTGTTGGTTGGCTTGTACTTGTGCATAGGAAGCTCGTGTCGAGTTGATCCATACAGCCTGTTCAGCCAGTCTCCTGACTCGGTGAATTCTCCTTCCAGGTCATGAACAGTCTGGATGATGACTCTCACGAGACGTGGTCTTTTGCCGAATTTTCTTATATGATGAGGCGAGAAGATGAGAAGATCGCGGAGCATCCTGCAGAAATCGCAGCCTGCCGCCGAAGACTGTGCCAAGCTATTGAACGTCAGCCATTCGTCGACGTAGTCCCATTCGGAGAACTCCTCCGGACCAATGAGCTCCAGCTGACGGCAAAGAGAGCATAGCTGCGCGGTATGATTTGTCGATGGTGCCATGGCCGGCCTTTTTGCAGCACACATGTTGGCAGTGGGGTAGCCTTTTCATCTGATGAAGAGCTGTGTGGGGAAATCCTGGCGTGGCGACGGACTAAGGAAGATTTGAAGCCTGGCAAATAGCAACAGATGACGTGTGGAATGAGAATGATAGAAAGAGAAGTCAAGTTTAGTGTGTCTTCAGAACGCATGTTATATTTGTGTTGCTGGACATAAGGCTGGGGCGGGCTCAAGACCACGTCAGAAGTTGCTGAACCTAATTAGGAACAATACAAAGGGGTAAAAAGGGTCGCTATATTTTGTATGCATAATAGTGGGTTCCTAATTACTAGGAAAAGCACTCATTGTACTGGGAATAAAAAGATCATAAAAGCTTGTAATTACTAAGACTTGAAAGTGAAATAATAATGAGTAAGTCTTAAAATTTTATAGGGGTACTTACTGAGAGGTGCCGAAATTAGGGAGGCATCTATAGAATCCAAGAGGCGGAATGCGATGAGACATAAAAGGTCGGAAGACACTGGTGAGCAGCTAAGTCGAATAGTCGCCCGCTGGTTACTTGGAATCCTTTGACAGGACTATGTGACTATGAAGTGGCCAAGACAACCTAAAGCAGTCCGTGTTGTCTATTTGTCTGCCTGTTCGAAAAGCCCTCGGACTCCTCATTCTCCACCCCTCTCAACGCTAGCAGCCACAAGCACCAGCTACTCTCAACAGTGGCCAATTGAAAGACCACACGGCATCTAAAATAAGACAGAGGCTACGATGAGCGAGATTGTCGAAGGAATCCAGCGAGGCTTCGATATTCTTTTGAGCCCGTCGATGAAGATCTGGGTTGCGTCAGCGAGTTCCAAGAAGTAGAGTTGGGAAGGTCTCCCAGTGCAGATTGAATGGACATATAGACGTAGCATTGTTTCCGCCTGAGAGTTGGTTCCTGGGACTCCGTCTCGTAGATTGTCTCTGAACCCCGGAATTCACCGACGTTTATTCAGGTACCGCCTGAGGATATCATGGCTACCCCTAGTCGTTCCCATCAATTAGTCCCTTCAGACAGCAGAGGATGTTCTCAAGGAAACAGCAATCGCATTCGTGGTTGAGGCTCTCACTGATTTCGATAGTGAAAACAATTCCGGCCGATCCTCCACAGCGCCTCACACCAGCACTTTGAGATGCAATGTGCAGGACCCATTGCCGTGGTGAGCATGTCCTGCCGCCTGCCGGTCATTGTACGAACATCTATAAGCTCTGAAGCTTTATATCAACTGGGAGCGTTGCCAAAAACAACATTCCGCAGTCAAGGTGGCGCCTTGATAGCCAACACGACGGGTCAGCTAAACCGCATACCATACGGTCTCCGGGCGGCATGTTCCTCAAGGATATCGACTTGCACGCCGTAGATACTCAGTTCTTCAATCTTTCCCGAGCGGATGCCATTGCCATGGATCCACAGCAGCGCCAGATGCTTGAGGTCGTCCTTGAATGTCTCGAGAACAGTGGCATTACGCTGGAGAGCATCAGCGACAAGCAGATCAGCTGCTTTACAGCCAGTGGGTGAGTGTGACAGTGTTCTATACTTCAAATGAATATTGTCAAGAGCGAGATTTTGCCGATATGTGGTCTCGTTTTTAATCTGTACACATATGCCTCTTAAGCAGTATGCATCAGTCCCTTCATACAGTGATAAACGCTTTTTGCCGATATACAAGCACGAAACCTGGAAGACAAACACGAGTCCTTCACGATTGGTATCATACGGGCGAGCCTGAGTAACCCAATCAGCCACTTCCTCAACATCAAAGGACCTAGATGGGTTTGAGAATTAACGAAAAGGAATTTTACTCTCCATCTACTCACAAGTCTATTTAGCATGACCGAAACAGCCTGTTCTGGGGGCCTGGTCAGCGTCGATACCGCTTGCCGATACCTCCATTCTGGTCAGGCCCAGGCTTGGATCTTGGCCGGCGCGAACTTTTTAAGTATTGGCCAGAAATCGCACTGTTATGCCTGATCCCAAAAGAAGTTCCTCTTGTGCGTTTAGAAGTTGTAAGTACTTGTGCTGGGCCTGACATTAGCTGCGACTACTTGTAATGGCAAAGAGGAGATGCTCCAAGGGCGATTGTTTGCCTATCTCCCCGGGCTCATCATCATGGGCCTAATCCCTGATTGTGTAATGTCAAAACTCATCGCGCCTCGCCATTACGAAAAGTCCGACCAGTCGCGGATGGATATGGTGTCGTAGCAGCCCAGGAGACGGAGAGACGGAGCCGGCATTCCAGTAGTTGGTCCGGCTCGGCGACCAACCTCCCGGGGATAGGAGCACCAAGTGCGAGGACTCGCGCCTCCAAGTGATCATGCGACTGACGGCCGTAGCTTTTACTGGCAACACACAGCACATAAGCACTTTAAGAAGGATAAAATGTACAGGAATGCACTGGCTGGAATGGTTCACTATCACCACCAACACTGCCATATCAATTTATCACCTGAAATTACTCAGTGAGCATACAACATGTCCGCCACACTTACCACCACAGTAACCTCCACAGTCAACGGTAGCGTTCGCCTTCCGCGGCCTACAAAAAACCCTGGTCTTGGACCTGTTCATGTATATGACCTGACAAAGGCCGAGGACGAGCGGGCACGGACTTTGAGCAGGCTCTTGCGTGAGGGTCACTCCGCGGTTGCCCCACTTCGAAACCCACAGTTACTTCTCCACAGTCATCTGCCACATGTGAGTAGGGAAATCCTGAGGCTGTCTCGTCACACACACACACGAGATGCCTAACGTTGGAGTCTAGCTTCTCGGGTCAGCCTACGCATTGGGCGCGGATTCAGATCAGCTGCAGAAAACGTATGATCATGATATCCAGAGCCTTGTGCCCATTGATGAGACTTTCATCAGAGGTGGGGTCTCTCTGGAACCGAGCTGGAGAGAACATCTGACAAAGAAATCGTATGTGTATTTCCATGGCTCCTTCAACTCTTAAGTGGAGTTTTCAGAAACCTAATAGGGTCAAACACAGACACACGATTGCATTTGTGGACTTTTTTGACGAGGAGACCAAAAGGAACGGTGGAGACTGGAAGAAAGTAGTGGACAAGTATCTCTTCTCCGGCAATGAACCTTTGGCAAATGGCATCTTGGGCGGGCGTGAGTCTCCCAACTCTTCTGAAAAATTTGCGCGACGAGCTTTCAGACAGCTGCTTACAAGAGAGTGAAGTGGCCCACATTGCTATTCATCTTGCCTATGCGTACGAGTTCGCGATGCCAGAGGTCGCTTCGCAAGCGCTGAGCCTTGCGTGCACTGAATATCCCGATTTCCACAAGCTCTTAGACCAAGAGCCGTCAAACCGACCGACATACAAAACCAGCTCCTTAGCTGAAGTTCTCTCGCACATAAAGCAAGACACGCGGTTCGACGGAGTGGTGAAGACTCCGGGAACGGTCAACTACGACCTGGTTTTGAGAGAAGCCTACGATGCCGCCGTCGAGCACTGGAATGCGTGGCAGATTGGTGATGTGGCCACAGCAATGGAACACGTCTGCGACGTGTCGGTACTCGTAGCCATCGGCTCAGGCTATCCCGGAGGCAAGTATGAATTCTTCTACGCGCACATTCTGACCGCAGCCCATGCTTTCCGCGTCCTGCTGCCGAATTTCCCCCAGGAGCGCCATCACTCCTTGCTGCGACAATACGGCCTCTACACGATCTTGATTTACGTACTGCAATTGAGACTGGACCTGAATGCTGAAAACATCGACTCCTTTGACGTCGTCGGGCGTGACTGGGAGTGGGTGGCTAAGAGCGCTCTCGAGAACAAGTGGGGGCTAGACGATCATTTCTTCAAGGTTGTGCGTGGTATCAAGTCTTTCCGGGACTTGTACGGCGAGAAAGATGGTTTCTATCTGAAGGCAGCTGTGAAATTTGTATCTGAGTTCAACGGGTGGGAAGGCTTCGGAGAAGGAGTAATGGGCTATCTTCCCAGCAGGGACGGGTTTATTCCCGCATGAGCACACATAAAACTAGCTAACGACAAAATTGATGACTGCGTTGTGAGCAAAATGCTGAGGGCGATAGTTACCTCAGACAAGGAAAGCACGAGTGAAAGACGGCTCAATATTGGAGAATATATCATTTGAATATATCATTTGAACTAAGTGACAGCAAGAGATGGCCAGTAACAATCAGGACAATGATATACATAGAACGCAGGCCTAGGTATAGGATGATCTTTTGCATCTAAGTTCGCAGCCCTTTCTTTGTCTCTAAACTCTAACCAACACTCTTGGTCCCCGTTCCCGGCCTTCGCTCCATTACACGATGCCCGCTCTGCACACTCCGCGGTATGGTAACCGTCATGTTCCAAATTCGTCACGGATGAAGCACTATTGAAGTTTGAAGAGGTACTGGGCCTGACTGATCTGGCGTCACCACATCCGTTCCAAAAATCGATGTATCTGTACACCCCAAGGGAAAAAGTTGACGAAGAAGCCGAGGAACAGCTTTGAGACAATGACAGGGGCATACCGCAAGTCATTGACCCCGTCGCTGGAAACAGCCACGGTCGCCAGCGTTCGGTAGGTGTCGTTGGTCGCCAGGTCGACAAAGGCATTTCCGAGATCCTCGTAAGAGCAACCAAGCTTGGCATATTCCGCGCTGATGAAAGGTCCAGTGCCCGGCTCGTCCACCAGCACGTTTGGCTGGACCAAAAGGAGCGAACAGAGCGAAGGGTCTTCGAGCAGGATCCGCTGTGCTCTTTGGAGATCGACATAGCCCATCTGGAATGCCGTCGTGATCATCCAGTGCACCAGCCGCGGACGCGGCGCTGAGAACCGCTCGTTCTCGGACGCGGATGATAGATATATCAGCCGCGGCTCCTTCCACATCGCGCCATCCTGCTTCTTCAGCACCTTGAGCGCATCGACGAGTGCTAGGGCAGAGTCCTCCAGTATTGTTTCCGGTGACATGCCGTCATTTCCAAGGGTGCAGATGACAACCTCGGCTCCCGAGAGGCAGTTCAGCACAATGTCGACGTCTCGAATGTTGCCAATGCACAACTTGACTTGGTCGTTATCTCGAAGCTCTGGGAACAGGCTGTATAACTTTTGCGCAGACCTTGCGTAAATATTGAGACGGTGTTCGTTCCTGCGTAACAGTGTGCGAAGAACGGCTTTACCCGTGTTGCCGGTGGACCCGAACAGAGCGATTGTCGGTTTCTGAGTGTTTGATTCGGCCATACTCACTACAGGTAGAAAGTCTTGATTTTTGGTCGAGATACGTGTCTTCTGGTCGTGCGTGCTCCAACTTGGCAAGTCTACCATGAGACCCCGTATCTGACGGGAGAAGAGGGCTCTAAGTATTAGTCGAAAACATTGGGACTCTTTGGATGGTAGTTGCACTATGATTAGCCTTAGTGGGACTCGATTTCAAGGCATCTATCTCCCCGGAGATCCCAGACCGCACCGCCCACATCACGCATATGGCAATTTGTTATCATCTTCAGGAACGCTATGATCTCGGCCTCGGCAACATGACCGCCCGCTAAGGACCAAGGGGGTTTTTGAGCTTGGAGACGCTGTGGCCATGTAGAACCCCTCGCTCTTCGGGGTCTCAGAGTTCCGTGTTCTGCCGGGCGGAACAACCGGTGAGTAGACCGGGCCTGTTGTTCCGTCCAACAACATTATTCTTCCAAGGTAATATTGCAGTTGACTGAGATCGGTTCCCAATTTCCTGGAAAGCGGAGACTATAGACTGTTAATTTTGATATCCTGCATGAACTCGACCTAATGGTACCAGACTCACTTCTACTTGTTCTATCGAAATATTTCTCATAAACTAGGCTCACATTCAAAGCACAATATTGCTCGTATTATTATCCATTCTACTCAATAGTAATACTAATCCAGTCCCTGGGATGATCATGACTCGATGATGCATGGGAGTATCCAGCTTCAGCCCGTTCAGGTTGTCGTGCATCCAAAACCTTTATGAAATCCTGATAGTAGTCTCTATCCCATGCGTTATCATCGCGATTTATCACCTTGAAGTTCTCGAAATTGAATGAACCAACCCGGGAGAATCTCCCTCTGTTATCGGTACCTTTCCCACATGCCTGAAGAACAAGACCTGTGATTCGCAGGTGATCTATCGCTTCCACCTCTTCATCTGGCTTGAGGCCCATGCCCGGTGCTCCCCCAAAGACCGGCAGTAAGTAGACCTCACTGATTCCCCCCTCATGCTCCAACACATCCATCGAGACGGGATAACCTCGTGGCCCGGATTTCAACTTGACAAAACGAGGTCCTGCGGACGATTTGTCCGGCAAAGCCTTCGCAGATCTGCCAAAATTGAGCAATTCGGCCTGCACAAGTGCTGAGCATTTTATCGAAAGCAAACCACCACTCACTTGACCGAAGGGATCAGGTCCAGATGGTGTCGTCCATGCTTCCTGCACTGATATGTACTGCCTTTCATGTTTCATCACATTTGTAGGAAACCAAACTCCCCACTGGCAGTAGCAGGCCTGACTATCCACAGACATCCAGGACCACGATGGCGCCCTCCAAGTTGGACGTTTCCGACGTTCGCCCGACACCGACCAAGGAAGATGAGGGATAAGCATCTCTCTCCACAGGCCTGCAAGATAATGATGTCCGGTAAGTTCATGTTGGCGTCTAGCGACGCCGGCAAGGGCAGGTAGTCGGTCTGAGGGATTTGTAAGGTGGGCGCGGGAATATTGTGCAACAATCTCACACCAATTCCAATCCTTGTAGTCTGAGCGAAGGAAACCTGACCCTCCATATTGCCGGGTGATCCCATCGGGCAAGAACTCGGATTTCGACGCTGATCTGCATTGCCAGAGTATACCAGTGTTGCCAATATATATTGTGCGGGCCGGGAGGAGTCTCTCTTGAAGTGTCCAAGCTCGTGTGGCTAGATGTGACCTCCCGACAGTTTCTTCGTCTGCCGAAGAAATCTCGAATCTTTGGATTGTGGAGTATTTGCTCGTGGAAACTCGTGCGCAAAATCCGTCGTTGTAGTGGTCTGGTTTCGAGAATAAGCTTTGGTGGACATTTGCCGCAGACAAAGCGGCCAAGTTGACGAAGCTGTTGCCGTAGACAGATGTCATGCGACCCGATTCCACAAGCCAGTCCTTGTTGGCGTCGCCCCGCTGAATGATGCAAAGCGCATCAATCCAGATGTACGATAGTCCCAGTTCCCGCGCCACATCAATAGCGTCCTGAAAAACCTTTGGTAGATGGCTGATGGCCGAGCCTCTCAGAAATGAGCTCATATTTTCCACAGTGAGCATCGTGAACGGCTGATCACCCCAGCAGTAACTCAGCGTAGCGTATTGGGGCAGAATGCTGAAGGTTTCTGTAAGGACCAATTTGGCGACATCGCGATCAAATGAAAGAAGCCTTGTGGGTCCTTTGTGTTCATGCGTATTGCGGCAAAGTGAGTGGGATTCAACGCATTGGTTCAGCCATATTCTGGCAATCTCGAATACACTGAATTTTCCTTGCCACAGCCTCGCTTATTGGACCGGTCAGTGAACACACCGGCCAAGATTCTCGGCACATAAGTAGAGAACATCTTACCTGACGGGTGCTGTACGGTGGAAACAAAACTTAAGTATAGGCGGCCTCCGCGGATTGGATAGGCCGTTTTACCCGGCAAGGTCAACCACATTAAATGGAAGCCTACTGGCCCAACAGGCCGTTGCCCATAACCTTGGATGCTTAGTACCGTCGATACATCGTGCCAAAAAACAGCAAGCCGCTGCTCGATTTTTCTGAAAGTGTCGAGGTCCTTATAAAAACCCAGTTTTGAGAAAATGAAAGCACAGAATTTGCATCCAGCCCGGGCCGCTGCTTCAATTTCGGAAACACTGCCAAAACCAAGCGAAAAAGACCTCGCAGTGGTCAATAGGTCCGGCCAGTGACATAACAGATGTCGGCATTTGGCGCAAAATCCTTCCTCAACCTCTATAGTTGGCAAAAGTCTCCGCACCTCAGCCTCGAGACGCTCGTGATCGACCGCATCGGACTCAACATCTCGAATGAGGTCTGAATTAGCTTCGAGACTGCCACCATCCGCTGCGAGATATTTCTCTGCCCATGTTTCGGCTTCACCTGTAACGGCAAAAGAATCTCTTTCGTCTAGGGAGACTGGAGACTCTACAGTGCCGAATTCCATGCTATTTGATGCGGCGATGAATGATTTAACATTGGTGTTTGAATGGTTGAAAACTTGACGCGGGGATCTGACGTTCACGTCAGACAGCCAACAGGTTATCCCCGCAGGAACAAGGGCGGACCGGCCTATCAGGCAGCGGCATTCTGTGCTGTGCCCCTTCGTGTAACGCCTTGTTCGTGATTGGGTGAGACACAATTGCTACACATCACGCTTGCTAAGCTTTTGGATATCCAGGTAGCAAGGACTGTGCAATTTAGCAAGCGGACCGGAGACTGTCCTAAGACACTGTGTAAAGCAATTGAGGGTCATGATGCCTGATCGGTAACTACCAGTAAAGTTGGGGGGTCATTCCATTCTCGCAGGTGGCTAAACCCGAAAGAATCTCGCCAATCCCAAAGGCATTTTGACGCAGGCGAGCGTGGCCCCACCTTCGCTGCCTAATCTTCCAGACATCGTCCTGATCATTCGCCCACGGGTTGGAGGATTGGGGGCATGAATGGTGTGCCTACTTCAACGCCTCTTTTCCGGGCAGCTCAAACTGTGTGCATAATGCAGATCTACTTCGGTAGTGTTGCCGAATCCAATTCGGCGGCGTGCCTTGTGGGATCTCGCGTCCGGCCGCTCGAGGTCAAGTCTGCGCCATGTCCGAAGAATACGGAGATTCGTACAGACCAAAACGGAGGGTACACAGATATATACTGCAGCTAGTATGCAATTAATGCCCTATTACTAAATTAATATAAGGTAATATTAAATTAATTTTAATAATAATATCACTATTACCCTTATTATAAGCAGCTTTTTTAATATTCTCCAAGGTTATAAATTAATTAATTATACTTTTTTAAACTTAATTATATAATATATTATTTTATATCTAATATATATAAATTATAATCTCCTTTTAAATACCCTCCTTATTATTATTATTATTAATAAAGTCCTTAATAATTAAAATTACTTATAATAATTAATTAATACTTTTTATAACCTTTATATATTATTCTTTTATTATTAACCCTATCTTTAAGAGTAAAGATATTAATAAAATTATAATAAAAAATCTTATAATACCTAAAGGCCTTTTTTATTTTAAAAGCTATTAAATTAATTACTTTATAAGCCTTATTATTAGTTATTAATCTTAATAAATAATATTTTATTAAGCATTATTATTTTAAATATCCCCTTTATTTAAAAACTTAAGGGTCTTATTATTCTACTTAAATGCTAAATTAATATATTATATAAAAGCTATTATTACCTTTATTTTATTACTTATTTTATTACTTAAATATATAATAATTAATATTATCTTTTTATTTATTATAGCCTTTTTATAAGCTTTTTAAATATTATTTTTATTACCTTTAAATATAAATATATTATAAGGTTTACCTTTTATAATAATAACTTTTTTAAGTAAAAATATATTAAAGAAAGGGTTTTTAAAGAAAAAGTTATAATTAAGGTAATAATCTTTATAAATATTGCTTTTCTTAAGAAAAATACTTCTCTTTAAGTTATTTATTATATAATTAATATAAATAATATTATATTAAATATAAAAAGAGTAATAATAATTAATAGCTATATAGCTCCCTTAATAAACTTTTTCTTAAAGCATTTAATATATATAGCAATAAGTAGCCTTAAGAAGATTAAAAATATTCCTTAAGATTTATAAAAGAAATATCCTAAGCTACTTTTAATTATTAAACTTCTTAAAAGCTATTATCTTTTATTATATTTCCTTATAATAAAAATTATAAGCCTTTTCTTTAATAACTTTATAAAAAGCCTTTATTAAATAAAATAAATTCTTTATATTATAACTTAATTAAAGCTTAACTTAATAATATATATATTTTAAAAAAGAGATTATATATAAACTAAAGTTAAGTATTTAATAAATAATATAAAGAGCTTATTTAATAATAATCTCTTTCTTTTTATTAATATAATATATTTTAAGATAATTAAGAATTATTATTTAATTTAAAAAAGTCTTTTAAAGCTATTATTAAGTTATTTTATAAATTTTATAACTTATAATATACTTTATAATCTTAAGGAAATTAAAAAAAATTATTTAAATATAAAAAATATTATTAGGGACTTTTAAGAATATTATAATTATATTTCTTATTAATATATTAAAAAAAGTAATATCCTTATTAAGATCTTTAACCTTATTAACCTTTATAATATTTCTTATTATTATTAATATTATAAATACTTTTATTATTAGCTTCCTTTATTTTTTCTTAATATTTAAAATTATATTTATATTAATATAAAAAATATAAAATTAATAATATATTTAAGGAAATTTATATTCTAAAGTATTTATTAAAATAATATTATAATTAATAATAAAGAAAATAAGAAAGTTAATTTTATATTACCTAAAAAGCTTATAAACTTACTTAAAAAGCTATTAGAAACTCTCCTCCTTCTTATTATTAATAATATCTTAAAATAATAATAAAATCTTCTTTATATAAATAATAATTATAAGTTAAAAAAAGAATATCTTTTTATTATTAATTAAATATATATAATTAAATAAAATATTATAAATAAAATATTACTCTTAAATCTAACTTATTTATTACTTCTTATATTAAAAAATATCTATAATATTACCCTTATTATTAATAGCTTATTTATATTAATAATCCTCCTTCTTTAATTACTTTAAAGTCGCTTAAATAAATATATAAATACCTTATTTCTACTTTTAATAAATAATAAACTAATCCTTTATAATATTCTTTCTTAATAAAATCCCTAAATATTTTTAATAAAAAGTTACTTTAAATTTTTTAAGCTTTATAAAAAAAGAATCTTAAGTAATATAAATAAAAAAGTTATAATATATTATTATAAACTTTACTTAGCTATATTAAGCTTTAAAAACCTTTTAAGGATTATAATAAATATATTTCTCTTTTTAAATTATAAGCTTTTATTTATTAAGTATTTCTTTAATTATAAAAATAATTACTTTTTATTTATAATTATTCTTAATTATAAAGATATTATTTATTATTATAATTAATAAGTATTAAATACTTTAATTATATTTTAAGATTATATAAAATAATTATAAACTTTTAATAATTATAGAAAAATTAGATAATTTTATTAATTTATTTAAATTAGCTTAAAGCTCCTTTAAAATATTATATTTATTATAAAAAAGTTTTAAGAAAAAAAGAAAGTTAAAAAGGGCTAATTAATAATAATTAATTATAATAATATTAATATTTTAATTATAATAATTAATTTATTATTATACCTTAAGATTAAAATAATTAAGAACTTATGTTATTATTATAATATTAAAAAAATAAAATCTAAGTAATTAAATAATATTTCTAATATTAATTTAATTAATATTAATAAGAAGTTAATTAATTTAATATAGCATTAATAAAGAGTAATTATATTAAGTTTAGTAATAATAGAAGTTATATAGGGCGCTAATGGTTATAGCTATAGAGGGCGCTATAGGGTTATATAATGATATTAGAATTTAGGTTATATGACCCAGTTTAGTCAGCAGGGTCTATATACCCTCCATTTTGATCTATACGAATCTCCGTATTCTGTCCGAAAGCCGGGTTTGGTGGGCCCGTCCTGATCGTCAAGGTCAGCGCAGTTGCTATCAACCACCTGGACGTCGCAGCTCAGGAGAATGACAACTTATTCAAGAGGCACGCCGTCAGAGTTGGCGCAGCTGCTAGCAACCTCTTAGACGTCGCTATCCCGGGTGCCGGCAGGTTCCTCCGGGGACACTCTGGCTACCCTCGCATCCTCGGGTGCGACTTGGCCGGTGAGGTTGTGCAAGTTGGCTGGCGCCGCACCAGGCCGGGGGGTATCCGGGTAGACGACCGCGTCCTCGGCCTCGCCTTGGGCGCCGTTACCACGGACGGTGACCCTGTCGAGAGGTTTTTCAATCAGGAGTATGCTCCTTTCGAGAGAGCGTTCCAGGAGTATGCCCTCGTCCGTGTGCATCTGGCATGCGTCATCCCCGACACCCTCACGTACGAGCAGGCGTGCGTCTTCCCACTCACCATGACCATCGCTGCGAACGCTCTCTTCCACGAAGACTACCTCGAGCTGTGCCGGCCTATGGTCCCGCCACGCGAGCCTGATGCCTCATCCGACCTTGTCATCATCACCGCCGGCGCGTCCGGCGTAGGCTGTCATGCCATTCAGCTCGCTTGCGCTGCAGGGTACTTGGTCTATTCCACAGCGTCGCCGGAACACTTCAAAACCGTCCAAGGGTATGGCGCGAGGCGTGTCTTCGACTATCGTGCGCGTAATCTAACGAATAAAATACTTTCAGCGATGAGCAAAGACAACCGGAGGATCGCTGGTGCTGTGGCCACTGACATGAAGTCCGTGGAAATCTGCAGAAGAGTATTCAGCATGTACAAGGGCGGGAATGGCCTTCGAGATAACAACAAGTTCATCGCCTTCACCGAATTTCCTACGACGGTGACGCATCAGTCGGTCCATCTCACCCTGGCACGCTACGTCGGTTCTACGGCAGCGCGGAAGACGTTCAACAACATTCGTTCAAGAGTAGCTGGTGTCCAGATCAAGCCAGTCGTGCTTCAAAATCTGGGTTCTCGTGATAATAAGATCACGACGATGGTGTTCCGAGATTTTTTACCACGCGCATTGGCTTCAGACCAATATCTGCCCGCACCGCACCCAAAAGTGGTGGGCAAGGGTCTGGAGAAGATCCAGGAAGCGTTCGATGTCCTAATGAACGAAGAATTGGCTGAGAAGCCTGTTGTGACGATATAATCGGGTAAATTGGAAGATACACACCTCGTATGGTACGCGAATTGATGTAGCACGGGATACACTTGTTCAAGGTCAGGAAACAGCAATCGCTTGGCCCAGATCATGGATGAAGCGTTATATTGAAAGAAGGGTAAGTAAGAATCGAAAGAAAATTGAATAAGTCGATAAATTTATACCAAGTAGGTCGTCTTGTATAGAGTCAACTTTACCACTCCTATACCAGCTGGAACGCGAGTAGAATACCTTGTAAAGGCACTTCATAACCCCCCCCCCCCCACCAAGCTTCTCGAGATATTGCCGTTGAGGTTACCAAACCACTAAGCCGCTTCCTTGCCATTATATGCTAGCACCGATTTCCGTCGTGATAGTCACGATGGTGCGCTCGTCAGTGATCCCTGCTGCACCGCCCGGGCGGCACCGTCACTACCGCTGCTGCCGGGAGAGGCGACCGCCTCAAGTGACTGGGACGTTGACGACGTTGACGCGGCCCCAGCCTTTCCGCTCCTTGGGCATTGTTAGTCGTTGTAAAAGTACAGGTCAGAAGGCGTTCTGCGGGCAGCCGTCATATAGGCGGACATACTCTGGTGTCAGGGGCGTGGCCATGTTAAACTGCTTTGGATGGGACAAGCTGCCGTAGAAAAAGCTGCAAAGAATACGTTGTTATGAGTAGCCTACTGTTGTAGGGGAGAGTATGATTTAGGGATGTGATGGGAAAGTGACCATGAATTTATAGATTTTTAGTTGATTTTCATTCATTCCTTAGGCAGTAGTGCAGGAGCTTTGGGTTACACAACCCCCGCCGGAGTCTACTTCTAAACACCTATCGATGACACAGCTGTCACGGCTTTTAATTTTGTTTCCTCTTGTCCTCACTAACCCTGAAGTCTAGATTGTCTGGTGAGTTACGAAGGTCTAAAGCAGGTCCTAGAAGAGGGTGTAGTCCGTGGGATGCCAGCGACTTTAATGTTTCGTCGGCCTCCCACACCACGTCTTCCGTTATTCGCTCCATCGTCGGTCCTCTCCCGAGCCTCCAAGTGACGCGCAAAGCATCTGCGCTGTCCCATATAGCCTGTTGTCCAGCCTCGCAGGTCCAGAGGTAGTTTGTCACCGGCTTCTTGCTGGCCCTGGGTTGGAATGACTACATAGATATTGTTATTGCCCAACTGACAGGACCATGTTCTGGCTAGGAATGTGAGCAGGCGGATCGAAACTGGCTGATTAAAGAGAGCTTAATATCAGTTGCCCTAAACGGTCTAACGATGCTGAAGTTAATCTGCTCCACTGAGGTGGTTAAGGGCTGGCAGAGATTCTCATGTGCCTGTGTTACTAGTGAAGTCAAGGACAAAACCATCGTTAACAATCGAAACACGACTGACAAGTCGTCTCGGTCGAAAATAGTGGGGTGCCTATTTGGCCCGCCCTTGTAGTCACAATGAGGGCCGCCGAAAGTACCGCCTACGCTTCCGGTGAGGCGAAATAGGGGCGCCTCCTCGCACGCATCGAATCGCGGGGCGACGAAGACGTTGGTCGTTCGCGTCTCAAGATGCTACTGCAATTCAAATGGACCGCGATTAAATGAAGTCTATTTTCGAGATTGCCCGACACAGCCTAACCGAGCACGACGTCCAAAGTCAACGGATGTCGATAAAGACGGCGCTGAGTGGCAAACAGAGGATCAGCTTTGTCGGCCCGGGCGTTTTGCTGAGTCAAAAGACACTTCTAAATGCTGTGGAATCTAGTACTGACATATCATCATTGAATGAGTATTTCAAACCGGTGTTAACGATGGTCTTGGATCGCAACCCGACGCTAGCCATCACAGAGGAAGTTTAACCATGCATGCTGTAATTCTCTTTTGTTGGCAAGCATCATACTTCTGCTTTTCTCGCGAAAGTCCGACTGATCTGCGCCCCCGAAAGTCGTCATGAGTGCCGATGAAAGGTTTCGGATACTATCTGAGCCGTGAAATCGGGGGCCATCCAGTGATTGATGACGTGAGGAGGCGGCATTCAAGCCAGCCAGGCTCGGGGATTTGTCACGCGCCCCAAGAGCATGATGGCTCAAAGCTGATCTTACATCAGCTATAGAGTAATGTCTTGAACAAGCCACGCTCCTTCTACCAACTACATACTGGCGCCTGATAGGCCACCGGATCCTTCTATACCGTCTTCCCAGACCAACTATCCCCAATAGGCAATTGCCCTTGGTTGCCTAACGTGAATTGTGAAAAGTGTATTTCCACAAACTGTGATAAATCGGCACTGTCGTCAGGGGCAAGCTAGTACTACGGCTTGTTGACAGATTTTCAGCTCGCACTTCGTCCGTGTAACACCAGTTCAGGACGTAATTATGTCTTACGCCCCTGGTGAGCCCGCGTCCGTCCGCGCCACACTGCAAGGCGCTGCCCCCAAGGAGGTAGGAAGTCTCATCTCATCGCCGTTTAATGTCATGGGACTGGTCGCGGCCGATTCAATACGTATATGGCTTCAGAATGGGCGTTTTCCCCTTTGGAAGATGCCACGTTGGGACGCAATATATAAAGCCGTGCATACCAGCAAATTATCTTCCAGCTTTTGTTACCTCTATTCCTCACACTACACTGCATTCCAACTCTAATCACATAACTCACCAAGCATCAAAAATGGCCGACACTACTCCCGAAACTCGCGTCCCGACCCCTATCTCCCACGAGGAGGAGGACAAGGCTATCCACGAGGGCGTGGCTGCTGAATCGGTCGAGACCTTCAGCGTCAACGCCGCCGCTGCACTCAACGGCGACCAGACCAAGGCGCTCAAGATCCACAATGACGGCCGCAAGACCAAGGGCTGCCCCGCGCTGACCTGGGACGCCGGCCTGGCCCAGCACGCACAGCAGTGGGCCAACCACCTGGCCCAGATTGACAAGCTGGAGCACTCGACGGGCGACCAGCGACCTGGCGAGGGCGAGAACCTGGCTTGGTGAGTTCTCGCTTCATGTATTCTATGAATCAGTGAAAATGCTGACATGGGCTCGAGGTACTCCAACTCTCCTCAGAACCCCCTTTCTGGCGGTGCCCAGATGTGGATGGACGAGGCCAAGAACTACCACGGCGAGCCCATTGGACAGGGAAACTTTGGCAGCTACGGCCACTACAGTAGGATCTCTAGATTTCCACTCTGGTCTTTTCTTGCAGCACATGATTAGCTAACAGAGTCTACGCAGCTCAATGCATGTGGAAGTCCACCAAGAAACTGGGAATGGCCAGCGCCAAGTCGGCCAAGGGCGGTACTTACATCGTCGGCCGTTACTCTCCCCCTGGCAACTGGACTGGCCAGAAGCCTTACTAGAGGGTGCCTCACAATGTTCTCTCCACCCCTGACAACAATATTCCTCTAACATCTTACTCTCCCTTAAACTCGCTTTCATCTACCTGTTATCTAGATTGTCCTCATTGAATTAAATATTGCATACCTTGAGCTATTTGAAGCTTAAGCACTGCGGCATTTCTAATCATAGTGTCTGACTCTGTTGCTGCAGAAATGGTGATATCAATGCAAATGCATGCTTGACATGCAATGCCGTTCCGTTAGCCGAAGCCAACCCCGCCCTCGGAATTAAACCGGGGGTCTTCAGTGCTGTTTTAAGCGCCAGGAGCCGGTTCTTAGATCTTGCGCAGCAGTTGATTTATGTACGTAACTTTTCTTCACGTTGACAAGCCGTAATTTCTATAGCGGAAAAGGACTGGCTCAGATGCCAGTGATGTAGCACTTAATGGATTATCCAAAGCTAGCGGTCGCTACCTCGTGAAAAGAGCAACCGTAGAGGGTGCTCAGGGCAAGATGTATTTAAGCTGCCTCCCTAAAGTCAGAGTTTCGTCTGCATTGCTCGAGTCGCTAGGCGCGGTAATTCCGCCCGGGAGCGAAACACGGCAGACAAGTAGCGCCAACAGCAGTTTATTATGATGGGCAAGCTAGCAGTGGACGTTACCCGGAATTGCCGTGACAAGGTATGCCAGCTCTCCACGGAGGGCACCGCGGAGCACGCAATAGACTCATTCACCCGTTTTTGTAGCTCCCTTATACAAATATTCATGTGCATGACTCCAGTCACAATCCCATCTGTCATAGCCTTTCCCATTGCAACAATTCACGGCGTTCACTCTGACCATGGCAGAATACACCGCGTCCTCAGCCATGCTCGAGGCCCTCGAGGCCGCCGGGGTCACACACCTCTTTGTGAACCTCGGCAGCGACCATCCAGCCATCATGGAAGCTATATCCAAGCGCAAAAGAGACGGAAAGCAGGGCCTCCAGTTTATCACCGCGCCCAATGAGTTCGTCGGCCTCTGCGCAGCCCAGGGATACTTTCAGGCCAGCGGCAAGATGCAGGCCATCATAGTGCACGTCGATGCCGGAACGCTCGCGATGGCCGGGGCGCTTCACAACGTCTCGAGAGCAAGGATCCCCGTGATAATGATTGCGGGAACATCACCGATCACGGACGAGAACGAGCTGGTCGGGACTCGCAATGTGGGTCATTTTGCAACACCACGAGCAAAACACTGTGCCAAATGAGTGCTAATGTTCCAAGGCAGGAGTTCATCCACTATATCCAAGACACCATTGACCAGCGTGGGATCGTGAGGAACTACACCGTTCTCAATCACGAGATCCGCACGGGCAGGAATGTGAAGCAGCTCATTCATCGGGCCGCTCAGTTTTCTCAGAGCGCGCCGCAGGGGCCATCGTACCTGATCGCCTCCCGGGAGACTCTCGAGGAGGAAATCCCACCTTACGAAGTCAATCCGAAGAAGTATAGGCCATTGGCTCCAAAGGCACTAGACCCGGACTCGGTGAAGGAGATCGGTGAAGCTCTGATCAACGCGAAGCTTCCGGTGTTAATCACGAGTTACATGGGAAAGAATGTCGCGGCCGTCCCCGAGCTTGTGAAGTTGGCCGAAGCCACCGGCCTGGCTGTCCTGGTAGGCCAACAATTCGTTCCTCCTGACAGTTTAGCCTCTTTGTACTGACGGCAAGAATCGCAGGAAGCCGTACCAGGCAACATGAACTTCCCACATGACCACCAGCTTTATGCAGGCAACCATTGGAGTGATAGCCCCAGGGATGGCCTGCTTGAAAAGGCCGACGTGATACTTGTCATCGACAGTGACGTGCCCTGGATCAAGAGCAGGTTCAAGCCGTCGCCAGAGGCGCTCATATACCACATCGATGCCGACCCTCTCAAGGTCAACATGAGCTTATTCAACATCGGCGCTGACATCTCGGCTCAGGCCGATGCGAAGACCGCGCTGGAGCAGATCAATCGGTGGTTGACCCAGCAAAAGATCACTGCCGCACAGGAGGAATCTTACAAGAAAAGAACCGCCAACATCTCGTCTATCCACGATGCCTACGTTGCCGATGTTGCCGCCCTGCAAAATGTTCCCGAAGGCGATATCATCACCCCACACTACGTCCTATCCGTTCTCAAGAAACACATCGACCAGGAGACACTCATTCTGAGCGAGGCAATCTCAAATTACCGCCCCGTGTGCGACGTGCTCGAGAGAACATTGCCAGGAACCTACCTAACCAGCGGAGCCACCTCCCTCGGCTGGGTCGGCGGCGCAGCCATCGGGGCCAAGCTGGCCAGGCCAGACAAGACGGTCGTCGCCATCTGTGGCGACGGGACCTTCCTCTTCTCCATCCCGTCGACGGTCCACTGGATGGCCCGCCACTACGACGCCCCGTTCCTGACCCTGGTCATGAACAACCGCGGCTGGAAGAGCCCCATGCTCAGCAACCTGGCGGTGCACAAGGCCGGGCACTCTAGCAGGATGGCCTCGGCGGACGACCTGCATGTCACCTTTGACCCGCCTGTGGATCACGCCCAGGTTGCGGTCGCGGCGGGGGCGGGCTTTGGGGCCACTGTCAAGAAGGGTTCGGAGGTCGAGGCGGCTATAAAGAAGGGGCTGGAGATTGTGAAGGCGGGGAGGGCAGCTGTCATTGATGTCTGGCTGCCCAAGTTCCAGGTTGGTGACGTGGTAGGGTGATGTGTACTCAGGTTGCATCTAGCATACGTTTTCCAACACCATACTGAGCCTGTTCCATGACTTCCCGTCTCATGGCTGGACATGTTGTCATACACTGCCTACCTAGGCAACCAGTACCTACATGTGTCTGGAAGAAATATGGTAGAAAGTACCCCTAAGGATGTCCTGCCATCAATTCAGTTCAGTTCAGTTCCTTATGCCCTCTTTTATCTATCTAGTAAATCATTACTATCTTAAATTCCTGGTGCAACATTATGACATGATCAGTGTGATACTAGTGCGGATTTGAAGATGTTGATATCACTTGCAAGACTCGGGTACTACCATGATATCTATAACACAATTATATACATGAAGGAAATCGGTCAGAAATGTCTCATGGACTTATATTGAAGCAAGAATAATCAACTTGTACACCTATGCACATATATATATATATATATATATATATATATATCATGAAGGTTCATATGCTAGCATAGGACATACAGCTTGCTTTGACTGAGACTCGCCGGTGATGTTGATAATGTACAGTGGCCGGCTGTTAAGTTGCGGTGGAATTACAGACTCAGCATTGTTGCAGATCCAAACGTCCCCATTCAAGGAAAGTGCCAGGGCCACGTTTTGCTTCAGGTCGCTGTCGAGGGCGTGGGTGATGCGTACGGCTTCAGGGCCCTGCGCCTGCTCTTCGTCCGCGCCATTGTCGCTTTCAGCATGCTCCTCCTCGCCACTCTCACTATATTGAACTTCAGTAGAAGGGTTCCGGAATCGGAAGAAATGGTCCCATTTGGGCCAGGAGCCAAGAAGATCGTCGGTCTCGAAGAGCTCGGTTGGGCGAGGCCTGTTGGAGGACGGTGTGTCGCTGTGGACGTTCAGACTTGGGGAAGGAAGAGCCAACCCCTTGGCGAGTCGCAACAAGGCATCCGCAGGGTCGATTATTCTCCTGTGCTTCTCGGATCTGATGCGGGTTATGAGAGAATACGTGCCGTCGTCGATCTGGACCAGCAAAGTGTCAGACTTGACCCGCGATCGGTCCAGCCTAACAGCATCTGCTGTTTCTGGCACTCTTTGGCGAGCTATTTTAGTGCTGACTGGCTCTGTCATCTCTGTCCATACCTCGGCATACTCCTCTTCAATACCCTTGAAGACCAACTGCGGATGACCCTTCGTATCGCTCACTGGCACTCGTTGGCCCAGCTTGCCCTCGACCCCGATTAATCGCAGGCAGCCGCGAATTTGCTGCTTGCGAGTGAGGTCAATCCATGGCGCCACGACGGCCATGTTCCCGTATTGGACACCTGCAAGGGTGGTCAAGGTACCGTCACCAATGTCCGCCAATGTCCGGACAGGAACACCGGGACAGTCGCAGCCCAGGATGACTGCGGCCGCGAGTCCGAACCAGGTTTCCCACAACATGCCCTCGTACTCGACCAAGTCGAGCAGTATCTGCATCATTCCCATCGCCTGGGGCATCTTGTCTCGCCTGCCAGAGGTATCCTTCGCACCAAACCCGTCGGCAATCCCGTGGGCAAGCAGGACCAGACAGTCCACCATGGCGGAGTGGCACAGGCAGCCAGGAAGTGGCTCGCTTTCGTCGCAGCGAAGGCATCGGCAGTGCTGCTTGGCTTCTTGCATCATATTACCAAGTATGGGGAACCACTCGAACAGCTCGCCGAAGGAGCGGTCCTGCTCTAGACGAGGTTCCAGCAGGTCGTCAGTCGGGTTCATTCGGGTGCCGGAGATACCGCAGTGTATCATATTGGTACCGGGAACGTCTCCCCACATCATGTTGAGGATTGCCGGACTGCGATATAACAGGTCGACGATCTTGCACGTTGAGCTAGGAAGTCCGTCTGCATTATTTAAAGAAACTGCGAATCCCAGGTTGGCAAAGTGATCGGGCGGAGACACCTTTAGAGACAGGAGCCACTGCATCATCTTTTGGGCAGCACATCGGATGTGTCGTTGCAAAGTTGCCATTGTCTGGCGGTGCACATCCGCCTTCCGGCGGTCCATCGTCCCAAGGCTGTCATTACTGGCTGTTGGCACCGTTTCGGCAAGTTGGTAAAGAGCTCTCCTGACGACTGGCTGCTCAGGATTCATTGAGCGCGCCTGATAACGGCCGGAATAGAACAGGTTTTGTTGACCTGCAACGTCTTCGTAAATTTCGCAAACGTCTTTCTTATCGCAGTTGTCAGAGCTGTGACAGAACGCAGAGACACGAATCTCGATTTCCCGACCTGAGTCCCCAAGTATCTGCTCGTGGATGACCTCGCCCTCGACGACAATCGCAAGACACCCATCGAAATGTAGAAGAAGCCAATGTGTGAGATTTCAGAGAAGGTGGTTCGACCGGATGATAACGCGCTGCCGGGCTTGGCCCAACTTATGCATGATCATACCCAGATTGTACGGATTCATGTTGTGTCCGCGCTCGCAAGTAGCCAGGAGTCTGTCTGGCAAACTGATCGTGCTGTGACCACAGTTGATGATGTTGCACCAAACACTGTTTATTATCTTGCGCAACACCCTTCTGAAGTGCGCTCGTGACGGATCGTAAGAGGGGAGCTGGGAAACTGGATGAACATCTTCTCCCTTGGCCTCGCTATATCTGCAGTGCAGGAGATTTCGAACGCAGTCGTTGACACGAATTTCGTCATGGTACTGGAATAGACAGGCCACCGTGGAGACGAGCCAACACAAATGGTCATCTGCAGCTACCATGCGTCCCAGCGAGTTTGAAGGCTGTGTGAACAGTGGCATGATGCTCGAGGGCTGCTCTGTCGTGACTAAGATGCCATTGAAAAAGTCCTCGGTCGTCCAGTTCGCCTTAGCCACGTCCTTGGCGCAGCTCAAGCAGTTGGAGAGCTCTAACCGGCCCAGCTTCTCTCGTCCCAGCCACTGGCTGATTTCACATACCACGCCGAGCACTCCATCCTTAGCATTGCTCCATTCGATTAGCGCTCTAGTCAGATCCAGCGTCCTGGAAGCGAGGTCCAGAGCCTTGATAGGCGAGCTCATTGTGGATGCAAGGTTCGGCAATGATTATACTGTCAGCAGGTTGCAAGATCAAATAGTGTTGGGCAACTCGTTGAAGGTAATGTAAGTTTATAACGGTGTCTGAAGTCTCGATACTAAATGGAGAAACCTCATATGGGGAGGGACTAGCCATTGATATGTTGGTTGAAAGTGTTCTCTTCTCGTAGTGTGCTGCCAAGGCAAGGCAGACTAAATGGTGAGCCTGCTGACCACATGTGGTGGTACAATACCTGCCTGGAAAGTGGCGTGGAGCAAGTCTAATGAGGGTTACACTTACTTAAGGGTGAGGTGAGTAATCTAGTCACCCTTGTCAGCATATCAACACATGGGTCTAAAAGGATACACCTTGAATAATATTTATGATAAGTCAAAAGATATGAGTAATCTTCTCAAGATTTAAATTACTGGAACAACTTAAATAAAACCTATTATCTAAATACGTAAAAATACCTATACTGTATTGAAGCTTGTTCGAATCATAAACAATGGTTTATATGTATTGAGTTTCTATATACCGCTTATAATATTTACCATCTCAGTTGTTTATTAATCTTCACTTATATATTTAACATACAGAATTGCCTACAATAGGTAGATACACAGATAGCCAGGAACAGCCAGCGGGAAAGTGATTGGCCATATGGGGCACATTGTGTTACTCAGTCCAGCCAGCGCCACCTCTTGACCGGTCCATGCATGTTTCGCTTCCATTGGATGCTATGCGCCATGTGATCATGGCGGCCAACCCCGCCATGCTGTGGGCGAAGCATTTTGCCCGTGTGCCGTTGACGTGCGATACGATTCTGCCCTGCAGGCTATCAGCCTGGGCGTTTATGCATTTGCGCCTAACATATATTAAATTAAGAGTACAAAGATTCGCACCCATTAGAATAAAAGATTCACCCCTTACAAACTATATATATAAATCACCCTTATTATATAACCTAACCCTTAATATTACTATAATGCCCTTTATAATTATAACTATTAAAACAAGGCATGGCAGGCATTTCACGCCTTATTTGCAGGCCTAGGGATTTACCTATACCAAGGGTTTAAAGGGCGCTAAAAGAGGCCCCTTAAATAAAAGGGAAAATATCTTTTTAAAAGCAATCTACTTAAAAAAAGGTATAAAAAAAGGTTAATTCTTTTTAAATAAAAGAAAGAGAGGGAGCTATAGACTTATATATACCCATCTGCTGCCAGCTATAAAGTATACACTATTATATACCTCCCCTAGTACTACCTACTTTTTTAAGAAAAGATATGCTTTTTTAAATTTATTAAAAATAATTAATTAATTTAAAAGGGATAATAGAAATAAAATAATATAAATATGTATTATTTTATAAAAAATGGGGAGTTATTATTATAAAATAAATATATTAAGTTATAATTAATTATATAATTATTTAAAAAGTAAGATTTTCAATTTAATTAAATACCTTTAATTAGCTACTAATATCACCCTTATTATTATAGCCTTCCCTTCTTTCAATTTTCCTTTTTTATCTTATACTTTTATCTATTAAAATTATTATTAATATTTATTTACAAACTTAGTTTATATTTCTTATATTAAAAGTATTTAAGGTTTAGCTAAGCAGGGGGAAGTATAGCAAAAGGACTCATCCTATTATAAAATAAATACTATTTATTAAAGTTAAATTATTACTAAAGCTCTAATTATTGCTATTAAATATACTACTATTTACATATAGCTACTTACTCCTTTTTCAACTTTCTAGCTGCTTACCTTATAGCTTACTATACCTTATCCTCTTTATTATTATTATTATTAAAGCTAAATAGTATTAAATCTTTTTTATCATTATATTAATTTTATATAAAAAGTAATAATACACTCTTAGGTTTATTATAATAAAACCCAGCTCATATAAAGAAATCTACCTAATTAAATATATAATTAGGTAAATTAAAAGATTATAACCTAAAGGGCTTTTTATAGCAATAATTACTTGAATTAATTATATTGCTATTAACATAATAAAAATTAGCTATTATAAACTATAAAAAGTTTAATAATAATATAATTAGCTACCTTAAAGCCTTACAAGGCTCTTAAGATGTTTATAGTAAATTTATTAAAATGCTTTTTCACAATATAATATTAATGGCTTTAATAGGTATATAACTTTCTATATAAATATAAAGGGTTAATACTAAAAAGCTATAAATTTTATAGCCGCTCATATTCTTAAATAGCTATTTTTAGGATATTTAAATAAAATTAAAGCTATAAGAAGCATATATAATATTAGTTTTATATTTATATCTAAATAATAAATTTATATCTTTTTATATATAATTGCTATAATTATTAGAAATTATGGGCTATTTAGGCTAGTATAATTAAATTTAATTGCTGCTTATCTTAATTTTAAAGATAATAATTATTATATCCTTTATTATCTTTTTTTAAATAATCTTTATATTAATAAATTTATTAAAAAGAAATAGGCTATTAAGTTAATTAATATAACCAAATTAGTTGCTTAATTAAATAGCTTTATTTGATTTAAAAAGGTGTATTTAGAAGTTATTAATTGTATATAAAGTTCTCTTTATGTTAATAAATATTTATAAGTATATATAAAGGGGAATAATATTCTCTCCTAATAGTATTAAGTAATTAAACATAGCTAAAAGCTTTTAAATAAATAAATTAAGCCACCTTACACACTTTATATACATTTTATTATAATTATTATTATAAAAATTTATTAAAAAGATAAATTAATATTTTTAATTATATTAAATAAAGCAATAATAATTTTATTTTATATTATATATAAAAAAAATAATAAGTTACTTTTTATTTAGGTATAAAATTATTTAAGTAATACTTTAGGTATCCCTAATATTGATTTTTAATATTTTAATTAATTACTAAATAATTTTTATTATATTTATTATAATTTACATAAAATAATTTATTTCTATTAAGATGTAAATAATACGTAGTATTTCCTCTTTTTGAAGGTATCCTTTAAGTTTATAAATAAGTAATAAATATTTATAAGAATTATCTTAATATATATTATTTTTATAACCTAATTAAAGTTTAAAGCCTAGAAAATATTTTATAATAATATTAAATATAATATTACTTAATAAGATTAATATACCAAAAAAAGGTAATTATAATTTAATTACCTTATAAGTATAAAGGGGGTTAATTAATTAAGATTAAAGGACTTATATAATTCTTAATTGATTTAAATTATTATACTATAAGCACTTAAAGGTATAATATATTATACTCTTTAAAGATTTAGCTATTTTAAATAGCTGCTTTTTATTACAATAAAGATAATTAAATAAATATAAAATTAAAGGTATAAAGTAAGGTAAAATTAAATAATAAAAAAGGGAAATAGAAATATAAAAAATTTATATCTTTAGGGATTACTATATAGGTAATTAAGTAAAAGTTTATTAAAAAATATAAGTAATAAAAAGAGAAAATTACTAGGTATAATTAATAATGTAAGTTAAATAGGTATAAGTTGATAATAAATAAAAAAAGTCCTATATAAAATTTTCCGCTAATTAATAAGGTAAATTTAAAAAAAAAGGAATTTAATTAAGTTAAAAAAGGTATTATTTTTATATTTTATAGCTAGAAATAAATTTAATAAAAGATTGGTTTAATAATTAAAAAGGTAGGCAATAAATAATATTTATAAATTAAATTTCCCCTATTTCTTACTATAAGGAAAAGGATAATTATATTATTTATAAATTTCTTTAATTAAATAAGGAAAGAAAGGCCTATTATTAAATAAATGCTAATTAAGAAGTTATTATTCTTAGGAGTATATTAATATATATATATAAAGAAGTTTATAGGGTTATTAAAAGAAAGGTTAATTAAATATTTTTATAGTTAAATAAATATTATAGGAAAGATTGCTATTTAGCTTTCTATTAAATAATAATTAATAGTTAGTAAGTTACTCTAAGTCTTGCGCACCTTTTTTTCTATAAGATTTAATTATTATTTTTAACCTCTTTCCTCTTCCTCTCTCTTTTTTCTTCCATTAACCCTTTAATCTTAAGTTAATTAATTAAAATAGCCTTTATTATATTTATTAAATTATTAAAATATTATTATATTAATATATCTTAATTCAATTTTAATAGGGTTATCTTTTAAAAATCCTTTAATAAGCCTTTTATTTTAACTAAGTTTTCTAGCTATGCTTTCTTCTATTAGTTTAATTATATCCCCCTCAGCCTTACTTTATTCTCTTCCCTTTAGCATTTCATAGTTAAATTAATTAAAATCTATATTATTAAAAACCTCTATATTCTATACCTTATTTAAATTCTTAATAATCATTAAAAATTCTTTTACTTTCTAGGTAGTGCCTTTACTCCTACTTTAAAGCTTATACTTATACTTATATTTTATAAGCCTTACCATATCTTTATATATAATGCTAGCAGTTAACCTTTCAGCAACTATTTTTAAAGCATAGCTCTTTATCTTATATAATATATAATACTTCTAATTATATTCTTTAAATACTAAAACGCCGCTCTTTATAACTATTGCAGCAAGCAATATATTAATATTTATACTATTAATATTTTAATTAATAACTTAAGTCTTATTTATATTAATTACCCCTTTTATTATTATATTTTATATTTATTAATTAATAATAATAAGTATATAAATTATATTTATTATATTTATATTAATTATAAATATAATATTAATAATCCTATATTTAATAAATATAAATGCATTTCATCCTATATTATTAAAGTAAGTTTAAAGAAATAATATATAAATTAAAAGATATAATTATTAATTATTTAATTAAGCTAATAAGTCCCTAAAAAAGCCTTTAAGTCACCCTAAAGATATTATAGTTTTTTTTAAATTTATAGATTAAAGGGCTTTTTAAAAGGCTAATTAGAAATTTTAAAAAGAGAAATATAATATTAATAATAATATAAAGACGCTCTAAGCTAATTAAATATAATTAAAAGGGATGATATAAATAAATAATTAAGAGAGTAGTAAAATATTATATAAAAAAATAATAAATATAAGGGAAAAGGAAAAAAAATTAAAAATAAAGCTAAGTTTAAAATTTAAATAAAATTTATATTATATTATTATAATTAAATCATTAGATATATAAATTAAAATCAAGGCCTTTCTTTATTAAGCTAAAGGATTAAAATTATAAGGTTAATAATTATTTTTATTAAAGCTAAGATTTTATTAAAATCTTAATATATTAGCCTTATTTTTTAGCTTTCTACTATTTAGCCTTTTTCTTCTATTAAGCCTTAATTTAAAGATATATAAATATCAGGGTTATATTTATAAAATCAGGGCTTAATATTGCTTATTAATCTTATATCCAATTATTATATTTAAATATATCATCCTAAATATTAAGGTATTTAGGGTTTTATTATTAGCTTATTTTAAAGCTTATATATTAAAATTTCTTAATAAGTAATAAATTAAATATTTTTACTATATTATTTTCTTATAATATTAATATTATAAGTTTTTAAATATTTAAGCCTTTATTCTTTAAAAATAGCTTTAGATTTTTAATAATAAATATTTCTTAAAAAACTACGCTATCTAAGGTTTATAATTAATATATATTTTTATTAAAAGCTTTATAAATAATAAAGAGTCCTTTTCAATAATATTGCATCTTAGCTAAAGTTAAATAATCTATCTTACATATATAATTATAAATAAAAATAATATTATTAAGCTATAAGTCTTTTTATTAAATATAGCTTATATTTTTAATTTTCTAAGCTTATTTTTCTTTAAATAAAACCACAACTTTAATTACTTATTTAATGTATTTAGCTTTGGAATTAATTATATTAAAATGAAATTAAAGAGCTTTCTATAGTATATAATTTAGGTTTCATAATAATACTTTTTAAGTTAAAATTTCTATTTTAATTAAAATTATTAGCTTTTATTTATAAATTAAATAAAAAGGTATATAATTATAAGATTGCTAAATTATTATCCTATTAATAAAAAAAATAAGTTTAAGGTATTTAACTTAATTAATTCCTTAATTTAAAAGTTTAACTAGGGATTATATAATTAAGAAATAGCTAACCTTTACTAAGCCTTAAATTCTTAGGTTATAAAGAGAGACCTAAATATATTAAACTCTTAAAAATTCTAAATATTAAGCAAAATCTACTTTATTTTTTAAGCTTCCATCTATAAATACCTTAAATAAGCATCTATATTATAAAAAGATTTCCTCTATAAAAAACTTTTTAAGATTCCTTATATTTATAACCCTTAATAATTTAATAATAATAAATCTTATTAAATTATATCTTACCTTTACTAAATAATTATATTTATAATATAGCTATATATATTAAATATTAATTCTAATTATTTTAAAAGGTAAACTTAAATAAGTTAATATAATTTTCTAACTATAAGTTTTTAAATTATATTATATATATATTAAATATTATATAATAGCCTGCTTAATTTCATAATAAAGGCTATACTAATAATATCTTAATTTTATTTATATTATTATTATATTATATCCTTTATAACTAAATTTAGCATAATATTCTTAAAATATCTATTATTTTAAATTAAAATTATTAATAACTTTATACCTAGGTAGGCATCACTCTTCCTTATATTATAAAAGGCTATCAATAACTTAATAATGAAAAGCCTTAAACTTAAATCATTATACTTAAATAAAGTTAAAATAATATAAAATTATATTATATAATAAATAATTTATATATTAATTTAAAAAGTATAACTATTTAAATTCCAAATTAAGTAAAAGTTTTTTAAATTAATTAAATATTATTATATTAATTTAAGCATTATATTAATTATTTAGATTTCCATTAAGATTCTTATTATAAATCTCAAGGGCTAGTAATTATAATAATATATTTATAATAGGATTTTTTAATTTAAATATATAATATATTTAAAAATTAAATAGCTTAATTACTCTAATTTAATAAATAATTAAGGCACTAAGTATATTAAATATTCCCCTATTAATTTAATCAACTAATATACAAATATTTATTTTTAATATAAATTAATAGCTAAATAAATAATTCTTTATTCTTTTTATAATTATAAAAACAGCTTAATACTCCCTCTTTATAATATTATATTTACTTTTTATAATTATCTAAATACTATTATTAAATCTAGCTAGTTTCTAATACTTAAATACCTTTTATATAAATATTACTCCCCAGCTAATAAAACTTATATTAACTATAAGAATAATTTCTCTAACTATAAGGCTATAATTAATTTTAATAAGGATTAATTTTATTAATAAGAATTTAATTAGCTCTTTTATAATACTTTATTTATATTTTATCCATTAAAAAATAATTCTTTTTTTTTAAAGATTATAAAGTAGCTAAGCAATAATTATAAATTTAAATATCCAGTGATTATAATAATTAGCTATTCCTAAAAAGGATTTTATATTTTTTAAACCTAAATAATAGGTTTACCCTTAAATTTTACTAATCTTATTATTTTAAGGAGATTAGCTATTAGTTTTATAAATATAATTAATAATATTAATGCGCTTTTAATATTATTTAAATTTAATTATTAATATTATAACCCTAGTGAGCTCTATATTCAAGAATACCTAGTTAAGGTTCTTAATATACTTAGCTATAAATTTCTTAATTTTAAGTAAATTTAATACTTTTAAGTTATTATAAATAGTTATAAGGCTTTTTATTATAATATTATTAAGGAAAGCTTAATAAACATATAATATAAGATTAAATAATAATTATATTATAATGCATATAAATTATATAATTAAATTTATTACTTTTATAAGTAAAGTATTTAATTAATATAAGCTAATAGGTATTATAAAAATTATTATATTGCAACTCTTTTCTTATAATTTAATTTAATTATATCTTAAGAAAAAATTAAATAAGGATAATATTTAGTATATGGTAAACTTTTTTAAGAATTAATTAATTAAAAGTAAAATAAATATATCTTTAATTATAAACTTATTATATTCTTATATATTATTAATAAATTAAAGGCTACTATCCTTTTTTATTATTAAGAATTATTTATTATAATATAATGAATTTAATTCTTTTAAGATTCTCTTATTAATTTATTCCTTAAGTACTTAAATTACCCTATTTTATAATATATATAAAATTAAAATACTTTTTAATTAATAAGGTTTATATAATATAATTTATATTTCTTAAAGTAATATAACTTTTAAAATAATAATATTTAAATAGCTCTATTCTTATATAAATATTACTTTGTAATTTATAAATAGGTATTAGAATATATCTTTTTTTTAATTTAAAAAGCCTTTATAATTATTATTAAATATAATCTACTATTTATCCTTGGTAAGTTATAATTTAAATAGTATTACTAAAAACCTAGGTTTTACCTATTTATTATATTTATTAAATAATATTTACTCCTAAGCAATCCTAGCTTCTTATAGCTGTAATGCTTTTTAATTAATTATTCTTTTAAATATTATATTATTAGGATTTAAATTATTAATTAATTTAACTTTTCTCTTAATAGGTTTATATATAATATTAATTAGCTAAGTAACTTTTTAAATCCTGTGGCTAAGTAATCTCTCTTAAGCCTTCTTTACTTGCCTATATATTAATTAATAATAACTATATTTATACTTATTCTTATTATTACTAAACTCCTAATTATATAACTTTACTAATTCTTTTTTTATAATTTAAGATAATAAGAAAATGAATAAAGGGAGTTTAAAATTAATAATTAATAAAATAAGAATATCCCCTAGCTTTAATCCATTTAATACCCATTTAAGAATATATTTTTTGCTAATTACTAGCTATTCCTTGCTAGTATTAGCCTTTATTTTTTTAATTAATTAGATCCTTAAAATAAGCAGCTAAAGCTAATTTTAGCTATAAGTTTTATTTTTTTAAATTTAAAGCTTACTTAAATAAATTAATTAGGGATATATATAAAAGATATCTTGGTTTAATTAAAAAATAATATACCTAAAAGGATTTTATAATTAATATCCTCCTAATTAATAATAAAGAATATAATTTTATTTTAATATCCTATAATATATATATTAATCTCCATTATACCTATTATATTAATTTTAGTGCCATTATATGCGCTAAAAGAAGTTGAAATACTTATATAGGGAAGAAAAAACTCATTATAAATGAAAATATTAATGATATTCATTATGGCGCCTATATTAATAAGCGCTAAAAGGAGTTGATTTTCTATTCCTTTAAAATAAATTAGTAAGAAGTTTATATTAGCTATATATTTATTTAGCATTTAATTAATTATAAAATTTAATTTTATTATTATTATCTTTTTTAAATTAAGCTACCTAATTATATTTATTTTAAGGGTATAATATAAATAGGAATTAAGTTTATCTTTCCTCTAAAATAATCTCTATACTTTAAAGAAATCTAATATTATTTAAATATTTATTATATTAATAAGGGTTATACTTTAATTTAAAGAAAAGGTAATTAAAAATGTATTTTAATCTTAATAGCAGTTATTAACCATAATTTCCTTATCCATTTAAATAATTTTATCTATATTATTTTATAATATATAAATATAATTTATAAAGTGATTACTTAATTTAAATTTTATAATAATAATCTTATTTTATATAAACCCTTTAAATATATTAAAAAACCTTATAATTAATAACTTAAAAATAATAATAGGATTTAAAAAGTTTACCTTTTACTTTACTTTACAAAGGCTAAAAAATTAGGGTTATTCAATAAAAGAAATAAATTTTAAGGTTTACATTACTATATTTATATTACTAAATTCCTTTATATATATGCATTTTAAATTAGATTATTTAGGCGTATTATTAATATTTTTACAAAATTTATCTATTAATATTATTATTTAACTACATCGCTTCATTCTATACCTATTAACCTTAATTTAATTAACTATATTTAGCTTTAAAAAAATTAATACTATCTTATCTTCTAAGTAAGAATAGCTAATTAAAAAATCAAGCCATTCCCTTTTAATTTTAAAAATAAATATACTAAAGGCAGATATTAAAAAAAAATATATAGGATTAGTCTTTTTAATGTAATTAAATAAAACCTTATTAATTATTATAAAAGAATTGCCTTTAAAGCTGCTATTCTTTTTAAAGAAGATTATATATCTTAATAGCCAACTATGATTTATACTTATATTATAATAATATATAAATAGTTTATAAATATAATAAGTAATGCCTTTTATACTTTTATAATAATTAACTATTATAGCCTTAAGGGATATTTTAATTCCCTTTATAATATTATTTTTTAAACTAAAGAAGAACTTTATCTTTATAAAATCCTTATAATATAGAATATTGTTTTATAAGAATATTTTTAGCATTAAGTATTTATAAGCACTATAATTAACTTAATAACAGCTATAATAAATAGCTAACATTCTATCTCTTTTATATATCTTATTAACCTTATTAACCTCCACCTACTTATTATTAATATCCATTTCTTTAACCATTATTTTATTATTAAAAATATCTTTTTTAAATTAAATAAATATTTTATTAATATTTCTATTTAAGATAATAACATTATTAATAATTAATTAAGTAAATTGCTTTACTTTAATTACTTTATTATTAAATTAATTCAAATATTACTTATAAAAATTATATACCTATTATTTAAATTTAAAATAAGCCTTATTACTCCTTATATTATTTAAGTGCCAATTCTCCAATTCTTATATCAATTCTTTAAACTTATCTTCCCCAAGCTTAAAATTACTATTACTACTTATCTTTTTACTAAATTCCTTACTAAGAGTTATTAATCCCTCCTTAATTATAAATAGCTATATATTTTAATCTAACCAGGAGATTAACTTTTAATTAACAAAAGAAGGTTAAAATTAATAAGCCTTATCATTATAAATCCCGCCATAATTAAATAAAGCACTTTAATTATTATCCTTAAATTCTTACAACATTATATAATATATAGGTAATGCAATATACTTATAGCTATTTAATTTCTACATAAATTCCAAACCATTATTAAATTTATAGCTAATAACTTTCTAGTTTTATTCATCCTCCTCTTATATATCCTTATAAATTTATAAAAGAATATCCATTAACTATAGCCACTTTTTTTTATAAACTAAGCTTCGCCAAATCTTATAATCCTAAGCAAATCATCATATAATTAAGGCTAAAAGCTTATCTTAAAAATTAATAGCTAATTCTTTCTTTTTACATTAAAATTTCCATAAGATTTTATTATAATTATAAATTATATCCTACATTAAATAAATATCTTTAATAAATTTATTTTATAATAACTCCCTAAGCTATTAATTAGCTATATATTACTAATCTATATTAAAATTACAAAAGGCTTATAAAAGCCTAGCTTATTAAATATCTTATATTTTAGCACTAAATATATATAAATTAATTTATTATAATAACTTTATATTAACAATAAGCCTTTTTAAAGTAAATAAGGTAATATTATTTAAAATATTAAGGAATATTTATGCCTCTTTAAAATAAATAAAATAATTAATAATATAAAAATTAATAAAAAAATTAAGTTTTATATTAATAAAGTTAGCTCTTATTAATAGTGGCCCTTTAAATTTAAAGCTAACCTAATTAATTAATTTTAAATTTAAATATGTAAATTTATTATCACTAAAATTATCTCCACTTAAAATTAATTTTATTAACTGGCTGCCTAAATCATCATTATTATCAATAATTAACACCCTTAATATATTAATAAATTACATTTATTTAGCTTTAAGTTACTTTAAGAAAAAAGCCATATTATTATAATTTAAAAGAAACCACTAATTTACTATTTAACTAGAAATTCTTTATTTTATTTAGTTATTTTTATAATAATTTAAATAATTATTAAAATTAAAAAATATTAAGCTAATTAAATTAAATTTCTTAAATATTACTTTAATTAATTTATAATAACTATTACTCACTTATCTTTTCTTATTAAATAAAAAAAAAAGTAAATATCTTTTAAGAATTAATTAATATTTAACTTTTAAATGCAATTATTTATACCTAATCACCTTAATTTAAGATCCTTCTAAAAGTTACCTTTAATATCTAAATAAACCCTAAAAATTTTTTTTTTATTAATTATCTTAAAAATAAAGGGATATTAAAATTTTTAAATAATTTAATAGCTTTTATTTTTAATACTTTATAAATAATTAAAAAGCATTAAAATATACTTTAGCCTTATCTCCTAAATTTAAATCCTTAAAATTAATAAACTACCTTTTTTTATATTAAAATTATAACTACTATCCCTAATTAGCAAAGTTATTTTTAATTCATAAATACCAATTAAGACCTTTAAATACTCAAGGATAATCTCCTTTTTATATAATCAGATATCCATCTTAATCCAATTTATTTAATAATATAAAAAACCTATATATTAAGAAACCTCTTATTTTATAATTTAAATATCTAACAACAAATTTAATAGCCCTAAGTATAACTATTATATAGATATTTTAGCTATTTAAAGAGATTTCCCATAATTATCTACTAATAAAATAAAGCATAACGGGCATTTTATGCTTTATTTATAGGCCTAAGGATTTACCTACGCCAAGGGTTTAAGAGGCGTTAAAAGAGGCCCCTTGGGTAAAAGGGAGAATATCTTTTTAAAAATAATTTACTTAAAAAAAGGTATAAAAAAAGGTTAATTCTTTTTAAATAAAAGGAAGGAAGGGGGTTATAAACCTATATATACCCATCTGCTGCCAGCTATAAGGTGTGTACTGCCATACTATTAGCACCTTATATAGCTTTTATTATAACTAAACTTAATATAATTACTTTATATTAATGCTATATTAAATTAATTAAATTCTTATTAAAATTAATTAATTTAATATTAAAAATACTATTTAATTACTTAAATTTTATTTTTCTAATATTATAATAATAATATAAATCTTTAATTATTTTAATTTTAAAATATAATAATAAATTAATTATTATAATTAAAATACTAATATTATTATAATAAACTACCATTAATTAATACTTTTTAACCCTCCTTTCTTTTTAAAACTTTTTTATAATAAATATAATATCTATAAAAACCTTAAGGCTAAATTAAATATAATTATAAAATTTATTAAATTCCTTATTATTATTAAAAAATTAAATACTAATTATATTATATTAAAATATAATTATAATACTTAATAACCTTTTATTATAATAATAAATAATATCTTAATAATTAAATTAAATTATAAATAATATATAATTATTTATATATTTAATATAAAATTTAATAAATAAACCTTAATAATTAAAAAAGAAGAATATATTTATTATAATCTTTAAAAAATCCTTAAGATTTAATATAGCTAAATAAAGCTTATAATAATATATTATAACTTCTTTATATATATAATTTAAAACTTATTTCTTTTAAAATTTAAATAATTAAAAGCAACTCTTTATTAAAAATATCCTTAAATTAAATTAAAAAAGAATATAATTAAAAATTAATTTATTATTTATTAAAAAGAAAAATAAAGTATTTATATATTTATTTAAATAACTTTAAAATTTCTTAAAAAAAAGATAATTAACATAAATAAATTATTAATAATAATTGTATTATAAGTATCTTTTAATATAATAAGTAATAAATAAAATAAATTTAAAAGTAATACTTTTCTTATAATTTATTATTTAATTATATATATTTAATAAATAATAAAAAATATCTTTTTTTTAAAAATATAATAATAACTTATATAAAAAAAACTTTATTATTATTTTATATTATTATTAATAATAAAAGGAAAGTTAATTTTTAATAAGTTTTTTAATAAGCTTATAAGTTCCTTAAGCATTATAATACTAAACCTCTTACTTTCTTTATTATTAATTATAATATTATTTTAATAAATACTTTAAAATATAAATTTCCTTAATTATATTATTAGCTATATATTTTCTATATTAATATAAATATAATATTAAATATTAAAAGAAAATAAAGAAAATTAATAATAGCGATATTAATAATATTAAAAAGTAATAAAGTTAAAGATTTTAAAAAAAATAATAAGGATCTTATCTCCCTTAATATATAAATAAAAAATATAATAATAATATTTATAAAAATCTTTAATAATATTTTATATATTTAAATAGCTTTTTTTAATCTTTTTAAAATTATAAAATACTTTATAAATTATAAGATTTATAATATAACTTAATAATAACTTTAAGAAACCTTTTTAAATTAAATAATAATCCTTAATTATCTTAAAATATATTATATTAATAAAAAGGAAAAATTTATTATTAAATAAGCTATTTATATTATTTATTAAATATTTAATTTTAGCTTATATATAACTTCCTTTATAAAAGCTATATATTATATAATTAAGCTTTTTTTTAATTATAAAATAAGGATTTGTTTTATTTAATAAAGGTTATTTATAAGGCTATTAATAAAAAGGTTAATAACTTTTATTAAAAGGAAATAAATTAAAAAATAATAATTTTTATAAAGTTTAATAACTAAAAATAGCTAAAAATATTTCCTTTATAAATTATAAGGAATACTTTAAAGCTTCTTAAAATAATATATAAATAAATTCTTTAAATATTTAAAAAATAAACTCCTTAAAAGCATTATATAACTTTTAATTATTATTACCTTATTTATATTTAATATAATATTATTTATATTAATTATATAATTAATAAAAAAAAAAAAAATCTTTTTTTTAAAAAAAATAATATTTATAAAGATTATTATCTTAATTATAACTTTTTTTTTAAAAACTTTTTTTTATTATATTTTTATTAAAAAGAATTATTATTATAAAAAATAAATTTTATAATATCTTTATATTTATTATTAATAAAAATAACCTTTTTAAAAAATATAAAAAAGCTATAATAAATAAAAAGATAGCTTTAAATATTATAAATTGAAATAATAAAATAAATAATAAAATAAAAATAATAATAATTTTTATATAATATATTAACTTAATATTTAAATAAAATAACTTAATCCTTAAATTATTAAATTAAAAAAATACTTTTAATAATAATATTTAATAAAGTATTATTTATTAAAATTAATAATTAATAATAAAGCTTATAAAATAATTAACTTAATAATTCTTAAAGTAAAAAAGGCCTTTAAATATTATAATATCTTTTATTATAACTTTATTAATATTTTTACCCTTAAAAATAAAGTTAATAATAAAAAAATAATATATAAGGATTATAAAAAATATTAATTAATTATTATAAATAATTATAATTATTAAGAATATTATTAATAATAATAATAATAAAAAGGGTATTTAAAAGGAGATTATAATTTATATATATTAAATATAAAATAATATATTATATAATTATATTAAATTGCTTAATTAAATAATATAATTAATTAATTTATAATCTTTTTTAATAAAGATAATAATAATATTATTATTAAAATTAATTTAATATTGCTTTATATTAATTTAATAATAGGGCATTAATTATATGCTAAGGCTAAAATTAGTTAGATGGGTGGTTTGTAAGGGGTGAATCCTTTATTCCAATGGGTGTGAATCTCCGTATTCTAAATTAAAGCCTTATTGGTTAGTCATCATTGGTCTCAAACGCCACAGTGGTGTTTCCGAGTCTTTGCTCGACCCTGGGAATGCCGTATTTTTGGGGCCCGTGGAATGCGTGATACGAAGGTCCTGGCCACAACAACAGTACCTAACACTTAGAACCGTCTGTCTAGCAGGTGACCCATGCGGTTGTTATACCTATCTCGATGTTTTGGATATGCTTAGCATGTCTGTTAGTGCACATGTAGAAACCCCTTTATACGCTGAACTGTGATACAAGAATCAAGGGCATACGCCCGAATCTAGGCGTGTCGATTTGACATTTCCACAGCGGCACCGAAAAGAAGCTTGCATAGTCTTCAACTGACCTGTTGAAGAGGGGAGTAACAGTGGCACCGCTATTCGATCGGCCACCTTGGCCCAGTTGCTCCGTATTTAATGGCCAATGGGGCCTGTTCCTCTAAGTTTTGTAGCTATGGATGGCGCATTGGTATCATTATCGTTGTTCGTAGAGTGGCCATGGATGAAGGCAGCCGGCTTCCTAATTTCTTTGTGGTGCAACGATGATGGCAGCAACGGCAGGGACTGCTCAAGTGGTCTCGCACTGCCACTCTCATTCCTTGGAGCCAACGCCTTGTCCATCGGTAAGCTCATATGGAACCAGCCAATTACTGTCATTTGACGGCCGACCCAAGGTATTCGATCACTGACTGGCTCTTTTTGGAACCCAAAGTCGGGGACTTTGGAGCCTGAGTCACAAGTCACAAACGACAACCGTGAGCGCTGAGTTTGTCTGCTTATTCACATGTACCAAGATGGCATTAGAAGTATGCTGCCTCAATGATAACAGACCCAACACAGTGGACAGAATATCAGTAAGGGCCGCAGGTTGTGCGAGCCTCTGGGAGGGGTTCCGCTTCGGTACATTCCCTTGTGGCACTGAACGTCGGTCAAGATGACTTCAAAGAAGTCTATATCTGCAGGCTTGGAGAGCATATGGACTTGGGGATAGGCTAGAGGAAGGTGAGACGCGAGCATTGAGGGGGCATCCAGGAGAGTGACAGGCATTTTTGCTGGGTTATACCCGCGAGATCGAACTGCTCGTCCTCTAAACGTTAGGGAGCCCATAGTTAGGGTATGAGCAAACAAGAATGCGAATTTTATATGGAGCAAGGAACGAATCAATTACCTAAGCGGCGAGGTAGAAAGTACTGGAATGCTAAAACACAAACACTCACACGTCTACGTGCGAGCTTTTCTCCCCGTCGGAGGCGCCACACGGTATCATTTAAGTGCAATAAATACGGTGACCCACATGCTGCCACACAACCGTCCCCACCAGAACTCACTCAGCTGCCTTACAGAAGCGAAGAGAGCAGACTTTCAGGCTGGCAGCTGCAAAGAATCATCATGATGTACAACTTCACATGTGAGATAGGGCTGTAGCATGAATGAGGTGAAAAGGTGCCCAACACAAAGAACATTTTGAGTCACAGAAGGAGAACAAACCAAAAGAGTACATATGTCTAAATACTCCAGTGATTCTGCCATGTGATACGAGTTCAGTCTTTTGGAGCATCGACTCCGAGTGACAAACAGAGATAAACGGCATCTAAATACCTCTTCATCTCTGTCACTGATACCACTATGGGATGAAGAGCCTTGACATACAGCTAGACCATGACTGAGCCACGGGAGACTGACACGATGAAGCCTTCATATCATAGACAACAAAGCAGTACAAATGCTTGGGCTGCGAGCTGGATAAAAACACATTGATTCTCTCAGCAGCCATACAAAGCTCTAGCCGTCATAAGACTCGAAAACATTAAGCTGTTCTTGCCATTCATCATTGTCGCCATAGCCTATAAGCCAGAGAATCAATCACCATGGATCCGAATACCAAACGAAAGGCCGGTGACATCGAGGATCGAGGAATTCCCGGGGACCACGACCCGACCCTACGCCAGGAAGCCCTTGATTTGTGGCGAGAAGCTCCTAGCTGGTACGATCTCACGGAGCTCAACCGGCGATACCTCGAAGGCAGACTCCCACTCAGTCCAAGCTGTAATGAATACATTTGGTCGGAGACTTCCAGATTTGCAAACCTTCCTGAACTTCTCGACTACGGAATCATTTCAACCAACTCAAGCCCGGGAACACTCGAGGACCCAGAGCTACTTCAGCGGCCCTTCTTGTTCTTCAACATTCCAACTCATGGTCTGAGCACAACTGTGCCTAACGCATTGCTCAACTTCATCGAGAAACTGAAAGATTCTACGGAAGTATATGCTCACATCCGATTCCAATACCTCAATGCACCGCATGGAATTGAGCGGGACGAAGGCATCAGTCGCCTGATGGTAGGCGGAAGCTATCATAGTCTTCCAATCAATGATCCTCGTTCGAGGTCGGCGGGGTGGACCACTACCGCGGACGGGATCAACTTCGCACAATCAGCATATCGCGATAATCCCCGCGATTTTGCAACCATGCCGATCCGAACGAGTGCCTCAAGCTTCGAAGATGATTCGAACCCTTTCCGAGCCAGCCACATGGCCGATCCTCTACAAATCTCCGTATTGGCCCCGGACTGGAACTGGGACTACACAGGGATCGGGCAGTTGATCAAGCGTCTCTTTGACGAGTCAGGAATTTTGCCCAGAATCCCTCGTCGGTGAAGCAACAAAACAGCAGCGTCCACAACGGCAAGGCGAATAGCCAAAGGACAAGATATGGAAACACGGTAATACTTCAGCATCATCAGGGGCTACCGTTGTGTGCACGTTGGACCAACCCCAGGCGGGACGGTCCCGGTGCCGGAAAGTGTAAGTCACATATACCATATACGACAAAGCGATGAGGAGATGAAGCTAACTCGGAGAGGCCACCACATATCTTTTAAGGAAGCTTTTTTGGGAGTGGTCTAATTTTGGAACGAGGTAATTTTGGAATGAAGCGATTCTGGAGGGAGGTAATTCTGGAGGGAGGTAATTCTGGAGGGTCATTCTGGAGCGAGGAGTTTTGGAGCAAGGAGTTTTGGAAGAAGGTAATTTTGGAATCAGCTATTTTTGGAATGCAAACCTCGTGTATACTACACACTAGCCCATAACTAAATGCTATGTATACTGCGAGGTTGTCCGTTGCGTTGAAGGCGTGGGCCTCATTTTCAAGAACGACATTGTGCTGGCCAGTACCGGCTTCAGCTCCCATGACAGGACCACGCCGAAGAAGTCCTACAAGGGCTTCCTGTGGCCATACATGTGTGTCCCACAAGCCACCGTCTGGACTTGTTACGCCCCTGTGGCGCACGCCTCCTCTGTCCGGATCTCGCTGGCTACATCGTGGACTGCCAATTTAGCGACTGCCACCGCTCGTTCAGTGCGGACCAGACTCACGGGTACGCGCATGGTCAAGGGGATCGTGACATCGGTGGACACCGTCCGGCCCCCCACTTGCTAGGGCACCTTGCCCGTGCCGGAACGAGGTCGGTGAGGACAGCGTCGGAGAGAATCAGGGCCGGGCAAGGTGGCCGTCAAGACTGCTACTTGGCGGGTGGAGCCGAGGACGCGACCCTTGACATACTACCTCGATAGTATGCGAGTATAGACGTAGTCTCTTTCGCTTGTTTGCTGCGCTTGCCAACACTGGAGGCTACCTCGCTCCCACCACACCGTATTCGTGTCCGTGTGGCTCCTTATACCCCACACGGGCACTACAATGCTTGTATGATACCGAAAAGGGAAGCAAGCTCCACATGTAGATGGCAGTGTGTTTGCATTTTCTGGGGTAAAGGCATTCGGATGAACCCCTGGAGTATCATCCGGGCCAGATTGTGGGGGACATGGATCCGAGAGGAGAGGCTTGGGGTGGGGCCGAGAATGCTTCCGACGTCACGGCAATGTGTAGAATTTGTACAATGAAATCCATTTTGATTGACTGTAATGCGCTCCTCGTGTCGAATGTCTTGTTGTCGATCCAATCAACATAGAGTCACAGTGTTACGTATCAGATGATGAGCGGTACGCGCGGCCTGGCATGGAGAATGATATATAGATATGTAGAGTCTGGCCGTTGCCATACGAGACTTTCGTCTATGAGAGGTGATGAGTAGGACCTTTAACTTGGCCCCGAAGCTCCCCTTTGCTCCTACCTAGTCTTGCTTTCACGATGCATGCTGCGGAAATATCTCGATGGCTACGCCTGTCCCTGGGCGTTGCAGTAGTCGCGTCTGCGATGAGTGCAGCAGCCCAACAGGTCCCTGCGGCCGCCGCATTGATCAACAGAAATGCGCAGGCGTCAAACACGACAGACTGCTCCCGGGAATGCATGACGGACATCATTACCCAGATCCTCGACTCAGCGGTTGCCCACGACCCGTCGACCCTGCCCTTGGCATCAACCTACAAGGCGACCGAGAACTCGCATCCAGCAGCTCTCGCCATGATGACCACATGGCGCACCGTCACCAAGGCAGGCACTCCCGACCTGCTCGCAATCGACACCACAAACGGCACTGCGTACTTTGCCCTGAACGTCAGCGAGGGAAACGACGCAATGCCATCCGTCCTCCGGGGCCGGATCGCGGTGGTCGACCAGCAGATCACGGAGCTCGAGCTGTTCATCAACCGCTACCGCGGCGACCACGGCTTCTCCTTCTCGGCCTCGGAGCTCCCCGCCAACTACGCAGAGCTCATGTCCCCGCCGGCGAACCGCACCAAGGCGAGCCGCGAGACGCTGTGGAAGCTGAGCGAGTCCCTCTTCGCCGAGTCCAGCGACTTCGCAGTCACCGTCAGCGACGACTGCCAGTTCACCGAGATTGGCTGGAAGGTCGTCGACGCCGGGACCTACAACAACGGCTCCACCGACCCCCTCGGCTGCGCCTGGCCCGACGACCATCCCACGGATGGCAACGCGCGGGTGGCGCTGGTCATCGACGAGGAGCTGGGCTTCGTTGTTACCAGCGGGGTGATCCCGGGCACGGTCTACCCCTACGGCGGCAATGTCTCCGCCTTTATCCCGAACAAGATGACCGCGGCTCAGCAGGCGCAGGTGGATTACATCGACTACATGCAGGCCAATGATCCTTCCGTGCCGCTGGTGGCGCCCTTTGGGGGCACTGGTGACACCCTCGAGGTGCTTCAGTACTACAACGACGAGCTCACGGCTATGCAGATTAATGTGTACGTGAGCGGTCCTAACATGACATCGCCCTGGTTGTAGTCGATGTGGAAATGAGGCTCTGTAGTCGTGCCTGCGACTGCCGGCTTGAATATCAATTTCTGGCCTTCTGTCCTGGGACGGGCTATCATGCCGAGGTGTTTTAGGCCAAGCTTTTCGCCTTGGAAATTTTCTTTCTTTCGTTCTTTGGCTTTATTGGTGATAGCACACGGTATCCACTAACCTCGGTTGCGAAGTTGCTATATCACTAATATCAATTTGAGGTTTGGTAATTCAAATGGAATAACCTATGGGAGAGACAATGAGAAAAGCTATGTGACGCTCTATTCCCCTTTACCGTGACGCTATCTATAAGCTGTAAGGGGTTTCCTTCCTGATGATATAAATCTCTCCCACGAGAACCGTGCACCCAACAGTCATGGCGATGGCGATGATAGGAACGTTGACGCGAGCAAACTCCATCCTACGGATATGAATGTGCTTCCTCTGGAGAATATCCCGCCACAGCAGCCCAGCCAACGAGGCGCTAAAAGCGGTGCTGAAGGCGCCGTAGTTAACGCCGAGCGCCATGCTGTAAACGGTCGCCCAGAACATCCGATCGCTGATAGGATTATTGGGATCCAGGTGTATTCTTTGCCAGGCTTGAATAACTCGTGAAAGAAGGATCGTTGTGCCAATGTTGGTTCCTGCGAACTACGAATCCACCAACGTAAGCTCATGTGGAATAGGTCTGAACAACCTCAAGGACACTCACATTGCAGAGGATCACGGAAAGGAAGCCCATGCCGCCGATAGCTCCGATGGTTCCTGTCTTTTCAACCCAGTGGTCCCATCCGTGCGCGAACACGGAAACCCAGCCTTTTGTTACCAGCGCCTGGACCAGGACAAACATTGAGAATGCGAACGGAACAAGGGCGAAGGGCAGATGTGATATTACAGCCATGACGGTTGGAAACGTCTCCTGCGACCATCGATACCCATCATTGTAGAGGGATACAAGAGTCGGATGCTCGTTCTCCCTTGTGCTTTTTACTTTGCTCTCCACTGGCTCGAATGGTTGATTCTCGTTGGCGGATGTGTTCATACCCGAGGTCAGGACGCCTTGTGCCAAAATGCTGGACCCATCAGCGCGAGAAGGATCTTCCTTTTTATCGAAAATAGTCAGCCCATCGCTCGAGGGCCGGCTGTCATCAGCCGCGATTACCACCCCAGTAGACCCAGACACTTCTAAGGCTGGACTCGACTCGGGCACCGGGCTGTTGTTGGCCTCACCTCCCGGGCCAGCAGGTGTGAGCGTAAGTAGAGGAGGCGATCCTACCCCAGGAATAACGGGTGAGGTGTCGTGTTCTGGCTTCTCATCGGCATCGGCATCCTCGACTTCAATCTCAGGCCAAGCTCTAGCTTCTTTAGAGGAGCTCTGTGATATCAAAAGCATCTCCGTGGCGCCCTCGGTGGACACCTGTCCTCCTCTTGTCTGCTCTCTGTTCCTCTCCTGTCTTGACACTCTCTCCATACGAACCCGTTCAACCTCTTCCCGGCCTCTGCGAGAGATTTCGCGCGTTTCCTCACGATGGAGCCACCCGAATGCAAGATCCCAGCACAGCATAACAAACGCCGCCGGCAGCGTCACCCAGAAGACCTGGAAGTGCTCATCATTCTTCGTCTTGACGCTGGCCGCGTTGATAGCCACGATTGTGACAAGTGTAACTGACATAATGATAGCACCAAACGCTGCGCCTCCTTTGTCCAGAAAAGGATTCATGATCTCGACAAGAGAGAGAAGCTGGCCCTGGTCGTCGTTTGTGTGAGTATCCTCCTCCTCGTCTGCGATGCCTCTTGCGTGTGGAATGTTTGGATTGACGGCAGGCTTTAACCTGGCCTCTGTTGGAAGCTCGCGCATTTTGATAGAGACTGGAATGAGACCCTCGTTGGCAAAGATGATATAGAGTAGAAAGGGGAATAAGATAATGGCCGTCGCAACAACTGGAACCACCATGTTAGCGGTGTAGTTAATGAATTTGATATTAAAAGCCCCTGCGAGGACGAGGTTGGTCGGGTTGGAGGAAACGAGGACTGCCGAGGCAATGTTGGCTATCGAAAATTGAGTAAAGATCCAAGCCCTGGGGTGTTTAATATTATTTGATACTCGCGTCATATAGGCCAAAAATGCAGTACCGGATAGAATGATTGGGTCATTGCCGATAAGTACGCCTAATCCGAAAAAGAAGGCGTATAAATAAAAGAACAGTCTATGGCCGACTTTGCCTCCCCATTGGAGGACCTTTAGGGCTAGGTACCTGATAAGACCAGACGCGTCGATTGAGATTGCGATGTAAGCCAAAGTGATGAAGAATATCATGATGTCGATAGGAAAAATGCCATTGTCTCCAAGAGTGCCGGCTTTGACCTCGTCCCTTCCAATGGCGAGTATGGCGAGGAGGAAGAGGTCTGCGATAAGGGGTGCCGTGATAGAATTCATCGGAAATCTCTTGCGCACAAATCTGTTGGCCTCGCCGTCGTATTTCCCTTGGTGAGAGCACCCTGTCCTCGGTGGTATCACACGCATAGCACTGAGCGAATTCTGAACTCCGTCCCAGAGTCGGACGGGCAAGTAGAATGGGATATGAAACGGAAACAAGACGGCAATATCTGCGTCTCGCTGTTAGCCGTGATTTGACAACCCGGTCACCCAGCATGAAGAATCATAGGCGGGGAATTGAGTGTGCTTACTAGCGAGGAAAAAGACGATGAGAGTGACGATGGATCGCCACTCTTTGATCTGGTCAGTCTCGAGACTGACGTCGGAGAGATTCATCGTGGCCATAGGGTTGTGTTGCAGGTTCCACCAGGACCGAATGACACATTAATGTAAAACCACTGCCCAGCTCGAAATAAGGCTGGATTCGTGCCTCTGACGCGCTTCATGGTGTTGCGGTCTGGAAAGTCGTGGTCCAGGCTCTGGGGTAAAAAAGGCGGTGGGGGGGCAAGCCACACGGCAAGAATATTGCTCGGCAAATGAGTGAGAAAAAGAGGCAGGTGCCCGATCAGGTCAGCCCTAGGTGACCGTATGTTCTCTCCTATTGGGCATGACCCAGAAACCCCCGCCTTTGATGCGTCGTACAACAGGCTGCAGAGTGCTTTTACGCGTTTCGCAGTCAATTGCCTCATTCCAGTGCCAGCTCCATGCTCATCTTTGCTCCTCTCAGAAAGTGCCCAAGGGCCGCGGGTAAGGAGCAGGACTTGCATCATCGGTACGCTGATACGCTGCGCCGCCTGCGGAAATGTCAGCAGCGGCTTGTGAAATGGCTCTGTTTGCCCCGGTGGCTGCGTTATTTGCCCCAATATATACACAGTTGAGCCGCACTCATCACGCGAGCACCTGTCCGAGTTAGTCCGAGGCCGCCCTAGTTCTATGCCCCTTTCCTGTTCCTAGAAGCTTGGGATGGGACACTCGGGGACTTTCTCCCTTTCTCACCTCTGGGAACAAGAGGGACGATGGCGGGTCTACGCTTCTTTTGCGAAGTCTACAATTCCGTTCGAATGCTGGTCCCTTCGGTCCGTGTCTCCTACTAAGCGACAATCGACAAGTGCGAAGTGTGTCCACAAACAGAATTGTCCACATCTTCTGGACCAGGGAGCTTGTAGCCGCCCCGGCTCTGTTCGGCACCTATGGCACCCGTCTCACCGATCGCGCTGCTCTACACCATCCTCAGGCGGGATGATGACACTGGTGTAGCATCTACTTGCGATGACACCGTCGGCCCCTGCATCGAAGTCGTCTGCGCCTGGCCGCTGTCAGGCCAATACGGTTTCGGCCAGCGGATCTTGTAAGTGAAGCTTCTCCACTGTCAGCCACCAATCGGCAGCCCGGCCGAGTGAGGAACTTGGCAGATACTTGTACCGACCTCAACCCCAGCTCTAAACATTCCTAGCGCAAGGACTAATATAGGACGTTAGATACTACATCCTTGTCGTCGTCTGTGTGGTAGCCCGGAAAGAGGAATGGACTCGCGCCGTCTGTCAGGCCGCCGCGCTGCTCGTGCCCGCCGTTGCAGCTATCCACGGCATTGTCTTGACGTCGTTCCACGTTGATGGTGGGTGCAAGACCCGACCCGACCCCCTCCTCTGACCATGCTCTCCGGCTGACTGGTCGACGATCTAGGTGCCACAGATATGGATATCTACGGGGCCCTGCAGTTCTGCTCGATTGGCATCCTGGCAGCTCCAGTCACCGTGAAACTATCATCGACCTTCTTCTACGACCCAGGGCGGAACATCATCTTCCTGTGGACAGGCCTCATTCTGTCGGGTGAGATCAGACTCCCTGAATACCGAATCACGCGCGCCCACTGACTACCATCAGGTCTGATGAGCTTGGCTGTCGAGTTCTATCGGTCCAACACCCATCCATGCAAGACCGGCGGGGCGAGTCCAGTGCCTAGTCTTGGAAGATTCCCGTATGGAGACGGGGACATCTGCGCCTTGGTTTGCTCTGAAGCGAGCGGCCCGTTTTCCAAGCTGAGGCAGGGACCGACAAGCGAGATATACGTTGTTCCCAAACCGGCGACGCTCCCTTTCGGCATGGCCATGTTCCTTGCAGCAGCCGAGTGCGTGCCCGCTATTCTCTCCTTGGTATCGATGTGGAACAAGATATTGGAGATCAACTGGAAGGCACGCCGGGGACGTGGCGGTCCAGCAAAAGAGCAGGCAGAGGATCATGGAATCATCCCTGGGACAAACGGCGCTACGATGAAGGGCATGAAGGACGTCAATCAGGCTATAAGGTCACTTTTGAGTGCAGTCGAGGTCCCTGTATTGGGCGGTGCCTGGATAGCCGTCCTTGTTATTGGGGAGATAAACTTTTGGAGCCCTCAGGTGAGATACCACACTGAGCCCATTAGCAGCATCGGTAAGTAGCCCCCATCTTCCCTAGACATATATAGGCTCACTCCTACAGGTCAGTGGGGAACAATTCTTGCGACCGGAATGGCAGGAATCGGCTCGCTCTATGTCTGGCTGGCAGGCGGTGACGAGGAGCTCGCTAATACTACCACGGGCCACTTGAGTTGTCCACACTGCCATGGCCGCGGGCAGCCTGACAGAATGTTCGACCAAGGGGAAAGCCCGCGAGACAGCATAGCTCATCATGCACATCACGAGAACCGTACTGGCTCAGAAGCCGGACTTTCTACGGCAGATTCCACCGGGGAGTGGGTGGCTCGACGGAAGATTGCCAACGCCCTAGGAAAGATTGGGAACTACTTCGGCAACCCAGCAAAAGACCCCTTTGGGGCTGGTGATTTCAGGACTGGGGCCTGGCCTCGCATTCCAGGGGAGGCCCAGCGCAACGACCGAATGGCCGAGCACGACGATCGCTACAGCATTATGGAAGGGCCAAGTAGCCCGCGGGACTCTCAGGACGGCGGGCCCAGCAGTGATAGCGTTTCGGTCGCACCAACGCCTGCGTCGCCCACATCACCAACATCACTACAATCTCGAGCGAGAGGCTCAAGGCCACATGCAAACTCGTTTCCATCACGGATGTCTTCGCGCCATTCGTCATTTGACCAGCCGAGGCCAGCCGGGGGCTCGACCGACCCAGGAGTTCGCACCACAGAGCGACGCGCGACGCTCGAGGTCCCACCGTCCGCTCACCATCGATGAAAGTAAACAGCACTAGAAATAGAAGTCGGTTGATAAATTAGACAGATGTTTAACCTGCAGCTAAGGTCATTTCATTTTATGGGAGCATTGAGTCGTCATCTGTTGGTCAAATTTGCTAAGAGTGAAACGAAGCAGCATTGTCACTTTCATAAACCTCATTTCATCATCAATGCAAATCGACATGACCATTTTTACCCTCATAATAGGGCATCTCCCGTTTTGCCAATCAAGCCAACCAATTGATCCATAATCGTCACAGCAACAGTACCTGAGTCTACCTCTCCAAATGTTCGCCAAAGCAATTTTCAATGGCAGGTCAGCCCGAGAGGCCAAGAACATGACCGACCATACCCGAACGCCGGACTACAGACAAAGGGCATTGGGATCAAGTCCAGAAACCTCCTGCAGGTCGAAAAAGTCGATGCCGTCCAGCCAAACACTAGCAGCCGCGGCCAGCGCGTCCGCCTCGTGCTGCTGCTCCTCGCCGTTCGCAGGCGCATTCCCCACGTGATGATCGTCATTGCCACCGGGAGAGTTCAAGACCGCCGAGGCCGTCCGCCTGAGCGCGCGGTGGACCGTCCCAGCCGTCGGCCAGTGCTGGCTCAGCGACTTGAGCAGGCCCAATATCAGTATCACGCGGGCGCGGTGCTGCCTCAGGCACGTGTCGGACCCCCGCAGGTGGGTGGTGCACACCGCGAGCTGGACCAGGGCGCCGAGGGCGAGGGGGTAGACGTAGAAGGGGCTGTGGATGGAGGCCGGTGACCTCAGCGCCGCGAGCATGGTCAGGTGCTTGGACGCCTCGACGGCCTTGACCGAGTGCACGTTCTCGCGGTTGCAGGGGCAGAAGGCCTTGGTGATGATGCCCTGGCCGTCGGGGAGGTTGGGGGCGTTGAGCGTCGGGGAGCGGAGGGAACCCCTGGGGAAGTGGAGCAGCATCGTCGCGTAGCTTATCATGACGTGGGCCTGGAACATGATGATGTCGAACCTGCCGTACGTGTTGATGATCTCTGTCTCGGCCTTTGAGGGGGGCAGGTGTAGGGACCACGAGGCCAGGGCGTTGTCTACCAGCTGCACCTCGTCCCGGTGGACACCCTGGGGTCCGGTGATGGACACGACTTGCCCAAGGATGTGAGCAGCCTTGATTCTATAAGTGAAGGAGGAGAAGACGGTATCTGTGTCGGCGAAGATCTGGTCCTCGAAGTCGGCCCATGAAGGTGGACAGGGCAGGATGGTTGCCTGCTCGTAAGCATCCTCGTCGCTGGGGAGGAGGACGTCCGCTTGTATGGTTGTTGTCTCGAGGGTCAATTTCCGTTGGAGTGCCGCCGCGTAGCTTTCAGTGATGAATAGCTCGTACCAGGTCCTGCGCAGACTTTCTTGCATTATCGCACAACCTTTGCCGTATGTAATGGCGAAGTCGCGCTTGTGCATGCCCAAGCGGGCCGCGGCCACGATTGCTTGACCCAGGGTCTTGGCGCCTGTTTGGACGTCGTCTCGTGCAAACTGAGTGATTGCCATGAGGAGACAGGCCTGAACCAGATCTACCGAGTCTGGCCCTGCAGATTCGATTTGGTCCACTGCTCTAGCCCATAGAGTGGTACGGTAGTGGTCAGGGATAGCCGACGAGAAATGACTCCCTATTGCTTCCACTACCGCCCTCAAACAAGGAGCGTACTTGGAATCCCCATACTTCCTCCGGGGCAGAAGGATGGGGTGTGCCAAGTGGAAGTTTACATAGAACAGATTGACTAATCGGCCGTCGTCCGTCAAACTTTCCAGAGACTCTGGTGATGCCTGGACTGGATTTGCGGTAGATCCACCCGGTGCAACTCGGGGGTCGGTGCCAGCAGGGTCCGCGTATGTCGACTCACTGCCGATGGCGTTGACTGGAATGGAGGATAAAGAATGGGTCTGATAGGGCACAGGATCAATATCTAGCGCCGTGATGTTGGAGGGATCCACCGGATCGCCGTTGGACATGGAAAGGCTGGCTGCGCGCTGAGGGCCTCCTTTGATGTGCCTGACGGCCCGCTTCCGCCCTCGACGTGAAGGGGTGAAGTGGCAGCCAGCATTACTCGCCGTGCAGCGGCCGCAGACAGGTCTGACCCCGTCGCACTTGAGATGTCTGTCGCGGCACTCTAAGCATGCCACGGGAGCCGGGCGTGTGTGGTCTTGCTTATTATCGTGATTCGCGCTGTTGCTGCTGAGATCGGCCTGCGGGTGAGGCAGCGGAGCGCCGTCCGACAGTGACATGGCGCGCGAGTCGTCTCGGAATACGGGCGACCAGCTAGGCCCGAGGTAGTCTGGGCAAATTTCAGCCCGGAAAGTCGGACGGATGCGGACCTTGTGGCTGCTGAATGGGACGTTGGCGATCCTCAGGTAACCCCGGTTGCTCCGTCCCAGTCGGCGATTTGTGAAGATGGCCGGACGTCTTGCGGGGCCAAGCACTCGGGCACGTGACACTAGTGATATTTCGCGGATCAGACGAAAGCCGTCGGCAACTATGACGACGCACAGACTACGCATGATCCCTTATTTTTATGATTTCTGTCATCATGGTCAATTTCCTACACTTTGAGCCCATCTTGTGTCCCGTCAGCTTGGGTCCGGCTCCAAGCTACCCAGTCCCGATTGAGTCCTTCGAGCGTACACCCTGCTTAGACGTTGATACTCATGTAAGTGCAGCCCATCGACTCGATCAGGAGCTACGACGATCGCAGTCAGCTAAGGAATCAATGCTAAATCAAGATTTCGACTGCGACTGATCTTAGGAAATTATGAACCCAACATCGTTGGAGTTGAGGAATGGTTGTATAAATATTCAAAGGTGTTGGATCCAACCGGGGTTCAACTCGGGCAACTTTTGTTGTCCTACCTCAGCTCCGCAATTGTCTGGGACTGTCCCTTAGCGTGTAAGCAATCCATTCAGGTCTTTTTTGAGTTCCAACGAAGATTCCATAGCTCTCTCACACGCAATATCCTCCGACGAGGCTTAATGTCGCTGCACAGTGCTCGCTGTCTACAGGCCTATCATGCCGCCGACTCCGCCAAGACCACTTCCCCGAGGCCCCACTTATAGAAAACCCCGAGGTGTTAGCTCCTCTCACTTGCATGGATAGACCCCGGAGCCGGGAACCGGCTCCGGGGTCCTGCCCGGTCCAATATTCGTGCTCTCAGGGTAACTTTGGGGTCTTAGTGGCTTTGCTAGAAGAAGTGACATATTCAATGCATCCGGAGCTGGTCGCGAGTGTGCGAAGCCGAATACACATACATATGTTTTTGTGAAGGTGTAACTCGCCTAGGATATCCCAGCATCAAATAGAGACAGCTAGCGGATTACTACTCGCTAACGCCAACGAGCTCCGCATGTGCCCGCAATGCTGGCTGATGTTTATAAACACACTCTGAAAACGGGTATCAGCTGGTATTAATTCCTGGCAGTATAGCCCAAGCAGCAAGTTGAGAGTTACCAGGTTTCATCTCGGTCAGTAACATCGTTCAAGAAAGATGCTGCCTGTTTAAGCACGGAATCCTGCAACGTATACCCTTAACTATGGGCCCATACACATATTGTGCGACGGTCAAATGGAAACGTCTGCATGCTTGAGTTGGCATTTTTATTGAATATGGTAAGGTTTGCAATATGTAATTTTCGTTGTACAACGTTTCAGCTATGCAATCTCGGGAAAACGGAGGTTTCCTGCGCCGCACGTAGCGTCCCTTGTTGGTGCTCCGCCATCTCCACCACGCAAGCGCATTGGATTTCGTGCAACTGGAAGCGGTCCGATGGTCATGTTGGCAGGTGGAGTTTGCAGCTAGCAGCCAATCTGCATGGCGCCTACACCAACATCCAGACGACTTGGCTCCAAACTTGGCTCCCGCAGCCAAGGCCCACCTGTCGCCCGTCCTCTCTGGTGGGCCCTCCAATTCTCCACCTCTCGAGGGCCGCCAGTGCATGTGCGGCTCAGCGGCACAGCGACTTCAAAGTGGGCGTCATCGGATTATCTCCGGAAGGGCTCTCTATTTTTCTCTTGTAATCACAGATCGAGTAACGCCCGCGCCTCTTCCCAGGAAAACGAAGCCCAGACAAGCAGATTATCCGGCAGCTGTCTTTTCTCTCTTTTTAGGGGTTCTCCTTTCTCTGACGCAAAAAGCGGTTGAAACTATCCTCTCCTGCCACTTCCAGTTGAATTTCCACCTGTCGAGCAACATTCTTGGACTCGCTTTCCCATTCACTGGGACTTCGTCAGTCAGACTTCCGTCCAAGTCATGGGCACCATCGACATCATCCTCCAAGGAGCCAAATACGCCGCCTTGATCTTCATACCATATGTAAGTTCTCACTGAAATGATATTCCGATTATGGACTAATCCGCCGCAGTGTTTTGTTATCGCCAGTTATCGGGTGTTTTTCCATCCTCTGAGCAAGTATCCCGGGCCGTTGGCTGCCAAGCTCTCCGACGCGTATGCCGGGTTCTATGCCATTTCCATGCGTCTTCACTTGGCCACAAATCGGGACCTACAGACCTTTGGTGAGTCTTGCACACTAGACTCGGCTTCCTATTTCCGGTACTAACGCTCCAACAGGCCCGGTCATACGGCATGGACCCAATAAGCTTATCTTTAAGTCGGCCGAGGCCCTTCAAGGTACGCCCAGGGCTGAGTCTGTGGCCGCTTGAGCCACAAGTGTGCATTCATGCTAACCTGATTAGATATTTGCAATAATGAAAGACTCACCAAATCACGCGTCTACCTGCTTACCAGCGCCACTGGAAATCCCAGTATATTCAACACTCTTGACAGACGCCAACACAGCATGAAACGACGGCTGATTGGACAAGCAATCAACGACAAGGCGATGCGAGACTTCGAACCGACTATGATGGGGCAAATTGACTTGTTCATTGGACAAATCCAGGAAGCCAGCAAGGCCTCTACGCCGGTGGACATGACTGACTGTTTGAAACGCCTTGGAATGGACATCGTAGGCCTCCTAGCGTTTGGATTCCCCCTCAACATGCAGACCGATCCGACCTACCGTTTCATGGTCAAAGGGCTCAGCATTGGCGGATACCGCGCCCACTGCTTCATGCAGTTCCCACCTATAAGGAGGCTCGGCATTCAGCACCTGCTGGGTATCGCAGGAAGGGCTCAGCGACTAAAATATGTGGAGATGATGCAGCGGATGATTCGTACTCGCCTCTCCGAGGACAAGCATGCCAGGCACGACCTCTACTCCGTCGTTGCTGATCATCTCGACAATACCACCGCCGACGGAATCACAACCAGCCAGCTCTGGTCTGAGGCCTTGTTCTTCTTTCCCGCAGGTTCGTACTCACTCGATCCCCTATAATGATGGGCTACCATGCTCTCCCTTGCGCATTGCAGCACTAACCCAGAAAGCCAGGTGGGGAAACCACGTCTACGGCACTCTCCGCGCTGTTCTTCTACCTTTCGAGGAACCCAGAGACATACAAGAATCTGGCCAACGAGGTTCGCAGCACATTCTCCAGCGACACAGATATCCGAGGTGGTTCCAAGCTCGCCGGCTGTCGGTACCTGCGGGCCTGCATTGACGAGGCTCTCCGCATGTCGCCGCCAGTCTCGGGCACGCCATGGCGAGAGCTGTACTCGGACGAACAAGACCGGCCCCTTGTCATCGACGGCCACGTTGTGCCCCCTGGCACCCAGGTAGGCGTGTGCTTCTACTCCCTCCACCACAACGAGAAGTATTTCGCCGACCCCTTCACTTACCAGCCGGAGCGCTGGCTGGTCGACGATGAGGCACAGCTCCGTCTCATGAACTCGGCGTTTTGCGCGTTCTCTGTGGGGCCTAGGGGCTGCGCTGGCAAGGCTATGGCATATCTGGAAGCTAGTCTTGTGGTGGCCAAGACAATTTGGGCCTTTGACTTCAGGCCTGCGCCTGGTGGGAAGTCAGGGGGCGGTGCGCCTCATAAGAGGGAGGGGAGGAGGCGGGAGGACGAGTTCCAGTTGTATGATATCTTTGCGTCCATGCATGTTGGGCCTGAGTTGCTATTTACCCCACGAGGTGGCGACTTGTAGCATAAGGCTGGTATCACCTTCTTAAGTAAGAGAAACGTGAGATCGCGCTTCATACACATCCCGCGATCTTGGGCCAGTCAAAATGAACTTGTTTTCTGCGTCCCCCGCACGTCAAGCCGATCCAGCAGTAATGAGATCGTTACACGATAAAGCCTGAGCTAACCACTCAGCCCGCTCGCTTATATACGATGCCTTCCATCTTGGTCCATCTCCGAAACAGGTAGACTCCATCCAGAACTTGTGGATGAAGGCTTCGAGCAGATTTCTTGCAACTATGTCCGTGCCATCATTCCGGATGGCGGCTTCAAGCCGCCTCAGCTCCAGACCTTGCAGTCTTTCTTCAACCACTCGTGCGACCGTAGCGGTGGTAGACCACTCTTCTAGGTCTTCGTCTGTTACATCAGACTCCTCTTCGACACGCTGGCGTAGTAGAAGACCTGAGTCCCTCGTTGCCGCGAAGTTGTCTGCCTTACAGTAGCCAACCCGGTAGAATTCAAGCCGAGCCTCAGCGAGGGCAAGGATGTAATTATAGCTACAAAACGTAGAAACCCGCCTTAGCATAGCTCCGAGGACCGGATGATGTTGAGCAACGGCCGCAATTTTGCTGGGCTGCTGGCCGGCGAGCTGATAGAGAAGTTTTACACTTGTTTCGGTACAGTACCAGTAGATTTGAGCCGCGAGAGTGTGCTTGTTGGGACCGAGATAAGGCGCAATGTCCAAAGGCGGGTCCACTATACGACCGGGGCTGATGGGATATGCGAGAAGGCCGCAGTTTAAACTGAAGTTCATGCAGCTAGATTGCGGGGACCCGAGGTCGTGAGGTCCGGCTGAGTCGGCATATCTGGTCGGCACTGTCTGTTGTTGCACCACCGCAGATGGAACGAGACCCCTCGGTGGCTCAGCGGAGACCTCAGCAAGCGCACTGGTGATGTCCGAGTGCGCAAGGCTGCCTGGTCCTGAGGACGCACTGCTGCTGGGGTGAGAGACTTCAGAGGCAAGACCGGCCGCTTCCGCAGCTCTTCGAATCGCAGAGCGGAGAGCTGTCGGGTCGTCACTTTCAGGTATTTCTACCACATCCTTGATCAATCTCTTGAGCCTTGTATTTTCTTCTTTTAGGTCACGGAGCGTGGTGGCTTGTCGAGCCCGGAACGCGCGCTGGGACACCCTTGCACGATCCCTCCGACGCTGCCGTCGCTCGTTAGCCCCAAAATCAAGCGGCGAAGGACGGGAAGCATACCTGCAACTCAACCGCGGTATCATCCATCTGTGACCTTCAATTACTGCCGGGGCTTGTGTGTGGGGATGTTGCGTAGAGTTACGCGCCCGGTGCAATGTGTTGCCGGGCATCAAGACTGGAGCATGGGTCTGAGTTATGGTGAGACGGGCAAAATTCACCTCCGATCACGTAACATGAGTAGGATTAGTCATGTTGAGCGTCCCAACACTGTGGAACTCTCGCTCTTATTAGTGCATGGATTCAGTCTGCTAGACAGAAGTTATGAAGCAGGTTCAGGGAGGGCATTGGTATAAAGGTGATGGATTTTGGACCATTCGTCATAGACACATACGCTGGCTATTAATTCTACGAATCGAATCTGAGTACCGTTGTCGTTGTTTTCCAAAGTTCAGCTACCATGTCAGGCAATGTCTTGCAAACTCCCTATCGCATCTACCACCGCAGATCCTACGCCGCCATTGATCCCACCCGACCAGCGCTGTCTACCAAGTCAAAATCAGCAGTTGTGACTGGTGCAGGGTCAGGAATTGGAGCCAGCATCGCAATTTCGCTGGCAAAATCAGCAGTCTCGTACATAGCCCTCATCGGGCGCCGAGAGCATGCCCTCTTGAAGACCAAGTTGGCCATCGAGGCCGTCTCCGCCAGCACCAAAGTCTATGTGTACACGGTGGACATCACCAATTTGAATGCGGTAGATACTGCTCTCGATGCATTCTCCCGAGAGTGTGCGAGTGGCACAATTGATATTCTCGTTGCCAACGCGGGCTCACTTGGGCCCTTGAGCTCGATCCGGGATGCAAATCCCATAGAGTGGTGGGATGGGTTCGAGATTAATATCAAGGGCAACTTCAATCTCGTCCATGCTTTCCTCAAAAGGGCGAATAAAACATCTGCGATAATTCATCTATCGTCAGGTGTTGTCCACGGCCCATACTTCCCGAATGAGTCGAGCTACTGTGCTTCCAAGGCCGGCGCAGTCAAGCTTTTCGAGTACGTTCATCACGAGAACCCAGACATGTTTGTGATGTGCTTGCAGCCCGGCCTTGTGGCAGAGACCGGGATGTCTCCAGGGTTTGAGAACATCGCAAAGGGTATGCAATTGGACATGGCTAGTCTGCCATGGGATGATGGTAAGTCGAAACCGCTGCATGAGGGTCGGCTCATTCACTTGCTGACTGTGCTCTTTGGTTTAGTCGAACTTCCTGGGAACTTCGTGGTCTGGGCCGTGAGCCCCGAAGCTCGTTTTCTCAATGGCCGGTTTGTGTGGGCGAACTGGGATGTCGACGAGCTGAAAGCTGACAGGGATGAGATCTCATCCAACCCTCAAAAGTTCACCCTGGGCTTGGTTGGGAGCTGAGGCTGATGCCGAGGTCCTGTGAGCACATCCGCAATGATCACAATCAAACTCGAGACATATACGAATGCATTTAACTAGACTAAAGCCTTTGAGGCACGTGGATGATCTGACACAACAATTTTTTGACGTTGGTAGTCTAATGGAATTTGGGCTACAAAAGTTCCTTGCTTGAAATGTGTCCAAGCCGGCAAAGCCTTGATACCAATCTGCGGACTTTCCCAAATCCCGTCCTGTCCTGTGGTCCCGGATCAACTCACATTGACTTGGTCGAGTCGAAGTACTCGCCCATCTGGTATATGAACTCGTCCTCTTCCTCCTCGAAAACTGCATCCCAGCACTGCTCCTCGGAGTTCCACTGCCAGCAAAGGCGCCGATTGCCCCATGGTGATAACTCGTCGTTCTCACAGAACACGCCGAGGTCCTTGAGTTGGTGGCGCCGCACAGTGTGTTGCAGCTCTGTCGCAAGATGGCCTGGGAAGTCGGTACCAACCGCTAGTACTACTCCACTGTCGTGGCTCGGCACGAAACGGTAGGAACATGACTGAATCCAGCCCTGGGAATAGACCTCAGGCCAGTCATGGTTGCCAACATGGACTGGGTTGCCAAGCCTCATGCCGAGAAGGATGAATATTCCGGGATGCAGAACCGCGCTGATCAAGTCAATCGAGACTGTGGTGATTTTTGGCATTCCCGGCAGCATTGTTGTGAGCCCTTGAACCAAGGCTGCACAGGTTTCGCGGGCAATGTCTTCAAACTCCTCCTCACTCTTGTTCTCATTGTCCACTACCCCGTGTAGGTTCATCACCTTGAGGCTTGGCCAGGCTGACCTACCCGCCTCGAGGAAAAAGCGCGGTAGGTCATGCACCTTCTTGAGATTGAGTTCCACCAAGTTATTGGTCCAGGAAGGCGGAAAGGCAGCAACACAGTCAGCTGCAGGCATCCAAGCATCTTGTACAAGTGGCTGTCTGGATGGGTGCCAACATGCTGTCAGCCCTAGGCGCCTCAAATCGGGCTGAGCGCTTGCCAAGGAGGTGATGGCGTCTGAAACAATGCGTCAGCAGAATTTCACGAAAGGATACCTGTTTCCATTCAAATGATGGTGGATCTGTAGTGGTATCACAACCCATGTGCACTTACTCATGGCTTGTTCAATTGATTGGTTCGAGTGGTCCAGAAATGGCAAGCCAAGGGTGGCGTGACGGATGTTTGGGCAGCTTTGGTAGAGTTGGAGGGAGCTTGAAGGGTGCAGCTGACATTCCACCCCTGCCTCATACAAGGCACCGATGATAGGTACCTTAGGGAGTGTACCAAAACTGCAGTTGAGGACGGTACCGGGTGGGTCGTCGCGCAAAATGCTGTACAAATCTAGCGAGACCTCGAGCATACCCTGTCGTTCCCTATCCATGTGGCTCCAGTCCTTCATGATGTTGAAAAACTGCACAACTGCGGCTCCAACATAAGCCTCCGATTCATCGCCGCTGGGAATCTCGGTGTCCTTGATGGAAAGTATGATGATGTTCAGCCTTCGGTGGCGTTTGCCACATATTGCAGCAAATTCGGAGAGGCTGGAGGCTGTGATTCTCATTCGGTTGAACAAAAGCATCTCAATGACCCTGTTCCACTCGTAGTTGACTGATGCCAATGGAAAGAGATATGGCTTCGCGGGCTTCCAAGGACTGCCCTTCCAGTATTCCTGACGAGTGACTTCGATGGCTTCGTCGATGATCATAAGTCTGATTTCTTTGGGCAGTTCAGGGTACTTGGTAAACGCCATCTGTGCTGATGGCAGGTCTTGAGGATTCGCCATTGTTGAGTGGCTGTGGCGGTATGGTGTCAACACAACAAGGCGATGTGAGTTAGGTTCATGGAGGATTCTTTCTGGGTTTCAGCTCAGTATGCGACCCTTTTAAAGTATTGCAGCAGTTGAAGTGAAACATGTCTGTGAATCGAGGACTTGGAGTGAGTTCTTTGGCTCACAAAAGTGAAGTGATCACCTACCTAGGTAAGTACTTCATGATAAGATTACAGCTTTGTGACTGCCTACAAGGTAAATGCATCACTTGTCCACAAAACCAAGTACATATGTGGCTACACTGCAAAAGGTTAAAAGAATGCAGAGAGACTTCCCCTGTCAGTGTCATGTCCAGCATGATCCTGTGTCCTTGCCAGAGCTCGAACAGAACATTGCAGCCACATTATGCATCTTGGTCCCGATAGCTTCCCCGATCAGTCCACAAGTCAACCATTTTCCTTTCAAGTGCCTTGAATTTCTGCCTCCTGCAAATCTAAATGACGTTTGATTCTGAAATAAGAAATTTGCTCCTGGAACCATGGCGGGTACACTGGCACGTCATTTCACACCATAACTATAGCCAATTAAAACATATCACCCAGGCCTAATTCATTAACCCACGCCCAACACCTACACATCCAAGTTGAATTAGGTGTGTAAATTGGATATGCCAGTTGGGCGTATGGGTGATGGGTGATGCGTATAGGTGTGGGTGTGGGAGTGGCTGTTAGGTGTAGGTGTTGAGTATGGGTGTTGGGTTTGGGTATTGGGTGTGGGCGTTGGGTGTGGGTGTTAGGTGAGGTGGTGATGTAGAGGTGTACCCTCTCTTTTTGCGGGTGCAATTCTCCGTATTCTTGGTTTTGGCAGGCCTACTGATCTTCATATGATCTTCATAGATCTACCCAGAAAAAGCGTTCTAGTAGATCTGTATTCTGTGCTACGTGGCAGAGATTTACATGATAGCAGGCCATGTACAACACCACAACACAATCCCAGGCCGGTCTGACAGTGGTTCAGGTTGCACTGACTGCCGTGTAGGTGTAGCTCCCCGACAGACATTCCCATGTCTAAGGTCGAAGATAAGATGGTGAAATTTCTCATGTCTGCGCCAATTACAATGGGTTTTACCGTCAACTCCATCCTTCACTCTTGCATGAAAGGTTTACTTCTAGAGAGAGGATATTTGCACCCGTCAAAACAGATGGTACACCCATACATCACTCATACTATCATTTACACACCCATACACCCATACACCCATACACTTATACACCCATACACCCAATGCCCACACACCAAACACCCACATACCAAACACCCACATACCCAGCACCTACACACCCAACGATTATACACCCAACGATTATACACCCAAATTATATACCTAATGCCTACACACCCAATTTATATACCTAATACTTATATATTTCATGCAAATTAGGCGTGTGAACCAAGGTGTAGGTGTAGTGAGGGTGGGCTGTAAATACTGATGTATTATCCGTTTTAACCAGCAAATATCCGCTCTTTACTTCTCTTGCTATGGAAACAGCTCCATTGGATAATAAGCGTTTATGGGATCCCATAACACTTTGTATGAACTGAATGCATGCTGTGGTGACAAAGCAACCCAAATTAGTTTATACTATTGCTGTTATACTCTTACTATCACTGCCAAAGTTATCACTTCTGCCTAACTTTGCCTTTCCAATTTTCTTTAGCACCAATAAACAACAAACACATCATTAACAACACCAAAATCCGCATATCAGTCTCAGCTACAGCGTCCCTAGTAAGATTTTCCAACTAAAGCCATTACTCCGTGTAACCCGATTCGGTTGTGCTATACAATGGAACGAGCCCTTATATGAGTCTTTTTTTTTTCTTCAGATTCGTTCGCATGTTATAGCGGGGCAGGCGACCATGAACTCATGGATGAAAATGAGCTTGATGACGTCGAAAAAGCGTTTGTGGCCACCCTCAGCGGCCGAGGCAATGCCGTACTTAGTAGCCAGGTCCCGAGCCTCAGTGGCGCGAAGGCCGTACAGCTCAGCAAGGCGTCCCTCAGCGTCAGCAACAACTGAGGCAGAATCAGGCGAGCTGAAGACCAAGGCTCGGCCCATCTTCCAGAGATTGAGCTGTGTCTATCGTCACGACTTGCCTAGTTTAGACGCGATTCTAAGGCCCTCCAACTTCTTGGCTAGATGGGCCGAGGTTGTCATACTTCTACGACACGTCGGTGCAATCACTAGAGGCATGTTACACTGGTAAATCAGACTCGTACGGGCAATGTACGACTTTTGTCCGAGCGTCCGCGCCAGCTCTCCCAGAGGATCTGGTCCCTCCTTCATTTCGACCTCCTCGTACACAATCTCGAAGTCTTCGGACTCCTCGTCGTCATCGCCGTTCTGTGGAAATTCTTCCACAATGGTTTGGTCGTGGTGAAGAGATCCGACCCTAGTTCTTTTATCTCGTCTTCTAATAACAAGAAGTCCCCTAGTCTAGAGCCAGCTAGGCACAGATCAAGAACAGTCTCGAACCACGTAAGCTAAAGCACAGGTAGGCGTAGCCTGGCGAGTACGTGGGGAACTGCTTCTCAGAAAAGGAGCGCATCAAGATATCTAAAATCCTCGGCGTTTGGGTCTCGGACTCCCATCATTCCCGAGAAGCCGCTGTCGTAGGCGGTGCCGTAGCGGATGAGGATGCCGGCCTTTCCTGCAAGTTTAACAAGTCTCGTTTGAGGCTCGGACAAGCCAGTCTGCTCCCGGAAGGCCCTCCAGAATGCGCCCCTCAGGTCATCCACGTTGTCGAACCACTTCCACCCGTTCGGGCCCATGCTGCCGAGGGCGTTCTCCAGCGCGTAGAGGGTGAAGCCAAACGGTTGGATGCTCGCGCCAGTCCAGTCGACAACGCCTGTGATCTTGCCGCTGCAGGGATCGACCAGGATGTTCATCTCGTTGAGGTCGCTGTGCGTGAGGACCACTGGATAGCACCCGTCAAGGAGAGCTGGCAGGGCGGCTTGTACTTCGGTGACGGCTGGTAGGAAGCGCTCGGGTAGAGCACCAGCTAGGTATTCAAACCTGGCGTGGCATTCGGCGCTGATAGCAGACATATCGGCCAATCTCGAATCTCCTCGCGTGCCCCTCTGCCACGATTGCGCAAAGAAACTTCATTTCATCTCAGCAGGTTGACGCTAAGAGAGATGTAAAGATGCAGTCTCAACCAACCTGGCCAGGCTGTACACGGTATTCAGCCGTTGCTCATGCGTGAGAGAGGGGCGAGCGGTGATATAATTCTCTCCAGGAAGCCTGTCCATCTCGTATACTGCCAACTGTGAACCGTTTAGGTTACCGACCCATCCGAGATCAGAACAGCTGGCCACAACATCTTTGTGAATATTTTTGGCCAGCGCTAACATGTCCATGTCCAGCAAGGCAGTCTGCTCTCGGAACTGCATAATCTTGTTGCCGCTCGGCCCTGCAATGACAGTATAGCTAGTCAAGCCTTGGACGCTAACGGGCCGGATCTCTCCTCCACACCTTTGGCGGGCAACCTCATCGCATTGCATCCTAGACAACGACGCCCCGGCCTCTGAAAAGAAGCTGTCGATGGCGTTGTCGAGAGTGTAGATAACTTGCGGCATGGCTGGGCGTTGGAGCTGAGGCGAGATGGCGGGATTTCCCTGGCTGTGTCTGGTGCTTGTCGGGGAGTAAATTTTGTCAGCATGGAGCAAGGCGCGGAACATGAGCCGGGTGGTAAAAGAAATTGTCTGGTTGGCCAAGGCGAGATAGTCCCAGCACGCTATTACGGCGCTGCCCCCTCAGTCACGGGCTACAGTACGCACGACTGCCTAATCACTGTCCGGCAGTTGGGAAGGTCCCGCGAGGCTCGCCAACCAGGTACCTCTTGGGACCTACGAGGCTGCCAGTACGGTACAGCTGACATAGCCAAGCAAGAAAGCGGCAGCGCGGAGCGCGTCACAGGCATTACCATACAGAGAGAGCGAGAAGACCAATACTGTCCAGTCGCCCATTCATTTTAGCCGGGCTGTCTGGAACCTGATGGTCTTCGCCTTTTGTGCTATACAGAGTATAAATAGGAACGCGTATGATGAACATGTATTCTGTTCCATTCAGAGGTCAGACTTGATGGATCAACCAGAAATACCGGGCTCTGGCCTGTGTAACTCAATTATATCAGAATCGTAGGCAGAAAGAGCACTTGAGGCATTTCTACCGGTTTACAGTATTTTGGTTCTGACACTATAACATGCGAACGAATCTAACAGCCTCATGCAGTATGTAGCCAGAAATTGAATTCCAGAGTACGAAGAAAGCATATGTAGTTCAATGTTTACTGATTAGTATTTGGTTTGGCTAACAACATTGAATGGACCATGAGCGGCACTTTCAAACGGCACTTTGGGACCCCACAGCCCCCACAATTTCCCATAGTTACGATCTAAAATGGCTCTTGGCAGACCCTCACTAGGTTAACGTTTTCCCAGCCGCCTAGGCGGAAATCGTAGGGTTGCATGATTCTGACGCTTGTCCCTGATGGCGCGTTCCTTGCAGGCCGACATCCGCATTAACGTTTAAATTTCAAGGGGGAAAAAACTTGCTACCACCAATGGGCAAGTTTCCTTCCTGGAATCGTCGCTGTTTGGTCTTTTGCGAATAACCTCATCCGGTAATCTCATCCCACTCTTTTTCATTACTTGTTCTTAGTTTCCAGTATGAGCGAGACTCCCCCCACGTCACAGCCGCGCATTCTCATCGCAGGCGCCGGCATCGGTGGCCTAACGACAGCCCTCGCACTACACGCGGCCGGCTTTACAGACATTCACATATTCGAGGCGGCGTCGTCCTTGACAAGCCTGGGGGTGGGCATCAATGTGCAGCCGTCAGCGGTCCTCATTCTGCGGAACCTCGGCCTTCTAGGAGCTCTGGAGAAAATTGGGGTCGAGACGCAAGAGCTCAACTTCTACAACCGCCATGGGGACAGTATCCTAAGTGAGCCACGAGGCAAGCGCGCCGGTTATGTGGTACCACAATTCAGCGTCCATCGGGGCGAATTCCAGCTTCTACTCCTGGACGCGGTCAAGGAACGGCTTGGCAGCGAGAGGATACATTTGGGACATGCTCTGGGGTCATGGGATCAGACCGACGGCGGGGATTCCATCACGGCACATTTCGTCCGCCGCGATCGGCCTGCACGAGCAGTCAACGGAGCCGGAAGTGCAAACATTGAACCGGCCGGAGGACCCCTCGAGATTCCCAGCATGACTGGCTCCCTGCTCATCGCGGCCGACGGCATCAACAGCACAGCCCGTCGCGTGCTGTACCCAGATGAGGGACCGCCGCGCTTCTCTGGTCGAATCCTCTGGCGCGGCTGCACAGAGAGGACGCCATACCTCACTGGCGCGAGCATGATATGGGCAGGACACGCCAACCAGAAGTTCATTGCGTACCCCATAGGCAGGCGCGGACTGGGCGGCGAGAATTCACTGGTCAACTGGATCGCCGAGCTGCGGGTCCGCGAGGAGGGCGACCCGGATACGACGCCGCCGGTCACGGACTGGACCAAGTCTGTGGACAAGAACGTGTTCCAGGGCCCATTCGAGGGCTGGACGTGCGGTGGTCTCAAGATGGTGGAGGACTTGATAGCGCCAACCGAGCACGTCTTTGAGTTCCCGATGTGTGACCGTGAGCCAGTCGAGAGGTGGAGTTTCGGCAGGATGACTCTGCTCGGCGATGCTGCGCACGCGATGTACCCCATCGGTAGCAATGGTGCCACCCAGGCCATCATTGACGCCGAGACGTTGGCGTTGTGTCTTTCTGAAAGTATCGACAACGTACCAGCAGCGTTGACAAAGTATCAGGAGACCAGGCTCCCACCAACATCCAAGATAGTATACGCGAACAGGGCAAACGGGCCGGACCACGTGCTGCAGCTTGCGGAGGAGAGGGCGCCTGATGGTTTCGAGGATGTGTACAGCGTCATCCCGAAGGAAGAGCTGGAGTCCATCGGCGCGAAATACAAGGCTGTTGCCGGGTTTGAGATGGACGCCGTCAATGTAAAAGCAAGAGACACTGAGAGCATAGCGGCTAGATGGGGTTGAGCCACGCGCATCGAGCATTTTCATGGATTGGCAATCGCCCGGCGGCATTGGCGAGAGGTTTGGCCTTGTAGTGGCCGCCAAGACATTTCCACGCAGGCATGTCCTTTGTCAATAAGCTAAACCGGAATGCTAAGGCTCAGCCTAACACTGCAGGAGTTATTCCACCCCAAACACGTTCAAGTATTGCCAACTTCGAGTCCAGCGATCTATGGATTACATATCATAGTTGGTGGCAGACGTTGAACTTCGGGTAGGATACTATGGGAAATTTTTTATTTCATTTTTGGCTGTTTGGTGTTGGTGCAATTTGGTCGCATTTTTGCACAGTGGTACCATGTGACAATTTGGTTTGGCTGTGTGTGGTGCCTACTCCGTACTCCTATACTCCTTGTTCCGATGGGCCCACCGCCGGACCGTCGGGATATCATGCCCCGAGGCAACGACGATTGAAAAGCCAGCATGCGACAAGGTTCACCACGTTCCGAGAGCACAACTGTATCACAAGACTTTTTATTTCTTTCTCTTCGCGTTCACGCCTCATTGCCAGCAATCGAAGATGCCTCTAGTAACTGGTAAGGCAGCAGGCTCTCTCTTTGGCGCCCAGGGCGTCAGGCCATTGTGGGACGAGCTTAATTGGGTCGGTTTTGATCTTGAACAGCCAGATGGAGATATTGCGACTGCTGTGGTAACAGCCGTCTATGGTCCCTGGCTTTACTGTTTCCATCCGACAAATAAAACATCGTCAAAGCCGCGCAGCGTTCTCATCCTTGGAGGTGGCGGTTATGTGCAGCTCATGGTGGGACGGGAGGGACTCGCTGTTGCGAAATGGCTCGCCGGTCTCGGCTTCTACGCTTTTGTGCTGGTCCACCGTTTTCCAACCCCTCATACCCTACCTCAAGCCCCAGTAGATGATGCTCGTCGCGCTCTGGTGGTCATCAAGGAATGGGGTCGAGAGTTGATTGCGGGGGAATGGGACAGTATCGGTGTCTGTGGCCTTTCTTCAGGAGGACATCTTGCAGCTTCTCTTCTGGCAGGCTATCCGCAGGGCTGGAACCCGAAGTCGTCTGAGCTACCGCCCAGACTTGACTGGGCGGTGATCGGGTATGGGCCCATATCCACCAACGCGAAGGGTCGAACGATTGTCGCCGGCAAGGCACCACTTGAGCCCCCCGAGAAGCAGGAGCTTTACGATACTGTGCAGCCGGATGTGCAGTTGATTACTGGGGCACCACCGACTTTCATAGTATACTCTGGCAGTGACCCAGTAGTCCCGGTCGTCAACGCCTATCGTCTGGCTCAAGGCCTCACCCAAGCTGGGAGTCAAGTCGAGTTGCACGTCTTTGCAGATGCTCCGCACGGCTTTGCCCTGGACACAAAGGAGATGCCCGTCTCCAAGTGGCCGGAATTATGTGCGTCGTGGATGAAGCAGGTTGGCCTGATAGAATCCATATAAGAATGTTAGCCCGAGCGTCGAGGCTTGTCAAGCATAAAGAAGATGGCAAATTCGTTCGTGACATCAATTCATCATGATTTGGTGTTAAGGAACGCTACGCTCTACATTGTAGCTATCTGAGCGACGTGAACTTCTTCGCACTTCCATTTTCATCAACAACTATCGATTGATGGGAGCTTTCTGCACACAAGGCTTCTCATGTCACTCTGTTGGCATGAGACGCGGACACTAGATTGTTTGCCGTATGCTCTTTCTAATTTTGCCCAGATTATGGGACACGGTTGCCATTTTTCAGCACCTGCCACAGAGAAGAGACCGTCCTGCCCGGTGTGAGTCGGATTGCCGGACGCAGTTGCCACACATCAAGAGTCTGTGTCAACATTCATCGCTGTCTGCCGCGTCTGATCTTGTGTGTATGCTTTTCTTTCTTCCGCACTCTTTTAATTATTTTCTCCTTTCTTCTTCTCTCTTCTTGAATCTGCCATCCATCAGACTGTGCCTAGTGTACCCTCTTGCGACCTTTTCCGGCCCTCTCATCATTCTGGGTGCCGTGGCCGGCACCATCTGTGCGGTCGGCGTTGTGCTCGGCCTGATGTGCCTGGGCTGGCCCAGAGTAAGTAATTTACTCATGGCCCTGATAATCTTCGATATTTGAACCTCCACCCCAGCCATACCTGTCTCGCAATCGATCTGCGAAGTTTTGCTTCTCGATAAATGACGAATATCCCATATAGCGCCACCGCCTGATCACCGATATCGATCACAACACCAACACCCTTATCGTCACCACCATCCGCCGCCGCACAATCGCCCACCCTCTCCGTGCGCCGGGGAGGACGACCAAGAACCACTCGCCTCCGTCTCTCTATTCCTCACACACACACGCACACACGCACGCACACGCACACTATCCCCCCCCCCCCTTGAAAAGGCAAACCGGCTACATCTCGAGCCTTGACGTGGCGAACCGGCTTAACGTTTCGGGGGACCAATCGAGGTAATACACAACAAGAGGTACACACAGCACGAGACATGCACACAATGAAAGATACCCACCACGAGAGATACGCGTACTCAAACTACACTACTACAAGCATTAATTGGCTCTTTTCCAGCCCACCCGGAATTTCTCGGCTGTCGGCTCTCACGGGCGTTCTGACGGTGGAACGGGCGGAAATAGAAGTTGCACGGGCCTGGGCTTGGAGATTGAGGTCAGTCGTGTCACCAGTCGTGAGATATTGAGGTTTTCGGAGCAGCACCATTTGCGCCGTAGATTTCGCGAAGATCGACGGCATGACTTGTCCAATTCAATTCTAGCAGCCGTTCAAGACTTCTCATACCAGAAAGTGGCGGTTTCTCCAAGTATCTCTGGGTGCGCCACAGTTGCAAAATGTCCCTTGTGAAATCTTCCCTCTTCTTGACTATTCTTTACGCTGTAGCATATGATAGTTGAGCCTCTCCCGCGCCTCAGCAATTGTGGCTCCCTCACCAATCAATTTCCGGATGCCTCTCTCGCTCTCCTCGATCCTGGCTGCTATCTCTGCCACCTCACGAGCCCGGCTCCGCGGAACAACAACAACGCCGTTGGCATCAGCAACCACAATGTCGCGAGGATTAACGCGCACTTTGCCCATACTGATCGACTCGTTGATGCCCCCCACCTGCACACGATCTTTGCCGGTTCGCATCCAACGTCCGGCGGTAAAGAGTGGGTAGTTATCGGTCAAGGCGCGGTTGACGTCCCGGCATACACCGTCGATGACCGCGCCTGCGATGCCCCGTAGACCTGCGTACTGCGTGAGGATGTCGCCCCAGACAGTACAATCCGTGCGGCCACCGTTATCTATGACCACGACGTCGCCTGGAGCCACGTCGTCGATGAAATCCCCCACGCTTCCCGGTGGGTCGCCAGCTGGGACATAGCGCACCGTAAATGCTGGGCCGACGGTGGTCTTGTCGTAGTTGCTCAGGGGCATGATGCCGAGTGCCTGTCCGGGTATGCCGAGCTTGTCGAGGGCGTCAGAGACCGCTGGTGTGTCTAATTGGGCGAACAGAGCAATCAAGTCTCTATCTTCGGCCGCGACATCCTTGGGATTTCGTGATGGAGGCTTTGTGCCGGCCCCCGCTGGTGAAGATGACGGGCCTGGGTGGATGGCTGCAAACTGTTTGTCGTGCATGACCTCGGACACCGGCCGACCCGCTCGCACGGCTTGAAGCATGCCTTTCTGTCGCTCTTCAATTCGTTCTGCGAGGTCCAGGACCTCTTCAATGCGCTCGGCTGGCACAAATACCGTTCCACAATTGTCGGCGATCACATAATCGTCTTGGCTGACCGTGACGCCTCGCATCTGCAGCGGCTTGCCGGAGTCGGCTTGCACCACGCGGTTGCGGCCGCTGATCATGGTGACGCCGCGGCCGTAGACTGGAAAGCCGATATCACGGCTGCCATCGATGTCGCGGCTCATCCCGTCGATGATGGTCCCACGGATCCCTTTGGTCTTGGAAGCATTGGCGAGGATGTCGCCCCAGCAGGAAATTCCATCGATACCGCCGGAGACGACCAGAATGCGATCATCAGTTGTAACCGCATCTACGACTGGGGTGAGCAGATGAACGGTTGATGCTGAATCTGTCTTGGGGGCTACTGTCACCGTGCTGGCACGCCCGACGATCTTGGGGCAGTCCCACAACGGCCGCAAGCCGAAGGTGGCTCCCTTGAGCTCGAGGAAGTCCAAGGCATCGGACACGGTGTTGGTGTCGAGCGCGGAAAGACGGTCCAGAAGGGTAGCTTGGCTCATGATGCTGATGACCCGTGGTATCGTGTCTTTGAAGCTCCCGAGCAAATTCCGAGGATGCGAGGCTTGAGATGAGGAAAGTGATATGGGGAATCAGGTTACACAGAGAGACAGGTCACGGGTGTGGGGAAGCAAATAATTGCAGTGATTTTAAATGCGTGCTCATTGGCATGCGATGTACGCCAGCTATGTATGTCTGCGACGCCGTGTATGCGCCCCGGCCGATGATGCCGGTGCGGAGCTACTGTCGTCTCGGCGGTCTCTCAGCCGTTTGTTTCGGCCTCGGCCTCGGCTGCTGTGCATTCGCCGGGCACCGCCGAGCAGCTGGGATCTTTCGGCAGAGGTTTCGGTCTGTGTGCATCTCCAATTCCTTGCCGCCATCTATCGGCTCCGCTAATCGTCGCTTTTCGGCGATCATCAGGCTCACGCCGAGGCCGGCTCTGTGATATCGATAACTTCCCATACAGGATGCCATCGGCGAATCCAGACATTGACGTACGGCATGCCAGCACCGCCGACAGTTGGCTCGGCAAAGAAAACCACGAGGCCGAGGCCATGACGTGAAGCAAGACATTTCTTAGTTTTGCCTCAGCCTACATCTACCCATGCTTGTACCCAGAGTCATAGTCTTTTCGCACCGCCGAACAACGAATCTCTGTCATCTTCCTCTACTCGACAAGGCTTCAACACCATACCCTCGCAATGTCTCGATTCGCAGAACTCGCTGACCAAGCCCCCGATGCCGCTTTCGCTTTAATCGAACAGTTCAAGGCAGACCCTTCGCCGGTGAAGGTCGACCTCAGTCCGGGTTTCTATCGGGACGAAGATGCGAAACCATGGGTTCTCCCGTCGGTGCAAATGGTAATTAGCTCCAACTACCTTATGCTCCTATCCAACTCGTGCTGACAGCATAGAGGCCAAGGACGCCCTGCTAAAGAGCTCGTCTAACGACCACGAGCACCTGCCTCTACTCGGGCATGCTGGCCTGCTGGCCAATGCTCGAAAACTGGTCTTCGATGCGACGCCCGAGGACGCCAAAACCATCGCCTCCATCCAGACCATTGCCGGCACTGGGGCAAACCATCTCGGCGCTTTGCTCCTGGCCAAGGCTTGCCGTCCTCAGACGGTCTGGATCTCAGATCCCACGTGGATCAACCACCAGGAGATATGGAACCTTGTTGACAGTAGCATTCAACGTCGGACCTATCCTTACTTCAATGCGGAGTCGTTTACTATTAAGTTCGAGGCCATCATCCAAACCCTTCAGTCTCAGGCCGTAGAGGGCGATGTGGTGATCCTCCATGGCTGCGCACACAACCCGACCGGGCTTGATTTCACCAAAGATCAATGGAAGGTCATGGCCGATGTCTGCCAAGAGAAGAAACTCATTCCCTTCTTCGACCTCGCCTAGTAGGTGCCCCAGCGTTGCGAGGCAACAACCGATTGAGCTAACCCTATTTTCCAATAGCCAAGGGTTCGCCACCGGAGACCTGGCCGACGATGCTTGGGCCATACGGCACTTCCTGCACAACACTTCTCTGGAGCTGCTGGTAGCAGAGTCTTTCTCCAAGAATTTTGGCCTGTATGGCGAGCGCGTGGGTGCTCTCCACGTCGTCTGCCGGACAGAGGCTGCCCAGGCGAAGACCCTCGGCATGCTGACGCGTCTCTCGCGCGCTGAAATAACAACACCTCCCATCAACGGGGCCAGAATCGTGGCGAGGGTGCTCGAAGACGAAGAACTGAAGGATCAGTGGCTTGCTGATCTCCTGCACATGAGTGACCGCATGAGGTCGATGCGTAGGAGACTAGTCCAAGGGCTTCAGAAGCGCCACACGCCCGGCTCCTGGGACCACATATTGACTGACGTAAGTCATATCCATTGGCGGTGGCTTGTTCTATGGAAACTGACGGAAGACCATCAGATTGGCATGTTCTCGATGATGGGCCTGAAACCGGCACAAATTCAGGCACTCAGAGAGGAATATCACGTGTACCTCCTGCCCTCTGGAAGGATCTCCGTTACAGGCTGTTCGTCTTGCAAAATAGCTTCCTATCACTCAATAATTACGCTAACACATTCTTAGTAACTGAGCACAATGTGGACCATGTTGCGGAGGCTTTTCACAGAGTTATTGTTGGCGCAGAAGCTAGTGCATAATACAATGAGAAGTCGGAAGGGAAATAAATTGACCATCAATATCACCTGAAAAGTATGAAAGTACTCTCTAGAATCAAGACTATGAATCTTTCACATACAAGTATTAGATGAGTGGGTTTCCAACATGGGTTACACTCTTCAGGAGGGCGATCGGCGGCTATGGGTGTCAACTCTTAACTAGAGCAGTCATGTTGCATCACTTAGACGTCAGATCCTTACACGCACGATCGTTGGTAATCGGTCAACGGCATTTCTATGCACTGCTAAAAGGTTGATTCGCCAGGTTAACGCTACTCATTTCAATGCTGCCTCTCCTAATGCTACAGTATTCTCTATGTGCCGCCACATAGCGGGCGGGTTGGAATACATCGGAAAGTGACCGCTGTCCGGGATCCTGGCCATGTTGATCCCAGCCGCGGCCAGCGTCGGCAGATATGACAGTGAATCGTATTGTTCCCCATACATAAAGGTGCGTGGAAATGGTAGCGCCAGGAACTTCTCGAGCAGATCGCCCCTGTCCGAGAGCTCAACCATGGAAGAGAAGATGGGCCGGACGGATTCAGGCCGGGACTTGAGCCGCAGGCTAGTCGCATACATCGCGCTGCCGTAAAATGGGGCGCGGGTGGTTCGCTCGATAAAGTCGCTGAAAAATGCTGCGTCGTCCGATGCTGGGTAGTCGAAGATCTGGCGGCTGAGGAAGCAGTCTTCTGGCGCGAGGTTGCCTTTGATGTTGGTGAAGCTCAGGACCCGCCTGGGATGCTTGTGCGATAGCTCTAGCGCGGTCAGGGCTCCCATGGAGTGCCCGACCAGGTGGAACTTGTCTATGCCGAGGGCGTCGAGCGCGGCTTCGGCGGTCCTGACCAAGAAGGGGATGGAGAGTTGCGCTGGGTCTGCGCATGTCGACTGGCCGCAGCCTGGTGCATCGTATGCCACAAACGCCCGGCCTTGAAAAGCTTTCTTCAGCAAGAAGTCGGTGAAGTCTTCCTTGGTTGAGCCGAAACCGTGCAAGAAGAGGACGGGCGCCAGTGATCCTGTGCGATGTGTGATGGCGAGCGAGATGGCAGTGCCGTCAATATCGAGGTCCCAGGCCTCGGTGGCGTGATGTGCGTGTGCGTGTCCGTTCATGTTGTGCTCGAATATTGACACGAGGATGATACTCTACAATGAGATGCGTTGAATGTAGCCATTTGTGAGCCATATTTGACTGCAAAAAAACCTGTACGCAGCGGTCCGTTCATCTTCGGTTCGGCGTTTGCCGCCGGACCATAGACCGCACCATTTCGTCACCGCAATTCGGCACCGAGCGCCTTGGCTGGCAGATATCGCCGACGTGGATCGCCGAGACAGTGCAAGTCCCGGCCGCATTGGGGGCAACGCATGCATTATTTCACAGCTTTGCAATGGGGGGCTGTATTGATGAAAACTAATCGAAAGCATTGGCCGAAGGCTGAGAAAATTGCTTATTTAGGGGAGTGTACAGCTTCCATCTTTGACCTCGTCGCCCTAGACCTGAGGAACTGCCCTGCCCGAGGAATTGACGACGGATACCATTAATCACACCGCCTGAAACCATGAGCAAACCCTCTACCACGAGTGCGGAGCACAACCCACAGCTGCGTCTACTCAATGCTCTCCGCGCCGGTTCGAAGCCAATAATGACCTTCTTAGGTCTCCCGTCCTTTCGTGCCGCACAGATTGTAGCACAAACTGGCCTTGATGTCAGTGTGATTTTCCAAGTAATTAGCCTGGCATTTCCTATGCTGACAATTATAACCCAAGGGCATAATTATCGACTGTGAGCACGGTCACATCAGCGACGATGCCATGCATAGCTCAACTGCGGCGATTGCCGCCCTGGGGGTGTCACCGCTCGTCCGTCTCCGTATGACACACCCGGATCTGATCAAGAGAGCCTTGGATGCTGGTGCCCAGTATGTGACCTCGATCATGCCTAGACAAGTTCCAAGCTAATAGCTTCTCCAGCGGCATCGTAGTTCCTCAAGTCAACACAGCCGAGGAGGCGAAGGGTGTCGTCGCCCACTCGAAATTTCCCCCACAAGGGCTTCGAGGGCAAGGCTCACCGTTCCCGGGAATCGCTCATGGTATCGACATCCACACGTATGTGAGGACTGCCAACGACACATTGATCACATGTCTTCAAATCGAAACGAGGGCGGGCGTGGACAACATTGATGCCATCTGCTCCGTACCTGGTGTGGGTGAGTGCTAGCTCCAGTTCGTCTATTTGATTAACAATGGATGTCCTCGCTGATCGTTCTCAAGACATGGTGTTCATAGGCCCCAACGATCTTGCCCTCTCGTTGCTTGGCTATGTTCCTGCCAGAGGTGATGAGCCCGAATTTGTCGTAGCGATCGAGAAGATTGTGGCAGCTGCGAAGAGGCATGGCAAATGGGTCGCTCGGCTCTCAAATGATGGTGTCTCTTGCAAGGAGCACCTCAAGACCTTTGACACAGTAGCGATGAGCTACGATGTCCGGGCGATCCAGAATTGGTACAGAGCTGAACTGCAATGCGCACGCTCGTGACAATACGCGCCATTGAGAAATAGTTACATCCAAGGAGAGCGAGGAACTCATCAGTGAATAACAAAAAAAGCCACTGTTTTTACCTCTCTAAACCATGGCTTATCCTATTCCGTGGGACTTATTGTTGGAGAGCGGATATTCGCACTGGTCAATACGGATAGTACACCGGTACATCACCAGCACAAAGCTAACGCCCACGCCCAATTTACATGATTACTCAATTCACACGCTCAATTTACATACCCAATACCCATACACCAAACACCTAAACACCCATACACCTAACACCTATACCTAATACCTACACATCCAATTTATATACGTAATACTTATAAATCTAATGCAAGGGTCTAGGTGCAGTGAGGGTTGGCTGTAAGTGCCGGTGTACCATCCGTTTTGACCGGTGCAAATATCCGCTCTCTATTGTTGTCCCCGACGAAGCGTTTTTCCAATTTACACCGGCGACGTGTCAGTCGTAAGTGGTTCATTGAATACAGCCGTTCAGTGATTAGATTCACTCCTATGAGAGTCTTCAAAATTTGCTCCTGCAACAATTTTGAGTGTTTGCATTGATGGCATCGTGATCAGAATAAATGACCGTTCTCCGTTGGTAGAGCCGAGAAAGATCGGTTACAGTACGCCGGACTTGCATTACAAGCATACTAGTAGATTCATCGCTAGGTGTGCTTCAAAACGAGGCGGTTCTGTTGTTTACGAAGAAAGCACATGAGAGTCTCGGCGCTGGTGGCTCGGCCTCGGTGATTTACGCCGAGCACCAGGACAAACCTTGCCCCTCGGGGCCACACGGGCCGTCTTTGACTTTACCTCTTAGCCGAACTGCGCTCGACCATTTCTTTGGCCGATCGTCCTGGGCCCGAGCCGGCAGGCCTTCAAGTCACCGACGCCGCACCAATATGGCCGCAGAGAACGGCTCACCGACGATGGCACAAGACGTCTCCGGATCGAACGTCACCCGACCGCCGAGCGACGGTACTCCATCCGCAGGTCGAACTCGGAGTAGGCAGACCGCGTAAGTAGTATGAGACCGACATGTCCACATGCCTTACGTACCTGATGACTGATCGTTTTCAAGTTGCCGCCGATGCCACATGCGCAAAGTCCGTTGCAGCGGTGGCAGCCCTTGCGATGGTTGCCGTCGCGCCGACAAAGCAGAGGAATGTGTATATGCAGCGGCTAAGCGCCGCTCAACAAAGGTCAGCCATCGGTGAGTCTCTCGAAGCCTACACATGGACTTGTATCCACTACTAAAGGCTGAAGGCATGCGAGCCCCTTGGCATCTGAAGGCCGAGATGTCCGCACGTTCGAGGATCCGCCGAGCGGTGCTGCGAACTTGACAACCTCTCCCGAACAGACGATCCGCGTTGAAACCCGCGGACCGCCCGAGCCTCTAATCAGGGAGCCTGCTTCCATGCGCGCGCCTTGGTTCGTCAACATGAACGTGCCCCACGCCCCGATCCTGGTCGCCGAGTCCTCTGATTCCGCTTTTGCCACCCGCCTCCGCCAGGTTGTGTCCAACGTCCAGCAGAACCACCTCCCTCGCGTGGACTTTGTCAACGATGAGACCATCCTAACCCTCTCGGACGCCGACTGCGCGTGGCCCAGTCCGGCGCGCGCGCGGTTCTTGTTGGACACCACGCTCAAGCGTCTGGGCCGCAGCTACCACATTCTGCTGCCCAGCGCTGTGTTCGAAGAGCTCGAGCAGCATATCCGGAGCCCGGACTCCACCAGCCTCTTGACCAGGAGTAGGCTTTGGGCTGCCTTTGCGATTGGGGAGCTTTATGCGACGAGGATGTCCGTGTCGAGCGGTACTTTTCCCGGGCTCAACTACTTTGCGAAAGCCACCAAGATCCTTCAGATCATCCCTGAGAGACCAGTGATCGGCATGATCGAGGTCAACCTACTCCTCGCAAGTGCAAAGACCCACCAGGCTCTCCTCGAGGAACTGCTAATGACCGTCTGAAATAGTCATTTTACTCCCTCTGTCTGAACCGAAGGCACTCCGCCTATTCCCTCGCCGGCTCCGCGCTACGGCTCGCGGTCGTCATGGGCCTGCACCTCAAGGTCCCGCCGGCGGTCCTGCCCGACCCGGCCGCCCGGGAGCACAGGAACCGCGTCTGGTGGACCGCGTACACCTTCGACCGCATGTGGTCGGCAAAGCTAGGCTTCCCTCCCGCCATCTCCGACAGCGAGATGAAGGTGGACCTGCCGTCAAACCCCCAGCACGAGCAGATTGACACGGCGGACTTCCCGGACCGCTCTTATTTCGTGGCGAGGATCACCCTTGCGAAATTGACGTCCCGGACGATGAACGCGATCTATGGGTATGATGCTCAGGCAAAGTCGCTGTCTGAGAGGGTACAGTCGGCTTTTCGAGATTTACGGACATGGATGGATGAGCTTCCGGAGTCTCTTAAGGTGGACGGCACGGCTCAGTCCAAAAGCGACTCCAGGGCGTGCTCTTTGCAGTTGTTGTTCAATCAGGTAATTCCCTTCACCTGTGATCTGCTTTCATACAACAACCAACTAATTGACCTTGAAAAGCTACTCATACTCGCCACACGCCCAATCCTGCTGCACGTACTCCGAACCCGGCTTTTGCAGCCACAGACCGAACCGGACATACCCGAATCCGCCCTCGCCCTTTCCGAGGCCTGCGTGACATGTGCTCGTCACTCGTATGGCCTCCTAACTGACAATTGGACCAACGGGTCCTTGATGGTATTTGACTATTTCGACACGCAATACATGTTCTCCACCGCCACAATCCTGGCCATCTCGGTCCTGTGGGAACGGAACGCGTGTTCAATGGATAGAGATCGATTGGAATGTGTTGCGCAATTCCTCCTGCAGCTCAAGCTCAATGGCAATCTCGCGGCGGCGGAATTCCATCAGCACGTCAACGCTTTAATGCCCCTGTTGGAAACGAGGGAGTCGGAGTCGAAGAATCAAGAAAGGACCCAAGCGATTCCCGATGTTGTGGGCGACCCGTCATTTGGGGTGGCCTCCGCCCAAGGTTATTCGAATCCACGGGCGGCAACCGAAATCACCCTCACTGAGCCGCTATTTCAAGACCTCCTGGCTCAACCTGCGACGGACCTTCAGTTCATTGATCAAGCAAGCTTCATGGACGTCGATCCCAGTTTGTACTGGTCAAACGCGGGAATCTAAAGAGAAAGAGACTCGTCACCGTTGAGTTTGCACCTTCGGATACTAGCAGGTTGATGAATGAAATCATGTTGATCTATATACATAGCAGGATATCTTTAAAAATGCAAAGCCCAGGCAGCAACTCCTTTCTGTGGTATCAATGTGTCGCTTCAAAATAATCAAAATCCAAGAGCCCCCGAAAATCACCACATATCGTCAAACCTAGTGCTCCTTCTAAACCTGCCTTGATCTCTCAGTCTCCTCAATTCATCCTCCTCCCTCCTCCTGTCCTCCTCGATCTGCTCCCTCGCAATCCTCTCCCTTCGGAGGTTATCCATGAGCATCTGGTCTGCTGCCGCCCTACGTCGCGCATCGGCGTCCTCCTGGGCGAGCCTCGCCCTCTCACGTTCGGCTGCCGCGCGGGCGATTCGGTCCTCCCGCTGCAGCCGCTCACGCTCTGCCGCCTGTGCCTCGCGTGCCTTACGGTCCCGGCGAGCTTCCTCTGCGGCTACCCTAGCAATGACCTCCTCCTCCAGGCGGGCCTCGGCCTCGTGTCGCCTCCGCTCTTCTTCCACCTTGGCGAGGTGCTCGGCCAGTCTTTTCCTCTCAATTTCGGCCTTGGCCTGTCTGACCTGCTCGGCGTAGTGGGCTTCCTCCTCGGCCAGTCTTCGTTCCTCCATGTCGGCGAGGAGGCGCTTGCGTCCGCGGTATTCAAGATCGCTGATCTCATCTTCCAATTGCATGCGTTCCCGCTCGGCGCGGTGGCCTACCTCGGAGGCCACGTCCTTCCGGATGTCCCTTGTCCAATGGTCCAGGCACTGGTGGATGTGCTTACGGCCGCCTAGGCGAGGCTCTTTGCAGCCCTTCTCGATGCAGCAGTGGGATCGGCAGAAGCCGTTGCGGTGGAGGGCTTCGTGAGAGCACTTGTCATGGTGGCAGCAGTGTTCGCGACAGTACAGCGACGAAGGCAACTGGCCGTCGTTGCACGAGCTGTGGGCGCAGGCGTGAGCAGGGCAGAAGCCACCTGCCGTCTTCGCCTCGTGGAGACACTTGTCGACGGAGCACTCGTGGGCAGAGCAGTATTTGGCGCTGCGGCTGTGGATGTCGAACTTGGCCTGGTGGCAGCCGGAGCTGTGGCAGGTGTGCTGCTTGCAGTAGTGCGAGCTGGACTCCTTGCCGTCTACACAGCCCTCAAGGCTGCACTTGTGCGCGAAGCAGAAGTCGCTGCGTGCGGCGGCGATCTCGCGGCAGCCCTGTCCTGACTTGGCACAGGGGATGTGCACATCGCAGTGGATAGCCTGGCGACCGTCTCGGAAGCGCATGCGTGGGCGCCGGCAGCCGCGAACCAGGCCACACGGAACGTGCATATTGCAGTGGCCAGCACCCGGAAGCACAGCCGGGTTCGGGCAGTTTGGTGCCATGCCGCACGTGTGGGCATGGCAGAAGCGGCGTGCAGGTTGTGGGCGGTGGCGGCATCCTCTGACCTCGCATGTGAGATGAGCTTCACATATATCGTGGTTCCCGAATCTTGGTCGTGCACAGTGTCTGTCGGTACACCTGTGGCGAGGGCAGACATATGGAAAGGGCTCCTTCTCGGAACGGGAAGCCTGGGCCGTGCAGCCTCTGGAGCGGCACTTCCCGTGGAAAGAACAGTAACGGTTGGACGGGTCTCGCGGGTTGATGCAGAAGGGTGTGTTCTCGTTCCTCGGGGCCTGGCATGTGTGGTCCTGGCAGTAGGACGAGTAGATCCTGGCCCCCTGGATGGTGTCGAAGACGTGTTTCCTCTCACAGCCCACCACCCCACATTTCCTGCTGCCGCCGACAGCCATCGAATCGGCTCGCCTTGGGGGTCTGGCACTCGGCATGAAGGCGTCTACAATCTCAATGTATTGGGCCACTTTGATAGGTGGGTAGTGGAGGTGGGTGTTGTTGTGGGGCAGCAATGCCTGAGCGTGAGAGTGCCTAACTTGAGAAGCGAGTGAGGCTGGCGTGCGGTGTAAGTGTGATAGGCGAGGAGCTGTGCCTGATCTGCAGCCTTGCTGTGTGAACGGGGTGCTTGTGGATGTGACGATGTCGTGCAGGCCACAAATGGGGTAAGACTGTTGGCGGATAGGAACAGCAAAGTGGAATTGGGAACGGCAGCGAAGTCGGGCACGGTGGTTGCCTGCTTTGATTTATACGACTGTGCAATGCAATGCGAAAAGTGCACAATGAGCTCCATTGTTTTATGTAGCAGGCCGGACAGCTGCCTGGGGTTAGTTATCAATGGAATTGTAAAGTGCAGAAACTGGGTGTTACACTTGGAGCCCTCAATGCTCGTCACTGAGGCTGCAAGCATGTTAGCTTTGGTCAGCCAGCGTCCAAGTTGAAAAAGTCTCGAGTGCTGCTGCGCTCCAGCACCCATGCACAGGAACAGTGGCAGCATGGCTCTAGCAGCAATGGCGGGGGCTAAGCCTAGTTTCAAGGGCAGCCTGGAGAAGGACCAACAAGCCTACTTGGCCTCAAATGTGTGTGCTGACGATGGCAGTGCGGCACTAGATGGATGCAGGCGTGCGGCACGGCAGCACGTAAAACCCTCCCCTCTCCTCATCCACCATATCCTTCCCACCCCTCGTACTGCCAATCCGCTGCTTAGCGGAGAGCGCGATGATTGGGAGGTTCGTCTGGTGGTGAAAGGAGCGGCCACCCACTGGCCACTGCTCCACACCGAGAAGACCGAGGTCACCACAAGCTGACGCGCCGGCTCAGGAGGCTGTGGTCGCTATCATCCTGCGTTATCATCCTGCGTCCGACGGTCGCGGGGACCCAAGGTGAACAAGGTGAAGGTGTCGGGTTTCGGTGACGCGAAGAGGACGAGGTGGGAAGTGGAATAAGGCGTTTTGGTGGTGGCATGTGCCCGTCGTGCAGGACAGCCGCAGCGCCAAGCTGCCAACTGCTGTCTCATGTGCGGCAGCGGACGGCGTGGCTCAGACGTTTCCCGCCGACGCCGTCCCCCCGACGGGCTGGTGCCAAGCAAAGTGCCTTTTGTCGTCACAAGCTTGGACCAGGATGCAAAGTCGGCATGAGCTGTACTCCAGTCTGTAGATGCATCAGATCGTGCATGTCTGCGTGTCTCGTGATGCAGGAAAGAATGACTCCTCTTGCCGGCGCAGTCAACAGGTCTTGATCTGCATGGCGTCTGGCGTCACTGCACTACCATTTTCCCAGGCAGGCATGCATGCAAGCAGGCAGCCGTTCATGCTGGGCTGCTAGACGCGCAGACGCGCATTGTCGTGGGTTGTGCATGCATGCAAGGTCAGATGATCTTTCGTGCCGTCCGTCTGGAAACACTGAATCAGATGTTCGGCCGTTGTCACGACAGATGTTTCGAGCAAACCATTCAGGGCCTCGACGGTCCTGGGGGGGGCTAGATTCTGGAGAAAACGTGGTTGTGATCCTCCTGACACATGCTGGGCCGTCAGGTCGGGCCCTCTTGGCACGGAGCTGAGTTCACACGATAAACAAACGGCGCCTGCTGACACCCTCGAGGTCTCGAGCTGAGCTCCGGTCTGGGGAAGCTCGAGGGAGGTAACCGATGATCAAGCCTTCTTTTCTAAGGGGGCTGAATGCACACACCACATGTATGTGCCTGCGCCTGGGCATGAGGATTCAGAAAAATCTGCGAGATAAACGGTTGAAGGAAGAGGTTACACTGCAGGCCGTGGCTTGATAGAAAGAGAGAACGTTTGCAGGGGAGGTGACGATGTGACGATGTCACCCTGCAGCCCAGAGCCCACAGCTTTCTGCAGTTGGAGCTTGGGCCACCAGCCGGGGAATTGTAACTGCCTCCGACCTTAACACCCGACACTTACAGTCACCATTCAACTCGATATCACTGAACACTCAAAGTCCTTACAAAATGCCGTTTTGTTCGAAACGAGATTTATGGCAATCGATAGTACCTCTATCTATTTTTGACGTGATCAACTTCAGATTGTCCCGAGTGGTATGTTAACAGCCCTGCTGGCCCGTAGAAGAATGATAGTCTGTGTTAGCACCAAAGTCACCTCGCCAGTCCCAACACTGCCCCCGCCCTTCTCTGGACCCTCTTCCTTCCGTTTAACAGCCCGCAGCACAGCCCCCCTGGACCGCCGATACCAGCCAGCCGGGCCAACCTTTGGGACAGAGGAGCAAACAACATCATCAGCCACATTGATCTTCTGTAGCATGAGCCACTGCGAATCCCTTTAATTCAAAGTGATGAAGATAGCCAAATGTCCCTCCCTCCCAAATAAGTCCAGATGTTCTATCATCCGAACCGCATGACATCTCCTTGCCACCTTGTCTGACCTACACAAACGAGCACCCACTGAACTTCTGACGAAACGCCTAACGCCACCCGAGAGCGAGAGCCTCGCCGTGCTCAGCTGAAAACCTGGACTTTGTGCTACCTAAAGACCTCAGTACCTGTCGCTGGCCACTCTTTAATGCACCAATGGCGCTGCTCACGTACCTGGGAATTACGAATCAGCTGGCGCACCCGGGTCTCTTGACGGGCCTGAGGATTCCCGGTATCAGCTCGTCTCTCCCGTGAGTCACGGAAAATAACACCTGGCCGTTGCCCTGTTTTTACCTCCTTGTGTGGTGGAACACTGGATATTACAGGCTCACTCACCAGGCTGAACTGTGGCTTACACTTGAACCTCCGTATTCATCCGAAGCATGGCCCTCGATGCATTATGCCTCGAACAAGGCGTCTTCTGGAACCACGCCATTGCATGATTACTGTACAGCTGTCCAGTCATGGTTGAACGACCCGTCTTTGGTTTCGGGTCTACGTCAGCCTGTTCGTCCGAAGCTGTCTTGGTTGTATGCTGGTTCGCTCCTGTCTTCCAATGACCACCTTCTCAATTGTGCAGGGCAATTGGTCAGACGCCGCAATCTGTTCAGTACCAGCAGTAAAGTGTGTGCATCCATTTACTTCAGCAGCCCGTACATGTCTTCAATAACTCCCACTGGTGGGCGATGTCTCGATGGCTGTTGAGTACCTGACGTGCCTTTTCGCCTCCCAACATCCTCTAACAGGCTAAACTAATTGCGATATAACTAATTACGTTGACCCTTGCATCCGGGAACTAGGCAGACCTTTCTGACTCGAGATTGTGACAGGGGGGACAGGAAAGCTGAAGTGCCTTGTAACACGTGTTACCTCAAGGCCAACTACCTCGGGACTGGACTAGAAGAGTGGTAGGCTTCAGCGTGCCTCTACACCGGTCCGATCTTTGCATAGAACAGTTTTAAAAGCATGGTACAACATTCACATGCAAGTTCGAATGCGGGCGTGTGAAAGATGATTTGCCATATCCACATCAGGGTTCGATGCTCGGTGCTTGGCTCGAGATCGGCTAGTCTGTGTGGCCTCTTGCATGACTGGAGGTCCTGCCAGGACAAAATCTGGAATCAATGATTGAGTCTTTCCTTTTGTCGTCCCGAACTATGTTGCCATGAGCCCCACCAGCCCTTCGGTCTCTAATCACCGGGAACGCAGACCAGTCGAATCCGGGATATGCCGTGACTGGTCAGGGGTGACGAGTGGAGGCCCTTCGGCTGTGTGGTATTGGGCAATGTGGCGTCACGTCTTTTGGGTGCCAGGTCAGCCTTTTTGTCTATTTCTTTTTTGGTCTTTTTGTTTTGGAAAAGAAAAAGGGAAAAGAAAAAAGAAAAGAGAGGGGGGGGGAACCTACCCAGTGGATTAAAACCTGGCATGCATGGACACAAAGCCCAAGGGGCTCAAGGACAAGAAGCACGTCAGGGAGGTGAATGATTATCAGTTGAAACCATCGAAGCCCGCGGCCCAGGACGCGTCCCCGAAGTGATCATCAAACTGGGCCAAAAAGTTCTCGCTCATGGCAGGAGTAGCAGCGAAGGTGCCTGCAATAGGGACAAAACGGCTGGCTGTAGCAGAAGAACTGGCCGGAATGAATGGACTGTTGGTGGCGAGTAGGCCGCCAGGGACGACTGAACCTGCCGGGAGACCAGCGTACTGCTGCCCAATGGAGGCTGCGAATGACGAGACAGACGGCCCAGCGGTATTCAAATGGTCAAGCAGAATAGGACAGGTCAGACTAAGCCGAGCCGTATGTGCCGCCCGTGTGGCTTGATTGATACGGAGTTATCCACTCGGCGAACGAGGTCAATTTCTGTTGGTTGAAGTTGCTCCATCAAGTGATACAAGGGAATTTGCAATGTACAACCAGCTTTAGAATTATATCGAAGTTTTTTTTACCTTCAGCATGGTGTGTTGAATTCACTTGATGTAATTCATATAGCTTGAATGTATTTGACACTCTTGCTAGACTTAATATGCTTTGCTTGATGTATCTGACCTACTTGGCGTACGTGATTGTTGAAAGGCTCGGACAGAAATTCCTCGTCTTCTAGAGACGGTCAATGTAGTAGCCACAGTGAGATTTACGGCTATGGGAGTGAGCCATGTTGACGCCTCGCCTTCCACCTGGGCATAACCTTGTGCCAGCAGCCTCCAGGTCTAGACTCATTAGTACTGCCAGTCTGATCTTTGAGAAGGCTTAATACGGTGGAGGGAAAAGCAGGAGGAAAAGAATTCTGGTGAATATCTCGAGGTCTACCAGAGAAAGGTTCCGATGGGTAGAGGTTCACAAATAATACCTGCCAATGGGACAGCCATTTCATGATCAAGGTTGATCCGGTGCGTGGCAGTTTACATTTCGCACTCGCTAGGTATTTCTATTGTTCCAGGAGAAATTTTCAAATGCATAAACACTGTTCAAAATTCGTGTTGGCCTCAACACGGGCGTGATACGGTGTTGATAAACCGTGCTCGCACCGTACCAGGACCGTTCAGAGTGCTAAACAGTGCCCCTCCTGGAGCGGCTTTCTAATAGTTCCAAGCAGGAAGCGGCTCAATCCTGGGAGCGGCTCAGAATGGGTACGGTGAATCAAGGGTGCAGGAGCGCGGAAGAGTGCAGAGTGCAGGAAGGGTGCACAGCTTCGGCGTTCAGAATAGCCTACTCGAAATCAAATTGGCTCCCCTTTCTATTGATACACTCACAGTTTTCAAGAGACACCTCTTCTTTTGACTCTCTTCTCTGAGAGATGCCTCTGCATCCTCTTCATCATTCAGAGGGCCCCTTCTTCTCCCCCTTCTGGCTATCTGGCGGGAGGTAGGCGAGGGCATGCCTTCCTCTCTTCTAGGGGAAGGCGCCGCTGGCTGGCACCTGGGTGTTCACTCTTGCACTCTGCACCCTTCCTGTGCCCTGTTCCTGCCTGACAACTTGCAATCCTTAGAAGTGACGTTGTGGTACCTTCGACCAAGGAACGCGATGGAAAGAACCAGTTGAATATGGCGCCATTTCATCAAGCCAACTTACAGAGGAAGGTGCGGTGATGTGAAGGGTCAACAAACAAACCTTCGCTCGAATGATTTGTTGCCTCAGTTCCTTTCTTCTTCTCTTTTCTGCTCAGACTTTCCACCATCCTCCCGGCCTCGTTTCTTCAGTTCCATTCCGACCAGGGTTTTGGCCCGTCCAGACATCTTATTCTTCTATTTAATTTCATTTCGGATTCGTTCCCATCGCCTGCGGATTTCACTTGAACGGCAAGGCTATCAATGTCCTCATCTCATTGTCTCCCATCATCGAAACAGTCGTCTCAGTTATCGACCGAGCCTAGACACACGTTCTCTGGTGTGGCGGACCATCACCGGTACGGGTTGCTGGCCGTGTCTTCTCATCACAGACGATGTGCTGTCATCCTGTCAAGGTGCGGACCCTCTCAGTGATCTGCTCCCCTTCCTACCAGTGACCCAAAACAATTTAAGGCCGAATCTAGAAACAATCTTCTCAATATCTAGATAATGTGGAGGAAGTCATCCTTGGAGAGGTGTGTGTGTGGGGGAGGTGAGGGAGGGTCGGGTTTCTTACTTTTCTTGTCCAATAAGAAACCGCCGACGTTTAGGTCCATTCAACCCGATCCAAGCTTCCACCGTCGACGGCGAACTCCCTCTAGCAGACATCGAGGTTCCCCCTGCCTACACCAAGGACTTCCTCTGGCCGCCAGCATCGATCCGGCTCCACGCTACCTGGCGAGATTCGCACCATTGCAAGGTAAGTGATAAGATTTGGATGGAGAAGCGCACGAGTTCTGTGGACGAGTTGGCAGGCAGGCTAGGGATTATTTAGAAGGAGGTGATCACAATGGAACCCACCTCACTGGTACCCACGTACTGTATGCGTAGAATAGTGGCAGAATTTCATCTCAGTCCTCGGCACCTAACAAGTGTGCTCACTTCTTGTCTGTGCTATTTGGAATGGTGTAAGCGTGCCAATGAACAGTGCCTACCTAGGCCAAGACCTTTTTCGGCGGCGCGAAGCATTTCCCGGCCCAACCCAAACAGACGCTATCTGTTAGTAGGCTTGCACTTGTATCAGCCACGGGCCACAAGTGGACGAAACAAGTTGCCTGGCCCCTGGCCATACTTTCACTAATTTGAAGAATTTGAGTTTCTCGTCTTGTGAAGTTTGTTTCGACGGCTTCAACTGGCGCTCGAAAATCCGATCGATAGGCCCAGTCACATCTGCTGACTCACAGTGGCCCCTGTAGGGCTGGCTTTGTTTTGCGCTTCTGAGGCATCTAGGAGTATTCACTCATGTACAATGAGAGACTACATCGCAGTGGACGGGCCAACGATGGATCCGCGATAGCCCGCTGCTGCATTATAGCTAACCTAGCACTCTGAGCCGCCTTTCACAACTGCTGGACAGTAATGAAGCAGTCGTACATACTATGGCCCCTGGCTGAAGGGCAATGCCGCAATGCCGTGCTAGGACTATCTTGGCTTGCGGCATCCCTTTGGCCAACAACAGCTGGAGGGCACCAAATGCTTAAATCTCTTGTGCCAGATTTGGTTTCTGCTATTACACCGGAGTTGCGCTCAAGGTTGGTATAATTTCCTAGGTGGTCCCGTGTTTAATCTGTTCACATATGCTTCTTAAGCAGTATGCATCCAGTCCATTCATACAGTGATTGACGCTTGAACACCTTGCGTTAGAAAATACAATGCCGATAATAGTAGGTTTAAACATGATTGTGGCTTGTGCGCCAAGAAAACAGTGACAGCCTTGTGACAGCTGCACAGACGAGGCTAGCAAGAACCGCTTTAGGCCTTTTGGCGGCGCCATGGACTTAAAAGTGGTGTACAAGGAGTTGAACCCTGAATCTTCGCAGATCATGCAAAAAAGTCTTTAATTTACTTTGGCGCAGCTTCTCTGAAACTACCCCCCGGCCAAGTATCCCAATGTCCGTAGACATAATTTCCTGACGAGAATACTATATATAATTAGTTCCTGCTATTAGATTGATGCCTAAGGCTACTATGATATTTAGAAGGGACGTAGTGCGATACTGGTATACGGTGTCTACACGGATAGCTATGCCTGCGTAGTAACTGGTATCGGGAAATAGTTGTTAAGATCAGTCATGAATCCAATAATAATCAGTAATACGAGAATGCTAACCAATATTTATAATTCATTACAATCAAGCTTTAGTAGGCAGATTCTTGAATATCAGCGTCTGAGCTCAAACCTATGGCTTCAGATATGGTTTTCATAGCTTTTGTTATGATTTGGAACGGGTGCACGAGCTCCTTGGCACACGGTGAGTAGTCCCTCATGCCCGAAGGCTTCTCAACCCAGAGCAACAAACGATCGCCTCCATCTCGCTAGGTTATAGAAGCTTTTCACAGCTTGGCTCTCTCTGAACCAGTTTTAGATAGACACCATGTTTCCGCGAGCTCTGTCGAATAGTCGTTGCGTCGTGCTGATATGCTGATATGCCAGGACATAGACTTGGTGGCTTCGCCTGTATCTGAACTTGTCACCGCCCATTGTATCGAGCGATGCCCCGGCTGGTACGTTGCACATATGCTCTGCGCTTTGAGAAATAGTCGGGCACCGGGGCTATTTGGCAGTGCAAGGGAAGTCGGATGATATTGTCACATGTCATTTATCATCACTGGCTGATTATCTGCGCCAGTTTCAGGCGCCACCTCGCTCCGGCCTGCAGACAAGACGGTATGCATCCCACAGTCTGGAACACAACAAGTGTTGGGCTGTCCCCAGGTATGTAAGTGATGGGGCAACATAAAGCCTGGGAAGAGTTGTGCTCATGTTTCCCTCCATACTAGTAGGGCTTTTCGGCCTCCATAGGGCCGAAGCCCCAAGCTGATTGACCACGGTGCGTAGGTCAGGACTTACCTCGCCAAGCAGAGGCCTGCCCAACTGCGACCCTAATCAAAGTATGAGATGCAAGTCATACCAGTCCAGCAGCGCTGATCAGATGGATTGGGCTAATCGCTCGCAACTCGGGAAATGCTAGATGTCACGGGGGAAATCGCCGAGAGCTTGAGTGGGTGGCACTATTGTAAAGAGCACGGCTAGTCAGTGCGCGACGTATATTTGTCACACTTGGTCGCATGGAGATCCAGATTAGCCGATCCGTCCGGCCGAAGACACAGCTGAACGACCGTACCAGCCACATTTGGAGGCGCTGGGCTGACCAACACGGGGTCAGTCGCCTCGTTGCTACATAACTGTGCATTCCGTCTAGCACAAAGCTTTTCCGCCGGGGCTACTCTCAATAGACTCGCCAGGGTGTGACCTTGACGTGTCGCCATCCAGGCCATGGAGGTATAGTGTAGTTAGTGCAAAGTCTCCAAGACCTCTCGAACCCCAGCTAGGGCAAACAGACATAACTATGCCAACGTGAAACATAAAACAATATTGATCGCCGGGTAGCTCGTCCGAAAACAAATGTTCCGCGCCTGCCGATGGTGTGAGGTGTTTGGACAGCGCGTACAACAGCCAAATTCAGCAGTCACTGTTGGTGGTCAGACTCCCGGCGTCCGCGGTTCCATGTCTAAGAAAAACAATAAACTTTGCAGCTTGCATGGTTCATTTGTGCCACGGCGCCGCATGCTGCGGACGGGACCCGAACGCCTGGCACGGAAACTTACTCGCAAGCGTCAGAGCTGCGAGCTTAATTTGATTGCAGCGTGGCGTGTTGCCCAGTGTGACGGCCGGGGCCCTATTGCCCCAGCCAGCGTTGCGTTATTCACACTGGACTGAAACCTTACTGAGGGCTGAGAGGCCCCTTACCTGGGTAGCCCTCTGTCGGACTGGTAACGCTCTCGTCTTTCATCATTCATCCCGTCGTGCAGCCCATGCTGAGTCTCCTCCCAACCTTGTCGTGACTACACCTCAGTCTCCGTCACGCATGGAGAGTTCGGTATGGGCACGTCGCGCGAGCATCGCGTTGATTGACGACCCTGGAAGTCATGTCGCTATCTCGACATGGTGGTTGTTATGTCGGAATATCGGTCACCCTCTTTGCCGCCACTGCCGCGCTGGCACTCCGGTTATATGCCCGCCAGCTAACTCGAGTCCGCCTTGGGATCGATGACTACCTCTGCATTGTGGCCTACGTGAGTTATAAGCTGCTCGCAGACGAGGTGTAACCAGTCACCAGGGCTGACATGGCGGACTAGATCTTTGCAGCCGTCTGTTCCGGCATCATGTTCAGCTGTTCGTCGAATCGTGGAGCGAGAATATCGCGAGGGAGCCGATGACTGACCACCCATCATATATGCAGGGACGAACTATGGCCTGGGCAAGTTACTAGCTGACGTCCCGCGTCCGCAAGCCGTCATCTTCCGTGACAACACGCTCTACCTGTACATCCTCGAGTTCACATACGCCTACTCGCTCGGCTTCTCCAAGCTGTCCATTCTCGCGCTGTACTGGAGATTCTTCAGCCTGTTCAGGATTCGCGTGCCCATCATCACGCTCTTTGTCGCCACGGTCATCTGGCTGCTCTGCCGGACCTTCCTGGGCCTTTTCCACTGCTACCCCATCCAGGCGTTCTGGGAGGGAAAGGCCAAATATCCCAACGCTGTCTGCCCGATCGATGACGCCAAGTTTGAATTCGGGACGGTCGTTGTCCATGCCTTCCTCGACGTCACCATTTTCAGCCTGCCAATCTTCCAAATACAGCAACTCACTTTCAGGACCACGGGCGAGAAATTAGCAGTCTTGGCTATTTTTGCGTCGGGGGCCTTCGTCTGCATCGTCTCCATAGTCAATCTGACCCAATTGTACGCGTTCCTGCACACAGATGCCTCGGTGGAGGTCCTGTAGTAAGTGGACCCATATATGGCTGGATGATATAAGCGCTCCCTGCTAACATTGTTCTTCACTGGAAGCAACACGGCCCCTCCAGCACTTTGGGGTCAGATTGAGATCAATATGGCCATCGTTGCAAGTAAGTCGAGATATCGACGACGCCTGACTCCATGAGTCTGCTCTGTTTCTGACATAACCTAGTCAGCCTGCCACTTGTCAGACCTGTTCTACAGAAGGTCTACCGCGGGATGTTCCCCACAACTTCTAGCAGCCAAGATCGGCGGGACTCGGAAAGCGTTCCTGGCTGGGTCCACATAGAATGGCTCAGGAAGCTGACCTCCATATCATCATCGGGGGCTAGGACCGGGAGGACAGCGACCACCGCGACGACGAGGGTAACTGGAGGCACCAGGCACGATGCTGCGGCCGACGAGGTGGAACTGACGAGGTACCAAGGCCTGGACTCGTTTGCGGACGCGGTGACTCGGACGCATACCTATGCGGCTGGCGAACACGTACATTGGGAGCCATCCATCTCAGACGCCAGGAATGACCTGAGGGCCCCGTGGTACCTGCCTCCGATGAGCCCAGTCTCTGGCTTCGAATCCATCCTGGAGATCGTGGGCCCCAAAGAAGCGGGTAATTTCAACAGGAGCAAATCTGGAAGTCCTGCGTGAGGAAAGTACATAGTATCAAAAATGCACATCTAATCAGTACCAAAGTATGAGAGTGCAGCCAGCTAGCAGGGTGTGTACATATCAGTGATGTGTTCCATGCGCTTCCTGGAATATCCGAGATGTTGATGCTCCACTTAGAATTTCATGAGGAAACTTTCTCATCAATTCCTACGATCTGCAGGAGTACGAGTGACAAGTCTAAATCGGCTATTTTGCCCCCTTCTTCTCCTTGAAAAACATGTTCAAGCAGCCCATCAGCCCTTGCAGCCCTTGCGCCTCTGCCCCGGGCACGAGCCGTCCCTTGATCCACCCGGGCAACTTGCTGCGAATGCGCTTCGTCTCGAAACGCCGGTCGACGAGCACGATAGCAGCATAGTCAGCCTTGTGGCGTATCGCGCGTCCGATACTCTGGTTGACGGCGCGGAGACAGGCATTTTCGTAAAAGTCACGGGCGAGCTGTTTCGCCTCTTGCGATGCCTGTGTCTTCGATACCGAAGGTGAGGCCGCCATTAGCCGGGCGGTAGTGGATGACTCGAGGTATTCAATCCGCGCCTTCCACTCCGGGCTGTTGATGTTGGGATATGGGAGGCCTATGATGACGACGCATCGGCCCAGGCGGTCGGAGAAGTTGATGCCCTCGGACATCTTGCCGCCCACAACACTTAGGAGCATTGCGCCCCTGGCCTGCTTGCGGTCTGTGGGCTGACCGGTTCCTAGGATTGCCTCGCTGTATCCTGCCAACACTTCCTCGCTCGATCCGCCCTTGCTCTCTCGAAAGAGCGCCTTTTTGTCTGAAAGTCGGTCCCACAGTGGCTTCCCACCGTCGGGCACTGATGGAGCCTTCCAAACCTCGATCACCTCATCCAGATACCCATAGCTGGGGAAGAAGACGACTACGCCGTCCGGTACCACCGAGCAGATATTCATCAGGGATTGTCCAAGCCTGTTGATCGTGCCCTTGTCGCTCCGCTTCTGAAAGCTGAACTCAAACAGTCCGCTTGTTGCGTCAGCTGTGGCAGTGCCGTGTGCCGGCTTCCTGGGCCGTGTAGATGCTAGTGTCCAGACACAAAGATTCGAATCGGGGATTACGTGGCCACAGCTGAGAGTGGTAATTTTCTCGGGTATCAAGTAGGGAAATAGATGTGTTTTGTAGTCGTCGAATGGTGACATGGTCCCGCCGGCGAGGATGATTGCCCGGGCGGATGTTGCGATGGACGAGAAGGCATGCGTTGGTGATAGTAGCAGATATGAAAGCTTGATATCTGGTGGGTTCGCGCTTCTCTCGTAGAATATGCGACCTTCATCGGCTGGGTTGGTAAGGGCTACAAGGAAAGAAAGGAGAGCGTGGAGAACAGGGCTTGAGTGAGCCGGTTTGGCCGTGGCGTCCGAGCCTTCGGGCTCTTCGATGTGGGCTGCGTAGCTTTCGACCTTGAACGCGAGCTTTGACTCTTGGATGTACTTTATCAGCTTGAACATGTTGATCTGGTCGATTCCCTTGCTCTTGAGCAGGGAGTTGGGATCAACAATGCCATGCTCGCTCTGAGGATAGTTAGTGGAAGGAGACTTGATCGAATTTCGTTAGGCTTGATGGGCTCACTTTTGAAGACAAGGCTGTAGTCGACCACTCAGCCAGCCCGTCGATAACCTTCACTACTTGCGCCACCATGATCCTGTTCTCGCCCTTGAGCTTCTTTCCGAACCTCTTGAAGTATACGCCCAGCATCTTGCGCGCCCTCCTCAGCTCGCTCAGCCGTATTTCTGCAGCATGGACATTTGCAACAGCGTCCATGATATTATGTGCCTCGTCAATTATCACAACGTTGCCCTCCAGCTTTATGCCCAGTGCCTCGCGAGCACTTGCCTGCAGCAGCAGCGGGTACGGTAACGTGATGATTTCTGCTGTGGGTATTGCTGACCGTGATGCGTAGTAGGGGCACACATGATGAGCTTTCCCCAGTCCGTGAAGGTCTTCGATGTCAGGAAGCGTTGCCAGAGCAGCGTCACGGAACTGGTGTGTTTGGGCAAGGTTTTCAGAACCTGGGAGGTAGGGACATTTGTCCTTTGACTTTGGCTTCTGCAACTCGCTGCATCTGTCGTTGATGGCGAGCACAGACCCGAGTTTTGACACAGCTGGGTTGATACAAAGCTTCTGTCGTGACGAAAGAGGAATCTGTTTCACAGGTTCCCCTTCTGGTGACTCATCGTCAGGGTGCTGGCTCTTCAGATGCGTGGGTAATGCAGACGGGAAAATGGGACGGCGCAATTCGGAGATGAACTGCGTCAGTTGAGAATGAGTCCTCGATGTGTAGTAAATCTGCAGAGGGGATTAATATGGTTGAAATTGATATTGTTCCGGGCAGAAAAAGGTAAGCTCACTTTTATCTCTTCATCCACAGTTTCATCATCGTCGGCGTCGATCTTCTGTGGTCCTCCCATTCCAATCTTCTGCAGCAGAGCTTTCGTCTCCTTGCTCAGCCCGTCGAGACCGTCTTTCTCGTCCGAGCTTCGAGCAGTGCCAACACCATCACCCTCTTCCCAGTCATCGATCAAAAACTCGGCTTCTTCCTCGTCTTCTCCTTTCGACCTTGAATTGTGGTCCGGCCTATCGATACGACGCCGCTTGCTTCCACGCTCTTCGGTGGCCTTCTCTTTCTGGCGGATGGCTTCGAGTCGCGCCTCACGCTCCTCCCACTTTGCCACGAGTTCGTTTCTCTTGCGTCGCAGCATCTGCTCAATGATCCAGTCTGGCTCTCCCTCGGCGTCTTTGGGATCGATTTGAGTCGACGCTTCGAAGGCGCGTCTCTTGAAGTCCCTCAGCCACGTCATTGACGCGCATATGAGCGACAAGGATTTCCCCGTGCCCGTTGGGCTTTCAAGAATCCCCACTTGGCCGTCTCCACGGTCAAGAACATCATATGCTGCTTTCATGAACTCAAGCTGGACGTCATAAGGCGAGTACGGGTGATGAAAATTGGTTTGATCCCGCTGGTCCTCGTCTGAGGCTGCCATGGCAGATGAGAGCACGTGTGTGCATGTGACCAAACAGTTGCTGATGGGAAGAGACAGAGTAGAGGTGGCTTCACACTGTGATTAACGATGGTCTGAAGTTTTGTGGATCTGAGGATGAGTGCTAGACACTTTATTGTTACATGAGAGTGGATGGAATGTTGATGGTCAACCGCGCTCTCGAAACTGAGTTGAGCCATTCTGGGGTGCATGGAAAGGGCTGCTGTCAACCCTAACCCTACATCCCAGGTGAAATTGCTTCACAGCTGCCCCTGTCCCCCGAACTAGGGAAAAAGGGCCATCCCTGTTCCAAACGCGACTGCGCGACTGCACACTTCCAAGGTTGGCCTTGTGCCTACATTGCTTCACCATGTCACATTGTCTACATATTCTTTCTGAATCCGTTCTTTATCATGGACTTCAATGCGCAACCTTCCTAGACAAGACTACCGCACCATGTGCTGCTGAACCTCACAATACTGCTTCAATTTTTTGGAGTCTCTCTTGGCGCTTTGTCTCCCGCCTTGCAGTTGTTTTGAACACGCTACACCGCATTGGTTATCATAGTAATTGTAAGTTGACTCTCTTTAGAAGAGAGTCGGTCAATACCAAAGGATCGTATTCAATGGAAACATCTCGACAACATGCATCTTACTCCAGCCTTAATGTCACACCGCCCGCCATGCTATGCTGTGAGACACCGTATCGGCCCGTCTGAAGGCTCCAGTTGAGGTTCCCCGTGCAGTTAAATTGGCACGCACGAATGTAAGTCTCGAGTCTGGGTAGGAGCTCCTTGTCATCTGAGAACTTCCGTGCCAGGGATCCAGCTGCGCAGTCAAAGTCTTTGACGGCGTTCTCGATGGTCTCGACAACCAGCGACACCGCCAGGTCCAGATTCCCGTGCTTGTGGTAAAGCAGTGGCACGAGACTGTCGACGGTTTGTTGCGCCTACAATGGTCATGGTTAGCAAGGAGATACGTAAGATGTGAGATGTACTAGTAATCAGGGGGAAACCCACGATTTCTTTCTTCAGAGAAAGCAGATCATTGGTACTGATAGTGAACGTCAGCGCTGATCGTGAAGCGTCAGGTCAGTCTGGTGGACGACATACGCCCAGATGATTACGTTCGTCTGGTCCCAAATCGCTTTCATATCCGGGTCATTGAGGACCTCGACTGGTATGCTCGTACAATAAGCATATCTGCAGGGATCAGCCGGCCTGTCTCGTTATAACCACGATCCACCGACCATCGACTTACTCGTTGAAGAAGCTGGTCACATTGACTGCACTTGTGCCCAGCCTAGTTCTCATGTACTTTTCAATTGATGGGAGCTCTGGACTGAGTCGAATTCGTTGTTCCGACTCTGAAGTCTCGATAAAAAATTCGAATTCCCTCAGGAGTATCTCTCGATGGCCTGCTTGAGTCAGCAGACTTCAGTCATAAATGGAGATGAAACTTCAAGTCTTGTCTTACTTAGATCATACACTTCACATGCAGCATCACCGATGACTTTGAAGAAAGCAATGATCTGGTTTGGTGGCGCTGGTTCTGTTACGTCGTCTTCCGAAAGTTTCAGGCAATACTTAATGTAGTTTATTGTTTCCTGACGAAAGGTCTGGGCAGCCTGGAAGTCGCCGGCCAAGTCTCCCACCTCGGCGTCAATCTCTAACTGTCAGTTAGCAAATCGAAACTTCTCCCCACCTATTCAATTGACCATGGGAAGCCTACCGTCGTCCCAGATAAACAGCTGCGAAACACGTAGTCTTAGTCGTAGATCAGATCATCGGATAGGTTTATTAGTGATATTGCATACCCAGAGTGCCAAGCATGACAAGATATCGCCCCCCTCTAAGGTGGCTCCAGGCCACCACGTCGATGAGAAAAGTCCCGAGTCGATCTTAGCTAGTGCTTTCCGCTTCTGGTCCGATTCAGAGAGACTGAGACTTCATCAGTCAAGGATACTCAGTGATGAGAGACGACAGAGCATCAAGCCTACCTCGAAATTCTTCTCGGGACTGAAGCCCTGATACCCTCGATCTCGGTATTGACATCTGTCGGCCAGTGCTCAAACATCAATCTGAGGTCTGGAACATGAAGCTCTTGGCCCTTCAATTGTGCAAGAAGCTCTTGCCTGGCCCCAGAAAATGCCATTGGAAGCAGCCGTACAACAAGCGGAGAACTTGTAACTATGCGGTGGAATACGATAGATGTCGAAGAATGTGGCGGAGGGCTATAGGCCTCGAGGACTTGGGAAAGAAAGAGAATAGGAGAAACTAGAATTCTGGCTTTTTCGTAGGCCTTTTATCTTAATTGCATTACTGGCGCAGCCTTGGAAAAAGCTGTTGGCTCTATATTCTATCCACCATTCTGCAGAAACAGACCCGAGGATCCACGTCCAAAGTCAACCTTGGTATCGTGTCTGTTGGAGGGCAAAGCTGACATCGCGTGATCTAGGAGCCTACTGCGGCTCTGTTGTTGCAGACAGAGTGGATAATTTGGCTTGTTGTTATCGTGGCTGGGACAGCCCTTCCACACACATTTCCGCATGATAGGTCTTGCTTCACTCTGAACCACCAATCAAGGTCACCAATTTGGTTTCCTGAGCTGCCCGAAACTGGTCACAGTGAGGCTCTCATCCAAGATGGATTTGACATGTCATATGAGCTGCTGACTTGTGTAAGCCTCTCTCCGTCGAGATAACGTAATTCCAAGAAGGCTATCCCGGTATTTGTTCCCTGATGAACCGGAGCCTTGTCTGTAGCTATGGTTGATGGCGGCTAACCCGCTAATCTCATGCTCAGAAATAGCTGGAGTAAATGTCGCAGGAGACATTCGCTCTCTACCAACAGGCCCAGTTCCACTTATGATAAGGCACCATCTCTGACTCCAACAACGCACAGGATGTATCTCCACATGTAAGACTGAATGGGGCCAAAGAAAAGACGAGTGACAGTTGCAACTAGACCTATTCCCAATAGGAATGCTGGCTTACATTGTTCATATGACAGATCTGCACCGATGCCTGGGGTGCTCAGTCATCCACCTCAGCTCCTCTCTGGAGGGAGGGTTGACTTCGACTCTTTTTCTTTCACGTTGTCATTCAATCCATACGATCCATTTCGCAAGATACGATGTGGCTGCTTACAAGTGGTGGCTCATCAGGAGCATCTTGGAACTCTCTTCCAGCCATCCTCCTTGCAACCACCATTTTGTACACAATTAGTCTTGGCCTCTACCGCCTCACGCTCCATCCCCTGGCAAAGTTCCCCGGACCGAAGCTCTCCGCATTCACCGGATGGTATGAGGCCTATATCGACTTTTTCGGCGGGCCTCGCAACACTTTCGCCTACGAGATCCAGCGCATGCACGACAGGTACGGCCCCATAGTCCGCATCAACCCTCATGAGCTCCATGTGAGCGACCATGGCTTCTTTGACACCCTTTATGCCGGCGGTGGCTCCAAGCGCGACAAGTACCCTCCCAGTGCCAATATACAAGGGGCTCCCGATGCCGTCTTTGGCACGGTCGGCCATGACGCGCACCGCAAGCGCCGGGGTGCCATCTCAAGCTTCTTCTCCAAGAAGTCGGTGACGACCAACGAGCCTCTTATAAACGAAAAGGTAGAGCTTCTGTGCGATGTTTTCGAGTCGGCCATGCACAAGGGCGAGGTATTCAACATCCGCGTGCCTCTTCTGGCCTACGCGACGGACTTCTACTGTGCTCACGCCCTGGGCAACAGTGGGGATATGAACCTATTGAAAGACATGGGAAAGGCCCAAATCTGGAGGGATAGTATAGTCGGGCTCCTACATCTCACGCCAACTGTGCGCCAGTTTTCTTGGATCGTACCGTTCGTCGTTGAGTTGCCCATGTGGCTTATCAGATTGGTCTCGTCAGACATGGCCCTTGTGATTCGGGTGCTCTGGGTACGTCTGCACGGATACTTCTCTCCCTCTATTCTCCCCCGATCCTGACAGCCAGCTAGGATATGCGAGAACAGGCAAAAGCTGCCATCCGAGAGTTTGAAAAGGCACCCGATATAAAAGGGGATCAGGCCGATCTCATGCAAATTATCCTTCGGTCAAATCTCCCGCCGAGGGAGAAGACTCGCAACCGGATGGCGCAGGAGGGCTTCAGCGTCTTGGTGGCGTCCGGAGACACCATCGCCAGGACGCTCACCACGGCAGTCTACCACCTACTGGCCAATCCTCATGTCCTCGGAAGGCTCAGGGGGGAGCTGGCGACTGTATTACCGGGTCCCAACGACGAAATAGAACTTCGCCAGCTTGAGAGCCTGAGCTTGCTCGTAAGTCTTGCTCACACTACCATGTCTAGTCGTTCAAAAGGTTTGATTGCTGATGCAAGAGGTGACTTGTCCCAGACCGCGGTTATCAAAGAGTCCCTGCGGATATCAGCCCTGATCACTTCAAGAGCGGTGTTGCAAGCGCCTGGCGAGTGTCTCACTTATCGAGACTGGGTGATCCCTGCCAACGTAAGTTCTCTCTCTCGGTCATACATGTGGTCAGCTCCTAATTGTAGCAAGACCCCGGTGGGTATGACTCTTTCGGATCTGATGATGGATTCCAATATCTTCCCTGAACCAGACAAGTTCGATCCCGGAAGATGGCTTGAATCGAGTCCGCATTATGCCCGAAATGCCAAGTACTTCGTCCCCTTTCATCGAGGCCACAGAAGCTGCATTGCAATCAGGTAAGTGCTTCCCTCGAATCGCCAAGTATGTGAGGCAATTCTAAGCTGCTACCCGGCAGTCTTGCGTGGGCAGAGATGTACATCGCTCTCGCGAAGCTGCTCCGGCGGGTTGACTTGGAGCTGTACGACGTTGTGCGGGAAAGGGATATCGACCACCACCGTGACTGCTTCCTGGGAGAGCCACGAGACGACACCAAAGGTGTCAGGGTCAAAGTCCTAGGCATGCTGCAATGAGCGGCACCACTGGCAGGCCGTGCGGGCTGAAGGGAGGGCACGGGGCGGCAGTTCATCCTCTAACGGTGGCCATTCTCCTCGTCGCAATCGGCTACGGTCTCTAGGTTGGGCTTCGTCCAGTCTGATTGTGTTCGGGTTCAGAAGAGGCCACTGGGAGATCGTCGATGGGCAGATTATTGGATAGATGGGGTGCTACATTCCCTGCACGCACGTCTACGCCGGTCACTTGTGGAAAGGCATCCTGGACGGTGGCTTGCCTCAAGCCCGGCACATGACGATTCTAAAACGGACGAATATGTACGGAGTAGAAGCACTCTTAAGATGAGCTCTTGATCTTTTCGGCCAGATGGCCCACATTCGGGAGCTTGGCACAGCTTCGTGATATCGCCGGCCAAGCATATGCATACGACCCTGGCCGCCGCTTAGATCCGAATTAGGGAGGTCGCTGGCATGCCAGCATCACTACCGGTGTGGTCCCATCACACCATGCAAACAACCTTGCAACCCGGCGGAATACTGCATTTAAAGAGGCTTCATACTCTGGAAATATATTTCTGGTCCTACTCGATGTGTTAGCCACCCTGCTCCTTCCTACGCGTCGTCCAGACTAGTGCTGCCAAAATGTCCCGGGTTCACTTCCTCTGGCTTGTCGTTGCTGTTAGCATCCACCTTGGCTCTGCACATCCCACGAGTGGAGCCTCATCGCCCGTGGACAAGAGAGCGCCTGTGCTTGATATCTATCGCTTCAACACCGTGTCCACCTACACCACGCTTGACCAGGACAGCGAGGTTGCTTCCATTGCAGCTTTGAAACGGGATAGCGATGTGGTTGCAGATGAGGATGGGAATGCAGCAGTCCCCTACTACGTCCAAGCTGCGACATCGCAGGTGCGAGGGGCTGTACCGAACGCAACCTTTCGCATTGTAGACGACTACTACGTTGGCACCAACAACGTGGCCCATGTCCACTTCCAGCAGATCATTGATGGAATCGACGTGGACACTGCTTACTTCAAAGTCAACGTAGGTTGTCAAATTGCGCTACAGTCGCACACTAACTCATAGTTATCCATCTTCTCATGTGTAAAATGAAAAGCTGACCACGCAATACAGATTCTAAAAAATGGCACTGTTCTGTCCTTTGGCCATTCCTTCCATATGGATTCCCCTACCCCGTTGAAGATTGTGAAGAGGGTTGAGAGCACCATAACCCCTCTGGCCGCTTTAGAGAGCGCTGTGAACCTCCTTGATCTTCCAATCAGGAGTATTGCCGGTGCATTCGCAGAGAAGGTGGAGGGCCCTGGTGAGAGCTACACTATCAAGCACGTCGAAGGCTTTGTGCCAAACCCAACAGCCAAGCTGGTCTACGTGACCAAAGACACTTCGCTCGTCCTTGCTTGGAGAATAGAGACAGATATCGGATCGACCTGGTTCGTTTCCTACGTTGACGCTGCTTCTGGCACCGAGATCACGGGAGTCACTGAATACACAAACACGGCTAGTTATGAGGCTTTGTGAGTCCCTAATCCTAATGACACATTCGAAGCCACCAGGACCTAACCAGGCAATCATACAGCCCATGGGGTACAATGAACCCGGATGAAGGCCCCCGACAGCTGATTGCCAACCCGGAAGACGCGCCATCATCACCATTTGGCTGGCACTCGGATGGTACCCAAAATTACACAACCCTTAGCGGAAACAACGCATTTGTTACGATCGGAGGGGCAACCAGCAACAAGGCAGTTGCGGATTCTCCCTCACTCATCTTCTCCTACCCGTATTCCCCAGCCACCACCGACTGGCAGACATATGTCAACGCATCGGCAACCCAGGCTTTCTACACTATCAACAAATTCCATGACATCCTCTACAGTCTGGGCTTCGACGAGGACGCGGGCAACTTCCAGGTCTCGAATAATGGCAAGGGTGGACGAGCCGGCGACCCTGTAGAAATTATAGTCCATAATAGCGGCGGATCCGCCATGATTTCTACGCCGGCCGACGGGAGCAGCCCACGCTTGTCCATGGGCGTCTGGACCGGCGCCGGGACCCCGGCTCGGGACTCGGCCTTCGACTCGACGGTGCTGCTCCACGAGTACATGCACGCCGTTACTGTACGCCTGGTCGGCGGGCCCGCGACCTCTGGGTGCCTCAGCGGAAACGACGGACTCTCCCTGAACGAGGGATATTCTGACTTTGTGCCGACGCTCCTACGGGTCAAGGCTGGCGACACGCGGAGCACGGATTATACCATTGCGGACTGGGCCACGGGCGAGGCGATAGGGCTGAGGTCTCACTACATCTCGACCAGCCTGGAGACCACGCCGCTCACGTACGAGTCGCTCAACGCCCTGGCCTCCAGCGGCGGTTTCGACCTGGCCACCGTGTGGGCGGTGGCCCTGTACGAGGTCTTTTGGAACATTGTCGATACATACGGCATAGGCGACGTGGACAAGGTGACGCTGGGTGCGGATGGGATTCCGCAGGGGGCTCGTTACCTGTTGCTGAAATTGATATTGGACAGTGATGCCCTGGTTCCCTGTTCGCCAAACCATCTGCAGACGAGGGACGCGATACTCCAGGCTGATCGTGTTCTTACTGGCGGCACCAACCAGTGCGCCATCTGGAAGGGCTTCGCGAAGCGAGGTTTCGGTCAAGATGCCGTGAGAGGGTCCGGATCACAGGGGAGGGTGAATGGGTTTGCCGTGCCTTCCGAATGTTAACAACATTCGCCGTCAAAAACAAACCTGCATCTTCAAGATCTTCAGTCACAGATAATTAGATATGTCAGCAGAGGGAAGTTCGACGGGTGTGGATTGTAACAGCCCTATTTTCGATTATTCCATCATCCGACAAGCCTCCAGGCGGCAGCTGCTGTTCTTTCAATCCAACTTGTTCTCTTGGCCTCAAATTCTCGAAGCGTCGGGTTGCTCGCGTTGCGCTAGACATCGACATGTGCGGTGAAACCAGTAGGCCGAGTATGCATGAGGCCTACGATGTTGGGCACTGAATCACTCGTGCCCATCCACTGAGGTTCTAAGGTCATTCCCGGAAATTTTGCAGCTGTGTTAATTTTTCTTGACTGGCCTGAGGAAGACTGATACTCGCAACTGGCCACAGTAGGGTCAAAGAAGCAATTTCCGGGCACGAAACACGTCATTGTGCAATTCTGATTTCCAAATGGTTCGAATGGATCTTTGAGTGTCATGCACTCACAGAGATGCCCAGGCTTCCAGTTCAGCCAAGTATAAAACACGGCCTATGTCGCCTTTCCTCTGCTATGGAGGATCGACACTACCAACGGTAACACACACACTTAAGCAAGAACAACCACAACTAGCAGACCCCATCACGACGATAATCACCATGCAGCCCACCAAGATCATCATCCCGGCTCTGTCGCTGGTTACAGCCGTTGTGGCCGGCCCGGTCGCCTATGGCACTTGCCAGGCCGGATGTGCGGCAGTGGTCGTTGCTTGCTACGCCGGCGCCGGATTCACCTTCGGCACGGTGTTTGCAGCGGCTGCACCGGCCTCCATCACCGCCTGCAATTCGGCCTTCGGATATTGTCAGGCCCAGTGCGCCTTGGTTGCACTATTCCCTATACCGTGAATAGGACTCGAGGAGTGCTGTACCTAGGAGTGACTCGACTCGACTCGACTCGACTCAACTCAACTCAACAGCTCAGGCTAGTTTGGTGACGAAAATTGATCTCTTTTGAAGACGAGACGCAGGAGAGGCGGCCGGAATTGGGAACATCATGAAAAGAATGTCATAGTCCTGAATAACGTTCGGGAAATTGTGTGGCCCCCATCACCTCTGTCTAGATACATAGCAAAAGTAACCTTTGATTCTCACCCGCAGCAGGTACTCTCAGCTAGTTGTACTATTCTTACAAGTGTTTGTCACATCTGAAACGAATTTTCCAATGCATGGCTGTTATTACACTCTCGAATATTGCTGTCAGCGGCTACGATAAGGGTGTCTCCTGTGGCTGATTAAGAGAGGTCGAGGTGGTGGCCAAAATCAAACAAGAGCACAAAGTTTCCGGTAGTTAGCAAGATTTTATGAAGCTACGACGATTTATTCTTATGATTATTTTCTTGTCTACGATTCTGAAATCATTTCGGGCTACCAAAGATTGTCAGTGCCAACATATTCGCGGTATACCGTCTGATGAGAAAGATAATAGTAGCAACTGATATATCTCGCAAGTCATATGCGCACATTATTGTACGCTGGATTTGGAAATACGCCATCCTGAAATGATGTATGGCTCCAGGTGTGCACTATGGCCACTTGACATTGACTGTCAGCGGCCGTGGCCGCGATCATTTTGCGTGGGTTTGCCAGGGCAAAGACATTGATTTCGCACCCGAGCTCGCTGGAGTCAAAGACTCAAGTTCTGGCCCCGAAACATTCTATTGTGCGCTTCAGGATGGTAACGTCAATGAGCCCATTGTCTGGAACCACACTGCTGAGACCCGGTGGTTTCAGTTCAATGACACTCGTAAAGGTGCCGGCGACGGGGTGGTGATGTTTCATCCTGGACAGACGAGGCAAGCATCTTAGCAGCCTTTGACAGTCCACCAGAAGGAAGCAACGGTCCAAAAGGGCGTCGAGTTTGAGGGACACAGTGCAATGGCCAAGATTCCAGTTCAGCCAGATATAAAATCCCATGGATTTTGCCATTCCTCGGCCACAAATCAACACCATCCACGATAAAACAACTGCTCAAACAAAATAAGAACCACCCTCACACCCCACCAGACTATCTACATCACAATAATCATCACCATGCAATTCCCCAAAACCATCATCGCGGCCCTCTCGCTGACCACCGCCGTCGCAGGCGACCTAGTCAGCTACCGCGCTTGCCAGGCGGGATGCACGCAGGTAGTCAGAGCCTGTTATGCTGCTTACGGGTTCACCTTCGGCACGGTTGTTGGCGCGAATGCGCCGGCCTCCATCCTCGCCTGCAATACGGTGTACGGAAGTTGTCAGTCATATTGTGCCTTGCTCGCGCGTCACTATTAAACGCGATGTGAGGAGCAACTCGACTCAACAGATCAAACTGGGACGGCAACAAATGAGAGTTTCAATGTTGCAGAAGACGAGAGGCAGGGAGGGAGGAACGGTCCGGATCGGAGAGTTCATGGAGAGGAAGGCGGTGGCTGCAAGGAATACAAGCATGGGAGTGAGCAAGCACGCAACTCTAGTCAAAAGGGCTAGGGCTGGAGGCGAATGTCAGGAGACTGAGTGGTGGAGCAACAAAGAGAGCGGATGTCAGCCCACCAAGCCAGCTCCTGCACGGTTGGTGTGGGCGAATAGGCTGCGAGGACAGATAGTAAAATTCATGGGGAATCACAGATAGAGAGACCACTGTGCCTGTACGTGCCGATGACTATATGCCGTTGAGCGAGTAGGTGGGAGTGGCGAGACGGTAGGTACATGGAAGGACGCCGTGGGCAGCATCTTCCAAGTGAGGGTGTCAAATCAAGTTAAACTATTGTGAATGTACGATGTATATATAGACTTTGCTTATGCGTAGAGTATGCGTTTTGTAATCAAGCCACAGTCCAGCAGCCACAATATACTGCAGCGTTGACGATATGCAGCGCAATGTGGATCTTGAGAGTAGGTACTAAGTAGGCTACAGTTGGGGGACGTGAAGGCTGGAGAACCCCGCAAACGGTAAGGAGCGGGAATGCGGAGTGGCTTCCTCGCGTCAGTGTACAATGGCACATGTGCAGCTCCGGAAAAAGAGGGTCTCGGCCGCAGGGTACACGAGTACAAAAGGACGCCAGTCTCCCGCCTCTGAACGCTGGATTGGGGGCACCTGGGAGTAGAGCTCTGATCGATCGTTTGATTGGCTGGCTGGCTGACTGATTGATGAATTGTTTACCACTGGCCGTTGCATAGAGGAGACTAGGGTACTGAAGGTATGTGATCTCTCTCTGTCCATAGCTCCCATCCCACTGACTCAGGTGGATTTAACAGTCAGAAGCTAGATGATCTAACGGCGAAGCTGTCATATTAAGAACCAGCATCTGGGTAGTCACTCAGGCCAGGTCAGGTCAGGTTACAGGTTGTTCGGTTAGCCATCCGACGTACCACCGCGATACCACAGTACAACAATATCACCGTCACGAGCCCACAGGTGAGGAGAGCCCCATCCATATTTGATGCCTTTACACGGACTGTGAACCTAGGCAGTCAGTCTCCTGCGTGGCGACACACAGGAGGAGCTGGCTGCAGCCACAATTGTCCACCGCCCGCCAACATCTTGTGCCAGAAACAACTTTGTTTCTAACTCGAACACGGCACAGGAAAACAGCCCACTTACCAGTCATCGCAGCCTCATCCAGTTGAAGCTCTAGGCTTGTTGACCTCGAGCGCCTCCATAACCTGCGCCATCACCATCGAAACCACCCTCACAAACCTCCTCCTACGAACTTGACCAGGGAGAAACTTTCTCGAAAAAGCCGTTCCTTCGCCTTGCGTTGGTGAAGGAGCAAACGCACGCACGAACGAACAAACGAACGAACCAGCTCTGGAGGCGGTCCGACCGGCCCCACTTCTCTGCCCGCCAATCCGTCGTGCCATTGGCCTGTCACGGCTAGCTGCCGACGCTAGGCAGGGAGCTCTTGCCTTGGACGCCAGCCCACCACCTACCTCTCCCACCTCTCCTACCTGGGCCTTTTTGGGGTCAGGTACCCAGGTACCTGCACACAACTGGTCAGGTACGCTTTCTAACGTGCCTGGTCTGCCGCCGTCCGGAGTACCCAACACTTTCTGTTGTACGTAACCTACCTACACCTAACTCCCTACTCCACCTGTCCGCCTGCGGCCTTGTGTGTGTGTGTAGGTGTGTGTGGGTTGTGTGCTGCTTCTTCTTGTCTGCTCTTGTGTGTGTGCCGGTGGCCCAAGCTTCTCGGCCTTGACCCATCCTAGTCGCATATCATCGCAGCGCAGCGCATCGCATCTCACTTCGTCCCTCCAACCATCCTCAACACCAACTCGATCACCCCCTTCACCAGCCATCACCATCCCGAATTGAATCCAGAAAATCCTCTCAAGCCTTTCGCGTCAGCTTCTCCTCTGGACCTCGACTCGTGTAGCCCTTGAGAGCATCACGACTTTCCTCCCATTCTGTTTGCCATGGGAAGCTCAATCGCTGCCTCTCCATCTCCATCCTCCATCCAACGCGACCATACTCTGTCCAGCTAGAGGCAGCTGAGCCTTCCTGTAAGCTACTTTTCTCTCTAATCCTCCGTCTGTCGCTAAATAAATAAATCTATATACCTCCTCGTACTCTACCGCAACCAGCTGACCTTGTTCCTGGCCCAGATTTTGCCCCATCCTCAACCCAGACACGCCCCCATCCTCCACCATGGGCTCTGTCACAGAGTTCCCCCTGGGGCCTCACCTGCGGTATCCCATAACAATCACCAGGCTGATATACAAGCCCGGTGATGAAGTCAAGAAGGGCTCCAATGCCATGGAATTCTCCTACAAGTACAAGATGGAGTTCGGCGACCAGATCACAGGCGATATCCGCCACGAGGAGCAGACCGGCTTTGCCTCGTGGCCCTGCCCTACCAATGGAACCCTCAAGTCCTGGGACATCAAGGTCGGCGAGGTCATCGCTCGCAGCCGCCCCTGCGTGCGCATCGAGGAGACTTGCATACACGACAACCAGTACGGCGGCATGTGTCTGATCTGCGGCAAGAGCATGGACGACATCGACTTCTACACCACCCAGCTCGACACCGCCCGCGCCCCCGTCCACATGATCCACGACAACGTCAAGCTGACCGTCAGCCTCGACCGCGCCGCCGAGACCGAGCTGCTGCAGCAGAAGCGCCTGCTCGAGCACCGCAAACTGAGCCTCGTCGTCGACCTGGACCAGACCATCATCCACGCCTGCATAGACCCCACCGTCGGGGAGTGGCAGAACGACCCCACAAACCCGAATCACGAGGCCGTCAAGGACGTCCAGAGCTTCCAGCTCAATGACGACGGCCCCCGCGGCGTGGCCAGCGGCTGCTCCTACTACATCAAGATGCGCCCCAACCTCCGACAGTTTCTCACCAACATCGCCAAGCTCTACGAGCTGCACGTCTATACCATGGGCACCCGGGCATACGCCATGAACATCGCGAGGATCGTGGACCCGGATAAGAAGCTCTTTGGCGACCGCATCATCAGCCGCGACGAGAACGGCAACATGACCGCCAAGAGCCTGCAGCGCCTCTTCCCTGTCTCCACCAACATGGTCGTCGTTATTGATGACCGTGCCGACGTCTGGCCCAACAACAGGCGGAACCTGATCAAGGTTGTCCCCTACGACTTTTTCAAAGGCACCGGCGACATCAACTCCAGCTTCCTGCCAAAGAGGCCTGACCTGACCCCGGCCCCGGACGCCGTCCCGGAGACGCCCCCGCAGAATGGTGAGGCGAAGCCCGACGTCGAGGGAGACGCAGCAGCCAAGCCAGCTGCTGCAGCCGCCGTCCCCTCCACCGTTGGTCCGACTCCGGCTGGCGTGAGCGGTGCTGATGATGTTGCACTTCTGAAAGCGCAGAGCGAGCAGGAGCGCGCCTTGGAGAAGCAGCTGACCGACAGGCCTCTGCTGCACATGCAGGAGAAGCTCGACAAGGACGACGAGGAAGCCGAGAAGGCCAACGAGAGCCCCGAGAGCGGCCATAACACCCCACCGCACCAGCGACATCACGTACTCCTCGACGATGACGCCGAACTCATCTACCTAGAACGACACCTCACGAACCTACACCAGAAATATTATCAAGCCTACGAAAGCCGCGAGAACAGCCCCTCGATACCCGATGTGGGCAGCGTGCTGGACGAGCTGAAACACGAGGTCCTGCGAGGCACGCGCATCGTGCTCAGCGGCATCGTGCCCAACAACGTGGACAAGTGGAACCACGAGATAGCGCTGCAAGTGAAGAGCTTCGGCGCGATACTGGAAGACCGGATACATCCTGCAATCACACACCTGGTAGTCAGCCTGCTCCGGCCTCGGACGGCCAAGGTGCGCGAGGCGGTCAGGATACCGACCATCAAGATCGTCAACCAAAACTGGCTACAGGACTCGATCAGCCAGTGGGAGGAGCTGGACGAGACACCATACCTGTTGGACCTGCACCCTGCCGACCGGGGAGGCTTGGCGCCCCTCGTGCTGCCTGGCAAGGGCGAGGGTGGTATGAGCCCCGAGGCGATCAACACTGCCATCCAGAACGGCGGGGCCGACCCAGAGGAGCTCGACAGCGCCGACGAGGAGGACGACGAGATGGACCCGCGCAGCCCCATTGACGAGCTCAAGACGTTTGATTTCAACGAGGCCGACGAGGAACTTGCTGCCTTCATGGAGGAGGATGACGGCGATGACGACGATGATGACGACGGAAAGTCGGAGGAGGGAGGCCGGCAGTCGGATTCCGACTTTGACGACAACAATAGCACGACCTCGGACAGTGCGAGTGAGGCGGGGTCGAAAGCCAGCAGGGCCAGGGGTGAGACGGTCAACGGCACATCACCCGGCTCCAAGCGGAAACACGGCGACGGCGACACGGAGAGCGAAAGGGATGTCGAGGGCAGCAGCGGCTCTGCGCTGTCGAAAAAGCTCAAGGTGTCGCGGTCACAAGGGGGCAGCAAGCTGCGGTCAGCGTACCAGCCCGAGCCTGAACCACAAGCAAGTCCAAGTGAAGGAGCGGGTACGAATGGAGGTGCCCCCAGACCTGGTGTTGAGAAGGAAGAAGACGAGGACGAGGAGGTGGACCTCCTGGAGACGGAGGGAGGCGGCAACGAGGACATGGACGAGATCGACGAGGAGGAGCTTATGGCAGAGCTGGCCAGGGAAGAGCAGCAGGCAATCGCGGAGAAGGGCTAGGTGCCCTGGATATCGTCGCTCAACTCGGCGGCGTGCAATGCCAAACTGGCACGGGGACGGTCATCAACGCCCTCGACGCCCTCGGAGTCTGCCTTTGGAGAGGCTCAAGGGCGGCGGTGAAGAGGCTCTATGGGAGCTCTACGGGATCAGCGTGTAGCATTTATGGCAGGGTTCCTTTTTTACTAGCGATATTTGATTAGCCGAATGAATTAGAATCTATGTAACATCCAGTACAGGACGCGTGATGGAGGCATGAGAGGATATCATCATGGAAGATCTGAACGGGCAGGTTCGTTGGAATCTGGTTGACGGTCTGTCCTTGGGTCTGATATTTAGCAGCAGTTTCTGTAGACGGGCAGTCCTCCACAGGAAACATTGGAGCAACACCAAGGTGCATTTCCTGTAATTCAGAGGAAGGAAGTTGCATTCCAAGCAATCTACCACCTACTCATCCGTGGTTGGCAAATGGGCTGACCTTGGTGAGAGGTGAGCAACATAGATGGCTGGCAGCAGGGATAGGGTTTCACATAAGCAAATCGCACCCCCATCCCCACGGTACCTCCACACTCCAGAGCTCCGGCCAATCCAGCCGGGGTTGAATGCAAGCAGGTACTGTTGCGGGCAGGCAAGGGAAAGCAGTCGAGCCGCATCGCATCCGCTCTCGAAGTCGACGACCAAATCCACGACCACGACCAGACCTCGCCCATTACCCTCAACCTCACCCTCCCAACCCCTCCGAGACGACGTCCCGACTGCGGCTGCTTCGCCCAATTGACCGGCGCGGCGGATAGCACACCCATTGCGACCAAAAAAGAAGGCAACAAACCCCAGGATTGGTCGGCCCTTCCGACGACGACAACAGCCAACAAATAAGCCCACCATGCCTCAGGATATGCCCCCCGTGGGCGGCTACGACGCCGTCCAGTACAAGGTGAGATGACCTCTGCGAATGCAATATACCTGCTGCCCTCTCTGGCCCCCATCCCTGTCGACAATGGCAATCCGCTTCGAGGACAAGACGAATGGCAATTGGATGGTCGGATGGGCGGACAGAGGCTTGAGCGTGCAAGGAGCTTGGGATGGCACTGGCCGAGCAGGGAGAGCACTCTATCCGCGGTAGCAAGACCAGGCGAGCGAAAAAGCAGGCACCGCCGGCGATGTTACCGGACAAGACGGATCCTATGCACCAAGAAAGACACGGCCAGCGACCGTCTTGCACTTGGTGGAGGCATACTTGGTGGCTACTTGATACCGCGGCTGTCAGCACATGCGCGCTGGACGAGCGAGCGGCTGGAGCATGCGATTCGAGGACCTGGCCTGGCCAGACCATGCGTCCATTGAGCGCAATGGCACGGACAGGGTCGCGAAGTTGCAAGCCTCGAGAGCCGAATAAGGATCGGTTATTGCCAATGAAAGAGGAGGGCCACAATCGGCTGCTGGAGTTTCTGGATTTCCTGGTCGCCTGGAGTGTTGTTCAAGAACAAAAGTACGAGGATGACATTGCTAACTTCCGCCGCCCACCACAGCGCAACCTGCCGGCACGAGGCTTCAAGCCCGCCACACTCCTCGCCCTCGGCGGCGGCGTGATGCTCTACGGATGGTACCAGTTCGGCAAGGGCGCACGAGAACAACGGTGAGCCGCCAGCCATCTTCTTCCGGCCCAATCAAACCATCCCCCCTCCCCCCCATCTCTAGCTCCCTCCCGGACGTCATGTTAGCACCACCAGGTTCTCCTCCCCTCGCTGACAACTCCACGCGTTTCTCCCAGCGAGCTCGCCCGCGAGAAGATGTGGGCCCGCATCCACCTCATCCCCGCCCTCCAGGCCGAGGAGGACCGCGACCAGGTGCGCCGCTACCTGGCCGACCAGCAGCGCGAGCGCGACCTCATGGGCGGCGAGAACTTCAAGGTCTACAACAACGAGAGATTCGTCAAGCCCACCTTCGCCGTCACGCCCGAGAAGTCGAAGTAGGGGTTTTCAGTCGAGGCGGTGGGGGAAGGAAGCATGGGACAGATAGAGACAAGATGGCATATCAAACTGGGGCATGAGACCACGATCCAGCTGCGTGTCCGACGGACGGGCCGAATGGAGGCACCACCTGCTTTAAGTGCGTGTGCCGGTCAGGGACAAGATGAGCTCTGTACATATGGTATGGCTGGCTCAGTGGTGACAAGCAATGAAAAAAACCAACAACAAAGCATCGTCTTCACAGTGTCACAGAGCGTGTTACGAGCCCGGCGCCTGAAAAGTCAAGACGATCCGAATACCTCTAGGGTCAACATTCACCAAGCAACATGTGCCGGGTACATTACTTCGTAAAAGCATAGAGTGTATCATCCACCCAGACCACAAACATGAGAAAACCACCCATCATACCAATGCTGAACCGGACCGCAAACTCCCCAACCTTTATCCATAATGCCGCGCCCCTAAGGCTGGTTCACTACATTCTTTACACGCCCGTGGACATCGGAAGCAAAACAAATCAGGACATGCAAACTGTGCTCATCGCGAGGGGAGCTCAGCTTTCTAGGCCGCCGCTTGCACAACCTTGAAGCCATCCGACACCATCTTCGTGATGTCCTCGTTCTTGTGTTGCAGCAGCCCCAGCGCAAAGGCCACATCGTTCCATTGGCGCTCCGTATCGCAACGAGGCAGACGAGCCGCCAGCTTGTCGGCCAACTGCTTGGCATGTTTGTCCTTTGATGACGAAGAGTGTTAGCAAGCCAATACACCCCAAAACACCATGAAATCTGCCACGCCGGACTCTGGCTTACCTTCTCCACAAATCCAAGCAGGAACTTGACAATCCTCCTGAAGCTCTCCTCTGCAAGCGCCTTCTCGGCCGAGAGCAGGGAGAACATATCAACAAAGTGGTTGTACACCGCGTTGTCCTTGGTAGACAGCTCCGTGAAGAACATCCTGGCCAGGTCTGCGATGCGCTTGTCCTCGTCCTCCATACACTTGGCCATCTCGCCCAGCTGGCCCTTTACCTTGACCTGTCCAGCCAGAATGAGGAAGGTCAGCGTCATCAGACACGTGCGCTTGACCGAAGCATCCTTGTCGGCCAGTCGGCGGTACAGGAAATCCGTGTTCTCGTCGATGAGGTGATTGAAACACACTGCCATGTCACCCAGCGCGATGACCGCGTTGGACCGCACCGTCGCGTCAGGGGATCGCTCCATGATGGTAATGAGCAATGGCAAGTTGGCCTCACAATACTCGGCACTGACGCACATCAGCTTCGCGAGGCACAACGTGGCAGCCGCTTGCAGGCCCTTGTCCTTGTATTTGGTGTTGTTCGCGCAAATCTCGCTCACGAGAGCCCCATACAAGGCCAGCAAGGAGTCCTGGCCGTAGAGTAGCTCCCGCTCGCGGATGTGTAGCATGGCCTCGGTGAAATCATCCTCGGTCGTGCCTCCAATGAGATCCAGTTCATCTTCGGGCTCATCCTTGTCCCTGGCTACGGTTCCGATTGTCGATGCCCTGTTGTTCCTGCTGTTGCGGCGCGACTCGGCCTCGGCTGCCTTCTCGGCTGCCACAGCCTTCTCCTTTTCTTGCTTGCGACGCTTGAAGTCCAGCTCGCACAGCTCAAGGTGCACAATCTGCTTGATCGCGACGTGGCCCACAATAAACAGGAGCTCAGATAGGGCGATCGCGTTGTCGCGCTTGGGCTTTGAAGTGTCCTCCGCCTGCGTGGCCGGTTGCTGTGCTGCTGGCTGTTGCGTAGGGGGCATAACAGTAGGTTCGGCGCCATCCTCGCCTTCTTCCGTCTCGACCTTGGCCGAGTGTCGGCTTTGCGATGATTTTTGCGAGTCTCTGGATGCGGGCCGGTCGTTGGAATTTGAACGGGCACGGCCAGTAAACACAGCTTTGGTCTTGTGGCGGATGATCTCGGTGCAAAGTACGTCCGGATGCTTGGAGATGGCGTAGATGGCATTGATGGCCTGCTCAGCAACGCCGTACCATTCCTCGTTCTGAGAGGGGACATCTGTGATGGCAGCGAGCTTTTGGAGGACGGCATGCTGGTTCGGCAACCGCGAAAACTTGACGCCAGACTCCTTGGCCTGTCGGCCAGTCGGATTCAGGCGGCGGAGCGCGATACACGTATACTTGGCGAGCTGGAGGTCCCCACGCCCATGGGGCCCAAGGCCAGTACGAAGCATGGTTTCCATGTCGCTGACCACGATCTCGGGACTGGCGGTCGCCAGCATGCCCAACACAATGATGGCGCCTCTTCTTTGCGTCCTGGAGATCTCGCGCTTCTGCACGCCGTAAACCTGCCAGAGCTTCGAGATGACGAGGTCGGGAATCATGCCCTGCTTCATCATTGTCGCGAGCAGCTGCTCGAGGGAGGTCAGCTCTGCCGGCGTGGCTCCGAAGGTCAGACTGATCATGTTGCGGGCAATGAAGTTGGCAGCATCGTTGGGGCTGAATGAATCCGGGGCCTCAAAGAAGAGCCGCTTGTAGCACTCGATAAGATGTGCCTGAACGCCCTTTCCTTCGTCGCTGTTGCCCTTGGTCCATATCAGCCTCAGCATTCGGCGGATGCCTACTTTGTTCTGCTCAATGTTGTAAGCGTCGCCAACCTCGAAGTAATCCATCGCCTCGATCACCTCGCTCTTGTTTTTGGACCCAAGTAACTGGCAGACGGTGCCCGTTGCCTCATGCAGGACGTCGATGAACTTAAGGGCTTCCGTGTAGTACCGTCGGGTGAGGGTGAGCTTCTCAATAGCTTCCGAGGTCGCGGCATCCTCCTGCACTTTCTGGATCGCAGCGACCTTCTCTTCCTCGGTCATCTCGGCAGGGTCGTTCTTTTGCGGGGACGGCTCGACTTGTGTGGCCTCGTCAAGAAGCTGCTCGTCCACAGTGACATCTGCCCTGCCCTGGCTGTCCATATCAGGCGCCCCAGCTGGGGGCTTCAATGCATCGAGCTCCTGGTCGACCTTGTTCAGGCGTTCCTGCCACTCTTTTCGGGCCAGCTGGTGGCCATGCATGACAGTAAATGGATGCGTCTTGATGAGGCAGCCCAGCAGCTTGATAGCATTCCTCCTGACATTGCTGCTCTTGTCTTCAAGACTTCGGCACGCCAGCTCAGCCGCCCTCTGTCTCCGCTTGGGGAACTTCTGTTGGAGGTCACACAGCTTCACGTAGACCTGGATTGCCCTACAACGACAGTAGGGGTTGATGTCGAGGAAACGCTCCTCCAGGACGTCGAAGAAGGCATTCAATTGGGACTTGTAGTTCTCTCCACGTTCTTCTTGTTTGCTCAAATAGATAAGCATGTTGCCGCAGACCTCAACCAGGGCGCATCGCAGTGTGTAAGACTGGGGTTGTTAGCTTCAGAACAGGTCGTTGAGCGGACAGAAAGTCAGAGCCTACCTCGCTGTCGAGTTGCTTGGCCAGCATGGTCATTTGTTTGATCACTAGCCTGGGCGCCAGCTCAGACAACTTGACCATGAAGGTAGAGACAGACTTCGGGCCTCGGGTGTCGTTACTGTTGAACTCTTTGTTACTGAGTTCGCGCAGAACCTCCTCCCCAAGCTGCGGGTAGTCATATTGCTCTGCCAGAATGTGCAGGAACTCGGCCATCGGCTCGGACAAGTGCTCGAAGTAGGTGAGGTTTTGCACAATGGAGATTTGTGCGGCTGGGAAACTTAAGTCAGTTCGCTATTCTGCTCCCATCGTCATTGCTATTGCGTTCATGGAGAAACCCACCGTAACCGTGACCGTGGTGCTTGACAGCGATACACAGCACCTTGAAGGCGTGCATTCGGATGGTGGTGTTCTTGATTCGTTGCTCGCTCTCGAGGATCAAGTAGACGGGGCGGGTGATCAGGCCGATAAAGGTGTCTCGTTCGGAAGTCGTTAAGAAGATCTTGCCCAGTTTCAACCGCAGCACCTTGCACATTGTGTCGAGGGCTATCTGAAGCTGGGCAGCGCTGTCCCAGTTTGCCTCCTTGTCTGCCGCAGAAGCCTTCTTGCCCTTGGGCTTCCTGCCTCGAGCAATCGGTGCCGAAGACGACTTCTCGGCTGCCTTTGTCTCGACGCAGGAGATGGTCCATTGCAGGAGGAATCCATAGATCTCGAGGAGATGTTTGTGGTGGGAAAGAAGGTCCTGCTCGTCGGACTCGAGGTCGGTGTGGATGATGTCGGCTTCGGTGGACAGACCGGAAGTGATCAGATCAAAGACCTTGGAGAGCGCATGTGTGGGCAGGTATGGAGTATATCTGGAGAGTTGGAAGAGCTTAGAAACATGTCCCTGCAGGTCCGCAAGAGGTGTTCGTTCCTGGCCTGGATCTGGGTCTAGGTCTGGGTCTGGAGTCTGCTCTGGGGTGGGCAGGGTTGAAGGTGTATCTGTGTCTGCGACAGGACGCGTGCTCTTCCGCGCCAGCGCGGATCGTGAGGGCGAGGGCGCAGAGGCATGGACAGAGACATTGGCAGAGGCAGGCTCGGTAGTGGCCGGGAAAACGGAGGGGGAAAGGGAAATGGGGGCGCACTTGAGGAGGAACTGCAACGAGTCGAAGTGCGCGCTGCGAGTGATGGCATCTGGGTTTTCGGCGACGGCGTCGATAATCGGGTTGAGCACGGGGTTGATGACGCCGTTGGTGAGGCTCTCTGGGTCGTTCTCGCAGTCGAACAACGCGGAGTCTGCTTGTTCGGTGGGTATTGTCGCAGGGTCGCTCATATAGAGCTTGAGCGCCTCGTTGATGTCGAAGTTGACGTTGTCCATCTTGGCTGCCGGGTCGCCTGGTCAAACAGACAGGCAGGATCGTCTGGTGCTCGTGTCGTGTGGGTATCTTGAAGTAGAAGGAGATGGAAAGGATCAACGACGAGAAGATGGGAAATGAAGGCAAAGAAATCGTGGTAGCAGAGTGCAGTCCCGTGGAGCAGCGGACACGGCGACCTCGTCACAGCTCGTGCAACATTCGAAAGTGACCCAGAGTCCCTATCCCGGTGGCGACGGCAATGTTTAAGATGCAAAAGGAATGGATGTTGCGACTGGGTCGGGTGGGCCTGCTTCTCTTTGCCTGTTGTTGACGCAGGTGGGTCACCGTGGGTGTTGACCGGGAAGGTGGGATTTCTTCGCGGGGACCCGTTGGAAGGTGCTGGGCAACCGGCTGCCCACTGCAGGAGCTTTGTTTTGTTTGGGGTGGGCGCGGGTGGCTCGACGCGTGCGGATCGGTACCCCGCCAATTTTGCAGCACAGTAATCCGCGTCAGTCGAGCAGTCCAAGGCTCCAAGCACGAAGCACACTTCCTTGCAGGCCGCCAACCTCGGCGCCCCATGCTCCAATCCTTGCTCTGCCATTGACCATTGACTATTGAACGACCATTTACAAGGACACTAGACTGCTCTCGAGCCGTCAATTGGGCCTTTTTGGACGTCTGGGTTGTTACTCCTGGCTGGCAATTCGACTCGTCTCATTTCCGTGCGCGTTCAACAGGAACGACTTCGTTCTATCGGCCAGCGTCTTCTCTTTCCACTCTCTTCTTTTGGCCTCTCCCTTGTCTCTCGGACCTCGACGCACTCCATCGCCTACCCCACCCAATCATGTCAGCTGCAGTCCGCCGGCGGCGGCCAGATGACTTCCAAATCCACCAGGATGGCCCCTCGACCGAAGACACAGAGATGAACACAGACGCTGCGGGCGGCAGGGAAGAGGAGTACCTTGACGAGGAAGACCAGGAACAGGAGCAAGGCCAGAGTCAAGAACGAAGTGCACGGGGGGCCAATCAAGACGTCGAGGAGGAGGAGGAGGAGGAGGAGCCTGAGCTTGACGAAGATGACGAGGACGAAGAAGAGTCAGATGAGGAAGAGATACTGGACGATGACATGAGGAGGCTCCAAGATGCTTTCCCGGGCTTCAGGCGCAAGTACAAGCTCATCAAGAGGATCGGAGAGGGTGTGTGGACCCCCAATGCTCCGTCGGCCTGCTCTGACTTCGCACTCACTGACTCCTGCTCTCTGTTCTAGGCACATTCTCCACCGTCTACAAGGCCGAAGACCTCCAGTACGACCGCTACGAGAACAAATGGGATGTCGACAAGGAGAACGAGTCGTGGACTCCCCCTCCCCTCAAGCGCCACGTCGACCGCAGCAGTAGCTCTTCTGCTACGATCGACCAAGCTTCAGAGCTCACATCCCGCACCACCCGACAGCACCGCACACGGTCACGCTTTGTCGCCATCAAGAAGATCTATGTCACGTCCTCGCCCTCGCGAATCCTTAACGAGCTCGAGCTGCTTCACGACCTACGCGACTGCCCTGCCGTTTGCCCCCTCATCACGGCATTCCGAAGCACAGATCAGGTCATTGCCATCCTCCCCTACTTCCGCCACCATGATTTCCGGGACTATTTCAGGAACATGACCATCCCCGATATGGCCGTTTACCTCCGCTCTCTCTTCACGGCCTTGTCAGCTGTTCATCGAAACCATATCATACATAGGGACATCAAGCCTACAAATTTCCTCTATGACCCCTCGACGCAACGTGGTGTTCTTGTAGACTTTGGTCTTGCGGAGCGAGAAGGCGAGGACTCCAAGCCCTGCTACTGCCACGAAGAGCCCAGTGTCCGGCGGCAACGCCTGAGGGCAGCCGTCATGGCCAACGGTGGCCCTCATCGTGGCTTCCCAAAGAATGATACCCGCCCCTCTCGCCGGGCCAACCGTGCCGGCACCCGTGGATTCCGTGCGCCAGAGGTCCTCTTCAAATGCACAGAGCAGACCACCAAGCTCGACATCTGGTCCGCTGGTGTGATCCTGCTCACTATCATGTCCCGCCGGTTCCCCTTCTTCAACTCGGCTGACGACGTCGAGGCCATGATCGAGATCGCGACCATCTTTGGCCACAGAAGGATGCGCATAGCCGGGCAGCAGCATGGGTGTATGTTCGACACTACCATACCTACCATCGGGCAGAACGGTTTTGATCTGGGCAAGATCATCATGTGGAGCACCCTCCGAGACGAGAAGAAACAGCCTTTCTCCGATGAAGAGAGGATCGCCTTGGATTTTCTTGCTCGTTGCATGGAGCTGGACCCGAGCAAGAGGATCGATGCGGACGAGGCGCTGGAGCACGAATTCTTGATGATGGGCATGGAGAGCCAGGGCAGCGAGGAGGAAGACATGGATGTGCTTCCGACAGACGAGTATTGAGAGAATTGGTGGACAACTTTTGAAGGTTTCATTCCACCTGGAGTTTGGAAGAGGGCCCAGCTTTCCTGGGCCGTCATGCGAAGACGTATGTTCTATTCAAGCTGTACAATATGCGACCGGATTCGGCGTCTCTGGCTCGGCGGCGGGCATGGCATGGCTGGCGTTGGTCCGAGTATGGCACCTGGGCGGGACTTATGTGTACTGATGCACATGTAGAAGGCGTTTGAGTTTGCGGTATACCAATTTAATTATCGATGCCACCAAGGCCCTGTCGCCTCAACCCTGGCACCCGTCTTACACAGCGATCAGGCGGCTTCATGTTGCCCTCGCTCAAGAAACGGCATGTCCCGCCATCTCAAGGTTTCGGTCCACGGAGCAGACCCTGCTTAGCCGCCTGGAACATCAGCTATATGCTGAAGACGTAACGCGAGGCAAGGTTGAACCCCTGGCGTCTAGCTGCTCCCTCCAAAGGGCAGAAGTTGAGACTAACGTCACGACAGCAACAAGCACTTGGACTGACCGGATTTCTTGATCAAGGCCCTCAAATCGCTATACCAACACGGGACTAGTCGACGTTCTTGAGCAGCTTCCAAGTTCTCAAGCACTATACATCAAACCAAGCTTCGCTAATCCAGACGGTGGCCGGCTCAACACCAGGGCGTCCTCTCCCAACCAGCGCGTGCCGCCTCTCACTTCGATATCCCCTCATCCTCCGGGTAGATGACGACCGCCTGGAGAAGCACCTCCTGCAAACCCGTACAGACCCTCTTGAGCATACTGTTCATGGCCGCCGCGACGGTCCAGCCACACCTGTCCGACTGGCTGACCGACGTGTACCCGTGCTGCAGGCCGCAGCTCAGCGCGAAGTTGTCGAAGTAGTCGATGAAGCACCGCACCGGCTCCTTCTGGAAGACGGGCTCCGTCAGCCACCCGACCACCGTGTCGGCGGGGAGCAGCAGGACCGAGCTCCACGAGTTGCCCGTGCCGAACGTGATGTAGGCCGCCCACCAGGCGTCGCCGATCTGCTGGAACAGGAGGCCCGTCTCGCGGTCCAGCGTCCACACGGCCGCGTCGTCCAGGTTCACCGTCACGTGCGACATGAGGTTCGTGGTCACGGTCACCCCGTCCGGGTCGTCCGTCGAGAAGTACTGCCCGGCTAGCGTGCCTGCGATGATCTTGATGTAGATCTCGGGCCCTATCGGGACGAACGGTTTGAACGGGGTCGGGCCACTCGATTCTGAGCTCTGGGTTGTGGAAGACTCCACGGATGATGGGACCGTGGATGATGGCTCCACGGATGACGGTTCCACGGATGATGATGGTGCCTCCGTGGTGCTGAAATTACGCGTCTCGAAGGGCAGGAAGGAGTGCGACGAGGTGGTTGGTTCAAAGTCGGACGACGTCTCCGGTGGACTCGACGTTGTAGGTTCTGTTGATGTAGCAGTGGAGTAGTTCGAGAAGCGATCCGAGGAAGCTGCTGTGTACGACGTCCGGAAGACGGTCGAGAAAGAGTCACTGTAGGAAGAGCTCGTCTCGTTCGAAATGGCGAGCCTGGAGGAAGAGAACGGTGCTGAGGCAGGCAAGGTGCTGGCACAATTGCATTGCGAAGACTGCGCTGACGGTGTTGTGGGCTCAGCTATGCAGAAGGCGGGACCGGAAACAGTGAGCGACGTGGAAAAGAACTCGTCCACCTGGACTGTCACGATCACAGAACCACCGCCAAACGTAAGGCAAGCCGGCGCTAGGTCCGGGCCTACGATTATCGGCGCGGGCAATCTGCTGCCGCCGCTGGCAGATGAGGATGTCGTCAAAGCCCGTGATGAGATGCCGGCCCTCGATATCCCTGGGATGATGACGGTATCTGTTGCTACTGGTGGTGGCGCCGTGGTGGTTGTTGGTCCGGCGCCGATGCAGGAGCAGGCACTCTCGAAACGGTATGCCACGTCCCCATAGCAAGCCCGCACGATGTAGGTGGGAATAGCCTGTGACGGAACAATGGTGCTTGCACCAACAAAGGGGCCAGTGATGGTCGTGATGTCTCCATCACCGGTTGTGATGGTCACTGTGCTCGTCAATGCAGGGGGAACAACAGTCGTGATGAAATGCGCAGAACACTCCTCAGCACCTGCGGGGTTCCAGTACATGGCTTTTTATTGTCAGTATATATTCTCTTTGAATGGTTGATATGTGCTTCCAAGGGTCTCTCACCTCCATAACAATTGTCTTCGACACAAGCAGCGTCCACACCCCGGAGCACCATAACAGCGGCCAGAAATATGGGCCATTTTAGGAGCGTCATGATGGGCAGTATAGTCCCGCAGGAAATGAATGAATGAATGAATGGTAATGTGGTAAAGAACGTGGGCTTGAGGGATTGTAAGATTAAACTGGTGAAATGTACTCCTCGGGCCGTGGATGGTTTTCCCAACACTGCCCTATCATTCAGAATACCAAGGCCAGCTTTATACTTCAGACTTTCGAACCCATCTATCTAAAAGGGAGAGTTTGGTTCTCGTGCGCATGCAGAGGACGATCTCTGTCTTTCTCTTCGAACCACTCCCTTCTCATCTTGCCAACATCACGATCCCACAGAGTGTCGGTTCAGGGGCTCAAAAAGGTGATATCACTGAAAAGGAAACGATCTGTCTGTTCTGGACCTTTCAACATCTCATGCCCCTTTCATTTAGCTACTGTAGGCATTGATCAGCACGAGCAAGGCTTGCCAAGATCGACGACACTCGCTGCAAGGGAGCCCATATCAGGCAGTCAGGGTGAACACGAGCTGACAGGATTGTATTCTTTAAGTGGAAGGTGATGGCAGGTTTGACTAGAACATCGAGCAAGAATAAGCGTGTATATGGCATACTCCGGTGGCCCCGTCTCATGTTGCCGGGAGGGGATGGCGTGGAATGTTAAAACAAGCTTAAGCGAGACACTTCAGCTATTCCATGTGGTCCAAGAACTCAACGTATGTCTCACTACACCCGCCTCTCCCATTTAACCCCTGTGTTCAGGGCGGTTACATCCACAACCGTTGTGTCTTTGGAGCTTTCTAGATAGATAGGACAGGCACCCGGGGGCAAGGGCAACGGTCATGTCATGTTGGCGGAAAGTGCCGCGAATAATGGAGGCTCACCAGCTTGAGTACCTAGGTAGTGTGATTATTCTGGAGGTGTTTTGAACCACTAATGGCCTACACTTTCTCACTATAGAGAGGGAGATACATTGGGACAACATCTAGGACAACAGCGCTTGCATACCGCAGCACTCCTTGTCAAAGTGTTTAGAGCAGTTGACCATGTCCGGCCCTGCTTCTTGCTAGCGATTCCTCTCGCCTTCCTCGGTGATTTTGTAGGCTTGATGGTTTCTTCAAGAGCCACGACCGCTTGAGTCTTTTGTGAGTTTGCGTTACGCCTCAGGGCTCGAGCATCCCGTGCGAGTCTCGAAGCTTTCACGCTGACGCTCTCCGCCGCGGCCACGGCCCGGGGCCGGACGTGAACCGTGCTGGGTACGTGGTCCCCATCCTGGGCGTCGCACTTGCACGGATAGTCGGGCAACGAGAAATAGACTGAGCCGTAGTCGACAAACAGCTGCTCGCCGGCCTTGATCTCCCGGTTGGCGACGTACAGAACCACCTGCCGCTTGCCGTACATCCCTATGCGGGCGGTGACGTTTGGGTCGCAGTGATGGTTCACGAAACGCGTGAGGTTGCCGAACTGGTTGGCTGTCACTTCGCCAATCTCGGGGATGACGAAGACGTACCTATCGTGGACCGGTAGGGACTTTGGGGGATGAAGCCTGCCCAGGTATTCCCCGATTATGGATTCGCTCGGTATTGTCTGATTAGCAAACACGCCTTTGCCCATTACTCCAGCCCCCCTGATATCACACATCTTCTTACCGGCAACAGCAATGACGTTCTGGAAGTAGTCGACACACGCTCGTCCTTCGCAAGTATCACGTCCGTTGCCGCACTGTTGGACTTGAAGTCAGCAAGTGATCACGATATGAATGCTTTGAATATCCAGTGCTTGTGGCTTGCTGAGGGCTTGCAATCATTTGGTAACTGTGACTGGGGAGAGCACTGTGACCTACCACCTCACAATACAGGGAAAACCTATTTCGACTCAGCACGCTACGAACCGTAGCGTTTCCCAAAGGCCAGTCCTTTGAGTCTATAACGTAATCCGTGATCTCCCGTGGGTCTGAAATGGGTCCATGTACTGGCTGTACTTGCCCGTCCTCATCTATCCACTGAAAGAGTGGAAGTCTCCTCGCGGCTGGTACTTTCACCATTTTCCAAAGTAGGTTTTAATGATTTGAGAACAGAAGAGAAATCTCGGTGTGGGCGCCTGTCCTACACAGTTGCTTCGTTTATCAAAAGAAGAAAAAGAGGGAATGAAGAATTGTATTGCAAATGGAGTCAATCCAGTCGAGCAGGTTGGTCAAGAAATCGAATTTTTCAACTCGGAATAGTTGCATGGCCTCCCCAGCAGGCATAGATAACTTAAAACCTCCCTTTCATTGTCCGAATGGCAAGGGCAGAGATGTGGGAACTGCCTTTGTTTTGGTATAGTGTTCTATTTACGGACCGTTGTGAGAAAGCACCTTTTGTAGCCGTTGCATCGATTTAGACACGCTTTTGTTCCATTGTAATTTGGGCCTTGCCGCTCCTGACATACGATGTGAACAATCCGGGCCATAATGAGCTCTGCTGGTCTTGTGACGTGGATTGAATTGTAGTCCTGATCCTGTTCACGGATTTCAGAGCCTTGACTAGTTGATATTCGAAGCATGACTGACTTGGTGTGTTATGTTGAGGTGTCGATCAGCATTGCCGTTTACAAGAGTCAGCTCTCGAGGTTTAGATAGACTGGTTGCCAGAAATCAGAATCTAAGTAAGCTCCCACAAGTGAGGTGGGTTCGTGGTAGCGGCACTGTCCTAGGAGCCCATAGTTTAATTAGGCTTTGAAAACATTGTGCCCATTTCTTTGAGTGCCAGTGATGATTGACTAAGGATCACTCAGCTCATGCGTCCCCAAGTGACTTCCACGAAACATACAGCCTTGTAATATATGTACGAGCGGGCAAAGGATACAGTGTGCATCAGAGCTACCAGAACTGAAGCAAACCAGGAAAGCCTTAGAATTTCATTGAGTTAGCTCGATAAAAAGAAACTCTGTCTCTTGCAGGCGTGCAGTCAGCCGGCCCATATGGCTTCTGGTATTCTAAGGACCAGGGCGGACGGATGTATAATGCTCTTACCTCGCTATTTGAAGGGCGCCTCGTTTGTCCCAACTAGAGATGCTTTCTTCCATGCCAGCTACTGAGAAAGCAAGGGAGAGTGAACCTCCAAGACCAACTATTCAACCAGTTTCATCCATGGCCACCGACAGTGAGTTCATCATTTCCGCGTACGAGCCAGCTCTGGAGATGACACAAGTCATGCTCATCTACTAGTAATAACAGCATTGGCTCTAGACCCGGAACGCTTGGGGGCACTTGTGCAGTTGGTTCCTGAGACTCGAAGCCCCGGGATACCCGCGTTGACCCATACGCAATGACTCTGGGAGCAGATTGCGAGCTTCAGGTTGCTGTTGTAGAGACGTTTCTCGGCTGTCACGACCGGCCGGAAAGGTCTGGCAGGTGGTATCGAGTGTGCGCATGACCAAGAAGAGTAGACGATAATGCGGTGGACTGGTATTTCTACTGCCTTGTCGGCATACCGAGAAACAAGACAAATTATGCCGGACAGAGCTGGCCACTCATTGGGCCAGGGCCGGGCATCAAGACGATGGACGAGCACTCCACTAGAAACGCGGCGACATGCCTCATTCCTCGAGGCAACCAGCACAAAGCTGAAAGGGCCAGGGATAAGCACACAACACCAAAGTGGATCAAGTCACAAGGTCGACCATAGGAGATCCAGGAGAACCGGTCGTATCAGGAAAATCACAACACGTCTCGATTCAGATGCGTCGCTTGCTTGGGTCTTTTTATCATTTCCACATTGGCCTTTTATCTGACACAGGACATCCACCCATCCACAACCACCCGTCTGCCCAGCTCTAGGTGGCTTCCATGGCCACGCGGCCATGGCTGAACCCGTCGCTTGCTTTCTCTCTCCCTCTCCGTCGTCTAGAAGCATTCCCGTCCCGGAGTGGCGTTTGAACGCGTCGCGCACGTGCGTTTGGTGTCTGCCCGTCTGTCGCCATTGTATAGTACATTTTTGTTTTGTGTCGAGAGTTCATAGGACAGTCCTGGGCCCGTGATTTAGTGAGCGTCGGGTTGGCTCAGGATGTACTCGACGGCCTTGTCGACTGGAAGGAGGGGAATCGTGTTAGCCAAGCTCTTTCTTCCCGCCCCAGAAGCCGTGACTGAAGGCCCACGCCTGGAAGTAGATTGATTAGATTGGAAGGTGTAGCTGCTTACCAGAGTGGATGGCATCTGCGTCCTTATCGGGGATCTCAATGCTGAACTCCTGTGTTGCATGCGTGTCAGCGCCAAAACCTCCTCTGGATTTGCGACCAGAAGCTGAGCTCTGCATCGCGGAAGGGCGTTTCCCGTACCTCCTCGATAGCCATCACAACCTCGACGGTGTCCAAGCTGTCCAGGCCCAGGTCGTTGGCGAAGTGTGCGGTGGGCTTGATCTGCATTGAGAAACCAAGATGATGTCAGTCGCAAAGCTTCCTACGGCGGGGGTTCTTGATCAAAGTCAGGTGTTGTTTGTCCGAGGGCACATACGTTGCTAGGGTCGTTGACCTGCAAAGTACCAAATTGTTAGCGAAAATCCCAAGATGCAGCAAGAATCCCGTCCGACTGCTCAAGCCTGCCAGCCCATCCCAATCTGCGATCCGAGAGGCAGCACGAGGCGCGAATCATAGCAACCAGATTATCCTCATCGCGGTACATCAAGGAAAGGCGCGACGCCTCGTCCCTTGATCCCTCGCCACAGCGAATTCGCAGAAAAACAAACGCACCTTATCAAACCCAGCCAGCAGGCTGGTGATGCGCCCCTCGACGTCCTCCTTGGACAGGCCGGAGCCAGCAGCGTAGCACCGCACCGAGTTCCAGCCGGCGACGCGCGAGACGGGGGCGGCGGCGGCAACGGCCCTCGAGGCGAGGGTAGGTCTCGAGACGACCGAGGAGAAGCTGCGGCTGGTGGTGGTGGCGACGACGGACCGGCGCGCGGCGGAGGCGGCGGATCGGAGGACGGCTGCTGAGCGGAACATTTTGATTCGTGTGGTGGTGGTCAACCGGGGACGAGATAGGCTTCGTGGATTGAGGGGGATCTCGGTGGGTACGAGGGTCGGTGGTTGTGGAAATCAATTGCAGGGCAGAGCCGGTTTTGTCGTCGATGGGGGTCGATGGGGGGAGGAGCTCCTTCTCTGGTCTGCGAGCAAGCAATGCACGGGTCGATGATGATAAATTTCTCGCTTGCGAATCAGTGAGCCGGCAATGCTGGGCTGGGGAAGCTTGGGCCACCCTCCTTATGTCAGCCGTTGGGCGGGAGCAAGAGCAGCACTGGATTGCTGTGCCTTGGCACTGTGGACTTGGGCCGGCCAAGCAAGCTGTGCGGATTACAGTAGAGCTCCGGTTCCACCCGCCACATTGAAATGTCTTGACGGTGCGTTAAGGGTTGGACTTAGAGTAATGACCGAATGAGCAGAGTGTTGGAACTAAAACATGAACTGGTAGATATAGGACAAATGGAATGCAGCAGCATTTGATGTTGGATTTCATATACATAGTTTTGTCTACACTCATCTCTCCCCTGCCGTCGCCGTGGTGAAATTGCTGGACAATACACCAGGCCGCCATCCCAACCCCCCATTCCTTTCCAGGTCCTTGAGCCCATGCTTCGCTGTCAATCCACATGAGCTGAGTGCTCACAGGTTCATTGTGACCACAGCCATTATCGGTAAGGGGCATCAGCCCGGATGAGCGCCGCGAGCTCGGGCTCCCACTTGTCTCCGTTCGCCAGCAATTTCTCTGTAGATCATCAAGTCAGCAAATGCCATCAATCGCCCCTTGCGTACCAGACATCTATTGTCCACTCACCCTTGTTGTACAGCAGCTCCTCGCGGGTCTCGGTCGAGTACTCGGCGTTGGGGCTCTCGACGATGGCGTCGACGGGGCACGACTCCTGGCAGAAGCCGCAGTAGATGCACTTTGTCATGTCGATGTCGTAGCGGGTCGTGCGGCGAGAGCCGTCGGCGCGCTCCTCGGCCTCGATGGTGATGGCCTGCGCCGGGCAGATGGCCTCGCACAGCTTGCAGGCGATGCAGCGCTCCTCGCCCGAGGGGTACCGCCGCAGGGCGTGCTCGCCTCGGAAGCGTGGGGAGATGGGGCCCTTCTCGAAGGGGTAGTAGATTGTGTATCTGTCGGGGGGAAGTCAGCCAGTTGTTTTCTGTGTGATGCCTCCACCTATGCCTGTGTGCCGCATCCGATGCTCTTTGCTTTGAAATGTGCCCCCGTCACCAATGCCGGCTTCGTCCCCCAGATGTATCGACCATCCCAACATCTTCCATGGATCCAACAAGGGGAAGCAGGGCAACATAATAACCGGAACTAAATCCAACTTACGGTGGCCGGAAGAACTGCTCCAGCAGGACGTACATGCCCCGTGCCATCTCGGTCATGAGGAAGTACTTGCCCAGCTTGGTGAAGGTAGCCTCTTCCTCCTCGTCCCACTTCTTGATGGGTTGCTGGCGGAAGCCCTTTGGCGGCGGGCCCAGGGGCGTCGCGTAGCCCCGTCTTGCGATCAGTTGTGCTGCTGCCGGCGCAGCGAGGCGATATGTGGTGGTGGCGGTTGCCGCCGGGAGGATGGAGGAAGTGGCGGCCGCTCTGGCGAGACGCCGGGTTGTTGTTGTCGACAGCATCGTGGGCTTCGTCTCGGGTCGAGGTGTGAATCTCTTCGGGTGGTCAAGACGGATCGATGACAGAAGAGACGAGCTGTCTGGGCAGCTTGCGACTGTCGAGGCAGGGCGAGAATGAAGGGAGCAGTCGGGAGGCCAATTGGGCAAGGTTTCGGTCGGCGGAGGGAGTCGGTAGGTTTGGATCCGGGGTGTAGGGGTGCCCAGGCGTAGATGGATGGTCGGTCTGTCGGCGGGATTTGAGAGCCCTCCTTCAATTGAACGGAGCTTGACGTCGGGCGGTGGGTGGCACTTCTCTTGGGTGCGCGAGCTGTTTTTTGGTGGTATTACAAACGGCTGCTTCTGGTTGGCTGAGGGGTGCGGGAATGCGGGTCCCAGTGATGACCGTTACATACGGTAATCCGGAGGGCGATGTACCTAGGTACCTACCCATCGCCTTCAAGAGCAACTGCAAAACAGGACCACATTCATCACGACCGTTTTGCGCGAAATATAGCAGCAACGAGTGGATGCTAACCATCTGGTCATCTGCAAGATACATGGAACAATAGGAAATAAAATAAATACAAAGATAGACTCGCTGCACATTGCTGTCGCTCGCTTATTCTATCATGGCTGCTGGTTTCAACAACTCTAACCAGATTATCGTAACGTCCACATCCAACGCTGAGAATCTGTCTACCTACACTCATTACCAGTAGTGAACTTATGCAGAAAAGAGTAAAGATGGGGGGTATTGATCCTGAACCAGACAAATCAACAATGCAAATGCCACCACCACCAACGACTGACCACTCGTCTTCCCCATATCGCCTCATGGCCTCGTCAAACCGTCTCTAGAAACTCCGCTCCCACGCCTGCCACCAGATGCCCATATTAGCAGCAACCACGAGGTCCAGCATCTTGAGCCCCTCGTCATGCACAAGCAGCTTGCCCAGCTTGGCCCTCTTGCCCCTGTTGCCCCCGCCCGCCTTCTCCTTCCCCAGGCCCGAGAAGTCAAAGATGGGCTCCTCCTTGTCCTCGTCATCGTCATCATACTCGTGACCACCAGGGCTCCTGACAAGCAGCCGCCCCAGCCCTTCCTTCATCTCTGCCACCGCCCGGTCCCGGTCCTCCTTGGAGTTGAACAGGTCCGACGACGGCAGGTTGAACCGCAGCTCGCTGACGGGCACCCGGTTGCCCATGTCCCCCATCGGGAGGGACGCGCTCATGCCCCGCGCCCGGCCTCCCCTTCCATTTCCGCCTGCACCACTCGCACCTCCTCCGCCGCCGTTGCTCTCCGGCATGGCGTCGCGGAGCGCCTGCGCCGCCACGAGCGGGTTGAACCCCTGGGAGTGCGTGTTGCGGATGTGGTGGCACTTGAGCGCCCGCCCGTTGCTGCTCGTCCGGAAGTCGCACCGCCCGTCCCATGGCGAGGCGAAGGTGTAGCCCTTTGGACGCAGGCCCGCTCCGGGGCGGGCTGGGATTAGCGGCTCGTCTGGCTTTGGTGTCGTCGCCGTGGCGGTGGGATTCGCTGCGGGCGTTGTGGCTGTGGCGCTCATGTCAGAACCGTGGCGTTGGTGTTGGTTGTGGGGTTGGCTGTGGTGTTGGTTATGGTGCTGGTGCTGGTGAGGATGTTGGTGATGGTGGTTGGCGTCTTTATTGGCTGGGTTCGGCACCAGGGAGCCGAACATGGAGTCGTTGGAGTTCGTCGAGTTGCCACTGTCTTGTCTCCTGTGGAAGCCCGCCCGCGGAGGGTCGAGCGGCTCGTTGTAGGCCGAGTCGGTCGCGCTGGTGTTGGTTGAGGACCGATCACGCCTCTTGCCACTGAAGGCCTCCTTGAGGTTCGACGTCCACGTCTTGGTATAGGTCATGGCGACCTGTCTCCTAAAGCCCTCCTCGGTGTCGTCCTGGCCCTTGTCCTGGCCCTTTTGCTGCTCCACCTGGGCCTGCAGGCTCGCCGCCAACTCCTTCATGGTCCTCGCAGAACTGCCGCTCGACCCGGGACGTGCGCTGTCCAAGCTCATCCTCGGGAAATCTGACATCTTTGGCAGAGCCGTGGGGAAGTTCCGGAATCGTGCGTAACCGCTCGTCTCGATGTGGACGTTGATGGCGGGGTAGCCCTTGGGATACTGGGCGATCTTGGGCGAGTCTGGGTTCTGTGGGTCCTGCGCGACGATGATCGTGCTTTGAAAGGAGCTGACCTTGCCGATGTTCCACTGGTGTCCTGTGCTGGGGTCGCGGCGAATGATGGAGAGGGAAAAGGGCGTAAACGGCTTTTTGTTCGATTGGGGTGACGGAGAGCGAGATTGTGCGTATGGTGACTGAAAACCTGGGCTGCGGACCGGGCTGCGGATGGGACTGCGAGTCTCGTGAATGTCATCGAAAGTCTGGGCTGGTAGATGATCAAGGTGCAGAGGCCCTAGTGCCGGCCTTGGTGGGAGGTCTGGGCGAGCCTCATCGGGGGTTGGAGGCGTCGATGGCTTCACGACACCTGCAGGTGCGGTAGGCTCGTACGGAGGGGGCTCCCTGCCAGGCGAGGGCGGGCCTGTAGATAATGGACGGGGCCCCAGTGGCTTCCTCATCACTGAACCTTGAGGTTTAATTGCAGATAGCTTGGTCGGGGGTGGTTGAGCCGGCATGTGAGGGCCGTCATTAAAAGGGTCGGCAGCGCCAGCAGCGTCTCCGCCCACGGGGACATTCTCTTTGTCGTGTGAATACGAGGCCATTGGCTGGCACTTGTGCTGGTTGGTCGGAACGGTGTCGTCAGGGAGTGGCTCGGGAGTGACATCTGAGGGCCCCTCCTGGAGGGTAGGGACTCTGGCGGTGGAGGGCAGAGGTTTCCTGGCGATCCTCTGGGTCATGGTAGACTCCATGCTGGGCCTTGGGGCGCCATTGTCCACGGCAGCGGCGCCCTTGGGGGCCAGCATGTCATCGCCGTCGGTGTCCAGGTGGATGTAGTAGAGCGAGTTTGCAACATCTTCACCGCCGACATTCTTCCTCTGCGGCTTGAAGGTGGATAGTATTATGTCTGGGGATGACGTCAGTTGCGGGATTCCATCGCTTGGGGCGGGGGAGGAAGTGCTTACCGCGACATCCGGGGACTCTGGAGATGTAGAGGGTGAGGGTCTCTTTTCGCTCGATCGGGTTGATGGGATATTGAGGGGGATGGGCGGCGATGTGGTTGATGGAGGAGAGAGACCTGGCCTCGACGTTGGCCATGGTTTGAGGCGGGCAGAGAGGAGGGAGGAAGGGAGAGAGGGGGTGAAAGTTGCCACGCTTGAAATGAAGATGCAAATGAAGATGCTGATCTTGTTGAGTGAGGGTGAGAGTAAGGGTGAGACCAAATCTCACGATGGAATAGATTTAAGCTAAGGCTGACGGCATCAGACGACGCCGGCGACAGCACTGCTCCGGAACTAGTGTGCTGCAACAAGCAAGTGCCTTGTCGAGGTTGAGTTGCACTGCTGCATGCAAAGTATGTATGTGGTGTACTGAAGTGCACTGAAGGGGTGCGCAGGTCGATCAATAAACCAAGTGGGCTGGATCAGGAACTGCTGTGGTTGGGAGTCGGGATTTAGTGATGCAGGTGCAGCAGGTGGCGTCGAGGGACTGTCGAGTCAAATGTACCTTGGGTAATGAACCCAACCCAGGCCAACTCAGCTCAGCTCAACTGGTGGCCCATCCGGTGGTAAAGTGAATGTCTGAGGTCTCCCACAACGTGGTTTGACGTCGCACGTCGCGGATGGGAGTGGGTCGTTGGGGGTCTGCACCCTGGGCACAGACGACAGCACAGGTGGTCATGGGCGGTAAGATGGGCTGAATGAGTGGGTGTGTGACGAGTGCTGATGGGGTTTGGGGCCCGCTGTGGCTGCCGGCAGATCCTTGCCTCTCAGGTACAGTAGGGGCCAAACTGGTGGCCTCTGGACCGATTGATCAATCGACTGGCAGGATTGACTGACAGATGAGTTACACTGAACGAGAGCCGTTGAAAAAGACAACGTGGTGGATGCTGAGTAACCTCGTCCGTCTTATACTGAGTAAAGACCTGATGTCTAGTATTTATTAGTTCAGGCCAAGGCGAAGTAATCCAAGGCAGACAACAACAAAAAGAAGAGACGGTGGCAGTCGTAGTCGTCGTCAGCATCAAAGAGGCCAAGACACCCTAGAGGGACAGATTTATCTGGCTGCTTGCGTACATGTACCCTGGTACTGTCGTCTATCCAGTCTAGTCTGCCATAGTATTTCAGCAAGTATCTCCAGTACAGGTAATACGCGTGGGGCTGTGCAGGCCAAGGGCAGCTGGGCTGGGCTAATATTGGTGGCGATGGTCATGGTGATGATGGTCAGGATGAGGAGGACTGCGAGTCTGGCACTGATGAGCTGTTCTCTCCCTTGCCGGGGGACTGGTTCTTGGGAATGGATTGGTCTAACATACATGCAGACATGTAACACGGTAGATACCTGCTATCGAAGACAACTGCATTCTCTTCGCTGGCACCACATTGCTTTTTCATCTCATTCTCTCCCTGTCCCTGTCCCCTGTCAGCGACCTTGGGTCGTCGCCCACTCGGGCTGAGTGGCGCCCAGCCACCTGCCAACGCTGCACATGCTCGACGTCTGGACCCTGAAACTTTCATGCACGTCCATGCGACCCCTTCCGGCCCCCCTCCAGCCCTCCAGACCTCGCAGATTCCCGTGTTGGGACCTCGTCATGCCATTAAACACGGTTGGAGCCGTCAAAAGCTTGTGGTATTCTCTAACGAGTCAAGCAGATTAAGACATGCAGTATGTTTTCTACACGAGCTACAGTACTCACTGTATGACGATCTACTCTACCTATGTAATCTAGTTTCCTCAGGTACAGCACGTCGACTCACATCTCGCCGCCATCCTTACACATCGTCAACACCATACAGGTATACAGTTTGGCCATCGCATAACCTCACATAACATCACATCCATTGTATCACATCACATCGCATGTCATGGCACGGCCTGGCATCACACCGCCGTGTGCAGCGTGTCTCGTCCTCTGGGTACGCTTTAAATAGATTATAATAGACGCCCGCTTCTTGACTTTGACCGCACGGGCTCCCAAGGCCCTCGGCGCCTCAGCCCTCCAGCTTGGGGCCACGACCACCGGGCCGCAGCGTCGTGAGGCCGGCCTACAGGCCGAGTCCCTCCCGCGATCCAACTGCCGCAACCCCCATTATAAGCCAAGGGTTCGCCAGCCCGATTTAAACACTCCCATTTAAGCTTTTGTCTCCTGATGTGACACCGCGCGGGGCCCTGGTCCCGGTCATATCTGCTCACTGCCCACAACAGCGCGCCTCACGCGTCTGCAGAGGCGCCTAGCCCTTCGACATTCAGCCGTCATGATCGTGTGCCAGCAGAGGTCTTAATCTGCCCTGCTCCGATGTCGTTCATGACAGTGTTGCTATGCTTCGTTCCAAGTGACCGAACCGTCTCGACGAGACTACTGCTTTTCAAGTGCACACACCCTAGTAAAACTTGAAGTCTCTACACGGCGCTGTACCGAAATGCGTCTGTGTTGAACCCAGGATAAACACTCACCCATCACGGCATCACCGACCAGCCATCTAAAAATGGCTCCACGGGCAATCCCGAGTCACTCAGTCATCCACTGCCTCGCCTGCAGCCCGGCACATCTGACGATGCCCTCCACTCAATACTCGCTCTCAACGTCGAATTTGGCGTACTACGTGTCAGACGTGCATCGTGTATATTTTTTTGCGAGTACTGCCGACGGCTTTTGGTGCTTCCTGGTAGTGCATATTATCACACGTGTTCGGAAATTTAGCGGCCGTTTCATGGCTTGGATCATGTAATCCCGGGCTGCTCCTCCTAAAGGACAGCAGGCCCGGCGCGGCGTGGCTCAACCATGAGCCATCAGCTAGTCTTCCGCAGCACTGGCAACCGATTGACCAGCCGAAGATCCTGGTTTCCAAAATCCCAGGAAGGCCCCTCAAAGGGCACAATTTGTCTGTTAAAATCAGAGAAGTCTGACGGTTAGAAGCTGTCTCAAGCAAGTGTCGTTTCACTTCTTGTCCCTAGAGGTGAGTGCTCCAAAGGATCCCAAAAATGACAGCAAACGTTGTCAACAAGCCGAAGCCTTCTTGTTCACTGTGCATGCTGTTGCCGGGCGAAGTGGTTATTTCACGTTGAGCTACATGAGCAAGTTTGTTCCCGCTGGCGGGTTATGAACGGCTCCTATAGAACCTGTTAGTTACTTCAGAAACTCTCCACTCAAAATACAATGTACCTTCATTCTGAACTTCGCACTTGTTTACATCTGGTTTCACTCGGGTTTGGGCCACCTCTCGCCTTTCTGTCCTCGAGTTCTGTCCCTCGCGCCGGAGTGCTCTATTCCCTCGGAGGCGTCGACAGATCTTGCAGAGACTGCTAGCTGAGTAAAACCCTCGCAGTGGAAATATGTCTGCGCCGCCACATGCCTTCAGGAATGGAACTCTTTTGATGATATCTCGCGGTATAATCAAGTTCCATGGTTTCTCTTTCTGCTTTTTGGGCTAAATGCACAAAGACCATAGATTTGGAAAGGCAAGGGAGACACATTTGTGCTCATCAAGCACATGGCCCAGCCCGCAATTACAGTATCAATTACTGTCTTAGAAGGGTGATTAAGCAATGCAACGCCACCAAGAGAAAACTAAGAGAATGCGCAGAGCTTAAGGAACCGGAATGTCTCCGCTCGTATGTTCAACCGTATTGTGGCGCGGAGCCATAAATTGCGATATAAAAACAAATATTCACCCCAACACAAACGTCGCGTTTTTTGCATACCGACGTTTGAGAAAGCAAACCGATCGCGTTTCTTTGGACTGCACTGAATTTTAGATTAAACGCATCTTCATTTCCCAAAGATCTACGGTGTTCCTCGCCAAGATGCCGCATCCTTTCGCGTTTTCTCTTCGAGCGGGGACAAAGTGTCGCGATGCGGATTACCAGTTTTCTCCTCTTCGCAGGCCTCGCCACTGCGTCGCGTCCTGGTGGTCGCCGACGAGGATGTGTTCAGTCGCCGCCAGCCTCGGACGCGCAGTCCACCGACTCTCTGGTTACTGCCAGCACATCGTCAGCTGCTCCAATGTAGGTTGACGCTGTTAAAGCATTGCCCATGCCCTTGTTCCACATAACATCTCCTAACGAAACCATTTGCCAGCACGGCCACAACCGTTCCAGGGCCCTTCTTGCTCCAGATTCAGATCCAAGCTAGAGATCCCCAATCACCGCCCCGCCACAAAAGACAAGAGCCGTCTGGCTCCTACGTGGAAGAAGATTCATCTACCAGCCCGCGCTGTCAACAAGGCGCCCTGTTTCAACTCCTCAATGGCCGACTACTTAAAGAGGGAGTTGTGGTTGCTATTTCGGATCCACCGAGAGCCCAGCCTTTGCTTGGGGATGGCGCGAGCAGGGACATATCCATCACATTTTCCTTCACGGACGGTACACTTTCGTGGAGTCACCCGCGGTTCCCAAGGCAGACAGCATTTTTCTGCCTCCTGACTGGCACGGTGTATGTTTATTTCGATGTCGCCCCTGAAGGTTGCGTCGACATCGCGCTCTCTTTGACATCATGTGAGTCTTGTCTTGATTATTCACTTCTGTAATTGACTGTTGTTGCGGGTCTAACATTTTATCCAGTGTCTGAATGCCCGGGACGACAAGCGCTGCCAAGTACGGCGGCATCTTCCACTCTGTCTACCTTGGGCTCCCAGCTCTCCTCTGCTCAGAGCTTGTCTACTCGTGCAATCAGTAGCACAGATGTCTTCTCAGGTCGCACTTCGGGGAACTCTGGAACTTCGAGATTGCCTCCGACTGCGGCTGGAACACCATCTGGGGGGTCTACTCAGATCAGCACCAGCAGAACCACCCGCGCCTCGCCCGTTGTCACAACCATATCCAGCCGGACTACAGTTGGCTCATCGCTGCAATTGTCTTCCTCTCCAAGAAGCTGGTCTAACAACAGTGTTTCCGATTCGCCGTCGGAAAGCATGCCCAGTCTCAGCTCTACTGTGGCCGCCTCGTCATCGCATTTGTCAACCTCTTCGACCAGGCAGCTCACGCGAGAATCTCCCATCTCTAACTCCACCACGACTCGCTCGTCATCTCGATCGTTGATTTCTTCAGTTGTGCAGTCAACGCGAGAATCTACCAGCTTTGGTCCAGGAACGACGGGCTCATCATCTCTTTCGTCAATTCCTGCAGTTATCCAGCCGACACAAAGCTCTCTAGGCTCCAGCTCAACCGAAGTTGCTTCGTCGTCACAATCATCCTTCGTTCAGACTTCTCAGCCCACGAGTGAACCTCTGCAGCCCAGCTCAAGCATAATTGACTCATCGCAGACCCAGTCTGTAATATCGGAGCCAACCAGCACTCAGTCTGCCGTATCGTCGCAAGATGCAGCTAGCTTCAGTTCGGCGTTGACTAGCTCCTCGCAGTCACTTCTCTCTCCAACGCTACGTTCTACTTCCCGAGACACTGCCTCAACCAGCTTGGCGACTCCTTCGTCGACGTCGGTGACAAGCTCTGAAGCTCCTGGGATTACCACGCGGTCCAGTTTCTCCTCGACTACCTCAGCTGGACGATCGTCGAGTTCAACAGACCTTCCAAGCCTGACATCAACGCTTACCTCCGGCGCGCCTAGCACAAGTATCTTGAAAACGTCTGGCGCGGATACCACAGTTAGCTCATCTAGTAGCGTCCAAAGTGTGGAAAGTGTTACCAGCACCAGCAGCCGCTCTTCGGAGACATACGCCACCTCGTCAACGGCAAGCGCCTCGACGACAGGTATCTCAACAACAAGTGGGTCCGAAACAAGTACGTCGAGTCCAATGAGCTCGATTACATCGAGCTCGAGTACACCAAGTTCGTCGAGCTCCAGTTCATCGAGTTCGTCGAGTTCGAGTACGTCAAGCTCTAGTTCAACGAGTTCTAGTTCCACGAGCTCCAGTACATCGAGCTCATCCAGCTCGAGCTCGTCCAGTTCATCGAGCTCGACAAGCTCGTCGAGTTCGTCAGGCACCCCGTCAAGCTCACCCAAGCCTGTCCCGCCCGGCGACCTCCTGTGTGCTCCTACCGGACCCGAGAGCGACGTCAAACTCGGGTTCTACACCGACACGGTCGGATCCATCGGATACACAGGCCTCGACACAGCAGACTACATCGAATTCTATGCCACGGGCCCCCTGGTTGGTGATAGTCGGTGTGACTTTGTCGGGTATCTCTACCACCCGCGGTCCGGGCTCTGCGTGACCGGTATCGTCGCGGCCCCGTCGACGGCGACCAAGTATAATGGCGGCGCCGTGCAGCTCCAGCCTTGTGGCTCGTCCACCCCGACGCCGCCGGAGGCGCAAAAGTTCTGCGGGAAGAGGGTGGGGAACCTCGCTGTAATGTTGCTCAAGGGCGATCACCTTGCTAATGACATTTTATGGTATGCACCCAGGAATACGAGAACTACGAATGCGCCAGTGAGTCTTGTAAATGCGAGTGGCTACTACATTTGGTACGAGTGTTAGTTAATGTGGGATCTGGCAAAGGGCAGAACTTGTCTCGTGTGTGTTGCGTGTGATATTTCTTTGGCGAGTTTGTTGTGGTTGCCTGTCGTTTTAATTTTAGTGAATCAGAGTAACATCTTGCCTGTGAAATTCCTTGTGCTGCAAATGGAAACAAACACGACTTGAGACAAATGTTTGTGACAATATTGATCATTGCTCCGGACTGATCGACAAGTTTCCGTGCGATGAAATGAAGTGAGACTCGCACGCTCAGATCGGCGAAGACTGGACTCGGTTTGCGTTAATCGCTTCCGTATTCGCTGTGGCCAACATGACACATCTATGATCCCCAGCGATCGCGAAGGTTGACCTGGACCGTCGGTCCCGAGGTCTTGGTAGTGTTGATGCCCAAGGTGCGTGCACAATGTGTCATGCCTGCGTCTTTCTCTCGATTCTCCAATATGCATAATGCACGGGCACCACTACATCTGGCTGAACTTTGCCAACAGGCGGAATCCAATCGCAGAGGTAAAGAGAAAGTCGACAGGGAAGACTTCTAAGAAGAACCATCTAGAATGAGGCTAACCGTCATTTCCGTCGGAGTCATTCACCGGGGTACTATGTAGAGAATTGGGATGGAGAAAGGCGCCCCCAAGTTGTGCTGGACGACGCCGGAGATCTCGGATGTCGGTAGAACTTTGCTGATATTCCGCCGAACTCAGTTACTGCACAGATTGAGCAGCAACCCATCCAGATTCACACAGACATCAGATGGAACTCACAACAATGGGACTTTTTCTCGATACTGGCTTCCATGGCATAAAGTGAGATACATTGCACGGCGCGCCGCTCTTTCCCGTCCCCGAATTAGCAGAACGAATGCGAACGGATTGCACGGATGATCTTGTCCAAGACGTCGATGTGAAGTTTGTATAGCCGTGCACTTCCTGAATTCCCTATGCGATTGGTACTGTACGGCATAGTCGGTGTACTTGGCCAAGCTGCGCGCTCTGAAAGCGCTGCTGAGCGGCATTATTGGGGCAGAACTTTGGGCTAATATCCGCGCCCGATTCGGGGCAAGAGATGACGATGATCCCGTGGGAAGAACACATATAAATTGAGCATCATTCCCTCCTCTGGGTGAAGTGCAGAAAGGGTATCTTTGCCTACAACAACCGCCACACAATACCCTATTGTCCAGAATTCCCACGCTCTTGCTCTCATCAACAAATTCAAATACTTGAGACGACCACAAAACCACAAAATCACAACCATGCATTTCCTCTCAACCATCTCATTGGCCCTCGCCCTCATGTCAAGCACAGCACAATCAGCTGCTGTGGAACCCTTCCGCGGAGTCATTGAATCACGCGATGAATGGGGCCAGTGCAATGCCGACGGCGACTGCGGCAGCGGTTTCCAGTGTTGTACTTCCCGATGCATCTGGGGTTCATGTCCAGGCTCTAGGGACGGCACGTGCGACCGGAACAGCGACTGCGCCAACGGTGGTGTCTGCCGCAACGGGGCTTGCATTGGCAACGGAGGTGGTGGAAAGGGCGGCTGGTGCCCGGGTGATGATGACAACGACAAGCTTGACGACTAGGTTCACGGATAGTGTTACGTTGGCTGCAAAGGATGCCGGTATTGAGAATGGCAGTAATGATGGAATACATGCTTCTGCGCTTCGGGGTTATGTTCGTGTAGGTTTTGGAGTCATGAGTTTACCAAATATCACATTGGAAATTGCAGATATGATTCAGCAACGTTTCCTGCTGTGGAAAACATGTCAAGACGTCGTTAGATAATTGTGAGAGTTGTCAATGATGGATTCGGTCCACTAAGGTATAACTTACACCTATGTAGCATCGTTGCATCATTGCATCGTCCTACTGTCCTATGCTGTGAAGGCGTCCGATTCATCCCGTCAACACCAACATCAAACCATGATTAGAACGCCGATTTGCTAATACAGTTTCCATGACTAGGTACCATTGCATATCCAATCTCAACATGTCATACTTTTGCGTTCCCTCTGGCAAGAAATCTCAAAGCGGCAGTCTTCCGAGGCCCTTGAGCTCCATGGGCCAGCATTTTCTCGTAGAGAGCGACGACTCTCGGGTCTTGGTAACAGTCGGCCCCTTTAGCCATATCTATATACGACAGCAGCTCGGCCTTGGCCAGCAGGGTATCGATATATCGGTAGTCACGCGTGCCGAATAGCTGCTCGTAGGCCGCCAATTGTTCGTCAATGATCCCCTCGATGAGCTGGAAGAACCACATGCCGTCCATTTCGCCCTGGTCTCCGACGCGGAGCCAGGTCGCAAGTGACTTTGTGCCGATTGCTGAAAAATAGTTGGAAAACGCCATCTCCGCCCATGCTTGACACGTCACTTTCCATGCCCTGATCGCCACCTCGTTCAGATCGCTGTGCGGAACAATTGCTAGGCTTTGCATGAGATGAGGTAGGGGGTGTGAGCTCGGCATGCCCAGAGCGCCGGAGAACCCCAGAGACGCGGCGTACTTGAGTAGTGCCTTGAGGAGGACCCTAAACTGTTCAGCATCGGCGCCGGTGAGTTCCGCATAGCGATTCAGCTGTACGATCAGCATGAATATATTGCAGATCGTTGTGCTAGGCTGGGACTTGAACATGATGGCGATCTCATCCGGCGCCCTGCGCATCTGGACAAGAGCCTGGCTCACGTTATTCTCTTTCATTGCCTCGTTAATCCCGCCCGTAAAATTAAACCACCGGGCAGTGCTCGGCTGGTCGAGCGAGATGATGCTGAGCGCTTCTGTCAGGTTGGTGATCTCCCTTTCATGCCGGCCAAAGACGTATGTGCGCGTGTAGGCGAAGACTGCCTCGGAAACGTGATGGTTGTCTGGCGGACGCATCACCGCGGTAAGCGGCACCGTTGTGACGACTCTCTTCCGCCGGAGGTGCTTCTGGAGCCGCGATGTATCGACGATTTGTCCATTAGCCAGGCGGATCTGAGTGCCGAGCCTGACAGAGTCCTCGTAGGGAGTGTCTTGCACCACTTTAGGGTCGAGGCCCGCTGTCAACTTGATGTTCTTCCGCCAGCCCCAGCCTATGAACCGCGTCTTGTACATCTTGGCTCTGTAGCCTTGTATTAGTAAACCTGAATTGGAGCAACGTCGCCCTTTGTTGGGGGATGAACCCACGAGGCGTCAAAGTTATACTGTGCCCTCATGTGCTCCCTCACTTCAACAAGGGTCTTCTTCTGGTCCAAGTATAGCCTTCTCAGTAGAGGCTTATACTTGTCCCATTCGTCGCTTTGGGGATATACCCGGTCATGCCGGGCGGCGGGTCTCGACCCGGCTGGACCATGATCCGTCACGGGTATGCTCATGGAGTAAAAGGCTTTCTGCTGCGGACCCTGCCGCATGGATACTGGACTCATTGTCTCGATGGACGCGTCGTCCCCACTGGATGAGGACATTGGGGAATGTGATTTACAGTGATGACACTGTCGTGGAGGCTTTGTGTGAAGTCTTACTTCACGCGCACGTGTTTGAATTTCTAGGCATTAAGGCCTGTTGGTTCGTGAATCCTTCAGGAGGGGTTTAATTATAGCTCAGCCCCGGAAGAAGCCTAACGGGGGTTATTTCCGCAACAGGACTGGCCAAGACAAGCGGCCAGCATGCATAGATGATGCAAGTAGGAAGCATTATGCATTCTGCCAGTCTTAACTGTTGGTACTATTATGGGGAATCATGTTGCATTAAGCTCGGCCACAAATTGCAGAGGGGACGGTACCGCAAATCAACAGCAATGCTGATGTATATAATGCGTTACCTAGCTAAGGTCCGCCTACCTAGCTTCTAAATACCGCCTACCCAGCTTTATATATAGGCCCACCTAATATAAAGAAAATAGCTATATATATTAATAAAATATAGGTATATCTTGGATTCTGACCCCTCTAAAGCTAAAGCTACCCCGCTATTTATATAAAGTAAATGTATTAAGTATTTCTTAATAAATATATATCTACTATATATTTAAATATATCTATTTAAAGTAATTATTTATATTTATTAATATTAATTATTATAAATAATAAATAATAATAATAAATTATAATATTATTATTAAATTAAAATAATATTATATATTAATTATTTAATATAATTAAGCTGCTTTATTAATATTATTAATGGTTATTAAATAGGTAGAAAGCTTATATAATTTAGGTATATAGGTAGGTGGAAACCTTATTTATCTTAATTAAGTAAAGTGGTATTATTAATAGGCCTATTATATGAGTATTTATTTAATTAAGAGAAGGTAATTAAGATTTATTTATAAGGGTAGTAGAATTTTATCTCCTGAAATATATAAATCCTTTACCTTTTATTTTTTTTTTAATTTTTTCTTTTTTCCTATATTTTTTATTTTTATTAAGTCTTATAAGTATTTAGACCTTATTGTATTAATTAGTGTTAATTATTTAAAGATTAAAAGAATATATAATAATAATATACCTCTTAAAAAAGTAAAGAAAAAAGCGCCTACTACTTTAAAAAAGGCGCCTATAAAGCTGCGTATAAAGGTAAAAAAAGATATATATAAAGATTTAAAGATTAAAATAAATAAATTCCCTTTTATATTAGTTTTAAATAAAGGTTAATAAAATACCTAAAATAATAATTATAATAGTAATATAATCTATAGTTATAAAGTTAATATTTTTATTTAGCCTAAAGAGCTTAAAAAGTAGGATTTAGATTCTTAATTAGAGAAGATATTAAAGCTTTAGTTAAAAAAAGGCTGAAAGCTATTAAAAGTTAAGAATATTACCCTTTAGCCTAAGCTTAAATTAAAGGAGTTAAAGCTTTAGTTAAAGAAAGGCTGGAAATTATTAAAAGTTAAGAAGGGCTTAAAATTAATTACTATTAGGCTTATTAATTTATCTTATATCTATTTCCTTTAATTTAAATAATTTTATAATAATAAAGATTTATTTATTATTATAGCTTTACTTAGCTTATATAAGTACTTAAAGTAATTTATAAATGAAATAAAGAAGGAGCTAATATTAAAGAATATTTAATTTATTAAATATAATTTGTTTATAAATTTTAATTTCCTATTTATATATAAGATCTTAAATGATAATAATAATAAGGTTTGCATAAATTAATAAGATTATATATTTATTGTATTTAAATTTATTAAATTAAAGCCTTAAATACCTTTAATTATAAATATAACTTAAAACCTAGGCTAAGTTAATAAGCAATATTATTAAATTATATCTTTTTATTTACTATTAATTATTAAAGTCGCTGTTTTAAAGCTTAATAAGATTTTTAATCTTAAGATTATTAAATATATTTATTAATATTAATTAATAATAAGTAAGGATGATTTATAAGTTGGTATTAATTAATATTAATTTAGGATTGCTTAAGGTTTTATATTCCTTTTTTATTATTTATTTTAATTTTATAGACCTTTTTTTATAATAATTAATATTAATTAATATAATTTTCCTATTATAATTAATATTATTTAATATTAATTCCTATTTAAATCCTTATTATTCCTACTTATAGCGTGCTAAGTATATTATTTATTTTATTAATTTAGTATTATTTAGTATTAATTCCATTAGATCTTTATATTTATTTAATATAAAAGCTAATAATAATTATAATATTTACTTTTTTTAATATAATTATTTGAGTTAAGAGAAAGAATTTTTAAGGCTACCTTTTTATATAGCTAAATGTTTTAAAGTAATTTATTAAATTTATTAAAAGTTTTAATAACCCTTAATAGCGCCTTATTTTTTAGCTTATTATTAATAAACTTAATTAATTAGCCTTAGTTATTTAAAATAATAATTTAAGCCTTATATTTTAGCTAAAACTTATTAATATTAATATAACTGCTAACTTTATAGTATTTTAATACCTTATATATTACCCTATTAGTATTAAAAAGGATACTTATGAAATTAAGCGATATATATAATATAAGCTTAGTTAGGAGTATTTATATAGGTTTTTATATAATAACCTATTTTATAAGGTTATTTATTATAATAAATATATTATATAGCGATTTATATTTATAGAGATAAAGAGGAAAAAGGGTGGTAATTTACTTTTATTAAAGATATTATTTAATAAGAAGATTATTATTATTAAGTATATTTAGATTAATATATAGCATTATAATGAATATCTTATTAATAAAGCTATTAATAATAATATTATAAAAGTTATTTTTATTAATAAGGCTTAGAAGCTAATTATAAATATAATAAAGTAAATTTATATTTTATAATAATAATTTTTAAAGATTAAGAAGGTAAAGGCTTTAAAGGTAAAGGTAAAGATTAAGACTTTAAATAATAACTTTATTAATAATAATAAGGATAGCTTTATTAATAATAATAAAGATAAGTATATAAATGTTTTTTAAGTTTATATAAATATATATAAATGTATAAGGTTCTTCGTTTATATTAATATTTATAATTTATTAAATTAAGAATCTACCCTTAATAATAAGATAGTATAATAAAATAACTTAATAAACGTTATAAATTATATCCCTTATATTAATTATTAAATAATTATAGCCTTAATTAAAGAGATTTATATTAAGGGTCTCTTTATATAACTAAAGATTACCTTTATTTATAATGAAAATATCCTTAAAGATTTTAAGATTATATTTTTAAATTATAAAAATATTAAGTAATATATAGTTATTAAGTAATAAGAGGGTGATATATTATAATAAATAATTAAAGATAGGATATTATTTATAGGTTATTAAGCAGAAAATTAATATATTAAGGATCTTATATAATATTATATCTTGCTTACCTTTATTTTAAGTTAATTCTTAATAATAATGATTTTTAAATAGGCTTTAGAGTCTTTAAGGTAATATAAGGGGGATATTAAGGGTGATATAAAATATATTAATTTATATATTAATTATTATAATAATATTAATAGCACCCCTTAAAACCTTAATAGTATTAATTTTATACTATCTTAAGTTATTAATAAGTTAAATATATAATAAGTTAGTATTAATTAGTATTAATTTATACCTTAACTTTATATTAATTAGTATTAATTTATCAATTAATCCCTTATAGGTATTCTGATTAATAAGAGATTTATAGATATTATTATTATATATAAAATAGTATATAGCCTTTTATAAAGTATCCTTTTTATTAATAAGGTAGATATAGGTAAGATAATAATTATATTTATAAAGCGATATCTTTATCTTTAAGATCGCTTTAAGAAGTTAAAGAAAATAAGCCTATTTATATATAATAATATTATTAAAATAGGCCTTAAATAAATATAGCTTATTATAATATAGGCGCCTATTAATATTATTAAGTAATACTTTAAGGAGATTTATAAATACTTTTTAGCTAATACTTTTAATATTAAGATTTTTTATAAATTAAGAAGTAATATTAATTATTATCTTATCTTATAAGCTATTATTATATTAATTATAAAGCTTTATATTTAAATAAAAATAGCTATAGATTAAAGGAATATATTATTAATAAGTAGTATTTAATAAATTAATACTAATTAGTATTAATTTATACCTTATTCTTATACTAATTAATATTAATTTATATATCCTATTTATTACATTAATTAATATTAACTTATATATATAAAACTAATTAATATTAAAATGAAAATAAGGTTTAGCTTTTCTTATATTTTATAATTATTTTTTATTTATTTAAGAAGATATATACCCTTAGGTTTATAAAAGATATAAGTAATTAATTATATTAATAGGGCCCCTAAAAGTATAATATTCATAATAGCCTATTTATATAGAGCTTAAAGTAATATATTACCTTTTAAAAAGTAATTAAAGAAAGCTATACTTTAAAAAAGGTTAAAAGGAAGGTAGCTACATTAAAATATTTAATTAATAAGGTAAAAGGTTTTAAAAATAAGGATTTTAAAAAGAATAAATAGGATAAATTAATATTTATTATTATTATAGCAATTAAGGGTAAAGCTATAAACCGCTAAGGGTTAAATACTAATACTAACCCTAATATTAATAATATTAATAAAGGCAATAAGAATAATAAGTTAGCTAAGTTAATCCCTAAAAATATCTAAGCGAAGCTATTATTTAATTATATTACTAATAATAAATAAATAAAATATAAAGATAAGAAGATTAGCTAAATAAAAAATATAACCCCTTAATATATAAAATACTATAAAATAATAAAATACTTAAATAAATTTCACTAAAGCTATATTATTTATAATAAAGCTTATATCCTTTATAAGCTTATTAATACTTAATTTCATATACTTTAAATAAACCTTTAACTATAATTTAAGAATAATTTAATAAGCCTTATCTTAGTTTTTATAACCTTAATTATTAATAATATTAATGATTATTGTAATTTTAATAGCCTATTTTAAGAAAATATAAGGCTTTCACTAGGTTTTAGTATTAATATAATTAAAGATATTAACTTAAAGATAAGATATTTTATTTATTTAGATAAACTATATATTTCTAATACTTAAAAGAAGGTATTAATAAAGGTAATTATTAAAGGGGGTTAAAAGTAATAAAGTATATTACTCATTAAATAATAATATAATATAGTAATAAATAGTGACCTTAAAAGAGAGGCTATACAGGGTATACTAGATTATATAAGTATATAGCAGGGGATAAATATAATTTTAAAATTATTAAATTATATTAATAGCTCACCCTAGCTTATTTACCTATATAATAGCATCCCTACCTATTATATTAAATATTATAAGTTAAGCTATATTACTTTAAAGCTATTTATAAATAAATTTATAAATAAATACTTTTAAGACTTAATTATTAACGTTAAGAAGGTTAGGCTTATAGAATTTATAATAATTATCCCTTATAGCGATAAAGTAGGGGTAATTAAAAAAAGTAAAGGTAGTGAAAATAAGGAAGGTAGCAGTTATCTAAATAATAGTTTATTCTAGTTCCTTATAATTATATTTATATATATCCTTAGCTATTTAGCTATATAAGTTCTTAATAAGATAGCTATATAATTAGATAAAGTTACATTAAAAGACCTTAAAATAGGCAGTGAATTTATTAATAATATAAAAGCCTATAAAGTTATTAAAGAGAGGAATAAGAAAGAAAAGGATAAGCTGCTCTAATTAAGATCTGCTCATTTTAAAGCGCTGCTTTATGGTATTAGTAATAGCAGCCTTAGATATTTATAAGTACTGGGTTTCGGTTTAGATTTATTTAATATTATCCCAGTAGAGTAAAAAGTAATCCTTAGTTATATATACTCTCGATCCTTAGTATGAATTTATATTCTTTATTTATACGCTAAATAAGTGAATAAGGATAAATATATATTTATTATAATATTAACCCCTTAGGCCTAGCTATAAGTAATTCCACTAATTAGTATTAATTAATATAACTTATTATTAAATCCTATATATTAATTAATATTAACTTTATTTTATATCTTTAGCCTTTTTATATTAATTAATACTAATTATCCTAATAAAGCTACTTATTAATTATAATCCTAGGATCCTATAAGAAGTATTAAAGAAAGTTAACTTTAATATATTATTTATTTATATAAGTATAACTATATAGGAAAAGGTAACCTTTATTATTAGCTTTAATAATCTTGATTTTAATATTAATATGTTTTTAATAAATATTATAGTGGGCTTTATTGGGCTTAATCTTTATTATATATATAGCTTTAGGATTTAGGTATAGATATTTTAAAGCTTTGGCTATATTAATTAATATATTAGCTGTTTAGTTTAGCTAAAATAGATAAAGGAAGTAATATTTATTATCTTTATAGTTAATAATTTAAATTATGATTAGATTGAGTATAAGGTAGCTATTAAGGAGGCGTGGGTGCTGAATATATTATTAATATTTTAGCCTTAAGTTATAAAGTATTAGCTTACTTATAAATTTATAAGTTATAAAGTAATGCGTATTATATGGTCTTAGCCCTTCCATTATATAGTTTAAGAATATAAATATTTTAAGGAGATTTAAGATTTTATATTTAATAAGATCTGTATAGCCACCTAGCTTTATTAATAAATTTCCTATTTATTCCTTATAAGCATTATTTTACTTGAGGATATTAAGGGGATTATAAAGGATTTTAAGATCCTTTTTTCTGCGATTCTTAGTATTTAGGAAAGTATTATTAATCCTAATAATAGGGATAAGATTACTTAGGATTAACTATAAGTATTTTTAAAGAGTATTAAAGTTAATAAGGAATATATAAAGTAGATAAATTAGTTTTAGGTAAAGATAGAATTTAATATTAGTTGGAAATAAAAGATGATTAATATATTACTTAATATAATCTTAGGTATTAATAAGCATAAGTATAAGCGCTAAGGAGATAATAATACCTTATTAAAGAAGCTTAAATTTAGTGAGTATGTTGCAGAATTTGATATAAAGGATGATGAAATTAGCCTTGTATTTAATGATTTTAACCGTGACTTTGATATTGATTTTAAAGATAATTTGAATAACTTTATTTATAAAATAATTAGTTTTAAAGAGCAGTTTACGATTAAGTAGGAGAAGTTTAATGTTATAGTTAAATATAAGGCGGCTAGGTAGGAGTAAAAGGATTAAGAGTAAAAAGATTTAGAGTAGGTGTAGGTGGGAATAATGGCGCTAAAAGCTATAGTTATAATATGATGTTGTAATTAGGTTGGTATTTATTAGTACTAATTGTGTATTAAAAGATTCTTACTTTATATTAATTAATATTAATTGGTTTTTAAGGTTTATTAATTAGGTATAGCTTATAGGGTTTACTAGTATTTGGATAGTTTTTTAATAGATTATATAAATATAATGGTGGAATAGTTTTAAAGGATAGGAATATAATGCTTAGATATTTAAATAAATAGGATTAATAGTTTATTATTATATAATTATATTATTATATATAAAAAGGAAATGCTTATAATTTCGTTACTTATTTAAGTATTGCCTACAATAATAATATAATCTTATATAGATTTATTATTAATTGGATTTCTTAATATATTAAGGAAAACGCCCTCTTTAATATAAGATCGCTATTAGTTTAGATTAAAATTAAAAGTTTTATAAAATAATAGTTTCCTTTTTATCTTAAGTTTCTGCTTAATTATTTAAGAGGTTTAATTATTAAAGTTTATGATAAATATTATATAGTTATACATTTTATATATTATAACTACGCGTATTAATATACTATTATTTAGGGTAGATGAACCTTATCTTTACTTTTTAATGATAATCTTATTGGCTAAAGGTATAAAACTGAATTCCTTTAACCCTTTATAATACCTATTATCCTTTATATCATTATATATTAGTTTACAGTTAAGCTATATATATTGCTTTATATTAATTTAATTTATTAACTTATGGTTTATAATCTCTCCTATAATTAGGTCTTTTCTATATATTAGCAGCTCTTTCTTTAAGGTATAGTTTATTATAAATATGTTTTTATAATTTAAGGATTAGTAATAAAGTCTACGCCTCTTTTTATATTGCTTATTATTAAGTTTTTTAAATATACCTTATTTAATATATTATTAAGCTTAATCCTATTAATAGTTTATAATAATTATTTTAATACGGTTTTTATATATTATTTAGTTTAGGAAGGTTTAGGTTAAATAATTCCTTAGGATTATAAAGTTAAGAGGCAGGGTTAGGAGTTAAATATTAAGAAGATTAAGATAAGGGAGAGGAGGGCACTTTAAAAGGCTTAGGGGAGATAATATATAAAGGGGCTAGCTTAAGTATAATGATAATTTTATTAAGCGATATAAGGATATACATCTTAGTAAATTAATGCTTACTCTCATTATATTTAATATACCATATACCATTTCTTTTAAAATTACAATATCCTAAGTAGGCTTTAATATAGCGGCATTATTTAAGTTTAAGTTATTAGGATTTAATATAAGATTTAATAATCTTAATATTACCTTGATTAAAAGCGTGTTTAAATATATAGTATTTATATATATATATTTAAGCTAATAATATTACTTATATTTCCTTTTAAAAGCTACTTTCCTTTTTTTTATTACCTTATTCTAACTTAATAGCTGCCTAGTTAAGGTAGATAGTGCGTTTAATTTATAAGCATAATGATTTGCCTTTACTCTCTTAAATTTATCCTTAATCTATTTAAATTTCCTCTTTTTAAAAGATGATAAAAAGGATTTTATTTTATTAAAAGCTTTATTATTTACCTTTATATTAAAAGGGGTATATTAATCTAAATTAAGCTTAATATTTAGCCCTATACCTACTATATTTATAAGAATAAATATTACATTAATAGTATTAAGACGCGGGATAAGCATTAAAAGATTTAAATTACTTTTAAAAGTAATATCGCCTAAAGGAAGATAGCTTAATATATTTATATTTTAAAGAAGGTAATTTAAAGAGGTAGGAGTAAAGTATAATTTTTATATAGGTTTAAGGTTAAAAAGGATATCTTCTTTATAATTAATAAATAATATTAACTTATTAATTATTAATAAAAGTTCTTAAGGATATAATAATAGTAAAGCAATTAATTATTATAATATATAGATAAAATCTTAAGTAAATCATTATATAAAGGATTTTAATTAATATTAATATAAATAAAAATTAATAAGGTAAAATATATCGCCTTACTATAATATAGCGTAAACCTTATAAGTATATAGGTAACCTATTATATGCCGGAATGTTCCTATATAAGGTATATTAAGATAGCTTTATTTCTTTACCTTATTATAATTATTATTTATAAGTTTAATTATAGCTTAGCTTATTATAAATAATAAGTTATATAAGGTAATAAGTAGATAAGGTGATATATTTATTAAGCTCTTTAACTTATTAATTAATATATTTTAAAACTTATAAAAGGTAGCTATTATTAAATATAGAAAGGCATTAATTATAATTATATATATATACTTTTAATAGTTAAGTTATATCTTAAGGTAATAATAAAGATTCTTTATAATAAATATATAAAGGATATTGAAATATATTATATATAGGAAGTATATTTAATAGATATTATATTAATAATAATTAAGTTAGGTAGTTTTAATATAGTTAATAGTTTGTTGCCCCCTATTAATTTTCACTTATTTTTATTAGAATAAATTTTAAAGTCATTTCATATCATTAATATCTATAGTATTAATAATGCTTAGGAATTCCTTCTTAATCTTTGAAAATATTATATTATCTAGGATATAATTAATAATATAGATATTAGATTTAAATACTTTGAAAAGGTGCTACTAATATATAATGATTTATACTTCTAGATATATTATATGAATAGTATTGCTTTTAGTAATTTCAGTATTTATTATTTAGAAATCATAATGAATCTTATAGCTTTTTAACATTTTAAAAACTTAGGTGAAATCCTTAGTTATTTAGCTGTTGATAAGGGTTAATAAGTAGGTATATAGCTATTATTAAGGTATTATTTTAATAATATAAATAAAAGGTAATTTATATTAATTAATATTAAAGGTGGTATTTATAATAAGGAATAGGGGGTTATTAAAATTCCTGAAATTTATTACCTTTGCAGGATAAAATATAATATACTTAATTTAATAGTTATTATTAATTAATAAGTTAATTGGGTAGTTATTAGCAATTAGATTATTAATGAAGTATTTAATAGGTAAGCAGCCTTAAAGATTATGATTATTTAGGACTTTATAGTGATTATTAATATCATTAGATATTATTTATTTATATAATATTAAGTAGAGAGAATGGATAATTATAGCGCTTATATGAAATTATTATATTTAGATATTATATTATTCTTAATGATATAATAAGAAGGCTGTTTTTATAAAGAGATATTTTTTAAGTATTTTAAATTTAGGATAATTATATAGAAGAGAAATATTTATTATATAAAATAAACCTAAACCCTTTTAATATATATATTTAAATATATTAAGGGGATATATTTTACCTAAAATATCCTTATCTTTATTAATTATAAAGCTAAAAGAGTAGTTTATCTTATATAAGGTTATTAATTTTCTTAGTTGCTTTTCTCCAATCTTTTATACCTCCTTAAGTCGCTATTTATAATTATTAATATATTTATTTATTATTTTATTAGCTTGATTTATGTGATATTTTGCTATATTATTAAATATATATTTAATAGTGATTTAGCATTAAGGCAGCTCTGTTTTAAATTATGTAATTATAATTGTGTATTTATAAGGCTTAGTTTAAAGATTAAGTGAATTTTAAAGATAAGGGTTATATTCTATCTTATGAATATTAATATAAGGATTATGATTATTAAATTATATTTTAATAAGTAGATATTGAAATTACTTTATATTAGGTGTTAATTGATATGCTATATTTAGAAGATAATGCTAAGATATATTACCCTTAAGAATATTAATAATATATTATAATTATTATATAAACTTATATTAAATATAGTTAATTATTTTAATTAATTATAATTATATATTTAAACTATGGCGTAATAAAGTAATGATATTTATAGGTAGGGATTATAAAAGTATTTTAAAGAGATGAATAGGAATATATATTATTTTATAAATAGATTGCTTAATTAATAATAAATAGAATGAATGGGTAAAAAATAAGGTTATAATAGAGTTATTATAAAGGCTAAATATTTAGTAGATTTATTAATAAGAAGGTAGGTGGGCTAATTTAAAGGTTATTGATTTTTTTTTATATACTTTATATTAATATAGTAAATATAAAATAAATATATTATGTAAAGAGAGATAGGGTAGTTTTAATTTTAAAGGGGTTAGCTTTAGCTTTGGAGGGATTAGAATTTAGGATATATTTACATTTTATTAATATATATAGCTATTTTCTTTATATTGGGTGGGCCTATATATGGAGCTGGGTGGGCGGTATCTGGAAGCTGGGTGGGCGGACCTTGGCTGTGCGTTACCCTTCATAATTCAAAGACGTGTCTCCACTTCTTTGCTCGCAAACCCTATGCACAGCATGTTACTAATCGTAAGTCTGCTCAGGCAATGCCGCTGTACACTTGGTATATTGTCTATATTTGCCATTTCTAGCATGGCGTTCAGAGCCAAAGAAATTGACAGCTAAGATTCTAGCGAATGATTTAGTTGGGAACAAGATCATGGTGGCAAAATCAAGGCGTGCCCGTTCTGCTGATTGGAATGAATAAAAAGGGATGCGTAACTATACAGGGGTCCATGCCGAGCAAAACAGGAGTTGAGTCGCTGAGTGGGGAAGATGTGAGCGGTAAGCGGAGGAGAAGTGGTTCAGTCCGTGCCTCAGAGTGTCGCTCGTCTTTCCCGGGGCGATTTCGGAAAGCTCATCGAGCCAAGGATGGCTATCAAAGGGATAACCCCGAGGGCGGTGACTTTAATGGACCAAGTTCGAGGGCTCGAAAGACATTGCGTGAACTTGATGAACTTGAATGGCGACGGTACTTGTAACTAATTATGGGAAATCTAATTGCCCGCAAATATGTGTCCCAGTTTCACCAGCTCCTCCCACCTTTCGTCTGAGCGAATCTCGATCTTTGCCTCTGGAGTCATAACCTTCATTTGATCAATTGAAATTGTGCCAAACTTGTACCTTTTGTCATCGTTCACAAAAGCAGCCAAGATCTGGATCCAATCCTTCATCAGCTGCCTCTCAGCCGGCGTTGGTCCGTGGCAAATCGAAAAGCTGTTTGGTGGGGCCAAGGTCAGTTCTGTTTTCTTCCAGGGACTCGAATGTTATTCTAGTTGGGGGCAGCTCTTACTTCCAAATAGGCCTGTCCATCGCATGCGCCACGCCGAAAGAGGCCGGGGCCACCTCTTCGTCGATGAAAGACAAGCGATATGCAATGTGATATCTCCATACGTCTTGCAGGTCGACGCCATTTTCAACTAATGCCTTGACCAAAGCTCGAGACGGTGCTCGCACTTGGCCGTCGGACACAATGTTTCCTAGTATCATGAATGTCAGCGATGGCTCTATCGCCTGGCGTCAAGCTTAAAATGTCTCACCGAAGGTCCTTTGCCAATCTTCTAACTTGTCCGACGCCGGCAGCTTGTATTGCTGGATGGCTCGTTCGGTTACCTGGGGGGCATAGTAATTTGAAACCTGCACTTTGAGGGCGTCTAGGCTTGGCTCAGTCGGGGAATTGTATGACGAGTACAACGTTTCCTCGTTGCGCACTTCACCAATCAAAATCTTGTATCCTCTGGTCTTGAACTCGTCGGCGAACTCCTTGCTTTGCAGGTATTCAATCATTCCTGAATGCACAAAAATGTCGTCCGTGACGGGCCGGAAAGTGTGGTTCTTCAAATGAGGAATTGCCCTGACGAGATCATCCGAGCTAACCTTGCGCAAAGCCGCGAGCTTCTCTGGGCCTGGTAGGCGTGTTTGAATCTGGAAATATTTGCAGAGCTCGTCGAATTGGCCCCGAACATCTGCCAAGGACTTGGGCTGCGCGGGGATCGCGTTGGAAACCATGAAAATCCGTCGGTAAAGGGAGGGTGTGTCCCCAGCTTTACGGAAATCGTACAACATTTGTGCTTCGGCACTGTACGCACCAGCGCTGCGACCAGCGAGGGTGATGTTCTCAGGGTCACCGCCAAAGTACGAAATGTGATCCCGAACCCACTCGGCCGCAACCCGCTGATCCCACAGGCCAAAGTTCCCGCCTGCCTCGCCGTCGCTCTCGCGGAGGAGATCCTCGCCGGCAAGGAAGCCAAAGACATTCAGCCGGTATCCGATGGCCACGACGATTGCATTGAGTCCGCCCGTGGTGATGAGCTCGGTCGCGTCCATGCCAGGCTCCTGAGACGGGTCTCCCATTTGAAACCAGCCGCCATGAATCCAAAGCTTCACCGGCCACTTCTTCTCCTTCTCCTCCTCGCCATCCTTGGGCACCGGAGTCCAGATGTTGACAAAGAGGCAGTCTTCGCTATGTGTAGCACCCTGGCCATCAGATTTTCCCACGTGGAAAGCCTTCTGAGGACAAACTGGTTTGAACTTGGTCGCGTCGTAGGCACCTCCATTACCATCACTATATGAATATGAGGTCGGCAGTGGTCGAGGTTTGCGCCATCTGTGCTCGCCGGTCGGAGGAAGCGCATAGGGAACGCCCGTGAATCGGCGGGACTTGCCGTCAAATTGAAGGCCGCGGATCTTGCCCTTGTCGCCTAGGGTAAGTTCAACCGGCGTTTGCTGGTACGAAATGTTGTTGCCCATCTTGGTCGAAAGATTAATTATCTGCCTGCAGCCTGGAGGCTTTCCAAAAACTTGTTGCCAGCGCCCCAAGTTTAGTTATTATGGAAGAGCTGCTTTGCACGGCATTGGTCACGGATCTGGTCTTGGAGGGTCCGAGATCCGTCCCGCGGGGCGGTCTGATAAGACCTTGGCTCCGGCTCGGATCTCCGGCCGAAGACTTCTCGTGTAACCCCTTTGACCACACGTATTGCAATGACTTCCGTAAAGAGAAAATGGCAACAGATTAGATAAGAGGCATGGATCCTGAGTGCAGTGCCGGTCCAACTTGGCTTCATTCACTCTGGACGCCGAGTAATGACTTCTTCCAGCAGCCTTTCGCAGCAAAGCTCAATTACGCGACCCTCTCTTAAACCGGCAACATGGGCAGCATCGAGCGAGTTTCTACCAACGTGGACCTGTCCCACCACATCAATGCTAAGAGCAAAGCTCGCCACCCCTCGCCCTTGAAAGACATCATCAAGTACATGGGCTATGATGGCATGATTAGTTTCGCTGGAGGTATTTCAAACTGGTGCATGGTGCATTTAAATTCTAATACTTAACTAAACCGCAGGACTCCCGCATCCATCTCTTTTCCCGCTTGAAGAGGCCAAGTTCAGTTGTTTGACCCCCGAGGCGTCCCTCGCCGGAGACCGCAAGGTGGGGGCCGAAAACCCGGATATCCTAAGTCTCACGCTTGGCCGGGGTGCATCACCTGGTGATCTAGAGCTGTCTCAATTTTTGCAGTATGGTATGTATGGAAGCAGTTCCCAGGCCCAACATACTAGTATCAACATAAAGGCTGAATGTGCAACAGGTTCCGGAGCCGGCAATCCTCAGCTGGTTGAACTGGCGAAAGAGTTGACCGAGAAAGTACATGCACCTCCATGCGATTATGAATGTCTGCTGCATCCGGGAAACACGAATGCATGGGCAAAGGTCGTCGGTCTTCTCTGTGAAGAAAACGACTTTGTTCTTGTCGAGGAGTTTACGTATCCCTCGGCTCAGGCTCTTTGGATTCCTCTTGGGATCAAGGCCGTACCCATCCCGGCCGATGCCGATGGTCTCCTGGCACAAAATCTCAGATTCACTCTTCAAAATTGGGACGAGAAGAAGAGAGGGGGTCCTAGGCCCAGACTGTATGTTGTCTCAAAACTAGCATTGAGTACTTGGCTTTGTGATCTGACTGAGAGAAGACTCTATCTGGTTTCTGTGGGGTCGAACCCGACCGGCATTACTATCTCAGCACAGAGGCGAACGGAGATCTACGACATATGTGTCGAGTTCGGTAAGAAGCAAACTCCTTGTGAGATTTCGAAGATGCTGATTCTGTAAAGACATCATCATCGTCGAGGACGACCCGTACTATTTCTTGCAATTTCCCGGATACCTTACCCCCAAAGAACCCACATTTCAACCCAAGCCAACGAAGGAGTTTCTCGAGAACTTGGTTCCCACATTTCTGTCAATGGATACTCAGGGTCGCGTGATACGCCTAGAATCTTTCTCAAAGACTCTTTTCCCTGGGCTTCGCATGGGCTACTTCGTGGCCAACCCTGTTTTCAGTGAACGTCTTCTCCGCGCGACAGAGGTCGAGACACAAGACCCAGCGGGTCTCAGCCAAGCCTTGGTCCTCAGCCTGCTCCGACGCTGGGGTATTGATGGTTACCTTGTCTGGCTCCAGAGCCTGCAGTTCCAGTACCGTGAAAGGAGAGACTGGTTGCTTGACGCCTTCCACGCACGCTTTGTCGTTCTCCCTGCTGCGAAGTCACCGGTACCTCAGGCGCAGGGTCTTGTCGCATGCGTCCGAGCCCAGGAGGGCGGAGAGTTGCGACCGGTGTTCAGCTTCGTGGACCCTGGCGCTGGCATGTTTGTGTGGTGTAAATTCTACTTTGACGGCATTGACGAATTCATAGAGATGGAAAAGTCAGGCGCCAGCAAGGATCCCGAGCAGGACTTTGCAGACGAGTTGTGGAAGGCGTGGGCTGTTGAGCTTGTACTGCTGACCCCGGGATTTTACTATCATGCCTGGCAAGGGCCGGACAAGATGACGACCAAGGCACGTGGTGCCGACCCACGAACGGCGCACTTCCGCTTCTCGTTTGCAACACCGACGGTAAGCCATGGCCTGGAATTCCCTCAACTCATTACAGGGTTACTATTGACGCAGCTTGCTAATAATTATATTCGTTTGTGCAGAAAGAGCAGATCGATACTGGAGTTGAACGTCTTGCAAACGTTGTAGCGAGGTATTGGCGGTGAAAACGCGGGCAGATGGACAGACTATTGGGCCCGAATAGTATTTGAATCAAGATGTGGCTATTTGATGAATTGTGAAATGATCAGTGGTACCTAGGTAGCTGCCACTGCAATTGTCAGAGATGGACCTACCAACGGGCCCTACCATGTGCAAAACATATGTGTTCAATGAAGAGGTACCTATCACATATCCTACATCCGAGCCTTGGTGACCCAGAATAGACTGTATGGTCTGTGTCATATCTTGACACCGAAGTGTTCGCGTCACCTCCTTTCTCTTAACTGTCTTCCCAGCGAACAATGACGTTTGAATTGTCGTGGTAGAAGGCCTATCCACAGAACTTGGTCCGAGTCTGATGGCACACCGTCTGGATGGCATAGATTTCAGACGCAATGACATGAAAAGAGCTCAGTGCCCTCGTCTGTGGTGCCTGTCCGGCCATACTCGGGGAAATACTTTGTTAGAGAGGTAGCTAACACCGGGTCCTTCATCGCTCCCGGAAAATCCATCGCTCTATGCCTATCAACATCCATCGAATGCTATACAACGAATCGAATACTCTGCATACGATGCATTCAATACTATCATAACATGCCCTAGTACTTATATTTGAAATGGATGTTCTCCCGGTCGGTCATATCAGCTTCAGCGTTTAACTTCCCGAGTCGCTCACTCTCTTCCTCAGAGATTCCTTGGTCCCGGATAATCTTTGCCCGTCTTCTGTTCTCCCAGATGTCTGTGTCCATGATTAGCACACAAACTTAAAATTACCTCCCAAAGTGCCCCAGGTCTTGACTTACAGTAGAACCGCCATGTCGCCATGCTGCAAAATTCAATGCAATAGAGAATGGCGCAAGCAGTAAGCCCGCGAATGTACTTTGGCGCGTCCGATGCCACGAACATTTGAGCTCCCACGGCGTTTCCAACACAGTATGCGACAAACAAGACTGTTGATGTGACAGTCTTCTTCGTTCTTCCGGCGACGTTGGACGGGAGGAAGGTCCAGATCACTGCAACACAGTCAGTTCTGGTCAGACTCGAGAACAAGACACAACCTACTTAGCCCAGGCAATGATCCAAATACTTGCAAGATGTACATGCCCCACCTAGTCCATTTCATAGAGTCGGTTGGAAGAAGAGCCAAAGCCATCATACCACTGAAGGCGGGCATGAGGGAGAACATCATCATCATGACTGTGGCCTGTTAACAACGAATATCGGAACGAGAACTTCAGAGACTCACATCTGAGGTTGGGCTTCTTCAGCGTCACGTATCCGACGACCAAGAACCAGCAGATGCTAACGCAATAATAAGGAGTAGACCCCTTCAGGAGTGTCTCCAATGGTGTGAAGCCGAATGACTTCCAGATTAGCTTCGAAAATGTAGTATTCGCTCCGTTGGGCAGTGCGTTGATGATAGTAACGAAGAAGAAGAAGTAAGTTTGCGGGTCTGTCAGGAATGCCTATGTCAGTCATCACGTCCTTCATAATGCCTCAAGTCTCCAAGAAGACCAAGACTAACCTTTAAAAGTGCTCCAAACTTGCTCCCATTTAAACTCTGACCGCTTGTTCCTATCGGAACCGGTTTGGTTGGCGACCACGCGAGCGATAGCCGCCTTCTTCTCATCTTCGTTGAGCCATCGAACCTCACGAGGTGTACCGAGGATGAACCAGACAAGGATTCCACACGCAATCGTTAGGCTGCCGAGAAAGAAGGAGATGCCTTTCCACTGTACGAGAGATTAGCCTACTTGGTTAAAACTTCGGCAAACACCCAACATACTGCTGCAAGACCATTGGGGTCTTTCTGTGCGTGTAATCCGATCCCGTACATGCACAGACCGGTGATGATGTTCATGCCGGCGTTGGATGTTCCCCAGATCAGAGACCTCAATGTGTGCTCTTGCGAGGTGTACCAGGCTCCCGTGATCAGCATGAAGGTTGGTGAGATCGTGCACTCCAAAGCTCCCTGGAGGGTCCGGAGGATCATGAGGTGCGCGAAGTTCTTTGCGAAGGCGATGCAGAGAACCACGACACCCCATAGTACCATGACAACTGAAAGAAACTTTCCAGTATGACTCTTCTGGATCAGCCAGTTACCGGGGAACTCGCATACCAAGTAAGAGAGATAGAAGATGGTGCTCAGCCAGTTGAACTGCTCGCCGACCAAGCCGGTGTCTTCGCGGAAGCCGAATACGACCTGGACGCTGAGAGATGTCTTGTCGGCCTGCTGGGTTCCGTAGCACACCCACATCAATGGAAGCAGGAACAAGTCGATCTTGATTCGCAATTTTCTGAAATAGGAGTCGGAATATTCAGTCGCATCTTCGATGATGCCCTCGACGACGTCGTTGGGCTCGTCGTTAATATCCAACTCATCGGTCTTCTTGATTACGGCCTCGGAAGGCATCTTCAAGTTGGCGTTATTAATGGTTCGGAATGAGTAAAACACCACGATATCCTGAAGAGAATTGTCGCCAAAGGCGGAAGATGAGCTATGTAATATTTGTCATTCGACTTTGTACACTGCCGGAAATACCCCACTGAGAGGCAGTTGCTTCCTTATATCCAAGAGCTATGAGAGTTGCGGTCACACCGCATCTCCCCCCATTCTTATCAGCGCGCACCGGCGACGCGTTGACGTCTCGGCCGGACCTCCCCCGATCAAGCCGGCTAGGTGATAAGCTGATCTGCGTGCGATAATAATCGGCTTACTTACCTAGGCAGCATTGATTTGAACATCTCGTTGCACCCTGGAAATCATATCATTGATTAGCCAATCAATTGTTCACGAGTTCAGGGTCACCTGCGGCCCGGGACCCGGCCGGAGCCACCCATCTTGACACCAGCTTACGCTAAGTACAGATTGAGCTCATTATCTCCCAGTGCAAGAAGACCATCTCATGACAGAAACGTAGTCGAGTCAAATCGCCAACAAAAAAAAACAAACCTTGCTTGTCGTTATTGGAACGCCATTTCAACATCCAATTAAATCACACTCAGAAACATGTCGAATCAAATCAAGTCACCTGTTGTTGATCCGCCAGGCAAGACACGGTTGCGCGAGTCGCTGGAGAGGGCTAAGAGAGGTGAAGGACCGAGCGTTGGTCAATGGTTGGAGTTCCCCGGCTACTCGCTGGCGAGGACAGTAGCGCCTCTGGGGGAGGATGTAAGTTGCAGAACACTTGTAGACCCAGAGCTCTGGGTCGGATGCTTGACAGAACCTGACGTGTTGGGATAGTGGATTCTGATCGATACGGAGCATGGGAACATTGACGATCGAGACATGTATCTCCAGGTCGGCGCCATCTCGACATCAGGGGTGTCACCAATCGTGAGGATACCTGCATCGGAACACTGGATGATGAAGAGGGCGCTGGACTGTGGTGCTCATGCCATAATGGTACCAATGTGCGAGACAAGAGTCAGTGAAGCATCTTGCTTTTCTTCATTGTTGCCCCAGGGTGGCTTTAATTAAATTCTTTCAGGAACAAGCCGAAGCGGTCGTTCGAGCATGCAAGTACCGCTCCGCTCGATGGCCCCAAGGTCTCCGTGGAGCCGGTGCCATGTTTGCACCGTCCGCATTCAACCAGACCGGACGCGAGTATCTGCTCAGCGCAAACGACAACGTCATGGTGTGTGTGCAAATCGAGAGTCAAAAGGCCGTGGATAACGTGGAGGAAATCGCTGCTGTTGATGGGGTTGACATGTTGTTCGTCGGCCCCAACGACCTCGCGGCCTCGATGGGCCATGTGGCGTTTGACCATGCTTCGATTCCCGAAGTTCAGGAAGCCATTGCTCGTGTTCTGAAGGCTGGGCTTGATGCGGGCAAGTACGTCGGGCACTTCGCACTCGATGCTCATGTTGCGGCGGCCAAGTACAAGCAAGGGTTTCACTTCGTCAACTGCGGAGCGGACATCGTTGCCATCGCCGCGTGGATGGCTGCCGAGATGGAAAAGCTGAAGAGTCTGGTGTCCACAAAGACAGACGAGGACAAGACAAGGGAGGTGAATGATACCAAGAATAATTCAGATACAGCGGATGACCCAAAGACTGCCGCCGCGTACAATTAGCCCTGGCTTGATCTCAATAGAGTATCCTTTCTGTTCAAAACTGTGTGAATGAAACTGGATCCAAAGGATCAAATGGAAACAACTCGGACCCAGGTATTCCGCCCCACAGAGAATTTTCTCCAGCTCGGGGAGTGTCTGTGACCTCAAAGTCATCCAACGTCCTTTTGTTGGTGTTTCTCTTCGCTGGAGCTGGTGAAACACTGGACTGGCTTTGGCTAGCATTGCGATCGAGTGAAATTTTCCTTCGTTGGTGCTGTAATAGTTGCTCGATAATAATCCGGCTTCGCTTGGCGCCAGACCATCGAACTTCCACATCCTTCAGAAATGCGATGCATTTTCCAACATCATGAAGAACCTCGGGATTGCAGTGACTGGAAGGCACACATAGGCTGATTTCATCTCATAAGTCAGCCATCAGACTCGATGCAGTCGACGACTCCAAGATGCAATTAACTTACAGCACAATACCAGAAAGCGTCATGTAGTGGATCGAGAGAGCCAGATAATGTGAGGTCGGCACCAAGTCTCGTACAATTTCCGCTGCGTGGATACACATCTGTGCCGCACTCACGCATTGGGCGATGGCGCCTGATATGTCTACTTCCCCCTCCAGGGCCGCTTGTTTAGGGTAGTTCAAGAAGGGACTTGGTTCTTCAGTAAGTAAACTGTCACGCAGAAGGTTTCCAGGGAAATATACCGGTACAGACTCAGAAGAGACCCAGCATGCAGGACGAAGATAATGACACACATGACCAAGGCAGGGTCGCCTCCCGGGCTCTTCTCCATGCTATTGGCCGAGAACTGGATGTGCGGTGGTAGGCTTGCCAGCCAGTTTCGCAGTGCCTGGTCGTAGGTGTCAACGCGAGAAAGAAATCTTTCCGTCTTGTCCAAGTCCGCAGATGCAAGTTTCCGTAGCTTCAAGGGTGAGTTAAGGCGGCGGATTTTGCCAGCCAGTCGTGAGAGGCGGGCAAATGCCAGAAACCCGCTCATAATACATGGCCCATCGGATGGGATGTCGGCCTGGGGCGGTTGATGTAGTTTTGATTTCGTGTTTTGCGGTTCCAAGTCTTCATCTTTCTTGTCGAGAGGCAGCTCGCAGTCACAGTCATCATCTTGTACAGCCATCGGACGGCCGAGACAAATTGATGTAATTCTTTTTGTCAAATGTCAGCTCAAGTAATACATGTGATCAGTCATCCAGAGACCTACCTGTCAAGAGTGTATACACACCACCAGATACGACGAGAGACTTCAAGTCGAAGAACGTCAGCATGTCTGTTTCCCGAGATTTCTGGCGCCAGAGATAATATCTTTCCGTCGTTAGTGACTTGACAAATTGCACAAGTAAAGGAAACGCACTGATCGGCTACTTAGGTGCAATCCCATATCTTGGGCAGCTCTCACTGCCTGACCCGCCAAGTTCCAACTCTGGGACAAAGTATTCCATCCCGCGGAACACATTGATAGCAATGCCAAGCATTGAACCCTCTCAAGGGATGTTTCGCCAGTGGATGCGTAGAACACGAGAAGCGCTTTCTGATAGTAGTCAATCCCGGGTAGCTCACCCCCAGAGTTAGACGGGAGGAGACTGGACGAGCACGCGCAGACAGCGAAGAAAACCATCAAGAAACGGCGATGCTTGGGAGAAGAGCAATCGCGGCCAGCCTTCAGCAACTTTTGGTACCGCCTCATGAAGTGGGGCCTGAAGAGAACAGGGAAGGTGTAGTGAAGTTTGTCAAAGTAGAGACCGATAAGAAGATCTGCAATGTACTGCGGAGGCCGCGGGAGATCTTCTGGCTTTGGTATGAAGGGCAGCTCAGGCCACACTTTCCCGCGGACAAAGAGAGGAAGCTCGAGGTCCTCGGTGCTCAGCGCGCTTTGGCTCGCCCCTGTGGATGAAGGAGTTGTTATGGAGCCAGTAGGCAGCAGACTCTTTGCAGCTTCAACCAGTATGTTGTGAGTGGCTCCGCCGATGAACCTGACCTAAACATGAGATTTCGATGACGAGTATGCGATTTGGCGACTTGACTTACCTAGGACGGCCATACGAATCGCGAACCAAGGCACCAGCCTGGCCGACGTGCTCAGCCTCCCGTTCCTCTCCGTTTCCATCTTGACGGTCATCATCGTTCGTGTCGGAGTCTTCGCTGCCAGACGAGTCTTGCAACTCGTCGTTGACAAGGGATTGACGGAGACGCGGCGGGGCCACCCCTCGGTTTGGATGCTTGTCTCCGTCCAAAGTTGTCCCGGTGCCATGCACATGAGGGAAGGTTCGGAGCCCTCCTCCCGACTCTGGAGGATTGGGCAGCGAGTTGAGAACTTGAGCAGCTCTCATTAGGTCCCCAGTTTGGCTTGCGACGGGACCGGCCGTGGGTGACTGATGCACGGCCTCCAGTGATCGCGACAAGTGGCTTATAAGGGTCTCTAACCTCTCGCTCAGAGAGTCCATCTGCTGGCACCGCGCCTCAAAAGACGTGGTATAACTAGTAAGTCGTCAGTGAATACATTACGGGTCATATCGCTGTGCTGATATCACTTACTATCGGCTGGCTGATGCATTGTCTTTGGTTCCGGGAAACTCGCAATCCTGGTCTCGGGAGCTGCAGTTGTGACAAGGTTGTTTACCATCGCATTTGATCTATCATGCACTTTAGCGCCTGAGATTATTCCTGAATGCTCTCATCTCTACGCCGTACCTTCTTTCGCCGGCACGCGAGGCAGGCTTGCCACACCCGACCACCGGCCGGCTCGGCGTTCAGTGGGGCATTTGGACCGGCTCCGTCTTCGGCGCCGGGAGCTGACATGGAGATGCTGAGCTTCGGAGAGAGACCTATGTGTATTTTGTCGTGCAGGGTCTGTCCATCTGACATGAAATCATATTGTCTTGAAAACGATGAGATGCGAATGCGGAGCTCTTAGCGGAGAAGCTGGAGAGGCCGGCATTTGCCGACGTCTTATCTTGGCTTCAACCTGTCCTGCTCTTATCAGTTTGTTGCTAGGATGAGGATGACTTGATTCTAGGCTCCAAGAAGGAGCACACGATCATCAGAATTGGATGCTTCCTTGGTGGCGCATTTTTCTGAGCAAGACTCTGCTTACATGCAATAGTTCTTGTCTCTCTCCACTTGACCAAGTATCGCATACCCCATTTTTTCCATTGTATCTGATACGTCCCCCTGAGCCAACTGATCATTGCCATCGAGCTCTCCTCTTTCAGTACATACTCCGGTCGAGTTGCAGTCTATCGATGGCAATATCACCGCTGGGCTCTATGTCTGCAAAGTGCTGCGGAGTCTACCAACTTCGGAGGATCTACAAAAGGCTGGACGGGGTTACTAGTTCTTGTGATTTAAACTTGTTTTAAGCTTATGCGGGAGCAATGCTACGACGAGAGTTGCAGGGGACCCACATTGCATTGCAGATGATGTAGCGTTGCGGTGCGAGCTACCAAAAAGGGACGCCTGAACTCAAATTCTTCGCTCCGAAATCTTTTATGGCTGTACCATGAGCATTGGCACTTGTTTTGATCAACCGTTCTGACTGTTGCCGGGTTGTACTTGATGACAATGGCGAGGTCTCGAGGGTTCATGCTGGGACAGCGCCATGAGTCAAATCGCTGCTGAGCATCCCACAGAACCCGGAAATGAGTGCCGGGTCCACTCGCAGCATGCTCGTCAACATCGGACCCGAGTCCTTTCCCACTTCTAACCATGGAATGACTGGACAACCACATTGGCCAAGTGTGCAGCCCTTCATGCATCACAACGGCTGCTTTGGGGGAGATTCGGCCGCGAGAGTCACCCAGCGACGAAGAGGGCAACCGGACGGGTCCTGGGACGGCCTGTCTTTAGTCAAGTTAATTGGGTCCTAGCAACGCTGGATATGATCAATCCCTCCTGTCACCTGCCAAAAATGATCCGAAGTCAAAAAAACTTGAAAGCATCTTTGAGACCCTGCCAATCATTACCGTGCTAGGAAGCAGGCCGACATCCAATCTGTCGCTTGTACCAAGGCTCGGCCCCGCGGACATCGCCCACATCGGCGGCGAGCCCCCGGGTCTTGGCAAGTGGAGTGGAGTGAGTGCAACATGGTAAAAAGGGGCAAGGGGGAGCGAGGGACAAGAAAGGGGACCTCAGATGATTTCCTTGTGGTATATAAATCCTGAAACTTTCCTACAGTATTATCTCTCACTTGGTATCAATTTTAGATCGCCGACCCGAATCGCAAGCACGTCACAGCCCTCTTTACAATTCACAAGCCTACCACTCGAGCAACGCCGAACAAAATGAAGCTCACTGCTGCCGTTATCGTCCTCAGGTTTGTTACAATCCCAACATTCCATGATCATGGGCGATCATGTCTAACATGTCATCAGCGCCTTCTTTGGCGTCTCCAATGCAGTTCTCTGCTCTTGCGACGGCAGCAACACCGATTCGGCCACATGCTGCTCCGACTTTACAGGCTGGCGTAAGTTCAACCACCCGCCCCTCTCCGCACCATCATGACTTCCCAGGGTTGTTTCTGGACTCTTGGGATACTGACAATGGGTTGCAGAGGGATATGAATGCGAAACCACCGACCAGACTACCTACGCAATCTGCTGTTCAAACTTTGACCGTACCACCTCGTGCCGATAAATTCGTGGCGGGTACCTCATGTTGAAAATTGTGGAGCGAAAGTAGAGCACCTGGATGTCGGTGTGACGGACGAGTTGCCTAAATGTGTAACGACTAGTCAAAATATGAATCAAAATTATTGGCGTCCATTTTGAGATCAAGTGCAAAACCAAGAGGGTTATGGCGGTGGAGTGAACTTGTTGACTGCGCCAGGTCATGAGGATATTCATCAATGCACAGAGCCTTGTTGCTTCAAAATGGATACAGTCTACTTTATGAACGTGGTTGATTCCTTTGAAGAAGCTAAATAGAGACTTGCAGCCTTATACATAAATACCTCTACCGGGATACACGAGCTATTCACAGCTTAACAATCGTCGATTGGAAGCATAATATGATGCTTAGGACACAAGACGAGTTCGGAGACGGGTTTCCGGCTGAAGGGTCGTCGATAGAGAGACAGCGGGACTCCGGTGTGTGAGGAAACTAGAGAAATATTAGGCGAGGAGGGGGATATAATAGGAGATGAGATAGATCGGGACTGCCAGATACTCAGCCACACATCTCGCAAACGGGAGCAAGGTAAGCTGTTGCTGCAACAGCTGGAAGTAGAAAAAAGAACTCTATGAATGCAACCAATCGAAATGTCTGTGATATCAAGACGCCTCTTGTCTGTAGTCCAAGGGCGTTAGCTGACGCCACGCCACGTCACAGGCTAACTAAACCCCTCAAGTTCGTGACGATTAGGCCAATCAGAACCACGTTACGCTAATTCTAGACTTGATCCAGCTGAAATGTGTAAAGGATCGCAGCACAACACATATGTTTATAGGCGTGAGGCGAGGATCTTTGCTTGAGGTACGATGACCAAGGCAACGGACAACGATTCTTATCCATCTCGACCGCAATGCAGCAAAGGAGAAAGGGCCGACCGCTCTACAGAGCCTTGAGTGGTGGAGAGATAAGGCTGATTGAAATATATCCCGGTGACTGGAATGACCCGATCACCTGCCAGCTACATTACGTCCCGCTTGTCGGCAACGCGTCGCTGGACTACGTCGCGCTCTCATATGCATGGGGAGACCAAAGCGCGCCGAAGACCGAGATATCTGTGAATGGACGGGAGCGGAAGATTACTCGAAGTCTTTATACGGCCCTTCGACAGCTGAGGAGCTTCGGAACTACCGGGGACGAGGCACAGCCGGCAGTGCGTTTCGACACAACGGACCCTGTCCAACTCCCGGAACCAAAACTGAACCTTCAAAAATTCAGGCTCTGGGCCGACGCGCTATGCATCAATCAGAACGACGACAAAGACCAGGAACACCAGATCCCTCTGATGGGGCTGATATACCGATATGCTAATGACATCTTTGTTTGGCTGGGGGAGAATGAGCCACAAGACGAACCGCTCTTCAGGGGACTGTCAGAAGCGCTGCTCGCCAGTGAGTATCGCGACCCTGGTTTTGATGAGACCTTTGGAAAGCATGTTGTGGCAGCAAAGAAGTTACTGCTCCGGCCTTGGTTTACCCGCCTGTGGGTGGTCCAAGAGATTGCTTTGCCATCAAGGAGGCCACCGTTGTTTTTCGCTGGCCGCCACCATTTCAGTCTTCCGAGCATCTATCTCTCCAGTTGGTATCTCGAAAGGTTCCAAGGCATGGATCTCACGCCTGTATTGTGGGTTGCCCGGCTGTGGGGGTGGAACAGTCTCGCAGTGCTCCCGGGCATGCATCATCAGCCGAGCCTGAGGAGCATCCCAATTGGCACGGCACCGGGCGCCCAACTTGAAGGCTTGGACTTAGAATCCTTCACGACTGATTTCAACTGTCGCTTTCTGGTACTACAAAGTCTGCTGAAGAATTTCAAGGCGAGTCGTCCTCACGACTATGTCTACGCGATTCTGGGGCTCTGCGGCCCGCACCCCCTGCCTCCGACGCTGGCTCCGGAATACGGAAAGCCCTTCCCAGAAGTCTGCCGAGATTATGCCGTGGCTACCATAAAAGCAACCGGGAGCCTCAGGGTGCTCGCCCGTGAGAAGAACCGCCTAGTTGGCGTGCCTAGCTGGGTTCCCGACTTCTCAGCAGACAGTGCTGACCGCCTCCGTCTTATCCTAACCGAATCCCTGTTTGCTAGGACGACAAAATTCTCGGTGGACCAGTCTAGGATGTTGATTGAGGCATATGAAGTCGGTGCATGCGCCACAACTTGCGGCACCAACGCCCCCGGCCTCGATCGATCGCAGATCCTCTCCGAACTGACGAATTTCGCAAGGGCGACAGCGTCGTCGTCTCTTGCAACCTATGACAACATAGTAACACGGCTTGTAATTCAGTACGCCTCGGCTGTGTGGGACTACTGGGAGCACCAGCTCCACGTCAAGGGCATTTCCTATCAGGTTGTCTTGGCTGTCTGCAACACACTGTTCAGCGGCTCGACATGGCCGGCCTGGTTTGGGGACGAAGAACACTTCGATTTCGTCTCACAGAAGATCGCCCATGAGCTGGCCGAAGCAGCTCCAGTCTCAACCGCGGACGGGATCTTGTCATTTGTTCACAGGAAAGATGCCTCACCTCGGCACGGTGACTTGCTGGTGGTTCCGCTTAACAGCCCGTTTGCCTGGCTGCTGCGAAGCGAGGGTGATGATGTGCATAGTCTTGTCAGCACCTGCAGATTAAGACAGCGCACGGCAGGGCATTACGCGCCCCCGATACTGGAGGACTTTGCGAGCTCGAGGGAACTGAAGAGTTTTGAAGTCGTCTGATCGAGGCTTTTGACCAGGGAAACTTTTGCCAAGTCACTGTAGCACTTATGGCGGAGGCACAAGACACCTCAACTCTAGCTAAAGCAAACACACGACCAGACCCTTTGGTAAGAAGACATCACGCACGAAGCATGAGGACATTTCGCCTCGTCGTGGCTTCAGTCAGCCGGTGCAATTTGCCATAACTAACATGAAGATCTTGAATACACATGGAAAAGGATATCTGATGAGGGGGCACTACTATCGAATATCGGTTTCTAATCAGCGAAACGCGTGAGAACCATGAACACTCGTCACTATTATTATGTCACACCCATTTTCTTCGCCGGCCGTTTTGTACCCTCCAGCAGCATCTCAAAATAGAAGATAGACAATGTCCATCATCATATCCTCGCCAATGGTGCCGTCCCAAGCCTCGCTAGTTTGGCCAACCTCTCCACCAAATCCTCTTCACGCCACTCTCGCCTCCCACGCCCTGGGGTCTGTTTATGGTTGCTCTAATCGTCCCCTTTTGTGTAGATCCCTGCAGGGTCCTCCCAGAGCACACAAATGAGTGTCATTTGGGTTCTCACTTCTTCTTCGACTTGACATTCTGGACACCAACCCCAGCCAGGAAAAGAATCCTGATTGCAGTGACGAATCCAGTGAACAGGATGTTGGACCAGTCCGCCGAGCGCATAGCTCCCAGACTCAACCGATCCTGCTGCTTCAGAGTGGCATAATTACTGGCAAGCATTGCGACGTCAACAACCAGGACTGCCATGATAATGACCCTCCACACCTGGATATCCTTGCTGGTGCGTAGAGCGCCTCCGAGTACGATGGCCACGAATGCGTACAAAGCGGCTAGCTGGTGGATGAGGAAGCCCTGGTCGGGGTTGTACGCCGATAGAGGTGGCGGAGCAAAGGCGTCCAGCATGACTTGAGGGGTAAACACAAGGGCGTATACTGTTGCGGCTAGTATAGCAGGGTCTAGCCACAAGAACCAGATGCGATAAAAGATGTGAATCTTTGGAAGCGCCATAGTGACAGACCGATGAGTGAGGAGGGACGTAAGGAAGAGGAGATGAAAGATGATCTCTCAGCGTAACGGCTGAGCGGAGCAATATGAGATTTTAGCACTTGCGTGGGGGCCGCGGATTAAGCTGTGCCAACCCAGTTGATCCCTGTACCAACAGATCCCTCAGCGCCAAAAGAGAACACCAACAGTCCACAGCCAATCGCCATTTCCATGGCCCAATAGAGAGAAAGTCTAGGGTTATGGGTGGAAGGCAACCTCCCCCAGTTTCCAGCCTCATTTAGTTGCGTGGCTAGCCTTGTCTTAACACTGGGCTTGTGGGGAAGTACTAGAAGATCTGTCTGCCTGGAAATAATCACGGTGGGCAATTAGATTTATATTTAAAATATTTAATATTTAATTATAAGTTCTTTAATATATATTTAGTTAATTTAGTAATCAAACCAGGAGATATATTTGTAAAGCACTGCAGCTAAGTGGTCTCGTTTTTAATCTGTATACATATGCCTCTTAAGCAGTATACATCAGTCCCTTCATACAGTGATAAACGCTTAAACACCTAGCGTTGAAAAAAACACAATGCCGATAACAGTAGTTTCGAACACAATTGTAGCTTGCGGCTAAGCAAACAGTGTACTGCAGCTAACAACTAAGCAGACCAAGCTTATTGCTTTTCTTCTCATCCATTATAGGGTCGAGAAGATAGGGATTGGAGGCGGAAAACGATCGGCTAGCAAAATGCTGAGCTCCGCTGTTGCATCATCGGCCATGGTCCGATGTCGGTCCTGGTCCGGGGTACCACGGTGCTCTGACAGGAGGGACTGTTATTAAATTACTCATGACATGCTCCAAATAGAGCTTGAATAGCACTTTGCGACATACTCCTCAACCTATGTAAAATAGAGGAATTGTGCAATATGACGAGTGGCAAGGAACTGGATCCTGTTACAATCCGCGACGTGCGGGAGATCGCAAAGAAGCGTCTCCCGGGCAAGGTATGGGATTATTACAGAACAGGTGCCGATGGAGAGCACACGCTTCAAAGAAACGAGGAAGCCTTCCAACAGTACGACGCAGAAATTACCCTGGTGTCTCCCAACACCCTGCTGACAGTTCTAGGTTGATTCTCCGGCCTCGAGTTCTACGCGATGTGAGCAGCATCGACACAAGGACCGCGATCCTAGGTAAACGCTACGACATCCCGATAGCCGTCGCTCCTAGCGCGTACCAGAAGCTTGCAGGCGGCAATGGCGAAGTCGATGTCGCACGCGCGAGCTTCGAGCTAGGGACCAATGTCATTCTTTCGACCAATGCTACAACAACGCTCGAGGACGTTGCTGGGGCCGTGCCGCAGCGCGCGCCAGAGTATCCCGCGCCATGGTTTCAATTATACTTCATCAAGTCCAGGGAGCTCACAGCTAGCCTGGTGCAGAGGGCAGAGAAGGCAGGTTATGAGGCTCTCGTCCTGACGGTCGACACGCCCATCCTCGGCAACCGGCTCCACGAGCGGAGGGAGCCGCTGGAACTGCCACCAGGTATGGCTACGGCGAACGGCCTGTCTAGGAGGGCCGGTGCCATCTCCCAAGCGGGTCTTCTGCTTAGGGCCAAGACGGCTGCTGATTACAAGAGATTGGTGGATGAAACTGCGGGCTCTCTCGTCGACACTAGCCTTGGTTGGGCAGAGGTTATTCCGTGGCTGCGATCTCAAACAAAGATGAAAATCATTCTCAAGGGAGTCATGACCTCGGAGGACGCAGAACGGTCACTGGAGGCGGGCGTGGACGGTATTATAGTGTCTAATCATGGCGGGCGGCAGCTAGATGGCGTGTCCTCAACTATAGAGGCGCTACCCGAGATCGTCGACGCGGTTAGGGGCAGAATCCCGGTCATCTTGGATGGGGGAATTACTCATGGCAGTGATGTTTTCAAGGCGCTGGCGTTGGGAGCAGACTTGTGTCTCATTGGCAGAACAGCACTTTGGGGGCTCGCGTGGAACGGTCAACAGGGTGTCGAAGATGTACTGCATATCCTGGAAAGAGAACTGGCCAGGACGATGGCGCTGGCTGGTGCAGCGAGCCTCAAAGACATCGCAAAGAGCATGCTTGGCCGCGCAAAGACGGATGGTTTCGGTATCGCCAAGCTATAGATTTACCACTCCCTTCTCTCAGCGTCACCTCGCAACTGTCATAATATTACATTTCGATCCAGAACATATTCTCAAGCAACAAACCTAGGTAGTCCAGGTCCATTCCCGCCTCGGGCCATATGACGCAGGATACACCGTATTCACCTATGATGAGGTACTTGGTGTCGAGGCGTCCTTGGCGATGTATTCTCATGAATGCCTCGCCCTCGGACATATCTTGTTGGTCCCAGGGTATATGTACAAATGGCACGATGGCCTTGCGATGGTGCCTTGATTCGGTCGTTGCCTCTGTGGGTGGCCAAGCTTTCATTATTACATGACGGCGCAGTGTACAGCTGGTCTAACCGTATAGGCTGGTATCTCCTGGTCGTCTGTTGGACTTGTGGTGCTTATTCTGACTCATGGTAGCCTGTTGTCGCGTCCAAGGTGCGGAAGGAAATCCAGAATCATGGCCCGAACGCGAACACGATCTCATGTGAAAGCCTGGCGATCAAATCCACTACTCTCAAGGCACAAATACCGGAAACCACAAAGCCATCTTTTCCACAATGCTCAAAAGGCGCAACTTATGAGGTCAACTGATTCTTGTGGTAGCCTCTGACCCCTCGCCATGCTGCCTTGGCGGTCTCTGTTTACTCTGCTGAGAGGACATCTGGAATGATGCACACTATTTGTGGGGACCGGCACCGGCACGCATCCCGCGCTCTGTGTACATATGCAGTGGTACCCTCGGACATTTTCCATTTCAACTCCCTCCTACAATGGCACGAAGTCCAACGCTCATATGCCCAGATTCGACATCCTCTTCCTGCAGCGCTCCTCATGGTCGGACTTGATGTTCCATTCATTGGTACCGAATTTTGGGCAGAACGCGCAGAAGAATACCTCTGGGAAGTAACCAGATTCAGCGTCAGGATGGTTTTCCTTCTGGTGTTTCCGGAGACCGTACCGGTATTTGTAATTGCGTTGACAACCATGAATCCCGCAGAAAAACCTTTGCTTTGCCGAAGCGCTCGGGGTGACCAAGGCAGGCTATGTGACCTCGCAATGTTGATCGAACCGTGGTGTGTTTTCCAAGGTGCTGCAATTCGAGACTGAGTCCTAGGCGATGTTTGATAAAATTCATTGCCATCCGTGGCGACTGCACAACGGATCGCCGTCCCTTCTTAGGTAGAACGCAGTTGCATTAAGACAATCGCAAACGATCGGTCTTGTCCCTGATTATAGGCCATGCTTCACCAGTTCAAGACTCGAGCGTCAAACTCGCGATCTCGGCTCCAATGGGATGGGCCTCGGTGGATGGGATAAGTCCAAGCTTCGGATTTGATATCTAGCCTTTCCGAGATCTCTTAAAACACCGTCGGTCCGTTCCGCGGTGGTGATCAATTATGGGGCAATGCATAGGCGTTTGACTTCCATTCGCCAGGCGTGACCGGAGCCGAAGCGGTGCCGTGGTGCTAAACCCTGAAATCATACGTTGAGAGAGCTCGGTTTCCACATGCCGAGTTTGTGTTCGGAAAGTCGGAGGTGACACAAATGCTACTTGAGTCTACTGCATAACGGATCCCTTCTCGTGCTACGGCTCATGACTCTAGCAACGCTGCTATCAGGCAAAATGTATATCCTGCTTCCGCCAGCTCCTCAAAACTGGTCTACGCAATGACCGGCTCCACTCCGACCTGGCATCTGGGCGTGGGCCCGACTTGGTGGCTGCTTCAATGTGCATGAACTTCGGACAGCTTAAATCCCCGGGATCTAAGGTATAAAAGCAGCGCCTGGACTGAGTTCTAACAGGAAAAGCCATGTCCTAGGAAGACGAAGATGAACACTGCATCGGCCCATGAGAGTCAGTCACTCCTCGCCCAAGAGCCACAATACCACCGAAACGCACCATAAGCCATCGTAGTCATGGCAGCTACCACCAAAGACCTGAAGAAGAAATACGATGCCGAGCGAGACAAGCGCCTGCGCAGCGATAACCTCGCTCAGTTCATCGATTTCTGGTCTCCCGAGCTGCAAGACCTGGACAAGGACCCGTTCATCGACTACGATGCGCTCGCGGCCAAGGGACTGCCTCCTCAGGCCCAGAACGGAAAGGACCTGACGCTGCTCGTTATCGGAGCCGCCCACACAGGGATTCACGCTGCTGCTCGCGCAATTGAGGCTGGAGTTCCAAAGGAGAAGGTCCTCTGCGTCGACAACGCCGGCGGGTTTGGCGGGACCTGGTACTGGAACCGGTATCCTGGTGTCATGTGCGATGTGGAAGGCTATGTCTACCTCCCTCTGCTTGAAGAGACCGGATATCGTCCCAAGCACAGATAGTGAGAGAACAACCACTGACTCCGAATCTTCGAGATAATTTACTGCAATGCTGACAGACCATCCCAGCTCCTATGGTGCAGAGATCCGAGGCCAAGACGAGCGCGCTGCCGCCCACTTCGGAGTCACCGGCCTGTTCTCGACCGTCATCAAGAAACAGGTCTGGGATGAGACCTCGGCCAGATGGGTCGTGAGCATGACCCAAGAGCGTGGGCCGGGCCGCGAAAGCCAGGACATCACCCTGCGCGCCCAGTTCGTCATGCACGCCGCAGGTCCCTTCTCGACGCCTCACATCCCGAACCTCCCGGGCCTTGACAAGTTCCGCGAGCGCAAGCCCATCTTGCACTCGGCGCGCTGGGATTGGAACCTCGTGGGGGGCTCCCAAGAGCAGCCTGACATGGTGAAGCTGCGCGACAAGCGTGTCGCCGTCATTGGCACAGGTGCGACGGCTGTGCAGATCATCCCCGAGGTGGCTAAGTGGGCTAAACATCTGTACGTGATTCAACGTACGCCGTCCTATATTGGGCCTCGTGGCCAGACGGAGACAACCGACGACATGTGGTCCAAGGTAGCCACGGGCAAGGGGTGGCAGAGAAACCGCATGGACCATTTCGACTCGTTTGTATCCAACGTCCCGGACCCGGTTGATCAGATCAACGACGGTGTAAGTAGCTCCTCAATTCGCCCCTTGGGACCTCATGTTCCCCTCGTCACTTGTTGTCTCGACTGAAGTACTCCACGGCTGATACGGGAAACGGCAGTGGACTGAGACGCGAACTTTCTCCGGATTCTCTGGAGGAGGCGGCAAGATAATCAAGCCACAGGATGTAGAGAACCATCACACGGCCATGTTCGAGCTCGATCTACCACGCGCCGAAAAGCTGAGGCGTTACATTGACAGCAAGGTCCACGACAAATCTGTCGCCGAGAAGCTCAAGCCGTGGTATGGTGGCTGGTGCAAGCGGCCAGCATTCCATGACGAATATCTCGACATATTCAACCGCGAGAACGTCACGCTAGTTGACACCGACGGTAGAGGCATTGATCGATACTCTGAGAATGGTCTTGTGGCCAACGGAAAGGAGTACGAGGTCGATATCATCGTGTTCGCCACAGGCTTCACGGTAGCCGGTCACAAAGGCGGCTGCCCGTCGCAGCAGACACGGGCTCCAATCATCGGGCGTGATGGGCGCAACTTGGAGGATAAGTGGATGGGCCCTGATTTTAGCACTCTTTTTGGGTCTGCGACCAACGGCTTTCCGAACTACTTCTTTCCAGGCGTAAGTTCTGCTCACTCTAAACCGGAATAGATTCTAGCGTCAGGAACCGTGCTAATAACTTAAATTCAACTTCATAGCCAATCAACGCCGGCGCCACTCCTAACATCACTTCTACGGCCGACTTGACAGCGAGGGTCGTCGCGCACATAATCACCAAGGCGCGCGAGGAAGCCCTCGTTGCAGACCGCGCCATTGTGGAGGCAAACCTATCTGCCGAGGCCGCGTGGACCGACGAGGTCAAACGCAGGGCGCTCTATTTCAGCGTCATGCCGACTTGCACCCCGTCGTATTTCAATGCGGAACGCAAGGATGCATTTGAAGAAAAGTCACCAGAGCAGATTGAGGCGGAGATGAAGCGCATGCCGTGGGGAACCGGTCCCCTGGACTACAAGGCTCGGATGCTTTCCTGGATGCAATTCGGCTCACTAGATGGATTCAGTGTTCGCAATTAAAGATAGCAAGAGAAAATAAGTGGTGCCCCAGATGAAGAGTGTTACAAGATTTCTTGAAAGACGGTATAATGACAAGTCTTAGCATAATCCTAGATATTATACGATCTACACACTTCCAGAACGATCAATGCAATACGTACTGGCTGGAAAACAAGCTAAAGATGATGGAAATTTTAATCAAAGCCTTTCCATCCCATCCGTAACTTCATCCATATTGTTAAACCTACTGAAAGAATGAGGGATGGGTGTAGCTGCGGCGGCGGCTGCTCCGGAGGCCCTCCGAGTCGGCCCACCTGTTATGGGGTGACCCCACTGAGCATCATCTTGGGACCTGAACATAGAAGCAATGAGCGCACTTGAAAGGCCCTCCTGGGTTTCTCAGGTCAAAATTCCAACTTGCTGCTGAATCGAAGTGAAGTTCATCATGAGTGGTTTTGATTGGCTGGCACCAACTGACTGCCTTAATCAAGTTTGATAGTATATATAGGATAAGAATGTGTCCAAGTGATTAATTAACAAGCTTATCAGAAGCGATCGCAAATCCTTGCAAATAAAGGCATGTGTCGCCACACGTGCGGTCAGCAGCGACCAAAGTGGCCAGTGGAGAGACTGACAGAAACGTGCCGAGTGTTTTACTTTAAAAGCTCTGTGATAAAACCCCACCATGCGAGCTAACGTGCGAAGATACTCTGTCTGCACAGGCCATCGGCGGAAACCTGCATGCTCTCCCACGGTCTAGAAGTAGTAGAAGGTCTAGAAGGGCTTTTAGAGCACTCCATGATGGCACACATGCAAGGTGTAAGACGTGCATGAGTAGCTTCGCTCTCGGCTTGGCGAATCTCGCTTCGAAGCCTCCAGGCTGCAGCCAAAAGAGAGTGGCAAACCATGCCCTGCATGCCAGGCGTTGGTCCGGAACGGCTGCCGAGTCTATTCCAGATCCGAGCACTCGGCCCGCCTGAAGGATTCTCGCTTGTATAGTTCAGTGGACGGGGATAGGTACTGGCCCAATAAGATGCGGCCACCGTTACAAAATTGAAATACCCTGAGTCGAGTTGCCGTCGACAGGCATCACGACCACATGCATCACGAGAAGAAAAATGATGAGGAGGGCGTTGTACACAGCTTTGCTTCCTGGTTGTTCCACGTGCTGAGAGGCCTTCAAGGTAATTTTTCCGACGCATCGGTGTAGAAGCTCTTCACTTGAGTTCAACTGAAGAGCGTCGTGAAAGGCACGGTGTAATACCTAGCTGCATGTGCTGGGGATATCGGAGCTAGCGGCCTAGAAGCAAGCCTAGAACGCGGAGACACTTTGCATGGCAAATTGTCCGCCAAAGACATTGGCCCGCATCTGCGCTATGCAAGTCGTACAACCATACTGACGGTCCACCTAAAGACCGAGGTCTCGCACCTGGCCCACTCTCACCGTCGAGGAACCGGGGTGGATGACGCCTATATAGCATAGTTAAAGCTCACGATGGAGAGTCTCACTTGGGCCCGTTGTCTTTCCTCACGTGTACGGCCAGTCCCTTCATATCCTCGCTAACTGATCATTCACATCACGCCCTCGGCCTTGCACAAGATGGTAAAGCTACTGTCTTGGGGCGCTGTGTGCACCTCTGCCGCTTTGGTGGCCGGCGCGACCGCCCAGAATGCGGATGCCGAGTATGACTACGTGATTGTCGGAGGAGGTCTCACTGGCCTCGTCGCGGCGGCACGTCTGTCAGAGGATGCTGATGGTGAGATGACCCCAAAAGACTTCCTTCGAAACATTCTGACCGGAAAACAGTATCGGTTTTGGTTTTGGATTACGGCAGGTTTGACCGCAGTAACAAGACGCAAATACCATACTACGCCACCGTCATCTCCACGTCCGGGCCAAGTAATCTGCGCGACATCCCTTCGGTCCCGGAACCGGGTCTGGGCAACCAAACCTTCGGCGTCAGGGTGTCACAGGTCATCGGGGGCGGGTCGCAGGTCAATGGCATGACCTGGGACTACCCCTCGGTCGCCGATATCGACGCATTCGAGGCGCTAGGGAACCCAGGATGGGGATGGGAAGGCCTGAACCCTTACATGAGAAAGGTTTGCTGCTCCGGTGGTTGGTCCAAATGCGTCTTGTTATTAATATCGCCCGTTCCTAGTCTGTGACATTTACAGTCCCGAGTCCCGAGACTGAAGTGAAGTACAACTACTCGTACGACGTATCTGCATGGGGCCAAGATGGACCTGCGCAAGCCAGCTATCCCGACTGGCAAGCCCCTGACTTGTGTAAGCAAACCGAGTTCTGAGGACAAGGATACGACTCCGGAAGCTGACCCGCCACAGACAAGATTATCGAAGCATTTGACGAGCTTGGCCTGCCATTTGTCGAGGAACACGCTACCGGAAAGTCTGTGGGTCACTACTGGGCTCCGTCGTCCATAGATCCCGCGACCAAGACACGCTCTTCCTCCCTGTACGCATACTACGACAAGGTGTCGTCCCGCAGCAACCTCAAGCTTCTGCCCATGCACCAGGTCAGGGAGATCCTCTTCGACAACACCACCAGCGGCGACTCGTCGCTTGTGGCGACTGGAGTCAAGGTCCTGAATCGGGACAACAACGACACGCTGGTGTTCTCGGCGAACAAGGAGGTCATCCTCGCAGCTGGCGGCGTCTTCACCCCGCAGCTCCTCCAGCTCAGCGGCATCGGGCCCAAGGCCGTGCTTGAGGCAGCGGGCGTCGAGACCAAGATCGACTTCCCCGCCGTCGGGAGCAACTTCCAGGACCACCCCGTGGCATACATCAGCTGGACAGTGAACAACACGTTCCCCTCGCCCTCGGAGCCGTCCACCAACACGTCCTTCTTCAACGAGGCCTACAATCTCTACCACCAGAACCACACCGGGCCCCTGACGAAGGCACAAGCCACCTACATCGCCTTCCCCTCCCTCGGCATGCTCACCAATGCCTCCCAGGGACTTGTCGACACCCTAGAGGCCCAAGACCCCAGCGCCCACCTGCCCGCCATCTACGCCTCCAGCCCGCTACTTCGGGCCGGCTTCGAGCACCAGCGCGCTGTCCTGGCTGCCGACCTCCGCGCCGGCACCGTCGCGGCCGCCGAGCTCCCCGCCGCGGGCGGCGGCGTCATGGCCAACGCGATCATGAAGCCCATGTCCCGCGGCACCGTGCACCTCTCCCCCTCGGACCCCCACGGCATCCCCGACGTCCTGCACAACGCGCTCACGAACCCCTTCGACCGCTCCGTGCTGCTCGCCGCCGTGGAATACACGCGGCGAGTCTACGGCAGCGATGCCGCCTCCTCGCTCTCGCCCGTCGAGGCCGTCCCCGGTGCCGCGGCGACCACGGAGGAGGCCGTGATCGAGGCGCTGCTGGGCGCCGGGCTGCTGAACCCAACGTTTGCGCACCCCAGCTGCAGCTGCCCCATGATGCCGCGCGAGCTGGGCGGGGTCGTGGATCCGGAGCTGAGGGTCTACGGGACGGAGAGGTTGAGTATTATTGATGCGAGCATACTGCCTGTCATCCCGGCTGCGCACTTGCAGGCTACTATGTATGCTGTTGCCGAGAAGGCTAGTGATATTATCAAGAAGAGGGCGTAAAGGGATATTCTTGGGGGCGATACCAGGGTATCATTCAATACATGACTCCTTTGATGATTTCGCATACTGTTTCCTCTGCTTGAGGATCTCCAGCTCCCTGTCGTTCGGGTCCAGGTTAATCTGCCCAAAGAGTTCCTTTGCCCACGAGAACCTGTCGAAGCAGAGGAGCTGTGCCACTCTTGGTGGTGTTGTACGCCATCGGCTAACAATGTGCCACTACTTACCACTGCCTCATCTAGCGCTTTAATTAAAGGAGTAAAAACTCTCGTGAATTCAGTCCCGATCGTCCTACCTCACAAATGAATTTATTGGCGGGCGGTTCCGGAATATGCTATCGGGCTTTCCAAAAATAGCAGCCCCCCTCTCCGTCTATCAGGCTGAGACAATTGTGCAGTTCTTTCTGCAGCAACTTTCTGCAATTATCATTGTAACACAGACATACATGCAACCTCGGTCGCTATCTTTGGCGCGAAGTCGGCGCAGTTGATGTGCTACACAGCATTGAGAATTTGACATCCTTCCATCTGCGCCTTGAGTGCGTCGCAAACTGTTCCTCCAAGAAGCTGGGGGGTCTGTATAACCTTCAGAATCTTAGATACAGCGAAGATACTTATTTTGATGTAGAATAAGATACCGTGTGTTCTAAACAAAGATAAATATGCTAATCAGGCTGTCTAAAAAGGCGGCACTTTCTCAGGGCATTTCCATTTTCCGTAGCAGATACCCCGAGATTACTATTTCAACTCCCGGAATTTTTCCTTGTTCCCCTGAGAATCTACAGACTCCCTCATGATCAACACAAGATGGCCAGGGGAGACAAAACAAAGGCAGTTGGTGTAGCTGCGATGACGAGCTTCAGCACCGCCCTCTTCGATCCCACCGGCGCTTCAGCCGTAGCCTTCCTAGCTAGCGGCACCGGCTTCGCCATGGGCAGTACCTACCATATCACCCGCAAGTCGCTCAAGCTCATAAAAGAGGGCATGGCCTCCAACCGTCAAAGAAAAGCTGCCGCAAACACCTTTGGCATTCCCCCGGCAGTCCATGTCGACATGCAAGAAGAGTTCGAGAGCTGTACGTGGTCTTTTCAACCGTTTCCCAGAACCGGTCCCTGGGATGCTTTTGCTGAAAAAATTATTTATGCAGCCGTCCGCCACCTCGCCTCCTCTCTCCTTGGATGCTCCATCCAGGGAACACTGTTCTTCGTGATGCCACATGCCGGGGTCGGGCTACTGTTCAACGTCACCGAGCTGGCATGCACCAAGCACAAGCTGAGCCAGCTGAGCCGAAACTTCGGCGGCAAGAGGAAGCTGGTGGAGATGGTGTCCCTCCGGAACGCCGGGGTACAGGCACTAGCGGGACTGCTTATCAAAGGGACGTCGTCGACACTATTCCTGGGCAGTGAGGTCGGTACGTTCCTGGACTGGGCGCACAAGTCCATCGAGGCCATCTCGACAAGCGGCGCCGAGAATATCGAGGCGGCGCAGGAATTCCACAAGCAGATGGTTCGGCTGCCCCTGTTCGCCGAGACTACGGCGTTGGCGTCCGCGCTGCCCGATTTGTACAAAGACCACATTGGTCTTGAGAGCAGGTTTGAGGCCTTCAACATGGACGTGGGGATGGAGATCCAGTGGGGTGATCCCGTGCCCCCTCGGGAGACATTGACTGTTGGTGCTTACGCTGCGGCCTCCGACTTTGTTGTCAAGAAAGTTGTGGAGATACCTTTGGACAATGGAGTGAAGAAATGGACAAGCCATGAGAATCACGGGTGGGCATCAGATGCACGGAGAGCTGCCTGAAACTTTGAATACTTTTACACCTGCCGAGTGCCGCCAGATCTGTGATCAAAAGAATCGGCAGTGAGATTCTGTGAGCAAGATTGACGCAGGAAATCCTATTTGAAGCGACATAGAGTTGGACCAGATATATGTGCCCCTGTCCAAAGGTTTTAGGAAATTCAAGCTATAATCAACTGTACTTGCAGACATAATGATCCCATTCCATTAATCTTAGGCGTAAAAGAATGACCTAAATGAGTGCTTGACAGTGGTGAGAGCCTGTATATGTTGATTAATACTCACTCATCAACCTGAAGAAGGTTGTACTCTCCCTGGAAGATGTTCAGTCGCCCTCACCCACAGAGCCACCGCCAGAAGCCAATGGCCATTGGAAGGACAGCTGGACTAAAGCGAAGAGTATGGGCGGGACGCCGGTAGCCCGCACGAGGCGACTCAAGCTCCAAAGGACAACCGTGTATAGATTGTGGACCAAAGATAAGGGAAACGCGTTCTGAGTCGTTTGGGGGAAAATATATCATTTCTGGAGGAGTGTAGACCTTCTACTGCCTAGGGGGCCCGAACATTGTCCAGATCGCCCACTGATCGTGTGTGCCACGGCATTCTTCTACTTCTACGTAAGAACTTATAACCGTATCTCCAACCTTCAGTGGGTGTGCAGCCCTAGAAAAACTGAAAGACTCTTGGTCTTCATCGAGAGGCATCTACATCATGCAATTAGCACATAGCCTCCGTTCTCTTGTACCTCCACCATTGACGTGCTGTGTCCATATTATGCATATTCAATACTAGCTCTACCCAAGTATCTGACCATGGTAATCAGTTGAGAAAATAGGATATATCTCTTAGATGCACTTACTCATAGCCCGTGTTCTTCACGCTTTCCTTTGTATTCTATCTATCGCCCCTTTCCAAAGCATATGGATACTTCGGAGAATGGACGCTGTCTGTGACTTCGTTTCTTGCCAAGACTTCTGAGTTGCATCGTCCATTGAACAGCATCTTCGGCAGAAATTAATACCTGGCAGGCGCTGGACTTTGTCGATACTGATGCAGGGCTTTTCCCATGGCCTCAGGCCTTCATTCACTAGACTGCTACAAGAAGGACGCTAAAAAGTACCTAGGTAGAAACCAGTACGTCTGAAGGTCATTGAGTGGTGCATCTAAGCTGACTTATACTGCGCTGTTCCTACTTTTACAGCCAACAGAAATCTGCTGGATGCAACTTGCCCGCTCCTGCACCGTGCTTGAGACACCCGTGACTCGTTGTGGCGGCATTCGACCAGCCGTGAGAGTCGTGCTGATGCCGCGGCGTGCGTAGTAAACTCCCCTAATTCGTTGGCGCGGACAGCCGGGCGGCGCCGGCTTGCTGCTGCGGCGCTAAGCCACCCGCAAATGCATAGCTGATTAGACACGGCGCACCTCGATCATCTCGCAATATTCCAGGTCTGCAGTGCTCCCTAGGGATTTGTGCCAAATCTGAGCGTATTATTCGAGCCAAAACGCCCACAGCCATATTTTGAGTCACCGGCGATTCTGCTTCTCCATCTACGAAGGCAAACGGCTCTAAGCCACCGCGTTCTGTTTCTGGTGGTTACCTAGGTAAGTGAAGTTACGGTGGGTTCCGCTCCCTGACTGTGGCGCAATCGGCCACTGCCGGGGAAGGCTATCGAAGATGGAATATTGCTAGACTCAGTTCCAAGAATACGCGTGACTGCGTGTTATTGGTCGAAAATGTACAAGTCTGAGCTGCTTTTCTTTTTGGCTTGCACGTCCCAGGAGTATAATAGAGGACATGCATCATCTCGCAAGCGCAACGTCACCAACCCTCACACGATACTTGAGTATAGAAACCACAGCTTCACGCGTCCCAAGACTGTCACCGCACACTCCAGTCAACAATCTAACGACTCACTATCTCGTTGCATCAACATAAAAGATTGCCGACGATGATGACAACAAAGCTTCGAATACGTCCCGCCCTTGAACATGAAGGGCAGGCTTTGGCCAAGGTCGCCGCCGCAGCCTTTTTGGACGACCCTTTCGACTCCTATATGTATCCAAAAAGGAAGCAACACTACAGATCCTACCAGAGAATGTACCAGCAAAGGTTTGACTCTCAAATCAACCAATCTCTCTGCTGGGTTATGGTTGCCGAAGCTATCACCCAAGTACACGATAAAAATGGCAAACTCAGCTACGAGGGCGCGACGCCAGCGGCATATGCCATCTGGACCCGGGAATCAGCCAAGAAGACGAAGCAGACACAAAGGCGACTGCAAGCCCTGGGCCTGCGGGATCCAAGCGTCGGTGTGTCGCCGATGCGACGATTCAAGAAACGGATAATGAACTGCGGTCTCGTCGAGGCGATTCGCGATCGGTCCAACCCTGTCGTCGATAGGAAGCGCTTTAGTGCGTTCTGGGAAGGTCTCGGCGATATGGATGACGATAGCGACTATGACGGCGAGCCGGAAGAGTACTGGCACCTTCAGGGGCTTGCGGTGGCGCCGGAGTTCCGCCGCCGTGGCGCGGGAAGAGCACTGCTGAGATGGGGGCAGGATTGGGCTCGAAAGGAGGATGTGCCAGTTTTTCTTGAATCAACTCCAATGGGGAAACCTTTGTATGAGGGGCAGGGGTTTTTGCAATACGATCTCTGGGAGTGGGGCGACAAACCTGACATGGCTTGGTACATGATGCGGTGGGAGCCATCCGTTGCAACTTAATGATCAGTTTGGATACCCAGCTGCAAAATTTGAGTTGTACAACAGCAATCTACGTGGCACCACCAATTGACCTCATTCCGGGCCCATCCATCGCCCTGTGCTGTCGGTTCCTCGGTTCTCCTCTCTTCTCCTCTTTGTCCGCACCGCAAATTTTCAGAAATCCTCAGCTCTCAGCTCTTTTGACGTCTTCATTTCCTTCCCATAGCAAGCTTGTTGCATGGATGAAATAGGGCGCAGCTGCCTGAAATCATAGGATATCACTTGGATAATCATAACAGTAGCTCCGGCTGGAAATTCCAGGGCCAAAGCACTACAATCCCAGCAAGACGCCAAAATGTCCGGCCTTGAGCCCCTTGTAGCTTTAGGCCTTGCCAGCAACATCCTCCAGCTTGCAGAGCTGGGGAAGAAGACAATCGACTACATTAATATAGTATATCAGGGTGGAATGCCAGTCGAAGAGCTCGAACAAGGCGCTGCTGTCCTGGAGGAATTGGCAAAGAAGGTCAAGAGGCAGAGCCAACCTGGACGAAGAAAACACGAGGATATCCTACTCAAGTCAGCCACTACTTGCGCTATCGCCGCGAGGGACCTGGGCGAGGAAGTTCGCTTCCTGTTTGAAAATGCAAAGAAGGGGAGCCTCGTGTCTGCGCTCAAGGTCACGACAAGAGTCGCTTGGCGACAACACCGATTGGAAAGATTGAGGCGGAGCCTAGACGCGGAGGAACAACGGATGCAATCAAGCCTTTTGGCTGAGGTGTGGTAAGCTTCAGGAGTCTTGATCGATCACCCGAGGCCTCTATGATTTTCAGACATCTGGAGTGATCTTCGCAGTCACGAGCACCCCGTTTGTTCCAATTCCACTACAACGTGAATGACAGACGTCTGCTTTTCCGCATGTGTTTCGTTGCTTTGTCTACATATGACCTCCTCTCCTAGTCTCATCCATTTTATTCAAAATGTCTCTAGCATTTAGCTAATGGTATCTGGAACGACCAGGTCAAGTACCGACGAAGCCGCTATTGAGTTAAGCGGCGTGAGGCGGCAGCTCCGTTTCTTCATCGAACAGTACAGAAAAGGCCGACGAGAAACAACCGAGCTAGTGTCTGTAGAAGGTCTTCACACACGAAAGCACGTCTCACTTGAAACGGAACGAACCAACGAGGCGGTCGGGCTGGTCGGTCAGAAGGTGGATCGCCTCACAGCCCTGAGAGACGAACGGATAGACGATCGAGTCCGCGACCGTTTCCTCCAGAGTCTGAAATATCCGGGTTTCAATCAACGTCGAAATCAGATCGACTCTGCCTATGGTGACACTCTGAAATGGATATTTGTTGGGGATAACCACGAGTCCCAGCCCAGCAAGAATTTGCGTGCGGGAACTCATGCTAAGAGAGAAGAGCATCCAGATGAAGACTTCTTGAACGGCATCAAGTGGGACAACTTTTCGAATTGGCTTAAATCGACAGATACTGTCTATTGGATCACCGGGAAAGCAGCCTCAGGCAAGACGACAGCGCTCAACTACATCTCAGCTGATGAACGGACAAAGAAGCTCCTCAACATTTGGTGTCCGGGCTGCGCAATTGTGTCCCATTACTTTTGGCTCCCAGGATCCCCTATGCAGAGAAACATGGAAGGGCTCCTCAGCTCACTGCTGTATCAGCTACTGGAAAATAGCCCTGACGCCTCTATGCAGGTCATGTCATCTGTTTCGGGACAGAAAAGCTCTTACACAGATTGGTCCAACGCTGAGCTTCATTCAGAATTTATGAGGGCAATGGAATCATACGAAAATGGTGTTTGCTTATTCTTGGATGGCATCGACGAGATAAAACCAGAGGATGGGACTAAGGACGGGATTCCAGAGTTCCTGGACTGGGCCATTCAGCTGTCACAGAGGAGCAAGATCAAACTATGCCTGGCAAGCCGGCCTGATCCCCATATACTGAAGGCTCGATTGTCCAGGTATCCACGACTACGACTTCAAGACCTGAACTTTGAGGATTTGATGACATATGCAAAAGGGCGCGTCAGGATTCCTGAGGAAGCCATTTCCGCTGAAAAGAAGGTCCTCATCCAGTCGCTGGCCGGCAAAGCCGAAGGAGTATTCTTGTGGCTCATCCTGGCAATAAAGAGCGTGAACGAGGGATTTAGGAACGACGACAGTATTGAGACACTATACGAGAGAATCCAGTCTTTGCCTCAAAGCTTGGACAGCTTGTACAAGGATATGTGGGCAAGAGCCGGCGCGGACAACCCATCTGAGTACCGTAAGACCGCCGCACTTTATTTCAAGTTGATCCTTGCATCGAAAGTCTTATTTACCATCAATACTTTCGACGTCATGCTTGCGACAACATGCCTAGCGGACAGAGTGTTGCATGCCATTACCGACCGGTCGAAGCTAGTTCGCGAGGACGACATGCTACAACAGTGCAGAGAAGTGGAGAAGAAGCTGATCACATACTGTGTCGGGTTGATTCAAACGGTTTCTGTCCCTAAGCAGGAGTACTCCTGGAAATCCGTAGCCGATTGCAGCTGGTATGGGCATGTATACGACAGAATAGTCCCAGTTGCAACCAGGACAAGACTGGCATTTATCCACCGGACCGCTAGCGACTTCCTCAACGACACGAAATCGGGCCGTGAGATATTGGGTTTCGACACCTCCTCCGATCTTTCCATCGAATGCCGGCTTCTGCACGCACGACTGGCAAATCTTGCGCTCATTCCTCGAAGAGGCCGCAGTGCGGTCGTTTTGGCCCGATACTTGGGGACCATCCTCCACAGGTGGAGGCACATTGGTAGAGAGTTACCGCAGAATTGGAGCCTACTCGTATCGGGTTGCGAAAAATTGGCAGACTCGGGAAAGCTGTTGTCAGGGGCCGGTGATTTCGCATGTGTCTGTAGTGGCACTCAGCTCCTGAACGTCATGGCGCGCACTAACTCTGATGATGAACTCTTCATCTCAAGGATAAAGAACAGATCTCTGAGTGAGAACGACGTAAGTTCCTTCCTGTTGGCATTCACTCGGATTGACAAGATTCCATCCCTGTTTCGTACCTCCTGCGAGATACTTCACGTGGTGGGAGACCACTAATGGCGTGCAAACGCGGCTTCCCAGCAAGCTCATGGAGTGGCTGGAAGGACAGGATTTGTTGTTCAAGTCGGTCACCGAGGGTGGCAATGGTTCCGAGGCGAGAAGGATCGACACAGAGCAAACGTTTCAGTGCATATGGGACCATGAATCTTGGACCCTACGCACTAGAGAAACTGGGATGAGCTCTATTTACGAGCGGCTCATAGAGCTAGGGTTCATGATGAGGCTTGATGGGGCAGTTGAGTTCTCCTCAATGATAGGATTGGTAAGGCAGCACAACCTAGAGAAGTCGCAATATGGTGGTACTACATGAGGTAGCGCATTATTGAGCAGAAATAGTTTCAGTCCTTTTCCTTTAGAAGCCCGAATCGAAAAGATATGGGTTACATGTGTATACCACTTGGGCTGGGCACTAGCCGAAGTTCCCGGCTGTGCTCCACAGTGTCATCCAGAAAGTATCAAAGCACTATGGTTGATTGCTAGGCTAACAGCAACGTTGACCTTATCACGATGTAAGCTCTCCATAGCAATAGCGGCAGCAGGGTAGTAGCATATACACGAGGGTAGCCCTATTGTCAATTTCACCTTTATTCATAATACTCTAATAAACACAGCTGGAGCTATGAACCCTGGGATATTCCGGTCCATCGTTTACTTCGTAATGTTCTTACATCGACGAGTTGCCCGCCGCATCATTCCGAGACAACAAAGAATCTCGGGAGTACGCTAAAGACTAAGACCAATGAACTCATTGAGTCTTTTTGGAAAAGATCATCGGTATTCATTGACTTCAGGATGTCTCCGTACGGTGCTGGAGACCTGTTAGGTATCGGCCTCATTGGGACTATACGAGTTAAAAACTCCCTTCGATGTTGCAACGATTTCTCTGCGAGAGAATCAAAGTCATGAATGACATGACACACTATGAATTATCCGTTCTTAGTTCTAGATGAAATGGAACCTTTTGAGGTCTGGATAAGATGTGAAGCGTTACTGCCGATCAGAGCGTGACCCATTTCACCCATACCTCCAAACAGACTGTAGATGATACTCGCTGCAAAGACTTCGTATATTTATGCCACATATGACGAAAATCATTTTTGAGCTCCTACAGATCATAGCTGCCAACACGGCTCATGTAAACTCAACTCATAGTTTGTCGGTCTTGCAGTCACACGGGAAATCCGGGGTATCAACCCTACGATCCAACGAATCTGTCCGAAGCTTAAAAGACCTGGCACAAATTCAATATCATGCAGCATCACTGAAAGCACAAGAACCTCATGTGACGAGATTTGACGGTGACGAGGTCTTAATTTAAAGGGTTTGTCATGTTTCTCAACCGTGTGTGACCGTGTTTGTCATCCCCAACTCCGTCCCAAAAAAGCCAGACCATCCATGATCCATATCCCCCAAAAGGTTGGTCTCCGCTCGCCTCTCTACTTCCTGCCTCCGCACTGTGGGCAACCCAGGTTGGAAGAGCCATTTGGGCGAGAAGGTTGGAAGACTTACGCTAAGGGTTGCCTGGTCACAACTCTAGCCGCGAGGATCTTGGCGGCGTGAGTGCAGGCTATCCAAAGAACCGTTAGTCATGTTTGACTCAGAATGACCAGCCAGTGGTATGTTACGTAAACGCTAGATACTCACCTCAGGAGAGCTCCCAAGACACACCGGGGACGCGGCCGACCGGGAGAGGAGCAAGGTCCTGGAAAGCGGTAGGGGTGACGTCGATGTCGCCATCCTTGCAGGCCTCACACCTATCAACGACTGTAACCGCCATGGTCTTTCCCTGGTAAGAGACGGTTGCAGTCTTGCCGCAGACACCGCGACCGTCGAAGTCGCTGGCTCCCAGGGCAGCAATCCGGTCGTTGGTGGTGTAGTATCCACCACAGGCGACCTGATTGCCGGTAACAGGATCGTAGTAGGTCATCTCGCCGACTTTGGCGGTGGCGGCCACGACAAGAGAGAACAAGGTAACTGCGTTGATCATCATTTTGATGGTAGTTTTAAATGGTAGTTCTTTAGATATTCTTTTCTTGACTTGGATGGGTATATTGCTTCGATGTAGACAGATGTCCTCGAGGCGTGTGTTGATTGAGAGATGAAGCAAAGAGAACAAAGGTGAAGCATTTGGGAAGCGAAGGAAGTGAGTCCTTATATCTTGAGATCAATAAAGGAGGCCATGGTGATTCACACCGGCCGGGCCGTCACGGACTAGCCGTCATGAATAAAGGCGTTCTCACAAAGAAGGACCCTAACTCCGTCATCCCATAACCTTGGAGTTCTGTGATAATCGTTTGAGAATTCAGCGTCAAGTCATTCAACCCAGAGCCAACGAGCGGCAAGAGTGATGACTTATCAATCGGAATGGCCCTCAGGGCAGTAGACAAACAAAGTATATTGAACGATGAGAGCGATTCAAACGGACTGACGATGCATTTTTATATCAAGATAAATGAATCTACAAAGTGCTCACACATCTTCTCGGTTGTTACAGATAGGCAACCCGGTTGAAATTGGGACAGTGAACTACCACGTCACCGGCATAGGCACTCTCGCTATGAATTGATGGTGTATGGGGAAGAGATATGGACCGATTAAGACAATTCGTGACGAAGACATGAATCACGAGTCTTTGACAGCCTTCGGAAAGACTCTTGTCTACATGGAAGCTCAAAATCATGTTTTCGTGGCAACATTTGGGGCTGCCCTTCTGTGATCAGGGCTGACCAGCTGCTATCATACCATCCGTCGCTTGATTTCTTGATAATTTCTGCTTTCCGTGTACGAAAGAAGTGACTTGGGGACAGATTTAGAAGAAGATTGTCTCAATCTCTTCACTTGCCGGATCGCCTCGTACCGAACTGGTGAATCTCATATCCATGAATAAAGAAATCACCCTTGCAGACTTAAGTCAGGTATAGAATCGTTAAAGGTGAAGACTTTCTGTATGATTCATGTGACTTAAGGCTTCTGATATCTCCGTTTAACTTCAATCCATTAATTCAGGATGGTTAGTTATTGTACTTAACTTCAATCCATTAATTCAGGATGGTTAGTTATTGTACTAAGGAGTCAACAGGTTCGCTCACGGTAAACATTGATTCCATTTAACATTCTAGGCCATTATACTGTAAGCTGCACCTGGGGAATCTATGACACTTTTAACACCTTTGCTAAGTGATGCTTATGAGTGCATCTTCTTGTTCTTACTGGTATTGATCATTTTCCTGGTACTTTGTGCTTGACTTAATTCACAACAAAGGCGAAACAATGCTATTGTTCTGGAATTATCTCCCCATGTAAGTGATCTCATTATCAACACACTATTGAGATTTATACAGCTAGAACATCTGGTTATAACAATGGCATTGTCCATTTGGAACGAGCCCCCTTTATATCCCCTTCAATCATAGACAAAATGGTGTCCTATCCTCTGAAGTATAAATATTCTTATTCCATCCATCTTACATCTTTCCTGTCTCTCCAACATCTGCAAAGTGCAACAGCCACTTGAGATACACAGAAGCTTGGACTCTCGGCGAATCAGTCGGATATTGGCTCTTCTCTGGTTACTGCATTGCACCCGCATCCCCCACTACTACACAAAAACGTACTCACGCACCATCACAGTATGAGTCTCTACTCACGAAACGACATCACTTCTCCGGAAGGTACAATGGACGCCAAGCTGGCCTCCACCGACACGCGCGCCCACGCCGCCCTTGCCATCGCCATCATCGCCATCGGCGCACAGCTCATCATGGTGGTCTTCATGGTGAAGCTGTGGCGCAACGCACGGCCCTCCCACCGGTCGGCCGACCCTGAACGCGGTCTCGAACTCGACAACGTCCCCCGCGACGCGCCTGCTGACACACGTCCCCGTGCTCTCCCGGTCGCTCCCATCGAGTATCCGGTCGCCCCCACCCCGGCGCAGGCCCCTGGCCGCCCGGCCGCGGCTTACAAGGCTTACACGCCTGATCATGCGCGCGGTGAGGCTGACGAGTACTTCTACCCGCCGGCGCCGGCGAGGAAGCCCACGTACGCGGCGGGTAGCGGTCTCGGGTCTCAGACCCACGGCGCCGACTACTACAACCAGCGGCGCGAGGCCCGCCACGGGTCTGACGGGCACAGGACCAACACGAACAACGCTGACTATGGCCGGAGGGGCAACAGGTTTGCTCACGGTACTTAGGCGTGTTCTACGAGGTCTTGTGGCTGAATGGCTCTAAGGCAAGGGTCTTCAGGTTTGTTCCCTCTCCTTTGTTTGTTCGGAGTTAACCCTTCCCCATCCTTTTCCCATCCTTTTCCTGTTGTTTGATATCGAACTCCATTGGTCTGGTATGCCCCGAAGGTAAGGTAAGTAAGGTAAGTAGTTTCCAAAAAATGAAAACCATAATCCTATAACATCAATTAGATGAGTTTCCCTCTAGTCTTGGCCCTCACTGTGTTTAAGTTTTACTTGCAATCTTCGTTTTTTTTTGTGTGCTGTGTTGTGTATCAATTCCCTCCCGTCAAAACATAGCATTTTCAGCAATAACAAAGCAGATAAGTCTGAATCAAAACTTGGGAAGGTTTCTTTGTTCTTTTACAACAATTTGTTTGTTTTATTGCTATCCAGAGCATTGCTGCTCGAGGGAGTTGTGCCAAGACTTTGTGACCAGACACAATGCAGCCCTAGCTCACTAGTCCTTGACCAATTGCCTCTATTTGCATTTTGCGTTGTCCCCAACATGTGAACGCTCACATCTAGAATCCCAAGAAACTAGAAAGGTAGTCGGCCTTGCCAACCTGCACGCCCTTGGCGCGGATGATCGAGTAACCGGTGACCAAGTGGAAGTAAAAGTTGGGAAGACCGTGGTTGACCACCGCAGCCTTGACAGTAGACTTGTGTGTCTTTCCGAGGGCAGGGCTGTGCAACTCGTCAGTTTCCCGTTCGATGACAGCCAACTCCGCCAGTTCATGGGATATGCGGTACTTACAGGTCAACGGTGGCATCCTCCCTCCCAGCGGCCTTGCTTGCATCGGCAGACTTCAGCAGGTCGAGTGTCTTCTGAACCACCTTCCGGAGGCCCGCCACGGTCTTCTCGTCAGCCTCGAAGGGCGTAATCTCCTGTCCCGTCAGGCGACCGAGGTTGATCTGTGCGATTTTGGCAGTGTTCTGGACCTGGAAGTTCAATGGCAACTGGTCGTCGACCAGACGTGCCTCGAAGAAAGTTGCGTCGACGTCAACGCCCTTTTCCTTTGCATATGCCTCAGCCTTGGAGAGAATGTGATCGTATGTTGTGAGGCCCTTGATGAAGATGGGCACGACAAAGTCATATGTGGCGTTGGAAGACATGGTGAAGGAGAGGTGTCGTGTGTGGTGGAGTGAGATTGGAGAGCTGTCGGGAATACTGTCAGAGAATGAGGAGTTGCTAGAGGATAGCGAGAAGGCACAGTCAGAGTCAGAAGGCGTTATGGCAAGGTCAGGCTCAATATATAGTCCAATTTAACGTCTCAGCTGCATGTCGAGATACATACAACTTAGTCATACAATGCCAACGATCACGTCGCCTGGATGGGGCCTTGCATCTTTAAACACCATGACTAAGTCCAAGGGCGAATCGCGTTATCGGAAGCGTGCGTCTCAACGTTTTGCAGAAGGAGGCTATCGACATGGTTCCGATTGGCAGTTGGCCGTATGTACGAGCTTGTCTGGTGAGATGGCGTCATCCAGGGATGCGGGGGACCGGCAACCAGCCATTGACATCCCACCAGCCTGATGATTATTCAGACCGCAAGATCTGGCTTCAGCCGGATTATAGTAATTGTTGAATGACAAAGCGGGAATGCTTATTTCTATGCAATGAAACAGTCCCAAGACTACAACCCTCACCCCTCTCATAACATTCGCCGGTATGAGGTCTGCTGCCTCGCCTTATGAGGTAGTTCACCGTTCCTCATGGACGAGACACTCGTCCTGTACTTTTTTACCATGCGGGTCCTTTGCCTCACAAAGTGTGAGAAGTAAGACACAAAGAACCAGGCATGATCACGGCCGCCACCTGAAGTCTGGGTGCTTCCAGTCAAGGTCGCCGACTTCCTCCTTATCCAGGCCAGACAACTCAGCCACGGAGTCTTTTGAGTCCCTTCGTCTGTTATCAAAGCGCATCCACGCAGATATTCCAATTCCAATTAGGCACCATGTGCTAGAAGTCGCCAAGTTTAAGCCGTTACCGATTGGGAAGCGAGGCCCATCAAAGGGCAGAAAAGACCACGTTGAGATGAGTCCCTATTGACGGCACTTGTCAGGCAATCGAGGGTCACCGCATTGGGAGGAGGATGACAGTTCTTTTTTACTCACTCCTAGAGAAGCAAACATTACATTTGTCGCCATTGCCGCACTTCGGGCTGTGTCAGTCACCACATTGCAGCTGATTTGCGCGCTGGTCATGCTCCCCATGGTAGTACAGGTGCTAGCAACCAGGAATGTCGCCGCGTAGCGTGCGTGTGGGTCGAGCGTTCCAATGAATATTGCATAACCGGTCAAGATTGGCAGGGCACTGATTGTCATGATGATCTGCCGCCTGTCGAGCATCCACGAGAGGCCCGAAAAGGCAACTGTGAAGAAGGCCCCGATGACATAGGGTGGCACGGTGTAGAGCTGCTGCCTCGTGACTGATGCATCCGGGTAGATGGTCGATATGATGGTTGGCAAGAAGAAGCCCAACCCCTGGACCGTCACCGCGTTCATGAGGTACATGCTACCCGTGGCCAGCGTGACAGGATTAGCCACTCCGCGCCACAGTTTCTTGCGGCCCATGTTGTCCAGCAAGACTGTCCCTGAAAGCCTTTCTGAAGTGACACGATGAGAAACGAGCAGGCGCTCCTCGGGCGTCAGCCATCGTGCAGTTTCTGGACGGTCGGTCAAGAGGGCGAACGCCACGATGGAGAGCCCAACTGTGATGATCCCCTCGACGACGAATATCATGCGCCACCCGTGCAGCGTGCCGATTCCTGGGAGGGAAAGGATGCCCGACGCGAGGAGGCCACCGAACGCTCCGGCCATGGGCGCCATGGCAATATAAAACGACAGGCGGAATCCGAGTTCTGCGCGGCGGTACCATCGGGACAGATAATAAGCGATCCCCGGCATCAAGCCGCTCTCAAACACGCCGACCAGACAGCGGACAGCGAAGAGTTGGCCAGATGTTCGCACAAGCCCAGTGCAGATCGACGCGATGCCAAAGGCCAGTGTGACACCGGGCAGGAACCAGCCTGGCCCAATCCATTTGCAGCAGATGGTGGCGGGTATCTGGATGGAGGCATACGCAGCTGAGTAGCATGTCAAGGCAATGTTGAAATCATACCCATGTAGACCCAGCTCTCGCTCAAGCCCGGCAATTCTTGCGTTGCCTTGATACAGCAATAGTCAGCCGTTAGTGGTGTGTGACACCAGAGATCTTATGGGGTAATGCATCCCACCTATGTTTGCACGATCGATGTAACAGAACAGGTATAGTGAACAAACTATCGGGCATATGGCGAAGTCAATCTTTGTTCTCAAGCGTCTCTCCGTCGTTTGGGTGGTCACGAGTAGCTCCTCGTCAGCAGGTGAGGGGGTGTGGTGCTCTTTTTCATAGCCTGTGGTATTTATGATGCACTCTTGGGTGATTCCGGAAGTTCGAGTAGCCATGGCTGCCAATACTTGATACAACGGATGGTGGGCAACTGCGGTATTAGGAGTGGCTCAAAATCTTAAGAAGCACAAAGCGCAGAGAGCCACCAGTTACGAATACCAGCTCGCTCACGGGACTGTCTTCTTTTCAATTCGGCATTTATTTGGCTGCATGTACCGATGGGAAGATCTCAGAGGTTGAAGATCTGCGTATGGCTACTCGGGTATCGGCGGCAGGCTTGGCTATCACAACATCCAAACAAGATGGGGCTTTAGGTTGCACTGCATTATCTGGTCAGCAAAGGTATCACATCACATAAGCGAGTTACATGCATCCGTCGTACAAGCGGATACAGATTTCAAGTGTTCTGTGCAGCCACCCATGCCTTGGCTATGAGGAGTGATAAGAGCGGCAGCAGCTTATCGAGCTGGTCGACGCACATCTCCTTGAGAACAGGCAATAATTAGAATACATCCCACGCTCTGCCGAGCCCCCAGAGGAGCTAAGGTGCTTCAGCACGAGAGACAGGGTTTTGAGGATAGGAGGACAGGAAAAGAAGGTCTATACTAGTAGTCAAAAGCAGAAGCATATGGAAGCAAAATCCGAAACGAAAGCTGTTGGAGTTCTGAGCAGGGAGTTTCCAAAGCAGCAAGCCACTCGGGAGCTTTAAGTATGGACCCGTAGCCGGAAATAAACTGTTTACCTAGGTACTAAAGTCAACACGAAATAAACGTTACGCACGTCGACAATACATACGTTTGCAGCCTGGATGCTAAGATCTCTTACAACTGGATTATTCTCCCTCCGTCGTGGCCGCGAGGGTTGATGATCAGTTTAGACCCGTTCACCGATACTAATCAAGGGACGAAACATCGTTGACAAGTACACAAACATCTCCGCAATCCATCAGACGCCCTTCCGGCGGGGCCTCATATTTCGTGTTTCGCCTTGCCACAATTTAGCCATGACTGCCGCCGAGGCCTCGACTTCAAGTTCGTTGCAACGTAGGATATGCGGGCATGGACTCTGCACTTATACGCTCCTTGCGGGGAGCTGATGAATACCGGCTTGAACAGTCACTGCTACATGTTTAGACTTTGATCGGTCGTTGACGGGACTTAGTTAGCTGTTCACGAAACACGCCAATCGAATGTTCTTGTCGAGACCCATTTCATCTGACGAAAAACCATTGCTCTTTGTCCTCCTCGGATAACCCTACCGCAGGTTGGTACGCGTCTGTTAGGATCTTGCATTAGACCTCGCGGCGGCAAAACAAGTGCGGGAGTTGGGAATGTTCCGAGACTCGCCTTCAAACACAACAGCAACATTGAGATCCGCGGCCAGACCCTTCAGCTGCGGCAAGGTTTCCGCATCAGGTCCTTGAGTCGAGTCGTTGACCCATTCCGGGAGCTGGACCCGTTTAAGACTCGGAAACCTGCTGTTGTGACGCGAATGGCGCAGGAGCGCAATGACTTCCAGCCTCAGGCTTGGCCACGGCCGAAGGATTGATGGTGGGAAGCCCCGGGGATGTTCTGGCCCTCCCACCAATGCCAAACGCTCAATACTCCCAGGTAAGAAGTCAACAAGTCCCTTTGAAGCCGGCGGGCCTCCATACGTGGTGCTGGGCGATTGCTCTCCGCCATAGAAGCAAGCCATGTGGACTGTCAGGTCCTTGAGCGCCAAGAATGAAGGAAGCTGGTCCTTCAGGCCACCATGTTGGTTAAGTAGGTAGGTGCTTATCTGAGCCTCGTTGGGTCTGATTTCGAGGATCTCCAAGGTTGCCGCGTGGCGGGCAATGGCTGATCCCATGGCCTTGTCCAGATATCCACCAGAGCACTGCATTTCTGAAGCACCATGGCCCGAGTGCAAGACGAGCTTTCTTACAACCTTGCACGCGCTCATCAAAGCGTCTATGCCACCCCGCTCAGTTTCTACGTCAGACTCCTCAAACATCAGCTCCTCGATTGTCGATGTCCCCTTCGAGATCTCCGAGTCGTCGTTAGCTAGGACATTCTGGAGACCGCACACAGCCACCCAGATCCCATGGAGTCGTTTGATATTTGGAAATGCATCGTGGTTGAAAAGAATGGGAAACTGGCTTAGTGATCTGAATTTTCCGGGACTCCCACGGAGTTTTGCCTCCCTCGCATACCCCCGCCGCTCTGGGTGCCGTCGAAATGACAGGCCGAGTGACTGCATGTCCTCCCGGGGACGACCGGGCAGCAGCTCAAGGCGGCTGTAAAGCAGGGGGATGGCGATGTCGTGGAAGTGTTTGTTCGTCTTGACGATGCCAAGGAAGTGCCTGGAGCTCTCGGACGCGACCTCGTGGAAGATCTTGGCCAGTATCTCGTTGGGAAGCTCCGAAATGTAGCATCGTTTCAAGCGAATGAGTGGCCTGGTGTAAATTCGAGCATGGATAGATTCCTCTTGGTCCGACAGGGCGCGATGAAGCTCTTCTGCCCAGGCGCCTGAGCTCTCCTGGATTCGGATACAGTCGAGCACGTCGGCCATATTTGATGGATGGGCACATATACAGTAGGGGATACTCAGGGAGAGAAATTTGTTTCATGACTCTTCGTCGTAAGTACCAAGCCCATGTTATTGTAGTTAGGCCGGGCGAGGAACAGGACATTTATGACGTGCAGTGGCTTATTATGTCTCGCAATTCCCGTCCCTTGACATTGTTATCCTGAGCACCCGTCCCAATGATTGAGTGGCTTCTCATGTTGCCGGCACATTCGTTCAATCTCTCAGCATTCCACATCGGCATTAGCTTTGTTTATACCCGCATCGGGCCGTGTGATAGTTAATACGAATCGGCATCTTTGGGCACGATTCTTTCCGACTACGCTTTTCGGCTTCGGGAATTAAGTCTAGAAATCACCAGCATTGCGCGGGAATAGATCGGCTCCCTCAGCACGATCAAAACCTCTGAATTATACAGGGAAACAATGCCTAGACCCAACTCTTCCTCGATAGCCCTGTGTACGCTAGTGCTGAATGCTGAAAGCATATAAAACTATCGTCAGCCAAGTTGTAATTATATATCTAGAGTACGTCGATCATACATTCTATCCACATATAAAGCATCCTAAGCGAGATTAGAAAGACTGGATACGATTATTAGAGTTCGATTCAGCACGGACTTAGGATGAGGGATGGTGTAGTCAAATATGGCTAAATATAGCTCACATGCTGGTCGCACTTCAATGGAGATACTGCACGGGCTTGGCTGTCCGCGGGCACTTCACATCGGGTTTGGGGAGACCAGGCCCTTTATCATGGGTAGAACGGAGTCATGCCGTTGGCAACATTCATGCAATATATCTGAGCCTGCTAACCAAAACCTCTCCGTCATCTTTTCTGGTCAGTCTCTCGCCTTCCGCTGCACAAGTGATTGAACCTATGTGGCATTGATTGACATTTTGTCAACAACTCGAAGATGCTGTCCCTCGCGGTCGTCACATTAGCTGTAGCCGTCATCGGTCCAGCAACCGCTGACCCCTGGGAAGACGACAGAAAACGCGGCAATGGCTTTTTCATGGAATACCTCCCACTCGACAATTGGATCATCAACGCCACCTATTCAGTAACCCTACCAAATTTCCCCTGCGGTTACGTCCTAGGCGGCGAGGAGCAGCTGGCGCTCTGGATCGGCATGCAGGACAACCCGGGCAACGGCAGCACCCAGGATATCAACTTCGTGCAGCCGCTCTTCGTCTGGGGCCCAACCCCGAACGTGACAGTCGACCCTGCCTGCAACGCCGAGACCTGGTGCGGCACCGCGAGCACCTACATCGGCCAAGGGCCCGACCAGCAGAGCGCCGGCTTCAAGCCCGTCGCGGTGGGAAAGACCCTCGACATGGAGATCATCGTCGGTGACGCGGTCACGCAGACGATTTATCTCGACGGCGAGGTATTCTCGACCCAGACGGACAGCCCTGGCATGCGGCCCGGGGTGTTCAATTCCCAGAACGAGTGCATCACCGACTCGTGCGGCACGCTCGAGAGTTTTGAGTGGAAGAACCTCAGGTTGACGCTGAAAAAGGCACAACCCGGCTGGGGCCCCAAGATGGAGCTTGCAAATGCCACGACTGCGGGCTGGGAGACGCCGGATGGTGGTGTTACATGGACCAATGCTTGCATCAAAGTCGAGAAAGACTATCTGTACAAAGACAACAGTGTGCGTGAGTGTTAAGTCAGGCATAGCAGTTATTCGCGATGGGCTCACACTGCCCAGTAAATGCAATTCGAATTTGTTTTTCTTTGCCCATCAATATCAAAACTCCTACAGCCCAAAGGCGCTTTTGCATCTCACGCTCAATATTTACCCGGGCACTTCCGCCGCCATTCTCCCAATACTTTGAGCAGTGACTGTACCTTAAGATTCACCAATTGCCATTTTGGAGCCGTTACTTGCTCTCTGTTTGACAATATCCATCCCCAGAAGCTAACAACCTTCAATTTGGCCCACCCTCCTCTCACCGTGCTGCTGCCGGGGCCCCGTACGTTGCTTGTGCTGCGGTATACCAATCGTCGTCCTGCTGGAGGTATAGCTGGCTCTGTCGGTATTCAGAGAGATAGTCAGCCGAATCGGGCATGACTGCTGGGCTGTAACCCTCGCCAGAATATGCCCCAGGCGGAGCCATCGTCGACGGTTCCGCGTAGCCATCAGAAGAAGAGCCGGTGTACTGGGCTTGGGAAGAGCCGGTGCCGGAGGCTCCGTTGTTCCCTTGTTGCCAGTATTGGTCCTCTGCATCCTGGTCTTGCATGGAATTGTCCCTTGGCATGGGCGGCGGTGGATTCAGGTGTCCTGGGTAGGCCTCGTAGCTCTGAGCATTGCCGTGGGTTTCTCCATAGCCGGGACTATCCACATCGTCTATGACAAACTGTGATGAATCGGGTAGAGGCAGACCCTCGCTGGTCCATGGCATGTTCGCTGCCTGCTGGGCGCCTTCAGACCCTCCGTACCAGTCTCCTCCTCCTTCAGCCATCGCCCGTTCGCCATGGGAAATATCCGATTGAGAGGCCCCGGGATCTGATCCGGCCAGTGTGGAGTCGTCGCTCAGGCCGGTCGTCATCCTCTCCGGTTGCCATGAATACCGGTCCTGGTCTATGACTCCTTCTGGGCCCTCTAGTTTTCCGCCCTCAACTTCGTCAGGGAACGCCCGATTTGCATTTGCCTCTAACTTGGCATCGGCTTCGGCGTTGCTCTCTTTGATCCTGCCAGCCAGCATGACCTCACAAATGCCGCCCACGGCGCCTATGAGCATGATACCAAGTAAGGCACCTAGTATCAACAGTGCAATTTCCCAGTCCTCCAACGGGGCATCGCCTATTATAGCCCGCTTTTCGGAGTGATGTCCTTCATCATCTGTTGTTGAAGGGAGCGGTGATCCAGCTCCTTGGGTCAATATGAGACTCCATTGAAGAAACGAGAGAGGAATGCGCCTCATAAGTTGAGGCGCCATTGAAGTGGTTAAAAATGCTTTGTTGGCAATATGCAGATGGTGTAAGAAAGGAGTGTGGGGGTACTGTATTATGCGAGAGAACAAGGACCGACAGACTTCAAAGCAAACATGAGGAGCCAAGTTCGGGGGACTTCAAACCTGGTGTAGTACACTATTTAGTCATTTGCCTTGAGAGGGCTCTCCTTTCATTTTGGAGGCCACTAGGCCACCTCATTAGTATCGGCCGTCAAAGAGTGTCTCTTTCCGTGACAGTATCATGGCCCCGTACGGAAATGGCCCGTTTTGGTTGATGGGGCATCGGTGACCTATCTTGTCGCGGTACCTCTCCGTGACCCAAAAGGCGGCCTTTTGGCACATCTGAAATCCCGTGAGGTCCAATCTGTGCGGTCAGTTGGGAGGACTGCGCAAGACGGCCGGGCTGGCCGCGGGCAGGAGACCACCTCGACGCACTACACCTCGAAACACAAACACGACAAGACCTGGTCTATGGTCTCTGCCAAGACAATTCAATGTAGCCATCGAAACGTACGGAAACGCCAATGAAATTTTATGGGCTGAATGGCGGGCGGACATCTTCGCAACCTCTCCCGGCTCAAGGGCCAGTCGTCTACAACGCCACTTTAAGTTTTCCATGACATTTGTGGAACAAGTTCCTACTTAGATCGGAGTCAAATTTGCCTTCAACTTTTGGTAGCCACATGAAGCGACTATAGTTGTGGTGCTATGCAAGAAACGTTACCTTAGGCATGATTCTTTAACTCTGAGGGTTAGCCATCTTGATAGTGTTACCTTTACACTTTTAACTTATTAAATATATTGAATAATCCATTTCCTTCTGTCTCTAGACTAATATGTTGTCTAAAAATTCTGCTAGCTATTCGAAGCCATAGCTTCTGCTGTGTCACTACGCAGCTGCAGGACGGGATTAAGTGTGTTGGGCCACATCATGGGACAACATCACCACCACCGTTGGGCGAGGGGCAAGCGGCATTGTATCTGGCCGCCCTTCCCATAATGCATCACACACTTGCCCGCTTGGCAATGTGATGTACCCTAATTGCGGTCCCGCCCTAGTAAAGTATGCGGTGACACTCCACGGTGGGCCCTAGCCTACATTGCTTACCATGCCGCCCTGAAGATGCTGATTAATTGAAGGCGATCACCACTTTGTAATAGAATCCGCCTTCATTTTCAGCTCATCCATTGTGGCAGGTAACATGTTTGGTGATGATACTATGAGCATGCGGCTGTGTGCTTCTGAACTCTACCCAAGCACCACTGCCTCTAAGCCTCAGGAGAGAGACATGCAAGGCGGAGTGCTACGGACATTTGCATGGCATGAGGCGCTCGAAGTTTCGAAGACAATATAGCCCTGCCAAAACAGTCAGGAAGTCAAATATTGCATTTCGCATCCTGCGTTTCAAGTTCTCAGCAAAGAATCGTAAACCAATAACTAATGTGGCTCAACCGAAGCTGCTAAACGTTGAAAATGTGAAGAGTAATTACACAGTCACTTTTTTTCATTTCTTTACCTTACACCCTTTAGAGGTCCAGTCAGGGATCATTAGACAGATGCGATCCCTAGAGACATCGCTGATATTTTTGTTTATGAACCACAGCTCAAGAGTGATGCTCACCGGCTGCAGCCATTTCGCATGCCATTGGTTAGGGAGAAAGACCTAGGCGGAATCACACACGATCACCGGGCGTAATGTAGACCAAATATATTGGTTTGTGTACAACGTGATATTCAAGGCAGACAGCACTCGTGCAACGCGAGAAGGCAGACACTTTTGAAACCATGTTCTTTTGGATGAGGATTGCCCGGAACTGCCCGATCCACTGTATTCAGAGTGGTATTCATCTGCAGGTTTGATGGCGGAGATCGGCTTTAGGGTCATGTAAAGGAGGTGAAAAAAATCACATACTCTTTCAGATCTCGGTCAGGATGGGCCAATGGTGTTTTTCTAGTATATTTGGGCTGCTCTCCTTGGGCAACAACTGCTATTAGTACTTAGGTACTCAGAGCCATGGATAGATAAAGGGATCCATATGCTCTATATGGTTTTGAGTCAATTCCAACACATCAAACCCATCCTTTCGCTACCTTGCAAGCGTCATCGTGTCACAATGAATCCACGATATGAGTCCTTGTTCAGTTACAATATTTCTCGGCCTTTCCCTTTCAGATGGTTCACCCCAGTGGCATTGACCGGCGGAGCCGTGCTGGTCGCCGTATTCACATTCTTGAATTTTGCCTCAAGCGCGTACATCCTCACCATCGAGACGTCCACAGACCCTAACGCCACCGTGTCAAAATCCATGGACTTTATGCAGCTGTGGCCGTCCTATCTCACCTCCAAGGTGAAGCCGACCTGCCAACCGACTTCGCTGCCTGTTAACACTCAATTCTTCACTAATCAGACGGCGCTGATGTACACGCTCACGAGCGTGTGGCAAGAGACGCCGCATGAGACAGGACAGGATGCACCGCGACGGACTTACTCACCATCGCTGACGTACCTTGGCAATGTACTTGAAAACTGCCATATCAACTCCATCGAGATCGACATGGAATCACAGGACCGCACGGCCAATCAGCTAGCATTGACTGAATGGGGCGCCAGAGTGCGTACTTCGACCACCTGTCAGACGTCGATAGGGACAGGGGTGACCTTCTTGAACCTGACCCAGTCTTACGACTACGTGCCTGATACCGTTACATTTGCCCAGATCACCACCTTTCTAGGGTCTGGTATATTGAGCCGTGACAAGACCACACGAGCCAGCATGTGGTGGGGGGAGTCGCTGATGTCCACGTACTGGGCCAATTTGACCATGAGGTTGCAGGAAGAGACCCGTAATAGGAATGAGTGGCCGATCCGCAAGAGCTCTCTCTTCTTTGTCCCTGACCCCAGCGTAGGAATCAACAGCATTCACTTCTTCCAGTACTTCAGGTCACAGTGGATCTGGGTGAGCGAGCCGGGCGAATATCACTGGCCCAATCAAACGGGCGACCAGACCATAGAAGAGCTCATACGACAAAGGACTTACCCTGACATATGGGCTCCTGCAGCCAATTTGGCCAAGTCCGCGTACGCGACCATCCTCGCCGACCTGGGTCAGACATCGGCCGGACCGACTATGCTGACGGACGAGGCGCTGCTGCGGTCCTTCACCGCGGGCCTCGTGGATTTACAAAGTCACATCGCCAACGCTTGGCCGGGGCCGGCAACTCAGAGCTATGACGAGACGATGGGCATCGGGCCCCTCTCCGTGATGCCCTCAGTGATCTCGGCCCAGTACATCTGTCAGGTCCCTCACTTGCGATCACCGGGCAGTCTGATAGTGGCTATCATCCTTTCCGACCTAGTGCTTCTCCAGTCTGCTTGGAAGCTGTACAAATTCGTCTGTGTGTGTTGGCTTGGCCAACAAAACCCATACTCGAACTTGTGTAGCGGGTGTGTGAACGGGTCGTCGAAATCGCTGTCGGAAGAATTACACGAGAAGATATTGAGTAAAGGCGTACGAGCGAGTGTCTCAACACGATATTGAGCTAGGAAGGACGTGAGATTGAGGCTGTGGTCATGAGTAATTTGGTGGTGAAATGGACAGGAAACTTGGCTGTGTGTATGATTTCTACGGTGACGAGGGAATGCCTGAGTATGCCAACGGCCATCTTTCCAGTTTTACTATCTCAGTCCTTTGACAGGAGCTGTGAATCTTGGTACAAGGCCGGCGGCTGCTAGAGAATTTCAGAGATTGGTTTCAATATGTGCTTGTCGAGTTGGAAGAGTAAATAGACCTCCAGGTCAGTTTCATGTTCCGCGAGCGGCTCACGAGGGTCTTTCAGAATTAACACCAACGTCAATAAAATATGCGGGATTATCATTGTGTCAGACGAACAAGTTTCCCCCACTGTGAAAGCCTGTCAGTTTAGACATAATGTTGCGGGAAACCTGCCTTCCATGAGCGTACAGAATCCGTATGCAATGCCTAGTCTCGAATATTTGAATACGAAGAAGTTACAACTACCCACATAAAGCCTCGCTTGGATGCTTGTTTCTTGCCCATTGACGTCCGTGCCTTGCCTGAAGGCGTAATCAAGGATGATACAGGGTTACAGGTAAGAGGCCGACATATACGCTGAAAACCTATTCGTTGGGGTGATGGCGACCCTTGCGCGTTGTTGCAAAAAGAATGTGTCCTGTCATCAATTTCGTACATATCATACAGCGAACGGTCGCCTATGCAGCTGCACCAAGCTTTCTAGCAAGTGATGCGAGTGCAACCTTGGAACCTAAACCTCACCCTGGCAGAGCCGCCTGACGGCCGTTTTGTTTGACTACAGCACTTGGTGCAGCTTAATCAATGCGAGAAAAAGAAGAGAATGCCGTCCCACGGTCAAGCACTTGACGCCCTGGCGACTCTGTATCATGTAGACAACGGGCGGAAAGTCAATTCGCAGCCATCTATACCTTCACCTACAGAAATAATTGTCCACGTGCGGCCATCCAAGGCCAATGCCGTCTATACTAGAAGTAGATGCCAGGAGATAAGGAAACCCCACCGTCATCATGAAGATGGCGCATGAATCTGCCACGGTTCGATCCGGAGAGAGGTGCTCACATGGATGATCGTCGCTCAGAAAAAGCCTCGGCACCCCGGAGACCACACCGTCTAGTTAGTTACCCAAGACGCCACACCTGTTCTTTCCCCGCGTTCGAGCACCCCGGGCCGCCCGGGGTCGTCCCTCGAGAGAATCCTCGGCTGGCTTGGTGAGGATCGCCTGTCGAACCGGTGGACATGTGAAGCTTGACGTCACTGGAGAAGCGGGCAGCTGATGGTGAGGGGAGGTCACATATTGCTTCCTGTTGCTTAAGTTGCGTGCATCTTGGACATATTTGGAGAGCTTATCACGCTTATGAGCGTGGATCAGGAGAACCAGCGCCTGGGCTGCATCACCCCGGACCCTTGACGCATATGTAGGACTAGACCAAACCACTGTACTGTACGTACACTACGCGGTGCATCATGTCTGCATGTGTGCAAATCGCTGCAGGTGCAACGGGCTCTGGTTTGTGACAGGTCATGAGAAGGAGAGACTGACTGACTCGCACTGGAAGGAAACTTTGCGGCATCGGGCAGCCGCGCAAGCAGAGACGAGATGAGAAGCCAGGTGTGTTGAGGAAGGGATACGCGGAGGAGGGGTAGGTGATGGGCAAAGTTCGTCTGATCAACAGCCCGACTAAAGATGAAGGACCTCCAGACACCCACTCACGGTGTCTACTTTGTCCACGCAATCTTGCTGAGAACGCCACGCTGGCGATGGGAAGAGTAAGACAAGACTACTGCGAGTGAAAAAAAACCAGACTCGGGATGCACCAAATTATCTACGTCCACGTCAGTCGAATGGCCCCGGAGTTCCGGGTCAGCTCTCCATGTCAGACGTCCGAGGTGACGAGGCCCGGGTATGGTTATGTCATTACGCCGACGTGAGTTTCTTGTCTTGCACGTCCGTGGCCGGGAGGCACGGCAAGGACTGAACTATGTTTGCCTCGAAGTTGCGTCCCGTCCCGAACGCCCCGAGCGAGTCGGGGGTTGGAATAGATGCAGTAGTACCGTACCTAGAAGAGGACAAAAACAACGCAGTTGGGCTTAGTTGGAGAAGATGCGCCCCAGAATCGCGCGGTAAAACGCTGGACTAGAAGCACTGAGCTGGGTGAGCCCACAGCGGGTTTCAAGTCGCGAGCTTGAGAGATTAATCGCGTGATGTTGAGATTGGTCGCACAACTGAGCCTCGTTCGGTTCGGAAATGGCGGTAGGCCATCGGTCGGGGGTTTATTTTGGATATCCATATGGACCGCGAAGATAGTGGTACCGATGCCAAGGCCGGAGGCTCTTGGTCTCTGTATGTAGCACGACAATGCTTAAAAAAAGGTTCGGGCTGGGTTGGGGGAGGCACGACAGTCGACGGCAGGCATGCCGTGGCACGCCAGTCCTCGGGGGATAAAAGCTGAGGACCAGAAGGGACATGCCTTGTCTGACTGCCTCGTGCTATTTGACATGGCAGTAAGCCCTAGTGGCAACGTGCAGAGAAGGACAGACAGAAGCTGAGAAGGGGATGGAGGGAGCAGTGAGACAGGCAGGCTCCTTCGGGGACGGGAAACGAGAGCAACTCGTCCACCCAGATCCACAGCTCTCGGAGGACATGATGCATGCAGGCCACACGCTGGGGTCCAGACCCGCCTCGCGTGCGGGCCGTTACAGTAGGTTAGTCCCTCTTGGACGGCAACAGATGGGGGCGAGAATCCTCCTGCTGCACGTGCTGTTGCCGTCTTGGTACATTGATGCGACAGTCACACTGTCACTCCGTCATTGCCGTCGATCCAGTCACTCTACAGTTCGTGGAGCAGTCACTCCAGCCAGCCATATTATAGTATTATAGTCTAATATGTATATTATATTGTATATAATATCCACTGAATAGTACATAGACGGCTGCCAGATCGACAGTGATGAGTCGAGTCGGTACTGCCTGCTGGCCCATCCTGCGCCGCGGAGCTTTGCCGACTTTCGACGATAAGAGACGAATTGCCGGGTGATCACGCCCAATGGCAGGACAGGCTGGGCAGTCCCACGCCCCGCCCGGACGATCCCACCAGCCTGTTTGGGAAACACGACAGTTGGCCAGGGTTCCATCGGGGGCCCCAAAGCAGAATTTCCCCGCAAGATCTCGTGGTGGTGCAGGAAGGAAGGCCAGGCTGCGGGCGACAAGAGACGGCAGGGCAGCAGAGGGCCAGCAAGAGGAAATCTGGGCCTGCTGGCGACAAGACGAGCTCAACCAGACATCTGATCAGTGGGGCCCTCGGCTCGTCTTCTCTTTCCGCCCTAGGCTGGTGCCCGCTAGCCAGGGGCAACGGTCGAGCAGGATTGGCAGGTCGAACCAGGCCTGATGAGTGCTGGATCGCGCATTGCTGCAGTGATGGACCCTGGAGGGAAGAGGCCATCTCGTCCATTCTTTGCACTCTGCTCTGCTCTGCTCTCGGTCCTTGCTCCGTGCTGGCTCCCGCTCGAAGGTCACGGCCTCTCAAGGTTCAATTCAAGTGCGGAGAAGTCGTTAAACAGACGCCGATCCATGCCTTTTTCTGCCAGGCGTGAGGTGCTGCCATTCCCGTCCCGGGCAGGTCTGTGGGTGCTGAGCCAAGTCTGTGCAGCCCTGGCCAGCCTGGGAAACTTCAAACACGATCCCCTGTGGGTACCACAGTACAAAGCTCCGCCTGTTGATCGCTGTGGCCGTTGATGTCGTGGACCCTGGCTCCTGGCTCCCCGGGCAGACGTCACCTTCTACGGTGGGAAGCATCCCTGCACCTTGAAGGGACCTTGAGGGAACCTTGGAGAGGGCCCGAGTGTCAGGAGCGGTCTCTTGTCAGTGCAGCGAATTCCTACCAATCGGCCCACAGAGAACTCGGTGTGCCGCGGCCTTGATCGCTACCGCCAGACAAGCCACAGGTCAGCCAACATGCGGTGTCGACGGTCGCGGATTCGCTGGCTCCTCGACAGCCTACTCGTGCACTACAATCCCGGCTTGCAAGGATATTAGCTGCTGTATGGCGCCTCCTGGGGGCTGCTTGCACTTTAGAACATGTGTGGTTGCGTTGCAGTGGATAGTCTGGGTACTTGGTAGATTGCGGCGGTCCTGCGTACCACTGTCAGCTAACGCAAAGTAAAAAAGAAGAATCCTGTTGTATGTGCGGTAGGGGGGGAGGGTGGCCTCTGGGGGGCGGTCAGGACCTGAAAAGTCCCGTCCCACCCACTTCACGATCAATAGCCCACTCGTCTAATCTCACATTCTGTTTTCTCCTGTCCTTCCCTTGACTGGGCCGGCACATGTGAATTGTATATCCATAATATTTGTACAGAGAGAGAGGCGCGAAACTGCTGCCGTTGCGGGCACCATGGATTACATGTGAGTCTCCTGTTCTCCCCAGGCGCAATTTCCCGGCTGCTCTAGTCCCCGTTGGATCGAGGAAGGGCCCCTTGGCGTTCACTGCCACCGTCTCTGCAAGCAGCTGTATCTATCTACTATTTCGTGCAGCTCCAGCACAAACGGGACAGCACTTGAGAGCTTGGTTCAACCGCCGGCGCGGCACTAACAACAATTCTCCATCTCTTACAGATCCATCTCGACGGCATGCTTTGCGACCAACAATGCGATTTCGAAGACGTCCCCGACCCTGCGAAGCTTCATCCGGGAGGTCAGAGAGGCACGGGCAGAGCTCGACGCAGTCCTCGCCGAACTCCATTCCCTGGACGGCGTGCTCGACATCCTGAAAGATGACGCCTCGAGCTTTCCCGAGGCATTGGCCAAGCGGACTCCGCCCTTGCTGGAGCATTGCACAAGCATAGTGCACCAGATCGAAGGATATATGCACGTCTGCAACGGGCTGGGGCTCTCAGCAAGGGACAAGAAATACAGATGGATGGCCATACGGGGAGACATGGAGAAGCTGAGGCTGACGCTGGAGGGATACAAATCCACTCTGGCGGTGGTGACAGACCTCGTTGGATTGTGCGTACCACCCGTATCAATTGGCTTAAATGCAGGGCAGACGATGGATGCAATGTGTTGCTTGTGCTGACCACATTTCTTATACGTGCAGGACCAAAACCAAGAGGGACAATGACCGGCTGTCCATTGACAGCGACGCATCCGGGTATCGCGACACTATCGAGCGGCAGGCGTCGGTCAACGATGACATCAAGAGCGACCTCACGCGTGTCATGGGCAATATGGGTGGCCTCCGGGCACGGCTGCAGGCCGAGTTCGGGTCCATCTACGCCGTGTCCGACATCGAGAAGTATCTGGACGCGATGCAACTGCAGGCGACAAACCTTGGTTACAGGCTGGAGGCGGAGAGATTGGAGGCACGGCCGCCCCCACGACAGGCCCAGGCACACGCACGTGGAGCAGCAGGAGATCGCGAAGATCGTCATACGCACAGTGGGTCCTCGTCTGTGGGTGACGCACCAGACAGTGCCATCGACATGAACGACGGGCCCCCGAGCCCTTACCGTCGCCACTCCAAGGAAGAGCCTGATTCGCCCCCTGACCGGCGCCTGCGGCACGATAAGTCGCTACCGAGCTTGCCTCGCCTGCCTCGCCTGCCCATTGTCGAAATAGACGAGTTCATCGACGAGATCGACGGGCTCGGGGACCTCCCTGAGCCCTCGTCGTGTGCCACGCGAGCACCGACCCCACCGCCAAAGGCGGTTGCACGGTCCAATTCCATGGTTCATGTTTCGTCCCTCTCGCCCTGGACCGGCCACATACCAGGGCTCTCCAGGCCCTCGTCGGTCCGCAGCGTCAGCGACTACGGCGTCCTCGACTCTGAAGGCAACCCCATCGTGCCCCGGCGCATGAGCTCGCTCCGCAGCCTTCCTCGGTCTGACGGCGATGCTCTGTCGACAGTGGGCAGTCTGAGGGGAATCCGACCACCGAGAAGTGAGAGCAGCTTCAGCATGTATTCATCCGCAGGCACAGTCACCACCACCATCGTGGGCGGGCCCCGGGCTCAAGATCCCCATCCGGTCATTGATTCGAGATCAAACAAGATAAACACCAACAGCAACAACAACAACAACACCACCAGTACCAACACCAGCAGCCGGCCTGGTCGACGACTCTTTGGCCGACGCAGCTCATTCAGTGTCCCTGGCCTGCCCACGAGGCCTGGTACGAGCAACAACGCCGCCGGCTTCGGCAAGGCTCACATACTCTCCGCCCTCGCAGGGCCGGGCAATGCTCTCGCCATGCCGGCCGCCAGGGCCGACGCCACCTCACAGTCATACGCACACTCACCCCCGGCGCCACCATCACCACCCACGCCACGGGTTCACCACCGTGCGAACCCGTCGGTCGATACGACGGCCACCAATGCCACCTCGGCCAGCGGCTCCAAGGGACTCCGGCCCTCGACCGCCGTCTCCTCCACGGGCGCGAGCATACGCAGCAACTCGTCCAGGATCTCGTCCATGTTCAGGAGGGTGAGCGTCTGGTCGCCCAGGGTCACCGCCGAGGCGGCCCCGGAGGAGCCCGAGCCGGACGATATCTTCGGGGTGTCCCTCAAGAAGAGCATGCAGATGGCCACGGCGACCGTCAAGACGCACCACGACGGGTCCAAGGGCTCCTCCCGCCGTGACTTTCCCCGCTGCATCCTGTCGTGCGTGAGCTTCATCAAGGAGAACGGCGGGATCCACGCCCCTCACATCTTCGGCGGCGAGATGGCGGGCGGCGAGTCGATGGTGCGCGTCGCGGCGCTCAAGGAAGGGTTCAGCACGGCGCCGTACTACGGCGAGGGCAACATCGACTGGGCCGCCTACGACGTCTACGACGCCGCCGAGCTCATCGTGCTCTTCCTGCAGCAGCTGCCCAAGCCGCTCGTCACCGAGGCCGTCGCCAAGCGCTGGATCGTCCTGTCCAAGCAGGCCACCGTGCCCAACCACCTGCGCCTCGACCACTGCATCGACTTCTGGGACGAGGCCCTGCTCGGGATCCGCGGCGCCGCCCGCAGCCTGTTCAAGCTGCTGCTGAACCTGTGGGGCGACGTTGCTGATGCCGCCGAGGTCAACGAGATGACGGCCGAGAGGCTCGCGGCGCGCATGCTCAACCCGCTTATGCACCTGCCTGCTGGCAAGTACACGACTGATTTCATGCTCGGGCTGGCGTTCCTCATCCGCAAGAGGAGCGAGTACAGCGTCATGCTCCGGGATGGGAGGAAGAGCAAGGCGGCTTTCTAAATAAATAACGGCGTAAACGGCCGATTCATCCATACTGCTTATCACGGACATTTACACAACCGTCCAAGTCAGAGAATGACAGCGACCTCTTCAACAAACATGTTTTATTTGTGAGCGACTGAACTCTCTGCATGAGATAACGCGAGAGAGACTTTGCTTGATATTGGTTATATGCCACGACAATTCTTCGCAAAAAGACCGCACACAGGGCGCAGCCATCTGCCCATGGCAGTGTGCCTACGACTGCCTTTCGAAAGGCTTGTATACTATGTCACTCGTTTTTACATAGGGAGGAATGTTACTGGCGAAGATACCCGAGACGTCCTTTAAAATATATTGTCTATTCTATTCCAATTACGCATCTTAATATCGTGACATTGCGTTATGGGCCGACCGAGAAATGGAGTCCCAGCGTGTCCGAGTCCCCTTTCGACCTCGTAGCTGAATAATCAGCAAGGCACCGGGCCATTTCCTCAGACTTTGACAGCGTATGTTCTCCGGTATGCCTTATCAATGCTCTGCAGGTAGTACGTCCCGGTGGCGAGCGAGGCAATGTCTCCGGAGGGCTGAAAGTCTTTGGAACCATAAGCTTTGAGCCTGAGCGCACAAGCCTGGATGGGATGTGATTAGCATGTGCTTCCATGGACTTCGGAGTAAGGTAGCGAGTGTCTCACATTCTCGTATTCCTCCGGCGTGGCTATATGACGTCGACTCAGCCTGTCCATCAGGTCGATCTTGCGCACCATGTCGCTGACGTCCTCGGTCACCTTGAGGGCGAACAGGCTGCTGGCGATTCCACTTCCGTACTGCAAAATGTGTTAGCAGAAGAGGCGCGCTTGAGGGTCAGATTTTCCAAGTACTTACGCTGAACATGCCGATTGTCTTCCCCACCGCTTCTTTGGGGTCGATGTTGCTGATGAGGCTGATGAGTGAGCAGTACAGGCTCGCCGTGTACATGTTGCCACACAAGGTCGGCGCGGCGATGCACGGCTCAACTCGGGACTTGAAATGGTCTTTCGAGAGCGCCACAAAGAGCTTCTCGAGCTCCTTGCTCTTCAGCGACTCTTCGTAGCTGAGTTGACGCAGTTCAGCAGGGATAGCCTCCCTGGCCTTCTCGTCGGTCGAGAGCAAGAAGTCATTGTACATCAGGCGCCCGTATGACTTGCTGACGAGCTTGCAGTTCGGGGTGTGGAACGCCATGTAATCGAAACGGTCCAGGAGATTGTCTGCTTCACCATTGACAATGTGGCCATTCTCCTCAGCACCAGTCTTCTCCACCATTTCGCGAAGGCGTTTGTAGCAGCCATCCAGTGCAGAGAGGTAAGCCCGGATGGACTCGTGCCCGTTGACCACCGGGAACTCAACCTTGAGATCAGGCTTGTAGAAGTCATATGCATGAGTCATAAAGGTCCCCTTGATGCTCGGCTCGAGGGATAGCAACGCATTAGGGCCCACGAGCATGGCCACACAGCCAGCGCCGCCGGTGGGGCGGGAAGACGCCTCCCGGTACAGGGCGATGTCCGAAGTCACCACGATGGCATCGCGGCCGTCCCATGAGCGGGATTCGACCCAGTTCACAGCGTTGAACAGGGCGCTCGTGCCGCCGTAGCAGGCGTTCACTGTGTCGATGCCCTCCAAGCTGGTGTTGCCAGCCGGTTCGAACAGCTGGGTTAGGACGGTCTTTACAGACTTGGCCTTGTCGATCAGAGATTCTGTACCGACTTCCAGACGCCCGATTGACTTGGGGTCAATGTTGTATTTCCGGAGCAAGGAGGAGACGGCTGTGAGGGCAAGTGAACAAACGTCTGGGTTTGGATTGGTCAGTATGGATCAGTTTGGTGGCACGATCATTGATCAATACGGTGAATAGAACACGTACCTTCGCGATCGTCGCAATAGTTCATGTACTTCAGACCAAGGCCGATGGTATATTTGCCCGCTGAAACTCCTTGGTGCTGTTCAAAGAGGGCCTGGTCCAAGCACTATGATGTCCGGTCAGCACATAGATACGAGATGACATTACGTGAGTGTTCGAATATGCTATGCATGAGCGCTGACCTGATTGGGGACGTAAATCTCCATGGCCTTGATGCCAACATTGTCCGGGTAAGCCATCTTTGAGTGAAGATATTTCGAAAACAGCGAGTTGCAAAATTGCCACAAGGATGAACATCGTCTGTCAATTGCCCAGCCAGAGAATTTACACCCACATGGGCTACGATAAGTAGTAACTTATAGTTTTTAGGTGTTGAGGCTGTGCAAAACATCTCCAGTCCCAAAAGAGTTGTTGAGGTCCAGTGGAAGCTAACGCTGTTCCTCTTTCGGTCACTGAAGGATGCGGCAAATCCCTGGCTTCATTTCGTTTCCGCTATCTCGCGCTCAGGTACATAATGGAGCTTCTGCAACAGAACATTTCGAGCTTCAAGTAATCAGTCCGTATTACCCGAATCTCAGCTCGCCCATTGAGGCTGAGCACAGTACCCTTGCTATCATGACTTGGTGTTGCAGTCGTCTTGACGGACATCTGTTGCATCGCAGACAACCACGACCTTGTGCTCCATCGAGCCTGTCCGAGGACGCAATGATACCGTGCCAATAAGATCAAAGAGTTAATTCCAACTTCGTTGATAGAAGCTGGAGGAGAGGTGGCGGACTTACACTGTGCCCGAACGGAAATGAGCGAAATCGTTGTCAGCGGTTGCTGAGTGACCATGGAACTATGGAAAACCAATTAGACTAGGTACTCTACACCGTGACTTTGAAGGGTGGAAGTGGTATCCTGCAGTACCCGTATGAACAGCCTCAGAGCCCCAGGCAAATTGCTAAAATTGTTAAACAATGGTTCACTAAGATATGCTTGTTTGAAAGCCCCTGTTACCTATACCATAAAGTCCACCCTACCTAGGTACAGCTTCCACACAACATCCATCCTCGAGCCGCCAATCTCAGAAATCGTTTCGTTAAAGGTGTCAAATCGATCGAAACTCGTCCCTGCGCGTGTTCATTTCCAATTCAAGAGAGGAGCCCCGTGGCCTGAGGCTAGGATGCCAGGCAACCAGGCGACCAGGCAACCATGCCGCTAAATCGCGCAAAGGAGCAGGACTCTGTCTAGCTTTGCCTGAATTCAGAGGCTAATCTACGAGCTACGTCGTATCGCAGGGCAGACCGGAAACGCGCGGTTATTAAGTCTGAGTCAGGAGTGCATGACTTCCCGCAGAAGCTGGTGTGCTCTCCGGCATGTCATCTGGGGAATGTGGTGTCAAGAAGTCTCACGATGCTGATATGAAGGAGCAGAGTGAAGTCAAAAAATTCGGTTGACCCATTGGAATGCAAACTCGGGTGACTTTGTTATCAGATCGTTGATCTATGCGACCTTCATATTTGCTGCATCAGCTACTCGGCTGCTGCGACTTTGCTGACACGCTGGACAAGAAGTGGCATCCTCCGCTCGGTTTGGTCACACGAAAGACACTCGGCTACTCCACTTTCGGCGTTGCTTGTCACCAAATGGACGAGGCAGACTCATTGTGCCACATGCGGTTGGCTTGGCTGGATAAGTCACCATGGGTATAGAGATGGAAGCACTACCAGACAGGCTGTGGTAGCTTTACTCCCAGCGTCTTTTCTAGGAAAGTCTAGGTCTTCCCATGTCTTCCTCGGGTCTCGGATCAGCTCAGCAGACATGTGACTTGAAGAAGATACAGCCCAGTAGGTATCAGCTGCACAGACGCGGTAGCAAAGAGCTCGGCAGCAAGGGTTGTCTATGCTCAGGGGAGACCGTGGACGGAGGATCCAATTGCTGTAGTTAAAGTCCGGAGCTTGATAGCTCCTCTTTTTCTTCCTCCTTTCCCTTCTCTTCTTCTCCCCCTTCTTCCTTGCTAAAGTCCAAAGGTTTCTCGATTCCCTTTTCCTCTAGCACTTGTGCCATTTCCTCACTAGACCTCGGAATAACAGACCATAGGGACGACCAGCCACGATCACTCACAGATCCAATTTCAGCACTCTTTTCAAGTAGTAGCCGCAAGGCACTCTGGTTGCCGTGTTGAACAGCAACATGCAGCGCTGTCCGGCCCTCTTTGTCCTCCTCATATATATCGGCACCTTTTTCAAGCAGAAGCCGAGCAACTTCATCACTTCTCCAACCACAAGTAGCAACTTGGATATGCAGTGGTGTGCAGCCCTTTTCGTCTTTCTCGTCAACCATGGCCCCGTTTTCAAGTAGAAGTCGAGCAGCTCTCTCGCCGTTGAACCCACCAGCAGCAAAATGCAGTGGTGTAGAGCCCTGAGTATCTTTATCACAAACTCTTGCCCCATGTTTGAGCAAAAGCTGAGCAGTGTTCGCGTTATCCCATACAGCAGCAGCAAGATGCAACGGTGTGCGGCCCTTGTCGTCTTTGTCATGAACCCCAGCCCCGTACTCAAGAAGAAGCCGAGTACCTTTCTCACTTCTATAACCATCAGCAGCAAGATGCAGTGGTGTGCGGCCCTGCCCATCTTTCTCGTAAACCTGAGCCTCGTTTTCGAGCAGAAGCTGAATGACTTCCTCGCTATCCAATCTACTAGCAGCAATGTGCAGCGGTGTGCGGCCCTCGTCATCTTTCTCATGAATTTTAGCCCCGTTTTTGAGTAGAAACGGAATGGTGACCTTGTTTTGTGCCTTGGTAGCAACATGTAGCGGTGTGAGGCCCTTGTCATCTTTCTCATGCATCTCAGCCTTGTTTTCAAGCAAGAGCCGTATAACAGCCTCGCCATTTGCCTTGGCAGCGAAATGCAGTGCCGTTCGGCCCTTTTTGTCTTTCTCGTGAATATTCGCACCTTCTTTGAGCAGCCACTGTACAATGGCTTCGCTATTTGATTCAGCAGCGAAATGCAATTCTGTTCGGCCCCGTCCATCTGTGTCGTGTCTCACAGCACCCTTTTCGAGCAAAAACCGTATCATCTTTTCATTGCTACTCCGGAAAGCACTATGCAGTGGTGTCATACCGAACCGGTTGCGCTGGTGTAGATATGCTCCCCTTCTCAGAATCGAACATACCACGTCTGCGCGATTGGCTTCAATCGCGCACACCAGAGGAGTTCTTGAACCGTCACCAAGACCAGACCGTGAATCCTTATTGTCGACATCTATTCCGGGCCAGTCCAGGAGAGAGTGGACTGTTTCCAGCTCGCATTTGAGGTCTAAGGCGGTGATAAGTGGTGGGGGCCTACTAGCAAACTTGCATATTGGCGGTCTGGCACCTATCCAAAGATCTTCAATGAGTTCTGGAAAGTTGCTGTCGATGGCGAGTGTTAAAATCTCAAACAGACCATCCTCGTCGCCAGGAAGATAGAACCGCTTGTTCAAAGTCAATGCCCACTGGAGATCCTCCTGTCGTATTGTCGCGTTCGTGCCCTTTTCCCTAGATTCTCTCCGGCGCCGCAATTCGGAAAGAATATGTGAGGCTTCTGAGTGCCCATATATTGCCTTTGGTGTACGGTCGTGGAAAGAGACGTACAGATGTTCGTAGCAGCTGAGCATGTCTTCAATTTGACGGTCCGAGGCGAGTGCAGAATGGCGCTTCTTCATGTCCCGCATCTCACCTAGGCCGAACTCCCGGTCGTCTCTCTTTTTCGACAGAGCCGCTCTTCGATACAAGTCACCCAAGCATTGGAGAACCTGCCTGTGGAACCGGGCCGGACATCTGGGGAGCATCCAGGTAATTAGAGCAGCCCCCTTACGAAATTTCAAATCCCGCCGAAGGGACTTGGCCCAGTCTAGCAGATTCTGCACCATTTCTTCATCAAGAAGCGGCAATTTCATTTGGCGCAGGAATGCTGGGACAATGCTCATCAGAGCCTCCTCCCGTGTTGCGATGCCGGCTGAAACGAGGACGTTGGCAAGCGCGTCAATGTGAGGATTGGTGAGCTCAAAGAACGGTGTAGCTCGAGAAGCGGTCGAAAAGGAGTTATCTCGTAGTGTCAAGTAATCTTCTGGGTCTCCAGTACCGCGCAAATTCCCGACGATGCCAGCTATCCTGTTGATAAAGACAGTATAGACGTCCTGGGCCATCAATTGCAACAAGGATGTACTCCCATTTGTGGGGATACCCAATACCGTGAACTTCTCTGTTCCGGTCTCATCAGTCTGTCTGGAGGCGCCACATCTTTGTTTTGACGATTGGGCTCTGCTGAGGAGGCTGGATGTTGGTATCGAGAGGTTGTCTGGTCTCGATATACCGTCCACATCCCCGTATTCCCGTACTTGCCGTGTCTGAGTGACCCAGAGATACAAGGCTGCCTCGGTGTCGTCCCTCTTCGACTTCTCAACGACAACCATTTTGCTGCGGGTGAAGTGTTCCTCAGCTATGGAGCCAAGAAGGGGCTCTGATTGTTTTAGTGACCACAACCACAATCCTAACACAGCCTCTAAGTGATGGTTGCTGATGCTCCATTTGCCATCTCTGTTGTACATCTGGAATCCAACAGTGAAATGACCTTGCACCCCTTTTGGCCCACCCCGGGGTGGGTGTTTCTCTTGGGATGTCTTGTGTGGAAATTTTGAGAACCAACACGAAGACGTCCAAGCAATTGCTTTCGGTGCAGCATAGTCTTTCCAAGTCTTACCCAGGGGAAATTGTGCAAAGATATACTCGGCTGAGAACTGCAGGGCTTTTTGGAGCTGCAAGGCTGTTGTGCGGATTTCGCCACCCCAGGCCTGCTCCGGTGGCAAGCCAATTTGCATGCTTGTCAGCTCCGCGAGTCGCGATCGGAAGCGCATAATCTTTGCTGCGGGATTTATACAAGTGGCGCAGGGTGAACCATGTTGCTCGCTCTGTGAAGCCAAAGTATCTTGTGCCTCTTCGGAAGCCAAGGAAAGCGGTGGTTCTGAATTGACTGCCTCCTGTCCAGCTACCCAACTGGAAGCGCAACTGGCAGCACGAATTCTGCGGTCATCGTTTTTGGTATAATACGCTGCGAAATGCTTGGTGGCAACGACATTCACTCCATCGCGAACCTCTTCCTTAGGCTTCACATCGTCCTGGCCCTCATTCGTGAAATTGTCGCTGACGCACCATTCTGTCACTTCAAGGCTTCCGCATCAGCCAGGCTCGTGGAATGGCGGAGAACAGAAAAGGACTCACCATAATGTCCGTCATCGTCGTCGATAGTCATGGCCTGCCAGTCGAGTTCTTGCCCCTCAATCGAAGTGCTTCTTTCATAATTATCATGTGCTAAGCGATTCTCGTTCGCTTCGAGCCGTTTCCCGCGAAGGATAGCGCGCAAAAAGGACATGATGAGGGTTGCGATAAATTGGAACAGTGCAATAGACCCCGGCGAGCCACGTAGGCCAATGAACTGAAGCACCCATCCTAAGATAGTGGAGGTCACCGCAAGAAGCAGCATGCGCCCTTGCTCTGGATTGTCCAATCTTCCAGATGTGATATACTCGTCTCTTCTCTCCGAATACGCGAACGCGCGGAAAAGCTGATCACCAATGCGCTGGCCGCCAGGCTGGAGCCAGAAGATCTTGGGTGTCTCCCCAATTCTTTTGAATCTTCTTTCATGAGACTTCAGATCAATCATCCTCGCACATAGAATCATTCCAAAAACCAACATCAGAGTCCCGGAGATCGTCAATCCAAGCCACACCTTTGCTTGTGGAGACGGTGTCCCTTCGTTTGAGAATGAGGGATTGTAAAGCGTGGCCCAGGTTGCGTACCCAAAGAAGCTCAGCTGAAGAAGTACGCTGAAGATTAGGATTGACCAATGAATGCTCTTGTGCAATTTTCTGATCCCTATGTTGAGGGTCAAGTTCGGGTTCGCAGACGGCTCGTCTTCGGTTCTATATTCGTCTTCAGTCCTAGGCTCGTCCTTGGTCCTCTGGTCTTCTTCGTTCCTTTGGTCATTGGGCTCGATGGGCTTCATGCAGAAAAGTCTTAACAATAGCTTGAATGACTTTGGCCACGTCCATCGACTCGATTCGACTTCCTTCCATCCGGACAAGGCCTTCTTCGTGCTCGGTCGATGAATTCCGCAGGATGGCCACTCTTCGACAATGTCTTGGCGCTGATCTTCTTTGTACTTCGGGTAGAAGTCATCTTTGATGTCACTGTCGTAAATGAAGTCCAAGATCTTCGGGCGTCCAAACACGCGACATATGCCTCCATTTGACCACAGCTCGCACACGTCTTGGCTGGTGGACGAGCAGAGCTCAGCTTCAGCCACTCCATGGGCCTCTTGTGATCTGCCAATGATGGACTTGAATGAGGAACTGCCATAGATGCGAATGACGGACACGACAGCCGTGATGAGCCCCAGTGGGGCGATGCTGAAGATGATGCTGTCCATGAAACTGGTAGACTCGCTGAGAAATTGCTTGGTGGCTTGTTCTCCAAACAGCGTAATGAGAGGGGCGAGATCGGTTGCCAGATTATTCGTGATATCGTCAATGCCTTCGTAGAGTCCTTCCACACTCGTGAAGAGGGTGAAGGCAATCAAGAAAATCCAGATCATTGTGAGTATCTAGGCTTCTTGGATCACAGTGCTGTAGAAATTGATAAGATTCGTTCCAAAGTTCCACAGCAAACTTCTAAACAAAATGATGAGGTGGGTGTACTGTATATGTAGCTTCTGAGCATCAGCACTTGCAATGATGCATGGAATTCCCTGCACTAAAATGGATACATCGAAGAGAAACAAAGGATCACAGCATGGAGGTATATCCGATTCAAGAATGACCTGGTGCATCCTTGCTTTTGCGATGCATGCCTGCAGCCACAGCGTCAAATTCTGCCCCAGGGGGTGGCCCACGGTTCAAAAACGGCATATAGGCAGGCCTTTTTTGTGGGGCATCGAAGCCAGAGTGACACGTCTACTCGGGGCTGTCATGAGCGATGCTGCTGTTGGGACGGAGATGAGCTGCGGTAGCTGGGCTGCTGAAGATCCAATATGTGACAAAGTGGAAGTTCCAAACCAAGAGTATCTTGCGAAAATCATTCCATCAGTCCCTTATATATTCCCCCGAGCAACGCATCGCAGTTTTTCCATCCACCCCAACCCCATTATCTGCCTAGCTCAAGATCATTGGCAACAGTCTTACTTACCACCCCGTGTTGGCTTGACTTAGCCGGCAGTGCCTCTCGCAATTGCAGGATTGTCACACTCGGCGAAGCCAAGAGAGCCCCGTCCTACATGGTTCGGTGTTACAATGCAGCCGCCGGCCATTGCCCATCTTTGACGGCAAAGAGGGAGATAGGTCTCAGCACCATCCAATCCACATCGTATGAGAACCTGGGGCCCGACCCGACGCCGCAGCTCGGGCTTCGGGCTGGAACATGGTTTCCTGCCGTAGGTGGTATTACACACTTATCTTATGAAGCGGCTCCACGGCTCTACTCTCTCACCATCCGGCACGAGCAGGCAAAGTATGACCTTGCAGCATTCCATTTGAAGCATTCTTCTCGCTGCTCTTCTAGATGCTAACATTCTCGCCGTAAGATTACCGTCCTTGTTCAGAGATTCTACTGAGGAGTTTGGGGAAGAGAGAAGTATCAGGTATAAAAAGCAGCCCTTATGATGCCTGGACTCAATCAGATTACCCATTGCCGCCCATCGCCCCCCTGTCCCCAGGCACATCGCGCCGACACATGTTATGCCAGTCACTCACTCACTCAAGAAATTTGAGCATTAGTCTCCTTCCCAGTGTAGCTCTTCGAAGCCGACAGCTTCGGCCAAGGAGCGAACATGTTGCTACCTGATGGCGGCAACGCATTTTTCAACTCAGGGAGATTCCTAACCAACACATCCCGCATGGTACTGTTCTGCACCCATTTGAGCCCTTCAGGTGTATACGTCTCGTCGTTCCACTGAGTGGCGATGAAGCGATCACTCTTCAGCCGCCGCGAAGCCATGCAGACAAAGATCCGGAACGCGGTGTCGCTGAACCCGAACCCCTTGGGCAGCGGCTCGCTGTGGCTGCCGACCAGGACGTCCACCGCCTCGATGTCGCCGCCGTAGACATCTTCCAGATCCCGCGCCAGCGCCGCTCGGTCCTTGGCGGCCTGGCTCGAACCCTTCACGCCACCGACAAGCTCTTCGAACGTCTTTGGCGCTGGCATTCGGAGGAGCCGGCGGAACTGGTTGTACCGCGGGACTCCGCGCTCTCGGTCGCGGAGGATGTCGACGGTGCCCAGGTCGCGAGTTGGAATTCCGTCGGGGGTGGTCAGGTTGCGGAGAAAGTTTGGATAATTGTGATTCGTGATGGCACCGGGGTAGTTGATCCCGAACGAATAGAAAGCGTCGGCAAAGGATAGTGCTTTGGGCCCAACGAGGGGTTCCTGTGCCTTGGAGAATGTCAAGTCCACTGTAGGGACTGTTGAATGATGCTCTCCGCTGCTGGCGTTGAAGAAGGCGATGTCGTCTTGGAAGAGGTTACTATGCAATTCGGGGCACCCAAGTTGATAGTGCGGAGCTTACCCGGAACCAGAGAGTGCATCCTGTAGACCGAGACAAACTCTTCTGTAAGTGAATATGGTACCCCATCTTGTCCAGCGCCGGATCCAGGGATGCCGCTGACAGCCTCACTCGTCTTCGATATCCGACCGACGAGCTTGTTCAGGGTTTCTCCTGCCAATCCCCACCAATTCGCGTTCATGGCGATCTTCAAGGCTGGATGAGCCAGAATCGCCGGTGTCCACTCCACTGTGTGTATTTTCGCCATCAAGGCGCAGTTGATCAGTCTCGCCTTGTCGAATATCTGGTCTCTAAGAACAAAGTTAGACCAACCGCATCCCTTGGCGCCGGAGTGTGTGTCTATCATGAGCAGTCCCCGCTTACCCAGTCCAGGACGGATATGCCCTACGAAGCACGTCACAGATGGAATTGTGTTCCAATGTAAAGAGGGTATGCATCATCTCCAACGCAACCCACCAATTGTCGTGGAACCCAGTAAGTGGGTTTCCATTGTCATCGCGGGGAAGAAAGGCAACCGCTCCCTTCTGGTCCAGTTCCAGTTTTCCATCCGGACTGTTGTCACGGAGTTGCCTGGTCACGACCTCGCTTGATCCATAGATCTGGGAACCGTCCCACCAGCCTGTGTTGACGTTCTTGTATCCGGGGCAATCGGAATCAGACGGGTCTAGAATTTTGTCCGGCTTTGTTCGTGGTAGTTTCATCTCTCCGCCTGGCCAGGAGTCACCATATGGGAGTGGAACCTCAAATGACTCTTCGCTCTTCCCAGGAGTCAGTCCCACCAGTCTCTCAAGTAGGGTGTCATAGAGTTCTCACAGTCTCATGATTGAACCAATCATGGATCTGAAACTGGATCCAGGCAGCGGCCAAGAGGTTCAGGCTAGTTGCTGGTATGAACTTGTCCCTCTTCATGAACCGTTCGCTCACGATGCGAGGATTGGGAGTCCACAGGTCCCGCTCGGACGGCTTTCCGGTTTCCTTCCGTGAGAAGTTGCGCCCAAATCGAATACCAGAGCAGCCCATCAGAGGCATTTCCAGTGAGTTGTAAGTGCCATCAGAGTTCCTCGCGTGCAGGAATCGATCGTTGGGAAGAGGAAAATCGTGGGCGTTCCCCTGCTCGGACGTAGAAGCGTAGCCATCGTAGAGGTTTTGCTCGCGTAGTTCGACTCGGAAGAGGTATAGCTGCAGGGTACCAACGAGCCCTGGGAGCTTGTGCCACGGGACGAATTTGTTCACGACACTGAACGTCCAGATCCCAACGCGGTCCAGGAAGGACGGTCGAGGTGTCGGACCTAAAGCTTGAGAGGCCATGCTCACCTGAAAACAGGCGCGGCGCGTTGAGCTCGCCTGCAAATAATTCTTTGGTGGTAAAAGGGGGGAGAAGAAGGCAGCAAATAAATAGGAAAACACGCCACACTACAAGAATGGCGGGGTTGGTGCACATGTGTGTGTGTCACACGACACCTCAGCAACTGAGGCGCTGCAACCTTGGTTGTCTTATTGCGTGCTTACGGGTGGTCACACATGCAGAGGATGTTCGGCCGATTGGACCAGGTGAATCTGCTGCGGGATTATCTATCGCCAAGGAATGGTTATCTGCAGGCATGCTTTGAACCGGTGAGGGCCACATCTGTCTGTGAAACAAATTAGGGAATGCTGGCTTGTGGAACGACATCCTGTGGCACCTACCAAATGTAACTTCTAATCCCTGAAACGTGCCTGACCAGTCTGCAAAAGCAGATTTGTCCCCCAACTTGGATCTCAGCTCCATAATCCCGGAGATTTTGAGACGGGTAACTTCACAATTGATTTCTCGACCGAGTTTTGACCTTCAGGCATTACTTAAAATTCGCCACCGAATATGTGAAGCAGCCGTTTCCAAGTTTATCAATTCTCGACATGCTTGCATGCTTGTGGCCATGTAGGGTCAGCTGGAAACACTCGTCCTCTTGTCCAATCATACCCGCCGCTGGACCTTTGCTCCGGGCTGGAATCTGCAATCAAAAAGTAAGATCTGTTTCTTCATGATCATATGATGATACACTTTGCGCCACTCTGTATCATCTGCTAGTAGGTATAACACAATGTCTCTCCGACTGGATTGAGAAGATCATGGAGAGTGGCGTTGCCAGCAAGAGCCCCTATGTTGACCTCAAAGTCCAGCGTCACGTTCTTCCCTCCGTAATCGAAAGGAGTGATGGGTCCCCCAACTTGATTTAATCGAACTGCCAAGTCCTTGGACTGCCATTCCCACAGAATTCGATCCAGATTGCCGTGATGCAAGTAGAATAGTGGATCTTATAGGTTAGAGATTAGTGAGATGCACATGAATTTGAGTAGATGCTTCGCGGGGGGGGGGGGATCAGGTTTTACCTCCTGGTGAGTTATAAGCATCTCCAATGGTACCCAGAACACCTCCCACGCCAAAGTGGCCGCTCCCGTGGATATTCGGCTGGTCGAAACTCGGCACATTCTCAACAGCAAAGGCAAAATTGGTGTAGTCTGGCTGACTCATGACGTGATCGACTAAGGCCTGCTGAGCGAAGGAGTTCATGATCCACGGGGTGAAGTCGCGCTTGAGACACCCCGTCGATGGAACGTTGATTTTGAACTCAGGGTAAGTGAAGGGGCCAGTCATAACACAGCCACCACCGGTATGACCAGTGATGTTGAGTGGATTCTGTTCGGCAGTTGCTTCAACATACGGTCCATTCCCCCCAAATCCGTATATGGGGTCAAAGATGGCTGTCTCATAGATGGCAGTGCTGTCATTGTCGGTCGACGATGCGTCGAGGGACCAATTCCAGTATCTTCGAGGTCCTGGTTAGTTCACCATGAGTAAATGACTCCTACAAGTTTCAAGCACTTACGGCTGGCCTCCTTCATACCCACACTCCTCTCTCAGAGCCTTCTCATACGTCGCGACGAAGTATCGATGCCACAAAACGAAATGGCCCTGCCATTGTTCAGCTCATGTCTTCAAATCTTCTGGGCTTGGTGAATGGAATCTAATGAATACCCACCACCCAATGAATTGCCGGTGTCTGGTTGCTGTGGATCGCTTGGAAGTCGTCGAACCGATTTTGTGCAGGCTCGAATCCTGACTTCGTCGGTATTTCCTGGAGACACAGGACTGCATCGATATACGATCTTTGCTGGATCTTGCTTAAAGCTCTCCTTGATAAAATGCTGTCAGCACGAAACTGGACTGTGAGGGCTGTGGAGATTGCTCAAGTGTACTCGGCTTACCACTCTTTTCGAACAGGGGGTTCTCGGCAACTGGTCGTGACATTATTATGAGTTGGCAAAGCTGCAACAAGCACCATGAAGTGACCGGCTAGAATAACAGGACGCATTCTGAAAAGATTGATCGGTCTCTTCAACGGCGTGACTTGTTAGGATGCGGAGTGACGAGGTGATCTCTGAAGACCACAACGACGTTGACAAGTCTGCTCTTGACCCCGCATCTTTCTAGGTCTAGATCTAAAATCTCTACCTATCAATCGTCTCACAATCTTGAGGATCTGTACCCTTGCACAAAATGGTGGGTTCCGAGACACCTACATGGGATATAGTGAGCTTGAACCTTTTGGGACCTATTGGCCGTTAGGTCTTACACATTTGCAACCCGACTTAGCTTAAAAGCGACGAAAACACCGCCGTCAGGTCCGATTCGAGAGCTCATGATCCACTATAAATCAACATCACGTAATTTGGCTCTAAACCTCTAACCACAGCGAAAAGGCTAGCAGCCTTTGGCGCCTCATTCGTATCAATTCTGAGGCACTTGAACAGTAGGACATCCGTCGTGAAACAGTTGGATAAACGCCAGAGGGCTGAATATGGACATCCTAATTACGGCAGACTACCTGCCACTCTGCACGTATCGCTATATTCCCGGCGCCTAGTACAGCCATGCTGCGTTTGTGTGTGGCCCTCGTCCAATGTCCTAACGAATGACACATATGTATATGGTACCTCGCCCGAGAGAAATGAGCGCAGTTCGTTGTTTGCGTTCTTGAGCCATCGAAGGACGAGCTCGAGGGCAGAGAGACGAAATGCTTGTTGCCGTTGGCGAAGGCGGGCACGTTGATTGCGTATCTGATCAAGCCTGTGACAGGTATTACAGCGTGGTAAGCGCCCAGGACCAGATTAGTTAGGTCATCAGGACAGAATTGGAGTACGATGCACAATAATCGGAAAAGTGAAAGACGTGATAAATCGACGACAATGTGAATACTACCGCAAGATCTGAATACATAGCTCCGACATTTTCAACAATCTCGAAAGATACCCGGACAAAGAATGTGAGAACAGTCCAAGTAATGTGACAACTACAGCGAGACTAATTCCCTGTGAACAACGGCCCCGTCTTATTGCAAGTTGGGCCTCGACCAGCCTTTCTTGTAACCCCGGATTCATTGCAACCGGACGCCTGGTATTGCCAGGATATATGCAGAATACCATCTTAGCTCTTCTGTCAACACAAAGCCGTCAGCAAGATGCCTTGAATGAGCAAAATGTAACTCAAGGAGGGCGTCGCAGCTGGCCTAGACACAAACAGTATGGTTTTAGCACCCGACGAATGTTCCAAGTGTCAGGTCGGTAGCGTTTGTAATCAACGTCTATGGCAAGTCAGCGGCCTTGAGGCTGTGATGGGATTCGGCGATCTCCCGGCCATCCTACCTTCATCCCTGTGCTCGTCTCGCCATCCCCATCCCCACCATAGACAGAGACCAGCCGTCGCAACCACACTGGTTGCTTAGAAAACACTGTTAGCAATGGTCTTTCCTCTCTAGAACATTCCGCTTACTAATTGCCGTCGCAACTTGCCACCCTTCCCATGCCTTTGGGGTGAAAGACTTAATCGGGAGTGAAAGCAGCCCCAGTGTAACAGATATGGGCGACTTCATTGTATAAATGTAAGCATCATCTTCACAGTCTGGATATGGTAGTTACGATACTCACAAATATCACCGTCAACATGGTGAAGACAGCAAGCAGCCTGGATTGCCTCATCGAGTTGAGCGAACTCTCAGTCCCGGCTTGTCCGTAAAGGAGAGTCATGAGCTCTCTGGTCTGGATGAAAAATCCGATTAGCTTTCGACTTAAAGGTGCACAAAAGCATGGCTCGTCATGTTTCCGTTTTACCTTTGCCTGTACAGCCCGGGCATCCCTCTCTATCTTATCCACGTTAAAGTAACAGGAGGCCTTAACCTCGTCAGGATTACAATCCTTGAATCCCCACACGCACCCTCTGTGGGACGAGGCTTCCAAACGCGGCGGGCGTTCCTGGACCCCAGAACGAGTTTGGTGCATGCGTTCCCAGATATTAGACTGGTGGTCAAGGACTGATTTGATGATTTCAGTCTCTTGTAGGATGTCGTTGATGTGCAATAGGCACTTTGCAACATTCGCAGAGAGATGACGGAAGACCCTGTCGGACCTTCCGAGATGCTGCCTGAAATCCTTGTAGTGGATGTTCACTTCTCGAGACTGTTATGTTGAAAATAGTCTATTAGTACATCACGAATACTTTGGATTGAATCCGGCTTGAACGTAAAACTCACAACTCTCAAGACTTCCTTGGAGAATACCTTCCAGTGCGCGAGGGGGAGACGTCTATCGTCCATTTCAACCAACGGGATATACTGCATAGCACACTTCACCATATCGTGACACAGCTTTCTGGGATCGAGACCCTTGTGGACTCTCACGGTGCCCTGAAGCAGTCGCTTGAACTCCTTTGGGAGAGGGTCAAGGCCTGTGCTTGACTGATTCCACCGTTGCGGAAAGAGAGTCACGATTAAATCTTTGTGCGAGACGCTCGTTAGCATTCGCGCAGGGACCCCAAGTTCTTTCAACCCGAAACAGGGGAGCGATGCCAGTGGTAACGGACCCGGTCACTGCGGTGGGCGGCATAATCAGGCTGTCACTAGGGGGCAGGCACTCACTGTCCAATCGAATCAGCCAAAGCTGCGAAACGACCAGTATGCTTGGAGGACTTTTTTCCGGAGCAGACAAGGGCACCGTTATGGTAGTATCTTCAACAAAAGACTCATTTTCCTCTTTGAGAGACCCCTGAGATTCCACATCTACTTGGTCAACTGCCACCGGTGTCTGACCAGGATCGATGCTGCGGCTGCGAAGGAGATTCTTGGCCCAGGATATGAAGGCACGGTGAAGTAGTGAGCCCCGTATCTGTTTCTCAGTCCTTTGAGTTCGCCTCCGCGCTCTCGATTCAACGTACCGAGTTATGACTTGATATGAGTTTAACGCGTTCTGCTGGCGGTCGTTAAAGTCCGAGTCGGTGTGACCATACTGACCCAGTGCTCGTGGATGGTGCAACGCCGAACCTTTGGTCCCGTATAGATCCTTCATAGCGTCGATGTGTTTCTGCTTGTCAGAGACCTCTTCCAGTCGAGACAACTCAATAGGTGCCTGGCCGTCCTCGCCCTTCTGGAATCCCGCGAGGTAGTCAGTATCAACCACTGGTAGCTGCATACAAATAGTCAGCACGTCGTCAATGCCGGCTAAGTATTAATATCCGCGGAGACGTTCTGACTCACGACTATCAACATATGAGGGTCGTCCTGCCGTGGCCTGTGATCCTGAGTTCCGCTTCTGCTTTCCTCTGGACCTTCTTCTATTGCCATTTTCATATCCCTGGTAGATAGAAAGCAGGGATCGCACAGTGGGGGTGAGTGTTCCGTGGACTCAAAAGCCATCTGGAGGCATTTTATGACTTCCTCAAGTCTTGAGCGATCGGTGTCTTTCTTGAGATAGTTTTCGCATAGAGCCTGGTGGATTGTCATCAAAGAGCTGCACATGTTGGTCGCGTTTTCATATTTATAATAGTACCTTTGCCCAATGCCACTACAATCCAATCATTAGCTTTTATTCACCAAAGAATTCAGAAGTGTCTGGGAGCACACCGGTTTGTGTACGCACATTGTTGGCTGGAAGGTGACACCACATGAGCTCAGTTGGCCCAACATGGAGGTTGTCCTGCTTGAGAATGTCCTTGACAGGCAGGCTTTCAAAGCGTAATTCTGACTCCCCCGTTGATCTTTTCGTCTCCTCGTTCTGCTTGGTCTTCCTAGGCCAAATCTGAGCTTTCAGATAATCCAGATGCAAGTCATTCGCACGAGAAGATGACTTTCTCTTTGACCTCTCCGAGCCTTCCATCTTGGTGAGCAACCTTTTCCTTATCTTGTCTGCAATGGAGCTCTCTCCGTGAGCAACAGCGAGTTCCAGTGGCTGAGTTTGCTCAGAATCTTTTGCAACAGGACTCAGATCTGCGCCAGCCTTGAGAAGTAGATCCACAGCTTTGTCCTCGCCAGAGAGAATGGCGATGTGTAAAGCAGTCCGGCCATCTTTATCTCGAAAGTCGATGGCATCTGGCGCGAGTTCGATCAAAATACTCAACAACGGAATGTACCCTTGGCGGCACGCCGCTTCCATGCACAAGCGGCTGAACTCCCTGTAATTTGTGCCGCCGGAACCCTCCCTAGAAAAATTCAGCATCGCTTGAACCACAGCTTGAAGCTCGTCATAAGGGGGCTCCTCAGACCACACAGGGTAGATACCCTGGCCTGCGATATATGAGATCGGGGTGTTTCCAGAACCGTCCTGCTGATTCACACGAACTTTCCCCTTGGAATTCTGCAGGAGCGAGACTGCGACCTTTAGGTGTGCCGCCCTACAAGCAATCCCAAGAGGGCATTCTCCGGCGCCGTTTTTCGAGTTGACATCGATATCAGGCTGGTGCAGTAGAAATTCGGCTGCCTCCTTGCTTCCGAAAAGGCACGCCACGTGAAGAGGACGCTGCATGCCGTATGTGTCAACTGTGACTGATCGACCCTGTAAATGCATTAGGACATCCGGGGTCATGAGGTTTCCAAGCTTGCCCTCCTCAAGTAACTTCTGGGGCGAGGAAGGGTTTTTGGTTTCCGTTGGAATGTTTGCCATGTTGAGAATTTTGGGATAACGCTTCAAGATCTCGCCCATCTTGTCCAGGTCAGTATGCCGAATAGCTTCGAAAAGGTCGTCCAAGGGGTGTAGATCTGGCGGTCTTGGCAATCTGCTGCCGCTCGAGTGCGCTGTAGCGGATACCGAATCGGCCATCTTGAGCGTGATTTCGATATCAACGATGTGGCCCAGTGATGATGTTGCGGCTGATAATGGTAGTTGCCAGGAACGAAGCCGCCAGGAAGTAGTGGCTAGCACCGCACAAAATTACCGACTGCGCACACTTCGAACCGATTCTAGTATCAGCCAGCCACTGCGAGAAATGATACGAAGATTTGTTCATTTTGGTGCCTTTATTTGGGTTGTACAGAGGATGGCAGGGTTCTCCATGGCTGCACATATCAGCCCGCAGCAAATAACCTTTCCTATGTACCAAACAGAAGAAACCACCGGAGACAATGGGCCACCCGGCCAACCTTGTGCGCCGCCAAGCATGCCGAAGCTACCGACAAGCCTTGGAGCAACGCAGCATGAAGGTGATGGCATAGCAATGGCAACGTATGGAAACACATGGAAATATTTTTGGATGAACAGCTTGCTGAAAACTTTCAGCTGGCAGCACCCTGGTAGGTATTGCTGTTTCCAGCAATGGTAATCATTGAAGAGGCGAGCTGGTAACCATTGAAGACGCAAGCTGGCTGACCATAGCCCTGCAACGTTGCGCGGGGAGTCTCCTTATCCAATGTTTGTGGCCATTCCTCCAAAGATTGTGAAGAATACGGGGTTCTGGGTTGCGCTCAGACGTCGAATGATGGCATGATGCTGGTTAATTGGTGCCACTGGAATAGAGACGATTGCACTTGACCGAAACGACGAATGGCAACACAAACTTTCGGGGTGGCAGTGTATCTGTATAGCTGAGGACTGCCGATCATCTCGTTCGCACATAAATAAGCTATCTTGGAGATTTCTTGAGCGCTTGATGACAATTTTAAGTGTGGAAGGGTTTCAATGGCTTGAGTCTGAGTGATCCCGACCTGGATCTCGCGCATTTTTACTTTTGGCAGCTTGGAGAGGCCAGCCATCTGATTTAGATTGAGAACCTATGTGCCTCACTATTAGGTCATTATAGAGGTCTACAGGCGTTTATGGATCTATCTAGCTACCTAGGTGCTCAGATCAAGAATGAATCAGGATGGTCATTAATAAACTGCATGGCCTCAACACGCCAATCATCCTGGACTACCTCGGGTCCGCTCTCCTTGAAGTTGTACGTCTCCAGGCCGCCCTCGGAATACCTCGGCCAATGACCAAGATCCAAACCGTGGTTGTTCGGGTCAAGAGTACGGATGAACGAGATGGCGGTAGCCTGGTAAGCCTTGGTGTTCTCGCTCAGTGCATACGGCAGTCCCGCGAACATGTAGAACCAGACGTCGAAGGCATGGAACGAGCCGGCCACGGGCAGGTGGGTCAGGGCGCCTAGGTCGGGCAGCAGGCCTGCCGAGGGGATGCTGACGTCGGTGATGTAGTTCCAGACGGTCTGCTCCGAGGTGTTGTAGTGCGCGAGCAGGTTGCGGCGCTGCGCCTGGAAGCTGAAGTCGCCGACCACCGCGGCCAGGCGCTTGAAGTTGGGGGTGAGGGCGTTGAGGACGCCGGTGTCGAAGGGGGAGCCCCGGGTGATGTCTGACGGGTAGAGTTCCATGAGGCCGGCCATCTCGGCGTCGGTGGCCTTTGGCCACCAGATATCCTTGAAGTACTTGGCGAAGTCCTCGTCCGTGAGGGTCTCGAGTTGAGCGAGAAGCGAGAATAGGGTACCCTCATCGCGCATGTCGCCAGTGATCAGAGGAATCGAGGCCATCTTGCCGGCAGCAGCTAGACGGTGAGGAGAATCCTTGAAATGCTTGCCATCGGGGCGGATGGTCCATGTCGAGGCCAGTGAGCGAGGCCCAAGGACTAACGAGAACAAAATGTTAGCAAAGTGTCATTAATTTTGAGGGGCAATCAGTGACTAACGGAATCCCTCATCGTTGACGGACGCCATCATGTCATCGAAGTCGGCATCCTTCAAGCAGGCAATCTTGTCCGTGGCGCTGGTACAGCCCGTCCTCTCAACCATATGGTCAAAAACGGGCTGAGCGCGCTCGGCAGTCTCAACCATAACCGGTCCGCCAGACAATGCCATCGCACCGCGGAACAGATCAGTGGCGCCCTCTCCCTCATCCCACAGCAAATGCGCCACGACGGACCAGCTGCCAGCCGACTCGCCCATAATGACAACCTGATCCGGGTCCCCACCAAAGTCAGCAATATGCTCCTGGACCCACTGCATGGCAACCCTCTGGTCCTCCAGGCCGAGGTTCAGAAGCCCGGCCTCCTCCATCTCCTTGGACGCAGAGAAGCCGAAGGCGTTGAGACGGTAGTTGGCCGACACGCCGATGATGGGTTGGCCAAGGTCGACCGAGGTGCGCACCAGACCGCCGACGTTGTAGTTGGGCACGGTGCCGCGGATCACGTCCGTCTCGCTGGTGGCAGTAAAGGGGCTGCCGGCCTCATACCCACCACCGTGGATCCAGATCACCACGGGCAGCTTATCTCCTCTGGCAGCGTCGACGGGCGCCTGCACGTTGATGAGCAGGCAATCCTCGCTGCGGGTCTGTCCGATGGTGTTGAAGACAGTGTCGACCAAGGAGCCGACGATGGGGCCGATTGCCGTGCCGGTCTCGCCCAAGATCAGGCTGCTGGAGGAGTTCAGGGACAGTATGGACCCCGTCGACTTCTGCGGGCAGATTGGCCCGTAGCTGCTGCCATCGAACTCACCCAACTGCTCGGTGTAGAGCTGCGAGTGCTCGAAGCGGCCGGCCGAGGCGAAGGGGATGCCTTGTAGATGTCAGTCATACATTTCGATAACTTGGCTCGTCCGCTCATGGCTTGTTTGACCGTACCTAGGAACTCCTTGATGTTGCCATTGACCCGTCCAGTAATGTTGGCATAGTCGATCTCTACCCTCGGGTTCAACTCAGCGCGGGGAGCGATAGGCTTCGCAGCACCCAAGGCAAAGGTTGACGCCACGAGGATGGCAGTAAAGCCTGCCCAGCTTGACGCCATATTAGGTCAAAAGAGTAAGAGATATTGTTGAAGAGTAGAGTTGGGAGTTGATGCCTCAACTCGCCAGTTGGATACAATGCAGAGATGGAAGCAAACTGGTCAGGTCATACCCTGCCAGGAACAATGCCGCTACATATACGATGGAGAGAAGAACTGTCTACGCCCAGGGGCTGTTCACCAATTCACCGACTAATCATATCGGATGTGCTGGACCCTCAGATCAATCATGATCGTCACTCAACATGCTGCAATGGTTCTCAGAGGAACAAATGTCTGCCGTGTGAACTCCCTATCCGGTTGCGATCGACAGCCAAGGTTACTTGTCCGAGGGTCATATGTGTGATCAGTCATTTCGACGGCGGTCGTATTTCGCGAGGGTGGGCACACAAAATCCAGTATTTCCACTTTGGTAGGAGACGGGGTTTGCCGGCTCCAGAATCAGTCAGGAGAATGGAATTCTCCGTGCCTCGTACCACGTGGAAGCCCAGAGCAGACTTATTCATACTGGGCGGCTTCCAAGGGCAGGAATTTGAAAATAATTAGTTATTTGCAGAGCTGAAACTCTGACAGACCACAGGTATTGTCTAGCAAACCACATTTTTAGGCATCATCGAGCTTAAGTCTGGCAGTCGTGGCGTGTGTTGTACAAGCAAGGTAAAAATACAAGAATTGAATGGCAGAGTAAAGCCCCTAGACGTGCTGCTTCACGTTCCGCTCTTCCTCCCAGGTGACATCCCTCTGGACAACAATAGTATCCATGGGCACATCATCACCAAACTCCTCGCGCCTGGCACCGGACTTGTTCGCTCCGGACACCGAGTACGTCATGCCGCCGCTGCCGTGGTGCAGGTACTCCTCCGAGTCGTTGCTCGTGCTCAGGCGCTCGTGGTTCGCAGAGCGCTTGAAGTTGTGGTGCACCCCAGGCCGCGACCCGCCGCCGCCCGTGCCCGCGAAGGCCCCCTGATTGGACGCGATCTGGTTCGACTTCATGTCACGGGTCGACCAGGGAGTGCCGTAGCGCATCTTGCGGTAAACGGGCACGAGAGTGACTGCGCAGGCGCCGATGATGGCGACGTAGATCTCCACGACGGTGGCTGTCCACATGAGGGCGTATTGCTCTGTTTGAAAACGGTATACTATCAGCAAGGTCATAGGATCACGAAAAGCTCTTGAGGTACATGCACTTACGGGTCATGTCTGTTACGCCGATGGCGGCCAGGGAGGCCAGAGAGCCGAAACGCACAAGACTGGCAACTACGACACTGTTTAAAGTCCTTTGTTAGTATTTGACGTCTGGTTCATGCATGGTATCAGAATGTCTACTTACATGCTGCCCAAGGCAAAAACACAGCAGATACCCACCCTCTTGCTCGAGCTGACCTGCAGCTTCATGGTCTCGCGGACCGGCAGCACCAGCGTCAAGATGTCGATCAAGCTATTTGCGATCGAGTTTCCAACGAAGTAGAGGATCAGGTCAATACAGGTCCCAGCTCCGGGGTTGGTCGTCTGCTCCCATGTGTACGAGAGAGGAATGCACTGCACACAGTTGGTGATGAAAATGGCAATAAGCCAGCCAATGCATGCTGCTGACAAAACGTAGATGCCCTTCTTCATGAAGTCCGTGGGAAAGACGCGCCAGTAGAAGGTCAGAAGAGACAGCTTGATCAGGGGCGACGAGAAGCCGTAGCAGAACTCAGCCGCCACAACGCACTATGAGATAGTCAGCTTTCGCCTCAGTCAGCCTTTCTGGGGCGCAAGCCTCACTGACCTTCAGGAAAGTGACCAACTGCATTGGGTCCTCGGCCATGACCACCACCATACTCCGACCCAGACCGCCATTGACTGTGGCCTCGATGGTGATGGCGCAGAAGGCGTGATTCACAACCAAACTGGCCAGCGCGAGCCAGTCATCGAGTCCCCATCCTACTCCCGTGAGCTTTCGCGCCCAGAATCGCCCGGCACAGGTGATGGTCGATATGACTGCGAGAATGACATTGATGGCGATAATAGCGGTGTCCGTATGGTCGCCGGATTGCGTCGTCGTCGCTGTTGTCGTCGTTGAAGCCATTTTGTCTTGACGTCCAGGCTATCCAACCTGAGCCGCGGCCAGCCTACAAAAAGACGGAGTGATCAGTCCAGGTGTTGACTCACGCCCAAAACTTCCAGCGGAGGCAAAAAGGTTACTTTCCGCTCCTTTGTTGGAGGAGAAGCAGGTTAATACCCACCATCTCCATATTCCCCTGACAGACAAAATTGTGTAGAAGATTCAGAATGCGGCAGATTCCGCAGAGTTTGGGGTCTGAGCGGTCCTGATCTGGCCGGCCGAGTGAGGTTCCTGAGTCCCAATGTGGCATTTGGAGGCGACATGCAGGGAAGACGTCGCAAGAGATTCGGCGCATAAAACGGGAACATCCCGTCATCTCGGCCGGAAATCAGGGTGGCTGCTTGCCGGTCAAGACTCGATCGCGGTACATGCCGCCGCGATGGGCATCGACTTGGCTTGCGTACGTGTATATGCTAGTCATGCGATATCCATTCTACATACTAATAGACTCCATCCGAACCCCAAGACTCCACAAATGCTAAAGTTTGTCCTATCAAACGGTCCGAATAACAAGGCTTTCGTATAAGCGCTGTTTGGCCGAGATTTTGCCCTGAAAAGGACGGCATCGGGGAGAGCTTGAGGGATGACGAGGCGAATTTGTTGGTCGCAAAGACTCAAACCTAGATTCCGGAATGCAACCGCGGATCCAAGGAAAAAGACGGCTCATCGCCGCCGGCGGAAATTAGACGCAATCATTCACGATGTTCCAAAGTCTCCGCTCAGATGCCTCCTAAGGTCGCAATAGGAAAGGTGAAATGTTTGTGACACTACAGCTGTAGGTAATAAGCAGTCGGCTTTTCCGCCTCATCCTTTTGATGAGCTTTCCCAGGAGGTTCCCCGTTTTGTGGCTCTTGTGATGGGAACCATCACATCGACATTCTTTCACTCATCGGGAATTTCCGATTTCTCGCGGTAGCCGCATCGCGACCTTCGAAAATGGCGGGCACCAAAGGCGAGAGCTTTCCGATCCTCTCATACCAGCCTCTGCGCTTCTTCTACCAGCTCTTCGGCGGTCTCTTCATCGTTTTCTTTCGTCTCCCCGTCTGGTGTGTCCAGGCTCTGATCCCGGCATGCCGCCCTCACCCGAAATGGGGCTTCAAGCAGGCGCTTATGGCACGCCTAACTCGGGGCATCGTTGACCTCTACTCGAACGTGGGGATCACCGAGACGCACACCCTCGGACCGGGCAAGGAAGGCGACCGCTTCCAGGTCGCGCAGCCCTTCTCACCGGAGCACTACCGCGGCCCTCTAGCCTCGAACCACGACGTTAAGCCAGCTGCCGTGGGCGGCACGTGGTTCCCCGAGAAGCCCGACGCCGAGAATGGCTTCGGCGGCGTCGTGGTCCTGCATATCCACGGCGGGGCTTTCGTGCTGGGTGACGGCCGCACGGGCTACAGCGGCTTTTTGGCCAAGACATTGATCGACAAAGCCGGCGTCAGCGCCGTCTTCGCGCCGCAGTACCGACTGTCTGGCTACGGCAGCGCCAGTACCACTGCCGCTAACCCCTTTCCCGCCGCCCTACAAGACGTCGTCACGAGCTATTTGTACCTGACCCAGACCCTCGGTATCCCGCCCCAGCGAATCGTTCTCTGCGGCGACAGCGCCGGCGGCAACCTGGTGATCGCGCTGCTGCGCTACTTCGACACCTTCGGAGGAGACCTCGGGATCGCTGCCCCGAGCTCTGCCGTGCTGATCGCCCCGTGGGTCAACCCGCTCGCCAGCCTGGGGCCTGACTCGGTGTACAAGCAGCACGAGCACTGGAGCACAGACTACCTGCCCGTGTCGTTCCTCCGCTGGGGTGCCAAGGTGTACTCGTCCGGTGTGGCTGATGAGAACTTGTTATACGTGACACCTCTCGGCAACCCTTGGAAGACTCGAGTTCCTATATTCGTTAGTATGGGCGAGGCGGAGATCCTGGAGACGGACGGCACTGCGTGGTGCCGGCAGATGCAGGAGGCAGGAGGCAACGTCGAGGTCTATTACGAGGAGCATGCCGTTCACGACACGTTGTTGATGGGCGCCATCATTGGCTGGGAGGAGAGTGCGCAGGTGGTGGCAACGAGGATCGGGGAGTTTGTCGCCAAGGTGCAGAAAGAGACGGAATCAAAAGCGAGTAGCTCGGAGTAGATCAGGGAGACAGTTGATCTGCCGCCTTGTACGGAGTTTACGCTAATATTGTTCATCTGTGTATATGATGATTGGTACTAAATAATAAACGAGAAAAAAAAAACCAAGAAAAAAAAAAGAACGTTCGTGGTCTCCAAGTTGTCTGACGACCTGATTACAAGCAATGACTGGCTACTACAATGCGATCGAACCAGGAACACCTCGAAGATCGGTCGATACGGTGATCGTGGTCAGGTCAGATGGCTTAAGCCTGTGGACCACCGGAAGTTGACAATTCAAATACGCGTATCACCGATTAGAGCTACTAAGAAAGGTTTCCACCTCAGTCCAACACGAGGATGCTCGGAAAATTATCGAGATGGGTTTTGGGGTCCAAGCTGTTCATAGAACAAATCCAGCTTTCCCATTAATGGCATGGGATGTTTCTCGGCAGCGCCCCAAAGAATTTGAGCACCATACTGGTGTCGTATGGCCTGCCAATTCGCAGATCCGCTACAGGCACCAAGTCCGGGATCGCAGTCGTACTCTGTGGTCTCTGCCACGGTCACCGTTCCCTCCCACACCGCCGGGGGCAGAGCCTCCTTGATTTTTACCCGGAGCGGCGACCATCAACTTAGAACGATCGTACTAAAAGGTCTAGTCGACGGTAATGGAGGAAATATGCTTGAATTGTGACTATAGAGCGTTGATGTTGCTCGTGCAGAAAGGAAGTCCGGTAGTCTGGTTGCCAGGGTACAGGTCAAGCATCTGCTCGAGACGAGCTCCTGTGTAGTATGGCCACGAGGTGGTGAGAAAGTGGCCCATGGCTTCCTCATTGACGATAGCGCGGGTGGACAGATAGAACTTGAAGAGGTTGCTCTCGCCACGCATGCCACCGGGGAATTAATGAGTTAGCATGAGACCGCAAATCAACGGGATGAGTGCTCACCCTCAGGGTAAAGGAATACCAGAAATGGCGCCTACAGTGACAAGCTTTTCAGGGGCTCTGATTACTTTGACATTAGATTGAAGCGTCCACCAGTATATACCTCTTTCATAGTAGCCTCCCTAGAAAACTATCGCACTGATAGCCACGTTTCGTAATTATTCCGAAATGCAGTCCGAGGTGAGTCTTTAACATTTGATATTCACGGGAAGCTTCTTCGTCAAAACATCTCACTCCGAATGTCCAACAGGCCAGGCAGTCAGTCTCTAGTGGTCGTTCTTCTTTGTCTTCTGCAATGCCACCACAAAATTAAGGGTATGGGGAAGCCCAGAACCACTCCGATAAGGGCCAAAAGTGTGTTGCCCCAGCCATAGCCAAGACGTTCGTACATGATGGGGGCGGGAAGAGGAAGCAAGAAACCAGCGATCGAGCGGGTCACAGTGATGGCACTGACAGCTGAAGCCGACACGCTTGTGAAACAGTCAACTGTGTACAGGTTGATGATCTGCAGGCCGTTGACGATGCCAAAAGCGAATACGAAGATGCCGACGTTGGGGAGAATCCAGTGGAGCTTGGCATCTGCTGTCCACTAGCCCTCGAGGTTAGCGGACCTGGTGACACACGAGGATGAGGTTCCAAGGTTCACTTACCCCGTAGATCAATAGACCGGGAGGGACAAGGACCGCACAGGCGCCTAGCATGGGGAGGCGAAACTCTGGCAGTCCTTTGTTGTTATTTCGTTTCTTTAAGGTGCTATAGACCTGTGCCAAGTGTTAATTGATTGTCAACACTACCTAGTTGGCATCCTGTTGAGGTCTGCCGGGAGCCCTGGGGGAAGGCGCCGGTGGGCACTTACCCATCTATTGGCAAAAGCACCTGACTGAGAGCCAAATGCAAATCCAAGCCCGAGTGATATGTAGTTGAGTCCTGATATCAAACGGGACTCGCCATATTGAACCGTCCACAGTTCCGTCATGGAAGAGATGGCGATGTACATGAGGCCATACAGGAAAGCGCCGTACAGCGAGACAAGCTGGATTGTGGGCTCAAAGCAGAGAAGTCGCACAGCGGTTGTGAGCTTTTTAGAGATTTTACTTGTAACCCTTTCGCCCTTTGCGGGGGGTTCAATATCAGATCTGGTTTGATGTTTCAGCTTGTGGCTTTTCCGGATGACTGGTGCATATGTCTCCCTCAGGAGGACAAGTCCGATCAGCTGGATCACAGCAGAGGCAGCGGATGTGACCCAAAATATCCATCGCCAGTTTAAATTCTCGATAATCAATCCGCCTATGATAGGCCCAAGTGCCGGTCCACTGGTAATCCCATGTCAGTGAAGCCCAAGTTTATAGACTTATGGTGTGAACATACAGTAGTGCTGGAAGCGTGTACAGGCTCAGAGCCCTGGTACGCTCTTCTGCGTTCCAGCAATCGCTGAGCACACCGCCCCCGAGCTGTTGAATTCGTGGTTAGCAAATAGAAGACTCTGTCTTGGTGAAAGAAGGTCCCAGCATACAGCAAGAGGCCCACTTCCGCCGACACCTGCAAGAAAACGGAATGCAATCATTTGGTCCCTTGATCTGGCGAGGCCACAGGCTATGTTGAAAACGAGGTACCAGAGATTGCTCAGTGTGAGTACAGGCTTTCGCCCATAGATCTCCGAGGCAGGACCAAGTAGCAGTGGCCCTACTGCATATCCCAAGACGTAGACGGTCAGTAGAAGAGTGCTAACAATTGGGTCGTGGATCTTGAGCTCTTCCGAGATAGCATCGACTCCCGGAGCCATGGTAGACGACGCGAGCGACGAGATGAACTTGTAGCCGGACAGCACCGCCGTAGCGAACCATCGCTCCCACAGGGGCCAGTCCCTGGCAGTTTGTACCTTCGTGGGGCTCGCATCCTGTCTATAACCATCGTGTTATTTCACTTGGACATTTCGTGATATTTTGAGGCATGACCTACTCTTGGGAAGATGACATCCTCGATGAACCTTTGATGGTGCGAACGAATCCTCAGCCACCATGCATTGGTTCTTGGCTCAGACTGGAGAAATCTGTCAGGTTCGCCTCACGTCTCGTAGTTGATGCCGGTTCTTTCCATCCGCGGACAATGCAGCTGGTACACTGTTCCAAGGTTCCTTTGGTCCGCAGACCCACACAAGAAACAGTCCGATTCATGACATCCATCGCTGAGTCGTAATGGCATGTTGAGGAATCCATCGTGTCCGCCGATCGAACACGACAATGTACGGTCCCTAGCTGGATGAGGACCCGAGGCCGGATCTAGATTCATGCAGCAGAACGGATTCGAGCACAGCAAGGGAGTAAGCAGGTACTTTGCTACAGACACTGAGAATACGACTTCAGGGGGCGTCTAAGCTCAGAACCCTGTTGGCTGATGCTTTCTTCTTAGGAACAGGTGGAGTAGCATTCTGGTTCTCAAAACGGGTTCGCTGACCGAGCTGTGGGGCCGGGTGGGCACAGTAAGCTTTTTTCTTGCCCAAATAAGCTTCGCCAAGTTTGATTAAAGTTATCAGATTGAACAAGCTTGTTTTCACCCGCTGCGACCCTGCCCCCTGGGCGCCTGCCGCATCTGATAACGCGGATCTTATCTGATCCGGCCTGGAGTTGTTTTGCGCGTGGGGAAAGCTTTTACTAATGCATGATTAATATATTACTTGACCAACTATAGTGAGCACTTGTAGCACGACGTGTGATTTCTCTGTCGCTTTGGGTAAAGCATTACCCAAAGCACCAAACGTTAATGACACATCAATCCCAGCTGGCGGTTACGTCAACTGGCCTCTGCTAAGAGCGCACGTGCAGGAGGAACTGTACAGAATAGGGCAGGCAAGAGAGCGGCGGTGGGATAGAACAGCCGCTCTTTGGTCACACAAACGGAGTCCGTGGTGTGACCCTGTTTGAACGCTGATTGACACTGGTCGCTGTGGAACAGGAGTGTGTGGGCCGCGCGACACACGGAAGTAAGCATGCCAGGATTGTTGTCCCCTGAAGTGTACCAGAAAGATGTCGACATGCACTAGGGAAGCAAATCGGAAAGTGTTTCTCCAGCATGCTCTGAGTGATCGCGGGATACTGGCACGGTGCAGGCCTCCGAAGCCAGACAGCCCTGCCGCGGTCGATCTAATTTACGCCTCGACACTTGTTGTTCCGACATCCCATGACAGAATTCGTATTGTGGAATATCACTAGGTGATCTTAGAATACACTGGTTCAAACGGCTCTTTTTTGACAGCACATCATATTACGAGAATCTGTTTGTAAAGCCGAAGTCGGGGGACAGCCCAAACGCAGCACAATGCTGTTGTCTCCCCGTGTTGGTAGAGTACGCAGTCATGATAAAAGGACGCTCTTTGTTCACACCAGACTTCAAACACGACTTGCAAACTTTGTTAGAAGTTTACACGCACACAACGATTCGCAGACTTTTTTAGAAGTTCACACGTACCACTACAACCATTCCGCCTTTTCTGTTGGTTCTTTCTCCCAAGACACCAAACATCATGTCTGCTGGAGCCATCACCTTGAATAGTGCCTCAGCGCACTCTGTCCCAGCCAGTAGCAATGAGACATGTTCTCAGTCCACAATTGCAGAAATGCATGACAAGGTGCTACACCAGTTCGCACAGTTTGAGACCTCACGTCGGCTGATTGCGTGCCTCGTCAACGAGGGCATGATCGACGCTTCAGTTGATCAGTCCGGTTACCTCAACCTCCGTCAGCCAAAGGAGTCCAAGGAATCCCAAGGTCCGAGGGTGAGAGTTGGCCTGACTGGAGATGCAGCAAGAGAGTGGCTGGAGAGCACGTCCAAGCCGTACCTCCAGCCCAGCGAGCTGTCCGTGCCGATCATGATCAGGCGCGAGCAAGATGGTCAAGCTGAAGATGTGGCTGAGACCGATCCGACTGTGCTCTTCGGTCTTATGTCGCCGTGGTTCACCACCGAAAATACCAGCCGGGAGGCGGTTGACACAATTACCCGGCAGCTGAAGAGCTCTGCGGAAAATCAAGGTACGAAAAACTACTCGTGGGGAATCTCCGAAATCATTCAATCGCTCACAATTCACCTGCAGAGGAGTGGTTCCATCTCGCCAAGAGCCAATACTTGCCAACCCTCGCCGATCCGGCCATCGTGTGGGAGCAGAGCATCCTGACGGGGCACCCAACACACCCAATGCACAGGAGCTGCTTTGCCCAGGAGCCCCTGGAGACGGTCTCACCAAAGGATGTGCAATCGCTGCGCAACCCGGAAATCAAGTTCCTAGCTGTCCCGTCCTCAGACCTCCGCGTGACGGGATCCTTCCAGACTCGTCTTCGACCACTGCTGCAGAAGCTGGGCGTCGCCAACACCATCCTTGGCACGGTCGTGGTGCCCTGTCTGAAGCGCCAGATCCCTGCCATTAGGTCCCGCTTCCCGAGCGTTGAGTTGCTGCAGTCTCCACCCGTCACCGCGCGCGCCCAGGCCGCTACAAGGACCGTCTCCTTGGCGCCAGAGCTTGAATCCCCATACCACCTGAAGCTCGCGCTTGCCTGCTTCATCACCTCGGCCCTCCGGACTGTCAGTCCCTGGACTGCCTGTGTGGGTCCCGAAGCAGGAGATGTCCTGTCAGACATCCTGCCGGAGGATCTGTGGGTCGCCCGCGAGGTTGCCAGTGTCACCGGCAGCGGCGCCGACTTTGACGAGGCAAAACATATCTCGTGTGTTCTCAGAGAGGACCTGGAGCCTCGGGCAAATTCTCTTGGTGAGACGCTCATCCCTGCCGCTGCCCTCGCCGAAACGGACCTGGCCACGGGAATCAGCAGTGCTGAGCGCGTTTTCGGCCTGGACTCCATCGACAAGCGTAAACAATGGCTGCGGAGCTATGTCTCGACTCTGCTGCGGCTCGTAATCCCACCGGCTCTGGAGTCAGGCGTGGCGCTGGAAGCGCATGGCCAGAACATGTTGGTCCGGGTCAACAGATCCACAAAGGAGGTAACTGGATTTGTCGTCAGGTTCGTGCGAGTCATTCCATTGCTAGACCCTGATCGAAATAAAAATAACCATGACACTGACTGGCCGGCGAATTGGCTTCCCAATAGGGATTTCGGCGGCATCAAGATCCACATGCCGACGCTTCGCGAGAGAGGCTACACCCTCTACAGCGCCTTGCCTGACAGCTTCGTGACCACTGAGGTTCGCGAAGAGGCTTGGGATATTCTCCATCATACACTGTTCAACAACAATATCAACCACCTCATCCAGTCACTCGGCCTGCACCGCAACGGTGGGTGGGCCATTGTCAGAGAGGAGCTTAACAAGGTCATCAGTGAATCGACAGTGTGCCCTCGAAAAGAGCTCCTCGAGTATCTCTCCAAGGATCAGGTACACTTGAAGTGCTTCTTGAAAATGAAACTTGAAGGGCTTTACAGAGATGTGAGTTTGCTTCTCCCCCCAGTGCAGTGTGCATACTGGTTGGTCACTAACCCTGTCAAAATCCGAAGTACCTGCATGTTTATGTCCCAAACCTGCTCCAAACGCAATAAATTTAGCCGCCGAAATGAATGGTTCAGTTATTTAACAGGAGTATGTAGTTGCAGTGGCATAGCAACTCGTCGAAGGCAGTAGATGTAGCGAGTAGAAATGGAAATTTGCCTGAATTGCAGCTGCAAGGGGGACAATTCACATTGCAGTCGGCAGGCATTCTGCGATGTATAGACTCAAGCCGTAAATTTCCCGCCGCTTGCGTTGAAAATGGGTCTGGCGTTGGATGCCGGACAGATATTACTCAGGCTGACAAGCCCTACCTCCCAATTCGTTGCATCATGCGAAGGGAAAGGCGCTTGGTAGCGGTGACGAATCGTGTACTAGAGGGGGCCTGTCGATCTCCACGCTTGTCCATCAACCAGACGTGCCTTAAGAGGTAGGTACGCTGCGGAAACAGGGTCATCTGGCTGATCCACATGTTTCTTGTTTCTCAAGGGCTTCCAGGTGGTTCAGAGGCCGAGGCTTGCTCAATCTCTCCAGTCGTACGACAAAAAGCAAAACCTGCAACCTCTTCCACGCCGTGGGCACATTGTGACTTGCGGTGATGTGCATTCCATGAGAGGAGTTCTTCGGCGACGCAGACCTTCCGGAAGAGGAAGGACAGTCCCACTGTTTCTGAAGGATCCGTGGCAGAGAATAAAGTTGCTCCACTTGGTCTGACAACAGGGTTCCATCTACAATCCCTGGCCATGCACCTCAGCACGGCTTACAAGGGTCCAAAAGCTTGTCACATTCTCAAGAGAACTGCACACCCGGACGGACGACAGAACCTTTTTAGACAACATCTTATGCAACCCCCACACTCTCAACACACTCTAATAGATACAGGACGGTACTTCCTGATTATCACCCCACATGTGATTATCCGACTTGGAAGTGTTTACTGGTCGAGTCAGACCCGTGTGTTCCAAATCTCTGCGTGCCGTACAGTATGTACAACGCCGAAACCTGCAAGGGCATGGCTCAGAATGGCTGCCCGAAAATAAGGTTTATGCATTCCGAGTCTCGCAATGATTCGGTGTTTTTATCAGTCGATCAGATAACCTAAAGCTTACCTAACATAAAGACCCTCAGCCGTTATCATCCTCGGAGACAGAGGGGCATTTTGGTCAGTCCACAAGGCACGGCAGGAGTCTTGCCGATGCGAGAGATTCTGAGATCTCTCCAGACAAGAGCTGCCAAAGCCCTGCCAACATCGTTCCACATCAAGGTGACGACGCCATGGCCTTTCACCTCCTCAAATTTGCCGTGCTCGCCAGCCTGTTGAGCCCTGCCTGGACAGGCGAGCCATACCCGGAGCGGGAACAAGTCTGCGTCGCGGCCTGCGAGCACACCCTCGACAAGCAAACCTTCGTCTCGACGTCAACCAGCGACGCCGAAGCCGAAGCGCAGCCCTGCAACAGCCATCTTCATGCAGAGTCGTTGTACATCTGCGCCCAACAATACTGTGAGCAACGGGACTTCCAGCCTGGCTGGGATTTCCTCAACCACATCTGCAAGCATGAGGGATACCCTGCACTCCCGCCGCTCTCGAGCTTCTCCGGCGTCTCTGCAGCAGCGGCGAAGACCATCAACGCAACCTCGAAGGGCAAGAAGCTCAACACCACCGTCCTCGCCGATGCCAAGTTTTGGGACCTGGTCCTCGAGAGCACTACGGCTCGGGCACAGGCTCGGTGGACCAACCGCAGCCACCAGGAAGCCATTTACATCTTCTGGGGCATCATCATGGGCCTCGCTACGATTTTCAACCTCGGGTCCAGGTTTTCCGTCGATCCCCCGGCTTTCGCGTCACGAATCCTCCGCCCGGTCCGAGCAAACCTCAGCATACCGCCTTTGTTCACTCGGCAAACACAAGCGGTCCCCTCGAGACTGGAAGCCCTCATCATCGTCGCCTTCTTCGTGCTCAGCCTCATACTATGCGCGGTCACTATCGAGCCATTCCCCAAGAGCTGGATCTACGTCAGCTTCAAGAAGGATGCTGAGGCACAGATACTGTCAATGATCGGCCGACGATGCAGTGATATGGCCATAGCGAATCTCGCCATAATCTGGCTGTTCAGCATGAGGAACAACCCGCTCATTCTCCTCACTGGGTGGAGTTTTGCGACCTTCAACCAGTTCCACCGCTGGGTCGCCCGCATCACCTTCCTCGAGATACTCGTTCACGCCAGTGTGTTTACAAAGTATGAATTTGTCAAGGGCGGTTTGGCGAGATACAAATATATCTACCAGAACCTTCAGTGGTGGGTCATGGCTGTCGTCGCTCTTGTTTTCTTCTCTCTGACCATGGGGATTGCGGTGGCTCCGTTGCGGGCCAAATTTTACGACAGCTTCCTGGTAATGCACGTCTTGCTAGCGGTGGTCTTCTTCTCGACGTTATGGTTCCATGTCGAGGAGCAATACTTTTTGCAGTACCTCTGGCCAATCGTGGCCATCTGGCCCCTCGAGCGCCTGCTGAGGATTGTCAGGCTCTTCATCACGGGTGCCAAGGGAATGGTGACGGTCTCAACTGACAGCTCGGCTGGCTTGTTGAGAATCGATGCCTCGAGCATTTTTGGCAAACGACGACCTGCTCCTGGCAGCACTTACTACATGTGCGTCTTTAATATCCAATGCACCATTTGCAAAGTACATTCTAATCTGATCTTCCATTTAGCTACTCTCCGACCCGGCTCCCATTTTACCAGTCTCACCCTTTCACATTGGTTGCCTTTCCCAGTTTCACGGCAGCAAACACCACACCGAGTGTCGAAGGGGAGAAGCGGACGGAAAATTTGACAGTGCAGCCAGTTTCTACTCCGTCTGAGCAGCTGAATTACCGCTTCCTCATTGCTCCGCAGAAGGGGTTTACCAGGCGTCTCAACGACTCCGCGGAAAAGGATCAAAGCGGAAACGAGGAAGAGCTGTCGTGGCAACGTCTCCCAGTCCTCTTGGAAGGTCCATACCAAGAGGCGTCACACACAATGAACTTCCATTCCTGCAAAGACATCCTCCTAGTCGTTGGCGGAAGCGGGATTTCCGTGGCACTGTCATCCATATATAAGGCTCTGGCCATTCCTGAGGTATCGAGCGTGACCTTGGTATGGTCGGTCAGGAAGCGGACAATGATACAATCAGTGGCAAACGAGGAATTGCAGGTCGCACTTAGAGACTCGAGGTTTACCCTCAAGGGGTGAGTGTCTTTTCTGTTCCAAAAGGTTGATCCTTTCTGACCAAAGGTAATCAGGCACGTCACAAAGGATCCTGTGGATGAAACCAAGGAGCCTTCCCGCGAACACTCACACGCTTTAACCTACGCCAGACCTGATGTGGCCACCGTCATTCAAGACTATGCGTCCAATGGCAGCGGAAGACTTGGAATCATTGCTTGTGGTCCCCAGGGCATGCTTATTGAGGCAAGAAAGGCTGTTGCAATAGTTCTGGGGAGTAAGACACGGGATGTGGACGTTTCGGTTGCAAGCTTCGGCTGGTAAAGTCACTGGATCTGCTTTCTACACTAGAACCGGAAGATCACACAAAGTTATCCTCGTCCAGTATTGTAACCATACCTACTACCAGAAAGATTCTGACCAAGATTACCCCCCTATCCCCTAAGATTCCGTACTTGAAATCTACTCCTACTCTGTGTCCCTCTGTGCCCTCTGTGCTCTTTATTATGTATTTAGTCTGGGTAGGAGCCACCCTGAATGGGTGGGATGCCTGCGGTCCACAATGGAAGCAGCATTTGAAGGCCGCTCAAATTGCAGCACGTGAGGAGTCTGCACAATTCAAGCCGGCCCAAGGAGGTCCGTTTGTTAGGGATAACCCCGGGTTTCGGCAAGGGCCTTACCCTTGCCTTCCCCTTACTCTTAACACCCATGAGCAACGAGTTCTAGTGATTTGCAAGGTAGCATGATCCACATCGTCGCCATCATCGCCATGGGCGCGTCGCCATGAGGGCCATCGGTGCCATTGTCAGTATTGTTAATACTGTCAGCATTTTTGTTGTTGTTGTCGTTATTGTGACCATCACCACCAGTTAGCATCAAATAGTAGTTCATTAATGACTATAAAATAGAAAACTCTCCGTAGAAATTAAATTCCTCCTTGATAGAACTCATTCCAAGATATCTCAACTTGCTGACCTATTTCAACAATGTCATACAAAACAAGTCATCTATCAATATGGATGCACCGGTTAACACCCTCGTATGTACTGATTTTTCTTATATCTTATTATTCTGTTTCATTGTAAACTTTTGATCATTGTTAATAATACCAAGCAGCCAAACAGCAACCACAGCTGGACCCAAGAGCCCCGTGATGGCACAAGCAGCGCCTGCATACCGACTACGATCGACAAGATCACTCAACAGCCTCTCCATATTGCCATCATTGGCGGAGGCCCACGTGGTGTTAGCGTTGCCGAGCGCATCTGTGCCGTCGCACCAGCAGATCGTGTACTCGAGATACATATTATTGATTCAGTACTGCCAGGAGGCGGTTCCGTATGGAATACCTCGGGAAACAACAACAGGCTGGTAATGAATACGGTGATGAGCCAGGTCACAGTATTCACTGATTCGACTGTGGCTTGTTCCGGACCAATACGTCAAGGGCCGACAATGTACCAGTGGGCAATCCAACACGACAGCCACAATGGCCCTCAGCCAGGGCCTAATGACTATGCGAGTCGAGCCCAGTACGGCCGCTATCTCCAATGGGCCCTAGGGAATATAAAAGAGCTGGCTCCAGGAAATGTGCGCATCCAAGAGCACCTTGCCCATGCTATTCGCCTCGACGATGCTGGCGGCGGTCGTCACCAGATCATAGCCTTATCGGATGGTCAAGTATTGCATGGCATCACTGCTGTAGTGCTCGCCCTGGGACATCTGCCCCAGCAGCTGACCAGCGATGAGGAGCAACAGCGAACTTACGCAAGCACACATTCGCTGCGTTACATCCCGCCAGCAAATCCCGCCAATGTTGAGCTCGATATGATTGAAGCCCAAGAAAAGGTCTTCCTCGGCGGTCTTGGTCTTTGTTTCTTCGACTACCTAAGCCTTTTTACTGAAGGCCGAGGGGGAAGATTCACCACTGAACCTGATGGTTCTTTGAAATACCACGCCTCTGGCAAAGAACCTCAGCTCTTCGCAGGTTCATCCCGTGGTATCCCGCATCGAGCTCGTCCCGAGAACGCAAAGGGCGTGGAAATATACCATCGTCCTCTTCTTCTCACGAGTGACAACTTAGCGCGTTTCCGCATTCAAGCAAAACGGGGGAAGCCGCCCAGCTTCTCACGGGACATCAAGCCGCTTATCATGAGGGAAATGGAGTGTGTCTACTATATGACCCTGCTTCAGCAGCGAGGCCAAGATTTTGTTGGCTTTCGACATCTGGCAACAGCCAATCCATATAGCTCGCTTACTCTGCCCCAGCTGCAGCAGTTTGGCATCAGTCAGGACGACAAAGAGTCATGGGAATCCTCCTTAAACCCACATCTCCCAGCGAAGATGACATATACTGAGCATAGGGATTGGATCATCTCCTATCTAGCGGAGGATTCCAGACAGGCCGCACTGGGCAATCTTAACGGTCCCCATGGAGCTGGACGAGATGCGCTGCGAGACTTACGCAACTCTATCCGGCTCGCTATTGATCACGATGGGATTTCGGGCCATTCGAGAGAGGCCGATGTGGACGCCTCTTTTACGCGCGAATCCAACTTCTTAAGCGTCGGTCCTCCTCGCTATCGCATCGATCAGTCGGTGGCGCTTATCCGAGCAGGTCTTTTGAGCATTATGGGCCCAGGAATCAGGGTCGAGCGTGGTGATGATATGTGGGTTGCACGCAGCCCAGCTATTTCGGACTACGAGCTGCATGCGATGACTCTGATAGAGGCGCACCTGCCAAAGCCTTGTGTTTCAAGGACTTGTGACCCTTTATTATCTTATCTCTTAGAGACGGGCCAATGCAGGCCGCATAAGATGGACGGATATGAGAGCGGAGCTTTGGATATAACTGCGGCCCCATATAACCTCAAGGACGGACAAGGTCGTCCCCACCCTGCGCGGCTGGTTCTTGGAGTGCCGACTGAAGGCATTCACTGGACTACTGCAGCGGGCGCCAGGCCGTCTATAAACTCGGTTATGCTTCGGGAAACCGATGAGGTAGCGCAAGCTGTACTACGATTGATAAGGGAAGCTTAGGATTTATTATGTTTAGGTTCGAGATGATGGGCAAGGAACAGTAGCCGGTAGCAAGCTACATAGATAGGCCGGAGCTGCTGTGGGTGGGGGGGGGCCCTCAGCACGACCTACTAAGGTACCAAGGAGAAGGGGGGTCTCAGATTAGGTCACGCAATGCAATGGCTTTTCATAATAATGTTGACATCTAATCGCAATTCAGAGATACTAACGAAATTCTTCTTAGATGCCATATCGTCGTTACCAAAATCATAATTGCAATACTCTCAACTTCCGATTGAAAGTGCAAAATGCAAAGTAATCAAACAGTTCAGCTCATGACTCAGCCCGGATTTGACCTCATCACAAAGCGGGTTGTCTACACACAAGCACATGGGGTAACCAAGAAACATATCAAGTTACCTGCGCATTACGCTCACGGACGCCTCATCTTCTTGACAAGGCAGCGGACGAGGAAGAATGAGGTTTCGGTTAGAGTTACTATAAGCAAATAGTATTGATCTGCTACGGCGTATCTCGCCTCCGGGTACACTTCTCATCTAAGAAGATTGACATCACTCATGACTGCCTCTTCGGGGGCACCGTGACGATTCCTTTGGCCTCTTTTACTCTCCATTGCAAGGCTCTGCACAGTTCATATATGACTTTGAGATTGGGAGTCGCAACACCAACTTTTTCAGCCTCTCGCAACGGTTCTCCGATGAGATACTCAATTTCCATGAGGTTACCCTACGTGTTGTCAGTTGGACATGACATCATGGACCAGGTCTTCGAAGAGGGGGCAAGCGCGGACCTTTTCAATATCTACTTGCATACTTGGCTTCAGGTACAGGTCCATCGGGTCTAGGTTGATCATAGTATCTATGATATCCTCTGGGAGCCGGTGCCCTAGCCTGCTTGCAGTTTCGTAAACTTCCTTCATGGCGGGCCGGGCTAGCCCCTCTACCAAGCTGTTGGTCAGTCGCACTCTGGCGGAGTCTAGACTCGTTATAGCACAAATCGGGTTCAAGACGGCGTTAAAGATCAGTTTGCGCCACCTCGCCCAGGGCACATCTTCCGAAAACTGAATGTTGGTCCTGCCTGCGGCGCCATAGATTTTGATGAAGTCGTGTGCCGCCTTGATCTCGGTTGCCTTGTCGGGAATGTTAGGATTGGTGAAAGCTCCCATATACAGGATATCATGATCTTCGTGGAAGATCTCGCCGGGCTGGCCTTCGTGACTATCAATCATGGAAACTCCAGAGAGCACAATGTTGGTCGGGAAGGCCTCAAACAAGGGCCTCTCAATGTTCAACCCGTTCTGGATCATTACGATGACCGTATGACCAGGTGTGACAGCCGGGGCAATGATCTCTGGGAGGGTAGGGGACACATCTGGGTAGTTCTTGGTCGTGGTGACGATGTAGTCGAACGGGGGCAGTGAATCCTGCTTGACATTGGGAATAGCATTGACCACTGGAGTCTCGAGAGTTAGTCGCACTATCACTGAGTCCAAGACGAATCACCACAGCCGCCACCACGTACCCTTGGTAGGCCGCCACCCTGTCAGCTTGCCGTGATCGACTCTCTCAATTCGATAGCCATGGTCTTGCACAGCCTGGAAATTGGATCTCAGAACGGCAGTAACAGCACCCAGTTTGCCGGTCTCAATGTTCAGCGCGGCAATGGTCCCCACGGCGCCGCCGCCCAGCAGGAGGATACTGGCCATCTGCGCTTCAGATTGTGCCATGATGAGTCGAGTCAGCAAATGGTGAAGCAGCAACAGCGGAGGGGTGCGCAACGCATTAAGCCCGGAATTGATCAGAATAATGTATGATGTTACTCGTTGCACAAATCACTACGCCTCAAATAGATTGCCCGAGACGGCAACAAGGCCCTCTCAACCTTTTCGCGCACAAAAAAAGGCTCTCGCCAGCATGTTCTGCTGCCGACTGCGGTCCGTGGGTTCTCCACAAGGCCGCAGCCGAGCTCGGCCTGTGGGTGAGCACCAACCCTCCCCCGAAGATTTCCAACATCTCCGCCGCCTGCTGCCGCCGAACCCGCTGGCAGCATGTAGGTAAAATAAACCGACCGGAGCCCCAAATCCCCACCTAGACAGACCACCAAAGCGCTTTACATTAGAATCCAAATTACACGACAACCAAATGGCAGAGTCGTGACAGCTTTGATGTGGATGAAATCTGCTCGTTTTAGAGATGCCAAGATGAGAGGCGGCCACACCAAACATCCAGTAGCATTTGCCCCGCGAGCTTCAAGTTAGGCTCTACAGCCACCAGCCTTGACTTCACTTATTTGAATGAGTGACCGGGGAGTCTTATGAATTTGCTATTCCCAAATTATATGTGACTGGCTTACCATTCTAAGTACATCCGGAATATTTGGCTACATAACTACATAGGTAGGATAGTAGACTCGGGTAGGAGTCATACTGAACTGTCAAACAACCTGAGTGACTGTTGCATTGTTCACCCAGGTAGAGATGATGCATCGGTGAATCTTTAAGCATCTGGTATATACAGGGGTCATTTGCGCTTACGGTGCTGCTTCTTAGAATATGCAACGAAATTCAGGTGCACCATGCTGTAGCAGGTCCGTAGACTGGTTGTCTGCCAGAACAAGCCCTCTCAACATACTACGCCGTGAATTGGAAAAAGTCGGACTCATCCAACATTCCCAGGTCGGCCACAACAGAATCGAAGGTGATCTCGGTCATCTGACCATTTCCGCTGCTGTTTAAAATAGTTAAAGATGAAGACCTTGTAGTCCAGTTGAGCAGACTTACCGGGCGTCAATATCTTCGAGAATCCGGGAAAAGCAGTCAATTGCGTACGCTTGGATCTTGCCTGGAATCAAGTGCAGGAGCTTTTGCATACTTGTCACCTTTTTGCGCAACTCGGCAGAAGAGGGGTTGTCTATGATGCGCAGAAGAAGTATCAAAGACGCCGAGAGAATGTGGTGGGAGTCGAACCACAACGATTCGCTGAGCAGATCCCTTGAATGCATATCAAGAAGCGTCGATATGGAACCGTCGTTGTGGTCCTCGCATGCTGCTACATGCTGAGTTGCTGGACGCCCCTTGGAGACAGCGTCGAGAAGGAATGGTCGCGTGATCAGGACTAAAATGTAGTGATATCTGAGACGAAGATAGAGGACCGCCCGTGCAAATGAAGCCGGTACTATTTCTTTGGTCAAGTGCTCTGGAAGGGTGGTCCACCAGGCCTTGATATCGTGGGCGAGCCTTTCAACATCCTGCTGTCTGCATTGCTGCCTCAGGAAGATGCTCCTCATGGCTCTGGACAGGAACTTTGCAAGCTGAGCTGAGGCAGCTGCGTACATGGGCGGACTCGTGGTGCCAACGGTAAGAGTCTGCGGTGTGGTCAGCATATCAGAAACCTTATATGTGTGATAGAATGAATCCATTTACATCTGATGGTGGCGCAACACTCTCTGCATAGAAAGTAGCGTCGGAATACTTGCCCAGGACGCATGAGCTCCACTGATCGAGTTCGTATAATGACCACCACAGTCTTGTCCTCTGCTCAGCCACTATCGGACTTTCATCTTCTACCCTGAGGAACAGGCCTAGCGACTGAGCGATTCGAGTGGCGCTTCCCAACGTTATCCAGCCGGTATGACGTTGATTGTGCCTCTGCCGGTACAAAGCCTGCGTCTCATCAGCCAGTATCCTAGACGTGGGAGCTTCGTCACGAACCATAAGCATGATGGCCTGCACGCTTGCAAGGCTGCCCTCTTCGATGACGCTTTCCATTTGCATTCGTGCATACTCAAAACTCTCGGTTGAGTCATTCACCAGGGCGACAACGAGGTGGATAATGACTTGGACGGACAGCGGCGTGTTGCCTCCGCTATATACCATCTCGAGCGAATTGAAAAACGTCTCGGGACTGAAGAAGTAGATGACGCTGTTGACTGACCTCAAGAAGGTCAGGCCACACTGCTCGCAGGTCTTCCTATCCGGGAGCCCAATCGCGGGAAGTCCGGCCAGAGGCCGACCGTCAAGCAGATCAATCCTTTGGTCTTGTTGCAGCATCGCCAATTTGGGAAACCTGTCCCCTATGCATGAGCTGATCTTGGATTGCACAACGGCATAGCTTGAAGCGCCATCAAACCCTGGGTCATGGTCAGTATGGCACCCACCACCTCGTGCGCTAGACGTGGTAGCAGAGCCACCTACGGCGTTGACAGGTTGCATCTGAGATGAATACCCCATTCAGGCTGTCTTCAGACAAGGCAGCCGATGGTTCACTGGCTGGGCTGGCCGCTCGAGCCGGCGACACGGACAATGTGCTTTCGACGGTGTTGTGCTGGGAGACTGATGGCGCTGGCGAGAACTGTACAGCGGGCGACCCATCCTCGGGAGGGGTGTTCTTGAGGGTAGAGACATATCCCCGGAGGGCTGGTACACTGAGAGGGATGTCAGGCGAAAAGTGGCGGACTATCGATGCCATCAGTTCGAAGTGAGCCTTGGACGTGTGATAGTAAGGTCGGGCGACAACCTCATCAGTCACGGCACAGCTCAGTCCCAGGCGATGACATCGTTCGCAGTCTCTTGACGGTGATTTCTCACACTGGGCAAGTCAGCGCGCGAGCCCCGGCGAGGAAATTGTTGGGCGCCAGGGCAGAAAGACCAGCAGTTTACCTTGATCTTTCGGCGTCTGCAATTGATGCAGCTGGACGGTTGTCGACGACTCTTTCCGTTGGTGCTCATGGTGGTAAGATCGGGCCTGGAAATTGCGCACGCGAGTGAAGTGGTGATGTGTTAGACTCCGTGGTCAGTTGAAAGGACATTCAGTGCAGGACTCGGTATCCACAACCCGACGCCCTGACAGATATGCCTTCCGCTATTCCCGAGTGCGGGGGACGCTGCCGAGCTCCATTTCTGCGGCTCGAAACACTAATTCTCCCGTCTAGCACTCCCCTGTCAGGGAAATGTACGCGTACTAATGCGTGTGCCATTTTTCTGACTTATTAGGCATAGCCGCCCCGACTACAAGTTGTCACTGGCACGTGCCCAACCTCAAGTCGTCGTTCCTAACGTGCCTTCGCACCTCGCCTGAGCAGCCGGTCTATCCTATATACAGTAGGCTATGGCCAGGATACACTGGCTATGCCAGATACAGGAAAGTGCACTCATACCTCTTTTCAAATGGAGCACGAGTCAAGTAGTGGCGAGCGGTCGCCGTTGTGGGCCGCCCACTAGCTTCGCGGTGACCGCTGTCATGGATTGTGGTCGGTGTAAGTGCGAAGGCCCACGATGACATCGAACGCCAAAGAGAGAATAAAAACTTCATGTTCTGCACGTCGAGGTAGATATCCAATCCCAAATTCGACAACAAAAATCGGCACATCATGTCTTTTAACGATCCCAAACTGGAAGTCGACCTCTCAGGGTTTGGCCAGAAGCTTCTCGTTCTGATTCTCGTTCTCTTGAGCTTGGTATGTTCATGCAGCAGGCGATACGAATTGTCGAATGTGCCTTTTCTCCCTGTCACTTCGCGCGCTTCCTTTTCATCGCTCCAGCTGTCCCTCGGCGTCTAACTAGCCCACCTAGCCCGCTGTTTACAATATCTACTTTCATCCCCTTGCCCGGGTTCCGGGCCCCTTCTTCGCAAAGATCTCGGACCTGTGGCACGCGTACCATGTCTCAACTGGGACCCGTCACATCTTGTTGGGTGAACTGCACAAGAAATATGGTAAGACTTCACCGCTCGCTTGGTTTGCCGTGGAAGCTCAACATCGCCTAGGCCCGCTCATTCGTCTCGGACCCAACACGGTCTCGGTCAATACGGACGACGGCCTACAGAAGGTCTTTTCGGCCACGTCACCAATCGATAAATCCCCCTTCTACAAAGCCTTTGCGCCTGGATTCGACAGTAGCTTTGCTGCTGTCGGCCAGGCGTTCAAAGAGAAGAAGTCAATCCTATCTCATGCATTCGCGCAGAAGAAGCTAGACGCCATGGAGACAACATTTATGGAGCACACCCGGAAGCTTTGTAATGTTATTGCGACACGTGAAGAAGTTGAACTCGACGATTGTCTGTCGGCTTTGACCATAGACATTCTATCAGATGTTTGTTTTGGTGAGACGTTTGATTTGCTCCGCGATCCCGCGGAAAAAACGAGGATCAGCAAAGGCTTGGAGCATGCGGCGAAATTCGTATCATTGGTAAGTAACACCACATTTCTTTTTATCTTCCTCTGTCGCACGTTAGGGTGAAGGCTGATTGGGTGGAAACTATAGGAGGGGACGCTTTGGCGATGGCCAATATTACAGAAGACGATCAGAATTTTATCACATGCGTGTACGACTCGCAACTACCCGGCGCAGGTAGGGCTTCCCCCCTCCACCCCTCCCCAACCATGTGTTCGAAGATTAATTGACAAGAGTACCAGAGGGCCATTGGAGCGATGTTGAATCAGAGAAGGAAGGGCTCGGGAAAAGGAGAAATATTCAACCATTTGCTGGAGGCCACGAAACATGACACCGGAGATCATTTCTCTGACCAAGAATTGCTGGGAGAGTCAATCGTACTGTTCGTCGCAGGATCGGATACCACCTCAACAGCCCTCCTTACCACACTGTGGCATTTACTGCGGCACAAGAAGGCCTACGAAACAGTGACCAAAGAAGTGAGGTTGGCCTTTGGATGCATAGACCACATCACATACCAAGAGGCACAACATCTGCCTTACTTGAGAGCCGTTATCGAAGAGAGCCTGAGAATCTTCCCACCAAACTCCGGGTTCATCCCGAGACAAGTCCTCGCTTCTGAGCAGCCTTTCGTACTGCATGATGTGGCTCTCCCACCTGGGGTTTGTATTTTCCGCTAAATGAATCCGCGGCTGAATGAAAGCTGACTCTTGAGCCTCGCAGACAGAGGTAGGCGTGTCGAACATGTCTCTCCACCGGAATCCCCTCTACTTTGAGGACCCGGATGAATTTATCCCGGAGAGGTGGCTTGACGTGGAAGGTATCAAGAAGGGCAAGCCGGCGTTTTCACCTTTCTCAAAAGGTCCAAGATCGTGCCTTGGAAGGAAGTGAGCCAGCTTCCTCGCCCTCGGTCGACAATTCTTTGCTGACAACTTAACCCCAAGCATGGCGTACATGGAGATGACTCTGGTGCTTGCAGCGTTGATTACAGACTTCGACATGCAGTTCCGAGATCCGCAGAAGGAATTTGAGCGTGGATACGCGCCTACTGATTCCTTCGTACTGCTGAGGCCCCGGGTGAACATAATTGCAAGGCGCAGCCGGGTTTGAGAATCAGTACCTTTATATTCACCCCTCACATTGAGCTGTACCTGAATCTGGATTAGTCGTGAGGACAGAACACGACCGCGCTAAAGCGAGGTGGGGTGAGTTTAAACTGAGCTTTGCAGCTGTTTCCACCCTGATGCTCGAGATACACCGCCTCACTGTTGGCATGACTTAGAAGAGGATAAGACTTCACTCATCCATGCGCTGATACACTCGACGGCAGTTGCCAAATATGCAGATTTCATAGCTTCACACTGGAATAACTCATGAGATGACACTATCAAGACAACGTAGAATGGCTTAAGCTCTGGTCCAGGTAGGCGCAGCTCCTACGGATCAGCCATCCACTGGAACATGCACTCGAGCAACACAATAGATTCTTAGGGAATTCTTCTAGGCCATCTTGTCACGCCCACTGGCGCCTATGGGACCAACACCTCGACACAGGGATTAAGATTGTCGGCATGCTGGCCTTCTTGCTCTGCGTGGGGGTATACCCCAGCATCTGCGGCCGGGAGGATGCGTGCAGGGCGACGGCGCTGGCTGAGTGGTCGGGGTTCAAGGAGCTCATGGAGTACTGCTGTATGATTATCTGTACTACGGCAATGGCATTCTGAGGACGCAAAATATTTTATCAAATCTACTTAGGCGGTGACTAGTCCCAGTTCCCGGATGAAAATATCCGCTGCCCTCTCACCGATCGCCAGCGCCTCATGGTTTGTATTGGCGGCAACATTCTTGGGGACAACACTTAGATCCGCAATCTTCAGCCCTGGCACGCCGTAGACGCCAAGGCTGGCATCAACAACACCCTGCTGCTCGCGCGGTAGCATCTTACATGTGCCAAGCGAGTGCCATGTGGTGCTGACGTTCTCGCGTATCCATTTTTCCAGTACTTTGTCGTCCTCAACAGTGTACTTGATCGGCGGCGCGTCGGCAGAGAGCGGCGCATCAAGTGCCACACAGGCTGCGTCTGACTTGCTGTTGAATGGCGGGTGGCACTTGGCCATCTCGCCCCTATACATCGGCATTCGCCGGATAACCTCGCGTTGCTTCTTGTACCTATATAGAACATTGTTAACATCATGTTATTGTGAGGCAGATAAAAAGGCAAGGTGGTTGATAGGCCCCTGGTTTGGAAATACGCACATCCATATATGCTTTTTGATATCGAGCTGGTGCTCATCAGCCAAAAAGCCGGTCTCGAAGTCCACAGGATCATCGATCTTGGGACCCGTAATGTGGATGTGTCCACGCGAGAACGGATAAACAGTGAAAGCCGTAACAGCAATACACGGGTCACCCGTCGCAAGACTGAGGTCTCCGGGAAACCTATCTGACATTAGAATTCTTGGAAACTTGAAGTTGGGTTGTTTGTTGCTTACCCAGCGACGACGCTGAACACAATCAAGGGCTTCTCTGGATAATCTTTGAACTCCTTGTCCCAAGCCTGTTGAAACTCGGGTCCCAGCTCCGCAACCTCCTCGTCGGTGGGTCGCACCTTCCCCTGAATCTGCTGACCGTTCCAGCCCAGTATCTTATGGTTAGCCTTCATCAAATCCTCCAGGCTACCTAAGCGCCCAAAGACAACTCCGTCCAGCGTATCTGTTACCTCCATGTCGTTGAGGTATGGGTAAGCCAGCTGTGACAAGACTTGTCAGCATGTGCAGAAATTTCTTGGTAAAATCACGAGAAGATATCACAAACCAGGTGGTGGTCTTCATAACCATTGCCAATGCCAGGAAGATCGACAATCACCGGGACACCAGCGCGCTCTAGAACCTTGGAATCACCGAGTCCAGAGCGTTCCAACAATGAAGGAGTTCCGCATGCTCCACTCGACGCGATGACAAGCTTACGCGCCTTGATCACGCGTAGAGGTTCCGCTGCCGCATCAGGATTGTGTCTTGGGTTAGTCCTGAGCTCGACGCCGATAGCTCTCTTCGTCTTGTCGTCGATCAAGACTCGCAGGACCTGCGACTCAACGAGCACATGGAGGTTGGGATACTTCTCGTTGTTTAGACGGGGGCGCAGGTAGCATGTGGCTGCGTCCTGCCGCTTGCCCTCGGTTGATATGTAGCGCCTGTTCTTGCCAACGGAGTTGATGGATTCGAGATCCTGCACGTCGGGGACCTCTGGCCAGCCAGCCTTCTCAGCCGCTGCAAGAAACTCCTTGTCGATCCTCTCTGAGGTCCAAGTACCAAGGGAGATATTGATGGGGCCATCGTGGCCATGAACACCCTTGGGATCCTCTCCGTGATAGGTCTCGAGCTTTCGGATGGAGGCATCGTTAGCGATGAATAGGACTTCGACCTATGGGAGATCTGGTCCCGCATCCAATAACTTATGGTCAACAAACCTTTTTCAAAAAGGGAATCATCTCGTCAGCTGACCAGCCCGGCATGCCCCATGAGTCCCAATCGCACCGTTGTCCTCGGCTATATGCCATCATGTTCACAGATGACCCTCCACCGAGGATACTACCAGACGGCAGGACAAGGGCCCTATCGGCCACCTCCGGAGCTGGTTTTGTCACGTAGAAGGTGTTGGTGGTGCTGTTGGGCGCAAGATGAGTTACGAACATCGCGGGGAAGCTAATTGTCGGCATGTCGTTGTCTTGTCCAGCCTCTATCAAGAGGATTGAAAGCTTTGGATCGGCATCTGCGAGCCTAGAGGCGACAACACAGCCTGCGGTCCCACCTGTTCAAGTTCGGCCACCGTCAGTGATTATTCGATACGCAAGCTCATGAAAGGGGTGCATACCGCCAGCGATGATGACATCCACCTCCCCTAGGTTCTCTGGGAGCTTCTTGTAGAGACCCATCTTCGATGAAGATAGCAAGGCGGCAATGAGTAACAATCAGGGTAGAATTATGATAATCCCTAGAGAGATTCGGAAGGCTCTGAAGGCAGAGACTTGGATTTCAGAGAACTTGGGCAGGCAAGTGAGCACTGCGATAGACGTGAAATTGCGGGCTACAGAACGGAGGGAGGGGAGGCAGATAAGCCGTCAAATCTACACTGTAAACAGAGTAGGAACACGCAGTGACTGTGGGCTGTGAGTAAACTCGAAGACTGGCAGCAGTGGCTGCGGTACCAACAAACTCGGTCCAGCAGTGCCGTGGGATCTCGAGGCGTTTGCCCACACATGGTGATCTTGACGGAAATCTACGGCCCCCGGCCCCCAACGGCCGAACCCCTCACCGGTGTGCCAGAGGCGGCATGGTAGGATCAGCTGAGAACGGTGCATCTAAATGGAACGTGAAAAGGTTGTCTGGCCACTTCGCGAGCCAACCGACTCACCCCGCTCCTTGGACTGAAAAATAGAATGAACGATGCCACGGAGAAATCGTGAAGCGGCGAGATCGACACAGAATAATGCCTGAAGCGGTCATATCAAGGGCATCTGGGCAGCTGCATGACTGTTGGTTGAAGAGCAATGTAACACGGTGCACAGAACGTACAGTGACAAATCCGGCCGGCAAACACGGTCCGAATAGAGCCTGAATACTTTGGGGGCCAAAAGTAGGCTCTACTCAGAGGCTTATCCCCGTCCAGCGGCTAGACATGCATTGATGAGACCCCCATGCCAAGCACTTTATTGATCGGTAAGTGAGCCGCCCGTGGGGGAAGATTGATGTGGTGCCCTGGACAACATCATTTGATGAGGTTGCGACGTACCTACACTAGGTAGTAACGTGCATCAACGTAGCCTTGTGCAAGACCGATGTCTCGTGCTGTTGGCGTGAATAATCGTAAGATACTCACCCGTTGGCTGCAGCAGCAACTCGTGTCTCGTGGTGGTTGTACATCAATATAACGTCGGAGCTAGGCAGCAGTGTGTCTTGGAAAATGTATGTCTTGGCAGTGATATCTGATAAGCTGTGCAGGCAACGATATTCATCCGCACCCTTTGAAGCCCCCATGCGCAAGTAGTACAGCCCCTTTTGTGCTGGGAAGCTTGCCTCAAGCCGACTCATCAGAGTCATCATACTCTTCCACGGTCTTAGACGGCGCTCGTAGCAGTCGCTCCTCGTTCCTCCAAGCCGCCTTCAACCAATCCATCAGACAATATGCCCAGTGATAAATACAATATAATATGGCGACGGCGAGGTAGTTCTGAAGGAAATTCCCGTAGAACAGGCTTTGTGACCAATGCAGGGCCGAAAATCTCAGTACCTTCTCCTCCCATTCTGCAAGGCCAATCTTCCCGTTCACGTAGTTTGTAGTCGTCAGCGCGTGATAAGCCGCTTGAGATGCGCTGAAGGCCGTGTGCGGTCGAAAAAGGGACAGCGCGTCGCCTATGAGCAGGACACGGCCATCTTCAAATGCGGCATGGGGTGAACAGTAATCGGTGATAAGCTGAACGAACGGGCGCTCTATTTTGCTGATCACCTCCAGGAAATGTGCTGGAAATGGGATGGCCCGAGCATCATTGACGCGCTGCTCCCAGACCTTCGGTTGAACGCGTCCAGCTGGGACGATGTAGCGGTGCCGATGCCCATCTACTCCGTCTGTCATAATAGACTCCAACTCAGACGCAGGCTCGTTCGTATACCACAGGAAATTGAGGTACCTTTCGCCAGGTTGAACGGATCCATGCTGTCCAGGGATCATATATACCAGACAGTGTTGGTTCCCAGCCATGCGGTGCATGGTCACGCTACGTCTGAAGAGTTGACGCGCTGAGATGGAAATTTCGGATTCAGGCACAGTCCCTCTCCATGCAATATACCCAACATATTTTCTCTCAACGGATGGGAGATATCTTGCCCGGAGCGACGAGTTAGGTCCGTCTGCAGCAATTACAAGGTCAAACTCCCTTGTGGAAACCTTCTGCGTCTCTCTATCTCGGAACTCCAACAGAAAACGGTCATTGCGTTCTTGGTCGACTCTGCGGCTCAAGGTCAAAATCTCGTGGCGTGGCAGAAACGAGACAGGGCCGTCCTCAGGCAATGTCGGAGGGGTCGCGGGGTACCATTCGCTCCTGTAGCCGTCAAACAATGAACGAAGTCGAAAGTAGAGAGAGTCCCAGTTTGTGATGTCGCGTTGAACGTTGACGAGGATCTTTAGTGATCCATCCTTCCTCAAGAGTTGCACTCGATTGCTTCTTTGAGTGAACAACGGTTCGCCGTGACGGTCATGGCGTACCCGCCAATCGTCACCGTCTTTCCCCAAACAGACGCCTGCCATATGGCTCTGTCGCTCGTTGTCTTCTTTTTCGAAGATCGTGATTTCATGGCCGGCATGCTTGAGGGCGATTCCGCACAGCAGACCTGCTAGAGAGCCCCCAACCTGCTTAGGTGTGAGCTTTTCGAACTTGTTATTACAGTCTCTTTAGATGGCATTGGGCTCACGATGCTAATCCTCAACGGCTTTCCACTTGGCTTCGAGTCCATACCTCCCAGATTTTGGCACCTAGTTATTCCCAACAGTTGTATGTCGCTAAGAGAACTTTGCTGGAGTAGATTGGAGATACATTCACGGCTGACTCCAGGAGCGTTCACTTGGTTCGCAGGCTGTCCAGAACGCATATTCCTGATCTTCAACCGGTGCCTATAGCATGGTCACATGCCAATTCTGCCTGGGATCTCTTGCTTCGTGCCAACGATTGCTATCGCTGTATCCTTGCATCGTGATCGGCGGATGTGGACCCAGGGCTCCAATGCTTTCGCAATCCCTGTTGAACTTCGTGCCGCAAGCCAAGTAATTTAGCCGCATCGTTGGCATCGGTCTACACAGTATACAGTAGTGTCAATTATATTCTCTCCAGGATGCTGACCGACCCCACCCAAATGCGATGCGTAAGAGGCACAGCGGACAGAAAAAGGACTGCAACCACAACATGCACTTATGGGGCTTGGGTTGCGGGCCTGGCAGGGGAAGGGCCTTGTTGCGGGAGGGCCACTCGCGCCACTGGCGTAAATGTCGAGGTTGCCTCGTTGCCCAAGAGCCCGAGGGAGGTGACCGATCTATAGACAGGGGAGGGGCCTCTTCACCAGTGGGTCATTGGCGGCTATACACTGGAGAACAGCAACTTGGCGTGCTGTGCCGCACCGCGGAGGGTGACCGGTCAGCCGTTCCGATGTACGGTGTGAGGGCATCACTGTGCAGGTCTCACGCATTTAGAAAGCTGCTGTAGATTGCGACGTGAGATTGTTGGCTCCTTTCTCGGAACACCTATCAGATGAGTCTTTCTAATAATTGTGACTCTGCGCGCGCAGTTTACCCCTTCAGGAAGTCTGCTCCCGTGCCAACTGCAGTGTCCGCTGCACCACATGAGCCGCACTAGTGAGGTCGTCCTGGCTTCGTGGAAATTCATGGCCACCACTGTGCACGAGAGTGGAGCGCAGTACTGGGTCGCACATCTCGCTGATGCCCAGGCCTCCTTTGGGGGCCGATTCGTCGTTTGCCCCCCAAATATGCGCTGTCGGGATCGAGATGCGACCTGTATCCCTGTCCTGACTGTCCAGACCGAGGTACGCCGCTTCGTTGGCATTGTTGGCGCTAGCGACAAAAATCCCAAATTTGAGTGGAGTTTCTTGGCCGCGACGTTTCCTCTCCAGAAGATACAGCGCCGCCAAGACTGCTCCTGCCGAGAACCCAATGACACCGTCGAAGGGGCCCTCAGAGGCGATGTAGGTGTCAAGAAATTCGATGGATTCATGCAGGGTCGAGAGCTTATCCGGGTCGTAAAATCCGAAGTATTGGCTCCCAGGTGAGGAAAGGGCTTCGATACCTGAGTTGTGACGGCTGGATTAGATTTTGTTTGCCACAAATGAAGAAGCTGTGGATGAAGGATGCTAGTAGTGTTTGTTTGCTCACCTGGGACTCGTGAAGATAAAGGAGCCCCGAATGCACCTTCTACGAACTCATAATCGAGCTCCTCCTCAAGCTCGTGCCTTAAAGGTGCTGCAATTCCACAATCAGCATTGTTGGGAGTTATGAGCTCATCAATGAAGTATCATACCAATTTGCATCTTCAGGACCTTTGAGTGGAAATCAGTTAGCTCTTTTGTCATTGATCGAGTGAGATGGTCGATTTGTAAATATGACACAACTTAAATGAAGCTCACCTCATTATTAGTTCCATTCCCGTGCAAGCAGAGGAGCTTCATGATGTTTTTTTTGTCCTTGATAAAATTTCAATATCGCTTGTGAATATTTGAGAATGCCAGATCGTCGTGCTGAATTTCACATGAGAGGATGAAAAGTATGTTTCCCGAGGATTTGAGGGTTGGGCGGGCTCTTTATAAGTACCTAGGTACTTAGGTACTCGAGGCACTGCTGCACCAGGCTACTATTTTAGCACGCCACAAGCTTTACCTGACAGCTATTCATTTGCTGACATGAAAACTGAATGCAGAGGAAACAGCTCTTCTCAGAATTAATAAGGGTTCCATTGAAATTATTATACTCAAGAAGTCCAAGCAAGCTCAATCCAGAGCACTCGAAAAACGTTGCAATACAAATGATTTACCAAAAGTCACTGATGTGGTTATATACATGTACCTTCCCGCAACCCACCCAGCTCACCTGCAATTCGACATCACATCAGAAGTCCAGTCACCGACTCTAAGCATCTAATTCTAATTTCTCGCGCTTCATGAACAGTGCTAGGACGAGGCCGAGAGCTGAGCCAGCAACGTTCAGGTAGAAGTCCTTGGCTACGTTCCTGGCAATAGCTTCCAGAACGCGAGGTCGAACTTCAGGACTGAGGTCCCGGACGAGTGATGTTTTGGCACCGTCGATAGTTGCTTGAATTGTTTCTCGCGGAACGCCGGGCAGGATAGCGGATATGTCCGCCGTCGCGCCGTTGAGGAAGACCGTTGTGGCGATGCCGAGCGACAGGGCCAGACCAGCCATCTGCGCACAGCTCATGAAGGCGGTGGCTTCTGGAAGAGCAGTGGGACGAGTGCGTCGAACCTTGATCTGAGCCACGGTGTATCCAAGTTGCATGATTGGCCCACAACCGACACCTTGAAGAATGGTGTAGCCACAGATGGCCCCACGAGAGGTATTGTAACTCATAGTCGTGAGTAAGCCGTTACCAATGAGTTGTAGAGATGCGCATGCAGCAAACCAAGGCATGTATACCGGGTATTTGTTGAAAATTGGGCCGGACGCTCCGCCGGCGACGACGCACGCAATAACAAAAGGAATGGTGTATGCCGCTGAGCGCAGCGCATGGTCGCCGTATGTGAATTGGAAGAAGAGGGGAAGGGAGTAGATGGTCACAACCACATTTGCGATTGCGAGAGAGCCCCAGCAGAAGAATATGACCATCTCCCAGTCACCCACGAACTGAACGGGGAAGACCCGCTCTAGGGCGAGCAAAGTCCACCGCTGTTGGACACAGAACGCAACCCAGATCACGGCGGTTGCTACGTATAGTCCAATCATCTGGGGGCTTCTCCAGTCGTACAGTGCTCCACCGAACCCAAGAACCATGATGATTGTGACGGTACCGCCCAGGAAGAGAGCGGCGCCGAGGTAGTCGACACGCTTTGCCCGGCTCCAGAAAGTCCCTTTGGTAGGTGCAGGCGACGAGGGGACCAGAAAGATGCATGCTGGTGCGGCAACTGCAGCAACACACAAGTTGATATAGAAAGCCCATCTCCAAGTAGCGCTGGAGTCAGCAAATGCGCCGCCGATAACAGGACCCATGATCGTGCCCAGGCACCAGCACATTCCGACGTAGTTCAGATAATTGGCCCTCTCGGCTTCCATGGTCATGGCTGACAGGATACTAGAACAAGTCCCGGTATGAGCTACATTTTCGAGAAATGGCTGAAGGGGCGGATTGCAAGTGAATGAAGCGCCGTCAAATTGACAATGCTCCTCAAGGGCTTTACTGACTTCATGGTTCCGACGTACACACCCGACCCTCCCCAACCAGCAATAGTCCGACCAGCAATGACAGCTTCGATGGACTGCGCCGAACCAATCAACGCGGAGCCAACTTCAAAGATAAAGAAAGCGGCCAAATACAGAGTCTTGTTGTTGAAGTAATTGTAGAGTCTCCCCCTATTGGAAGCATGAGCAGAGTTCAACCGGCATGGAGAAAAGGACACACGTACCATAATGGGTTCATTCCTACTTCTCCCATGGGGTACGAGACGGACAGCCATGTCAGCCATTCGACACGGTTTCCAAACGTCTCGATCATGCTGGGACGGACATTTGCCGTCACGGTGTTATCCAGTGCGTACAAGAAGGTCGACGAAAGAACAGAGAGAACAACGACAGCCCATCTAGCACCTTTGATTGTGCGCTCGGGCTTGTCGTGGTGGTCAAGCTGGGCCTCCAGGACACCGCTGTTGACCTTGTCGCCATTTGGACTGATGTCCGTGGACACGTCTTGCTGACCAGGCTCTGACAGCTTCTCGGGGCTTGGTGTGGAAGACATGGCAGGTCTAGTGCGATGGAAAGCCCGGTGGAAAGATGGGACCAGAAGCCAACGATCCTCCCGCATGGGTGCCGAACCTTAAGGACGAAGGAACAGATGCGCCATGCACTCCGTAAAAAGGAAGCAGAGCACCGATGAAGCCACTCGTGTCATCTTCTTGGGCAGGGGATACATGCAGTTGGTGCCTGTACGACCAATCTCGTCGCTCTTGGTTACACCTGACGGGTGCATCGCTCGAGGCCCCTGGCCATTGGGCGGCACAGCCCTCCAACAGGCACCTTTGCATGTAAGTACCCAGTGAAAATCAGAGTCACACACGGACCGACCACACACCAACCTCTGGAATCTTCGGGTGCGGCGCCGAGCCCCAGGAGCGGGCTGAACCGTTGGATTCGGACCGCTCGCCGAATCTGGCCCCCAACCAGATAATGTCTGACCCATCATAATTGAACGCACAAGGCCCCTGTCCTCGTGGTGGATGCATACAAGCGATCCATACAGCTGTGCAATTCTTTGCACGGCGTGGGGTTGCAATGATGCGTGAGTGTCATCGAACATGCGCGTCTCGGTGGCACAGTAGATTGCAGACTTGCCAGTTGGTTTGGCCGCGATGAAATATTGTCCATTCGTCGTGCTTGAGAGAAGACTTCGCCGCAAGCTTGACATCACGAGATGCACTTCACTACTACATTCCTCACTCGTCAATCTATTTATAATTGTGGGCAAACAAGTTTTCTGCTTTTCCCTCCCCCTCCTTGCACAATTCGAGAGTTGAGGCATCCCCGAAGCAAGTTAGCGCAATATTTGGGGCGACTGCGGTGCAGCGGTTCAACACAGGTGATTTTGATTGCAGTGGCCTCGGCACAATTCCTCCAGATGTCGAGTAGAGATGACATATCGCATTCTAGCTGGTCTGCCTTCGGGTGACTGGGGTCGTATATGACAGGGGCAGCGATTGGCCAACGAGCAAGGCGACGGTGATGGCGCGAAGGATTGCATAATGCAAACAGGATTCTGGCTGCATGATACAACCAACACAGATTGGCAGAGAGGCCGAAGACTCCTTGGATATCTAGGAAGATATTTCTCTGATGAAGTGATTTGCTTGTCTCCGAACCTTCTGTGATGTGATCTGATCGTGTTGGCGTCCTCATAGGTTCCACCCTATACTTTTCATCTCGCAGCGTCCAGCCCTCGCAGCCCACTGGGCAGAATTTCGAAGACAAGATGTCCACTATGGAGGTGCCGACTGATCCGGCCTACCTTTCCGCCGATCGCAGTGGTGGTCTACAGGCCTTCTGCATCGTCATGACTGTAACGAGTGTGCTCTCGATAGTGCTTCGGTTCCTATCCCGTGGCATAACGCTTCCGCAGACAATACATCAACGCCGCTTTTGGCTCGACGACTGGTTGGCGCTGGCGGCTGTGGTAAGTACTTTCTCATGAGCTCTTCATACCTTTCTGAAATCCTTCGTAATTGCTGACCCACCTGCCTAGCCTTGGATTCTTGCTCAATTGGGTCTCTCCTTAAGTGCGATTCACGATGGGTTTGGTCGCCACCTCTTGACCTTGCCGATGGAAAATCTCGTTCGCATCGCCAAAAATCAGTTCATTGTTTATTTTCTTTACGATGCTGGTCTTTTCTTCACGAAAGCGTCGGCGTTGTGCTTTCTGAAGCGGATATTCCCTTCCAGAGCGAGCCCGACTTGGTTCAATATTAGTATCTGGGTCGGCCATGGTATGAACATAGCTTGGCTCATTGGAATATTCTTCGGAACCTTGTTCATGTGCAACCCGATTGCAAAGAACTGGAACACCACTCTACTAGGTCACTGTGGGTCTACAAGCGATCTCTTCATCGGAAGCGTCGTGCCTAGTGTGGTCATTGATCTCTTCATCCTGATTCTACCCCTACCCAGGCTTTGGGGTCTGCAAACAGGCTTGGGACGCAAGATTGGGATTTTCACTGTCTTCTTGCTCGGTTACTGGTAAGATTCCCATTCTCCAGTGTAGTGACACGTTGGCCGCTAAACTCTGGCCAGTGTCATCGTCGTGTCTCTGGGTCGCATAGTGACTGTGCTTAAGTCCACAGTTGCTCTAGATACAGATATCACTTGTAAGTTCACTTCATCCACTTCCATCTCAACATCTTGCAGCAATACGCAGTGCACACACTTCCGTTTAAGTCCTAACGTTCGTTCAGATGAAGGGGTTCCCGTTGTCTACTGGGTAACAGCAGAGCCGACAATATCCCTCATGGGTGTTTGCCTTCCAGCCTTGTTGCCTCTCGGACGATACCTCATGACCACTTACCTGTCACCTATTGCGAGTCTCGTCAGCCTTCTTGTTTCTACGCGTGGGACTCGAGACAGTAAATCGCAGGGAGATAACGGAGATTTCCCGGGTGCCACTGTTGAATACCAGGGCATGGACACTGGCAAGCGTCAGATGAAGGCATCGACTCGTTTTGCTGCCGCCCCCGATACTGAGAGAGGACATGGACTACAAAGGCTTCCCTCCGTTGAAAGTCAACAATCGATGCTCAGAGTTAGACCCTCTGACGAACATTTCAGTAACCAGGTCAACATCGGATTAGGAGACCGCACTACTGTCCCGATGCACGCTATTCGAGTTGACAATGATGTCAAGGTCACAGGTGCTATGAGCAACTGGCAAAAGTAGTGCCATCTGCCTCATTGTTTTGAAGTATTGGGACTATATTTTCTACGTGAATTCATCAGGCAGGATAGCTGGACAGTACATGGACATGTACGGTGGAAAGGGAGTGGGAGGGGAGCTGGGAGACTGGATGGAGATGACCACCACTGTACAATTAGGCACCGGACGCAAGAAATCCAATTTATTTTTCTGCGAATTATTCCACCCAGAAAGACAAGATACACAGAAAGGAATCAAGCACAGTCTTAGGACCAAGACTCATGGGCGTTCTTGGAACAGACCATTCACTTGTTCCAACATGGCGACCCAGCGATAGCCAGCGACCGTATGCAATACACCCACGATCTCAGATTTCTCCATCTTTGAGGAAACGTCCTGCCATGTCTCATAATCAAGGGGTCCAGTGAGCCCAGGCAGAATCCTGCCCAGTCGATAAGCAACACGCTCCTCATCCGTCAGGCCCTGCGGTTCTTTGCCAGCCGTACCATCCTGGTATTGCTCATCTGTCAAGCCGACTTTCGCCGCAGCGCCCTTGTGGGAGTACACAATATATGGCACGTTCAGAACAGATGTGAGCCCTAGGATTGCCAGTTCTCTGTTGCGTGGTTTGACTATGGAAGTGTCATAGACAGTCTTGGCCAGCGTGAAGAATTGCCCGACAAAGTTCGGTGAATAGCTGCGAAGAACGCATCAACAACAAGTCATGAGAGCCTGATTGAAAATAGATGGACAGCCTTACCAAAGTGGCGCGTAACACCCAAGCATTGATTGTCCATCATTGTCCTCCCATTGGAATGGGGGCGGACCGTTGTGCATGGCCAGCAGAGCATCCTCCATCGTTTTCTTGGCATCCGAGACCGGTGCTCCGTTGGTGGGAAATCGAGCAGCCATGGTGTAAGCGATGTTCTTATCACACTGAATTGGGCGTCTGGGCAACAGCGTTTAAGATTATGAGGCGTATACTTGCGACGAAACCAAGGGGAATTCACAAGCTCAAGCGAGGTATTAAGTACACCGTATGCAGTGGAGCCGACCGGGCATGTCATCCTGTAGCGTGCTCAGCCCCCACTGCATACTGTGTAGTATCGGAAGAAAACACAGGGACTAAAAGGCGCAGAAATGTCACGAAGCTAAGTATAAAAATCCTGCATGTGATTTCATGCAGCATTGAGGAGCCAGGGTATAGGTACACAAGTAGGGTTACAATCGCAGACTTGCTCCAGTCTTCGTCAAATGCTGCCAAAGTAGGTCTAGCCCGCAAGCAAGAACGAGGCACAGTCAAACCTGTCCACGAGAAATCATGTTGGTGGCAATGATCACCAACAGCACACAATAGCGTTGGATATCATAAGACCTTGAAAGCAGGTTCAATCCAGGTGTAGACATCTTTCAAGTTGGGATAATAATGGCCGGTTCGCTACTTTCACCAGCCACAGCAGCCGACTCATTTACGGCGCCACCCTCAAACCTGTCAGCATACACAACCAAGCAAAATTCCTGGAAGACGAACACAAGATGGGTGAGAGCACAGCGCAAATCAATGGAGTTGACCTGGACATGAATGAGTCTAACGGCCATGGCCCCTGTTTCGATTCACCTGACTCACTTCCCCAAGTTGATGGCGATATTTCCCACGATATTGCCATTTGCGGCTTCTCCGTGAAATTCCCCCAAGATGCTACGTCTTCAGAGGCCTTTTGGAAGATGATGCTGCAGAAGCGGTGTGCTACGACCGATTTTCCTGGAGAATATCTGAATCCAGACGGCTTCTATGAAGGCGAGCGGAGCAGACCCAAATTGAACAGCGTAAGTCTGATGTTTGGAACAAGCCCCAAAATGGCAATTTACACAGATATTCACTTCAACGGAAGAATCATGGCTCACGCAATTCCAGCTATCCAATAGAGGCGGCCACTTTATCGGTGAAGATCTTGATCTCTTCGACGCCGACTTCTTTTCGATTTCTCCCGCAGAAGCTGCGTCCATGGATCCGATGCAACGTTGGCTGCTAGAGACTTCGTACCGGGCTCTGGAAAATGGTAAGATATTAGCCCATCGTTGGCCACGATATATCCGTTTTTGTCGTTTGTGAAGACTGACCAGCCATCCTCCATGAAGCCGGAATGACCATGGAGAGCGTGTCAGGCACCTCAACTGGCGTGTATAATGGGACGTTTGCGTTCGACTACATGCTGCAGCTTGTTCGAGATCCTGAGTCTGCCCCGCTGTATGCAAGTCAGGGGTTTGGTCTCAGCATGCTGTCCAACCGCCTCAGTTGGTTCTTTAACCTTCAAGGACCCAGTATGACCGTTGACACGGCATGCTCGAGCACGGCTACCGCCGTCGATTTGGCTTGCCAGGCTCTAATAAATGGATCCTGCAACATGGTACGCATAATCTTCATTTTTACCACACGAAAGATGGCTCACTGACAGCGTATCAAGGCATTGGCTACGGGCTGCACCCTCGCAAGATCTCCCGAGAGCTACATTTGGCTGAATACGAGCAAATTTCTCTCCAAAGATAGTCGCTGCTTCTCCTTTGATCACCGGGCCAATGGCTATGCACGCGGGGAGGGCATTGCCGTGATGATCCTGAAGAGGGTCGCTGATGCTGTCCGTGACGGCGACACTATCCGAGCGGTGATACGATCCGTGCGTTCCAATGAAGACGGGAGAACACCAGGAATCACACAGCCCAGCAGAGAAGCGCAGCAGGAACTAATTTCGAGGACGTACACCGAGGCCGGACTGTCCAAATCTCATACTAGGTTCTTCGAAGCACATGGGACCGGTACCAAGATTGGGGACCCTCGCGAAGCTAGAGCCATTGGATTGTCTTTTCGAGAGCATCGTTCAGACACAGACCCCTTATACGTGTGGGTGCTGGACTGATTCAAATACCTATCATACTTACTGACGCCGATATAAATAGCGGGGCGGTAAAGTCCAACATCGGTCATCTTGAGGGTGTCAGTGGCTTGGCGGGTGTGCTGAAAACAGTGATGGTACTGGAGAAGGGCATCATTCCGACCAATTGCAATTTGGAGAAGCTGAACCCAAAGATAGACGCAGGTTTCTTGAGACTGAAGGTGAGTTCTGGCGCACCCCCCTTCCTAGCAACTTGGACAGGCACTACTGGTATTGACACCCATCAGTTCCCACAAGAGAACCATCCATGGCCCACCGCGGGCCTCAGACGGGCCTCGGTGAATTCCTTTGGCTTTGGCGGGTCCAATACTCACATCGTAATTGATGACGCCTACAACTACCTGAGGTTACGTTCCCTACAAGGCCGACACTGCACCGCTCCATGTCCGCCAACATCAGCTTCCTTGGAAAACTCTGATGCTTTTGGAAAAGAGCTTGTCAAATCGAGAGATGGACCGGCGATTCCAAAGCTGATGGTGTGGTCAGCTGCCGACAAGCAGGGCCTGGACCGAATAACCCAAGCCTACTGTACCTGGATCGATCGCCAGGACCACGACACAATGGCTGTGACAAACCCGGAGGGTTTCATGGCAAGCCTCAGTTTCACCTTAGACAGTCATCGAAGCCAGCTCCCTTGGAGGTCTTTCGCAGTTTTGAGTTCACCCGCAGAGCTCGCGGACTTGCATAATCACATATCCGCACCGCTACGGGCCTCTTCTCGCATCCCTCGCGTAGGGTTTGTGTTCAGTGGGCAGGGCGGCCAATGGTTTGCAATGGGTCGGGAACTCCTACGGTATCCTTCGTATCAAAAGGAAATTCTTGAAGCTGGTGGCTATCTCCAAACTCTTGGGTGTCCGTGGTCAGCTATAGGTAAGTTCCCTTCGTCACGGTTGCTTGTCCACTTGAGCAAGCGATAAACTCCATGCGTGCTAACGTTTCTGTTCCAAGACGAGCTCTGCAGATCGGAGTCTGAATCGAATCTTGACAAGCCAGACTTTGGCCAACCACTAAGCACGATCTTACAAGTTGCCATTGTGAATTTACTAAAACAGTTCGGAATCCGGCCCTCCGCAGTGGTTGGGCATTCTTCAGGAGAGATTGCAGCCGCGTAAGTGATATATGTTTCTGTTTTCATGCTATTGATAAAGATCACAAATCTCATCTTGTCATTGGTAATCATTTACATGGGGACTGATTTTGGAAAACAGATATGCTGGCGGCTATCTCGACAGCCAGTCCGCCTGGAGACTGGCATACTTTAGGGGGCGCCTCTCAGCCGAGCTAGGTCACTCTCAAAGCATCAAAGTCATACAAGGAGCTATGATGTCCGTGGGACTCTCCGAAGACGGTGCCAGGAAAGCTGTCGCGTCGCTATCGTGCGAAGCTGAGGACTTTGGCATCTCAATTGCGTGCATAAACAGCCCGAATAATGTGACTGTCTCTGGAGAGGAGCATCTCATCGAAAAGCTCAGATCACTGCTCGAAGAGCGCAAAGTCTTTGCACGAAAACTTCGAGTGCCACTGGCGTATCATTCACCGCAGATGGAATCTATTTTGGATGACTACGTGTCGCTTGTCGGCTCGCTTTCCAGCCCCTGCAGCCAAGACGGCATAAGTCGCCCGCCCATGCTGTCCAGCGTCCTGGGACAACAAATCGATGCTGCTCGGCTTCTAGATCCCTGGCATTGGGCTGACAGTACGGTGAAGCCTGTTCAATTCTCGCGAGCCCTCCTCGCCATGTGCGTTCAATCGCATACTGGGCTTGTGAAGAAAATAGACAGAGGGCATCTCAAAGTGCCAGTGGTGGATCATTTGGTGGAGATTGGGCCACACTCGACACTCAAGGGCCCTATCCGAGAGATTCTTCGATTCAGCCCGCGAGAAACACCTGTGGGGTATTCCACTATTTTGACAAGAGGGAAACCGGCTGTCGATTCCATGCTTCAAGCTCTTGGTGAATTATTCAGTCTGGGGTTCCCCGTACAACTGAGATCTGCCAACGACCCGGAAGAGAACACTTCACTCCAGAAATTGCTTGTCGATCTGCCAGAGTACCCATTCGACCGATCCCAGAGGTACTGGCATGAGAGTCGGCTTAGTCGCAATTACCGGCTCCGCGGCCAGCCGCCGTCTGAACTTCTCGGTGTTCGAGCAAGGGACTGGAACCCGTCACACGCCCGCTGGAGACATTTCATGAGACTCGGAGAATTTCCATGGGCGGAACATCACGTCGTCAACGGCTCGATTATATATCCCGGAACAGGAATGCTGGCCATGGTAGTGGAGGCAGCAAGGCAACTTGCAACGCAGGATCATGGCCGCATTGTTGAAAGCTACACGCTTCGGGACGTTCAGTTTGAGACTGCAATCGACCTGAGCCCCTCCAGCGGAATCACCGAGGTACAGACTTCTCTACGCCAACAAGACAGCTCCCAACAAGACGTGCTGAACTTTGAGTTCTCTATCCTCACGCCCAAGGGGAAAGACTGGATAGTGAACTGCCATGGTTTCGTTTCTGTCGAGGTCTCTCGTTCTTCAGACGACTGGGCCACGGAGAAACTACGGAAACAACGAGAGAAGATCGCAAAGAACGTTTCCGATATCTTGATCGACTGCAGAGACTCAGTCCCGACACTCAAAATGTACCTCTTCCTACGGGAATGTGGGTATCATTACGGACAACACTTCCAGTTGGCTCAAAATCAGCGATGCAACAAAGAAGAAAGGAGGGCCACTGCCTATGTCGATCTTTTTAGTGCTTCTGAGGAGGATCACGTATTCCACCCTACGTCTCTGGACGCAATCTTGCATCTCTGCTTCACGGCCTTCTCCGCTGGAGGGACGGCTGCGATGGCAACCAGCATTCCCTCTCGCATACGCTGCATATGGTTCTCAAACGAGGGCTTGCAGTGGCGGCCAGGGCGAGACAATGTCACTGCATGTACACGCATCACCAATCTGACCAGTCGTGGGTTTGAATGCAGTGGCGGGGCTCTCGCCGCGGATAACACAAACACGTTGAGGCTCTGGTACGATGGTCTCGAACTTACAAGCATCACACACACACCTGACTGGCTCTCACTTCCGAATCCGAAACAGTGGTACATGAATGTCGACACCAAAGCGGCTCTCCAAGTTCTGAGCAACTCGGAGGTCTATTCGGTCCTGGAAGCGTCGCACCCTCCTTCTGACGACCTATCGGGATTCTTCATCGATCTCGAGGTGCTGGTCGAAATGGCTCTGGAGCGACTTACCGATTCGCTTGATGCTCCTCGAATCAGTACTCGGACACAATGGCAAGAAAGATATTGGCATTGGGCTCAGTATCACCTCGCAAATCGGGGCCGGCACAGGAATAATGAAATCGGTTCCCTTCCACAACATGAACGCACAGAGGAGTTTCACGAGCTGGCAGCGCGCCTCAAAAAGGCCAACTCTGTCGGCAGGGTCTTTTCTGAGGTCGCTTGCAACCTTGTTGCCATGTTCAACGAGGAGGTCGATCCTCTGGAGAGTCTAGTGCATTCAGGCCTACTCAAAGACTATTATCAAGAGCTCTCCGGATACAGATGCGCGAAGCAGGCGGCCTCGTACATCGAACTACTGGCGCATCAGATTCCAGGGCTGAAGATCCTCGAGATCGGTGGTGGCACTGGATCAGCAACCCGCAGCCTCATCTCCGCGCTTCGCTCGGAACCCAAGCGCAAGTTCGGGTCGGGTTCTCTTCGCCTGGCACGGTACGATTTCACCGACATCTCGCTTGCTTTCACTGAAAGAACATCCGAAGAATTCTCTGGTTACAAATCCCAAATGACTTTCAGCGCTCTTGATATTGAGCGAGACCTGGAGTCGCAGGGTTTCAAAGAGGGCGAGTATGATGTGGTTGTCGCCGACAACGTCCTTCATGCGACTGCTGACCTCGCCAAGACTCTGAGCAACGTACGCCGTGCTCTAAAACCAGGCGGCAAGTTGATTATGCACGAACCTTTTAAAGCCTCTGGGTGGACCTTAGGATTCGTCTTCGGCGTGTTCCCTGGTTGGTGGGCAGGCGCAGAGGAAGGCCGCGTTTTATCCCCAGCCGTCGCAGTTCACAGCTGGGATGAGATTCTTAGAGATAGCGGGTTCTCAGGAACAGATCTTGTCTTGAAGGATTTCGACCAGGAGATGGCCCACAACGTAGGTTGGCTGATTTCAACCGCCACGGAAAAGAAAGAGCCTGTCACAGACACAAGTCTCGAGCGGCTGCAAATGGTACACCGGGCCAGAATTGTCGTCGACAAGGCGTGTGCGGTGCAAATTCAGTTAGCCGAAGATCTTCTGCAAGTCCTGCAAAACGCCACAATGGTGAGCCTTGAAGCGGCTGCAGAAACGGGGCCAGGACATCCTGACGAGGTTGTCATCTTGCTGGCGGACTATGGATTACCGTTTTTGAAAACACTCAACGAGGCAACTTATGATGACCTAAAAGCCCTGATAAAGAGTTCCCGTCGGCTATTGTGGGTATCTGGCAGTGGTCATTGGCATCTCAGCCCAGACTATGGCATACTGGACGGCCTGGCACGGGCGCTGCGAGCCGAATACTACGAACTCCAGCTCGTAACGCTCGTTCTGGATCTTACGAACACTCAAGTGAAGAAGTTACCCTTGATTCAGAAGGTTCTTAGGGAAATGTTGTCCCGGCCCGGTCGGCAGGCCTACGAGCAAGACTTTTTCGAAATTGACGGTCAACTGAACACTCGCCGACTCGTTGAAGCAGGCGAGCTCCGGTCCACGATGCAGACCAAACTGGTGCCGCATGAGACCGTCAGTATGCTGCTTAATGACGAGCGCCGCGTCGAGCTGAAGGCTCTGGGATTTGATGCCAGCGCTCCTCCGTGCTTCGTGCTGTCGGAAGTCCCGGGCGACTCAAAAAGCGACTCTACCTGTGTTGATAGTGTTGAGGTAAGCGTCAGGGCAGCCAGTCTACAGTCTCAAGACCGCTCTCGTGCGCTTGGGCAAACGAGAGACTCAGATACAGCGGGCTACTCCTATTGCGCAGGATTTGTCATAGGGTCTGGGTCCTGCTCCGATCCCAAGGCCACTCTCCGGCCTGGCCAGCGCGTCCTTGCTGCGTACAGCGGACCCATCAGCTCCCACATACGCGTATCCGTACGTCACGTTGTTGGCGTGCCTGATTCGCTTTCCTTTTCCGATGCTTGTGCAGCTGCCCCTTTCACGGTTACTGCATATCAGGCGCTGGTTGAACTAGGTTGTGCTGGTCTCAATGACTCCGTGCTAGTGTACAATGGAGCCTCCACGATCGGTCAAGCTGCCCTTCGATTACTAAACGCTCGAGGCGTGCTAAATGTGTGGACAACAGCCAGCGATAAGGACGAGGCTGCCTTACTTTCACGGAATCTGGGAGTTGACGAAGCCCGGATATTGCCACAAACATGGTTTCATAGCCAGCCCATGATTCTAGGGCAGCGTGATTTCAAGTTTGACCTCGCCATTTCAGCCGACGACCAGGAGTCCTCGGGCCATCATCTGACGAACCATCTCAAATCCGGCGGCCGATACATACTGGTGCGAACGGGCACCACATCACGCAACAATTCCCACTCGATTCACTGCTCGCCGCCCAACATCACAGTGACGACACTGCATATGGGCGAGGCTCACAATGGCCAGTCCGCTGCCAGCCTTCAGTCACTTCGATACGCGGTTGACCAAGCAATGGAGGCCAACATAGATGACTTAAGGCTTCCCGTGCATCTTTTCAAAGCTTCTGATATAGGGGATGCTTTTAAGCACTTACAGAGGGTCAGCAAAGATACCCTCGTGATTGAGTTCGACAAGTCTTCTGCAGTCAATGTGAGTGAGGCCCTTCAACAAAGTTTTCAGTACAAGCTAAAATGGATATAGGTGGTATCGGTGTCAAGGCCCACCTACCTTCTTGACCCCGACGCGTCCTACGTAATTGCAGGTGGGTTCGGTGGTATTGGGAGATCAGTAGCTCGGTGGCTCGTGGATCGTGGGGCTCGTCACTTGATTTTGCTCTCGCGTAGCGGACCAAAATCGGCCCAGGCCCGCAACCTCCTGCTGGAGTTGGGAGAGAAAGGCGTTCAGCTGCAGACCCCGTGCTGCGATATCAGCAATCAGGATGCTCTGGATAGTGCCTTGGCCACTTGTGCGGCTACAATGCCGCCTGTGAAGGGCTGTATTCAATCTTGCATGGTTATTACGGTAAGGCATCCCCGTCAAATTACTTTTCGTTTCACCGCTAAGTAAAGTTTGATTTTCAGGAAGGTATTTTCGAGAAAATGTCGTTTCAAGGCTGGAAGAGGTGTCTCGAACCCAAGGTCCAGGGTTCCTGGAATCTCCATAGTCTGCTTCCGAGAGACTTGGACTTCTTCATTTTGGTGTCTTCGATGATGGGCACAATCGGTGGGGCTTCCCTCAGTGCATATAGTGCAGCAAACGCGTACATGGATGCTCTTGCAAGGCATCGAGTTTCAGTTGGAGAGCGAGGCGTGGCCCTAGGTCTAGGCGTTGTCGTTGACAGCGGCTTCTTGATCGAAGACAGTACCCGTCTTACGGGTGTCGAGGGTGTTGAAAAATACGCCTTCACGAGGGAGAAGGAAATCTTCGCACTTTTGGAGATCTACTGCGACCCCAGCCCGTTCAATGAGTTTCCACGGGACGTCGTCACATGCCAGCCTGTAACTGGCATCCGCCCACCTGCTCACTGGCAACACCTTGAGGACGCCGCTGCCACTTTCCAGCAGCCGTTCTGGGGCCACATGCACCATGTCCCAGCTTTGGTTCTACACAATGGTGGAAAGGCCACTGATGACGCAGAAGCTGTCAGAATGCGCCGCACGCGGGCACTGGGCGTGGCTGAGAGGCTGGCAGCGGCAGACTCCCTTGCTGAGGCAGGGCAAATCGCAACCGAGGCTCTCGCGCAGCGAATATCCGTCGTCTTGGGCACGGCAGAAGACCGATTGGATCTCAACAACCCTATGCATTCGTATGGCATTGACTCGCTATCGGCGCTTGACGTGCGCAACTGGGTGGGCCACTTCTTTGACGTGGATCTACCTGTGTTCGAAATCTTGGGGGGTGCAACACTTACGAGTGCAGGCTTGACTATTGCCAAAAAGTTCCAGCTCAAGACCTGATTGGTGATCGGTGTGGTAGACGGGCAGCGGGAGTTAGGGAGCGACGCAGATGCTAGGTGCCCGTACCAATACCAGGCAGATGCAAGATTGTCAAGTAACTAGATAATTTTCCAATTTGCCACTTCTGGACAGCCAAGAGCATCAGCTGCCATGAATATTCAAACATTCGCCTCAAGTTGCATGATCACGCGACAGAATCGGAGGGCAAGAGAAGACAAGTAATCACATTGCGCAAGCGGAACCTTGGAACGGAACGTAGCTTGGCTCTTCTTAAGTATGACACGGAGAATTGACGCCGATGGCATAGTACCTGGTTGTCTCTGGAAGCGCAACTTGTTCTATGGGGTAACGAAAAATGAAACCAATGCATTCGAGGCAACATCCTGCTGATGTAATTTCATCGAATCTGTACGGATCCGCAACCTTTCAGTGTGGCCTCAGGGAGGCAATGAAGCGTTGGACGCGGTGTCCGCGTTGTTGCGGTTCAATGCGTCGGTCTCCGCGGCGGTCTCCGCCCGCGGTCTCAGTTAGTACTTGCCTGGCAGTATCTAGTTACCCACGCATGCATGTGATGCAAGTCCGGATAGAACGCATGGGATATCCATATGCCTCCAAAAAAAAATTGCACTTCTGTCGTTCGCGAAAGCATTCAGAAGAAACGAGTCGTAGAGGGGGAAAAACCAGGTCGCGGCAAGGCGGTATCAATAAAGCCCGGCTCTTTGACCGCAATGACGACTGGAATTCACCATCCAATATTCATCAACGGAGAGGTACTACGTTCTTCCAAATCATGTTGACAGTAAAAAATATCCGCTTGCGCAAGGCTCTACGGTTCACAGATGCCTCAGACAACACAAAATTTATCACATAGTTACTCGCCTTGGACTCAACTCGCCATGGCCGTGTTCCCCTCCCGAATGAGAAAGTCCAAACCTTTGCGTACATAAGGCCACTCTTCGTTCTCCGGAGACAAACCAGCGTCGAAACCGTGGTCCTGCTTCGGAACCAGGCACAGCTCAGACTTTACGCCCCGACTGCTCAGATCTGCAAACGCCCTTCCGCTGAGGCTACTGGGAACCATGCTATCAGCATCGCCATGTATGAAGAAAGTTGGAGGAAATCCGCGGTCGAACGCCAGGCTTGGCTCAACCTTTTCAAAATTGTCGTCTTGCATAATGGCTCGAATGTGTGTCCCATTCTTCAGAGCGGTGAAAAGCCAGGCGTTGCGGGGGATGGAGAGGTCTGGAGGGGGCATGCCCATTCTCATTGGCTGACCGCTTGGGTTGATTGAAGCCTCAGCTGTCTTTTCCAATGAAGTGAACGTTGTCGTCAGAGTTGGTTCATCGTGTATCTTGTCCAAAAAGCTTTGGTTAAATGGCGGGATTCCTGCCAGTCCAGGCAGTGGCTTGTGCCAAAACTCATCCTCGAGGTACTTGACACCGTAAAAGTCGAGAATAGCCCGAGGTGGCGTAGCAAGACTCCCCTACTCACACAAAATCAGCATGTCTTCCCGATGACAACTGGCTTGATTCTGGAGGTGGTATTCTTACCAAATGTAGCGCCAAGAGGCCGCCAGCAGATTGGCCGAATGTGACAATCTTCTCAGTGTTCAACTGAAGTCCAGATTCCTGGGCAAGTCTCATGGGTAGACCGGATTTGCACCATGAAAAGGCATCGATAGCATCCTGCACGACATTGCACAAGGAAACCTGGGGGCACAAGCGATAGTCTGCCGAAACAACCACGTAATTTGCACCGCAGAGGTACTCGATCTCCACCTCAGGTATGAAGTGTCTGGAGCCAATCACAAAACCCCCTCCATGAAAGCCCAAGGCTAGAATAACACGATTAGCGACGATTCGCAGTATGTGGGGAGTTCAGCTTGAGCCAGACACACCAATTCCGTATGAGTTCTCAGCCTCGGTCTGAGGGGCCTTCCAGTGTACCGTGGCTTTGATGTCGATGCCATGGACCTGTTTGAAGACATAATCTTTCTTCATCATCATGATTATGAGTTCCAGCGATGGAAAATATCTAATACTGGTAGACACAACTTTTCAGTTAGATTTGTCGTACATCTTGAAGCCCGACCCAACTTCCACTTCTCCGATATCCTTTCCCGAGTTGCGGCGACCGAAGATTCAGCGCGATGTCCGCACCTTGGACGTTCCCCGCGTCAAGCCGACAAGAGCTAGTTATTTGTGGCGGGAAGGGACGCCTGGGTCTCCTTCAACTCTGTTGTATACTGAGATGAGTGAGGCAGTGCGGTCGCCGCCAGTCCAATCTCTCGGGCTTTGGACGCTGGCCGCATTCCTAATTGGAAAGTCTTGAGTGGCTACAGTGGCTACTAAATAAAGCAGGTGGAGACCTAGTCCTCAATCATCTTGCAGTCGAGCGATCGAACATCTCGGGCTTCGACCATTATCATCCACCTGCACAAACCTGACACCGTCTACTCCACCAAATTCTCCACATCATGGCCAACCTCACCAAACATGCCGCAAGCCTACCTGCCCAGCCTGAGGTTGACTTCCCTGCGCAACCCTTCTTCGAAGGTCCCGAAGCGCCTTGTCGCTTTGAAGCAGAGGTCTACAACTGCATCGTGCGGGGAGAGATACCCAAGCCAATCGATGGAACCTATTATCGCTGTATGCCCGACTGGTCCTGGGCTCCTCTCTACGATGATGACGTCTTTATCAATGGCGACGGTGCTATCGACGCAGTCCGTATCAAGAACGGCCATGCCGATTTCAAGCAGAAGTATGTGAGAACTGCTAAATTTGTCATTGAGCGAGCGGCGAGACAGTCAGTCTTTGGCAAGTATCGTAACCGATATACCGATGATCCCCGCGTTAAACACGAGGTTCACTCTACTGCGAACACACATATCATCTATTTCGAGAATCAGTTGCTAGCACTAAAAGAAGACTCTCGTCCCTATGCAATGGACCCGGACTCGCTCGAAACTAGAGGTTCGTCGACTGAAGCCATTGCGCTGGATTCCGCTGACCCACAGGGCTATTCAGGGTTGTATGATTTCAATGGCCAGTACTCGGCTCCCACGTTCACCGCGCACCCTAAGATTGATCCTGATACCGGTGAACTCATTACCATGGGGTATGAAGCAAAAGGAGATGCAACAAATGACGTTGCCTACTACCTATTTGGTAAAGATGGTAAAAAGCTTGAGGAATGCTGGATCAAGACCCCATACGTCGGAATGATGCATGATATGGCAGCGACCAAGAACTGGGTTATCTTCGTTCTTATACCTTTGGAGACTCAGCCAGTCGAGAGGCTCCAGCAAGGTTCCAAGCACTTTGCCTGGGCTGAGGACAAGCCGTTGACCTTCGGTATCCTCCCGCGCCGCATTCCAAAACCCGAAGACGTACGCTGGTTCCACTACGAGAACGCCTTTTACGGCCACACGGGAAACGCATTCGAGGGTGACGATGGCTGTGTCTATCTGGACGCTCCATTAACTTATCACAACACGGTAAGCTCTCGTCTCGATATCATCATGAAGCAATGTGCAGGCTGACAAATCTCAGTTCTGGTTTTTTGAGCCGCGGGGGGCGAATATGTTTACCCACCCGAGTTCCAAGCCCAAGGATGACGGAAAACCGAAGTCCCACTACGTTCGTTGGAAGTTTGATCCAAATGCAACCAGTTCCCATGTCGAGCCCACCGAGTTGGTCAATTTTGACGGCGAAATGCCCAAAGTAGATGATCGATTCCTGACAAAGAAGTATCGCTATATCTTCCTCAGCATCAGCGACCCAAAGGCTGAATACAGCCCAGTTGGTGGCACGTACAACGCGATCGGAAAGGGGGACATTACTACGGGCAAATACGAGTATTGGTCCGCTGGTGAGCACACGGCATTACACGAGGTCGCATTCGCCCCGAGATCTCCAGAAGGTAAGATATTGTGCAGCGAGCTTCCCGGAAGGTCGTTCTTTGTTGACCTTTTGTCCACCCAACAGCACCCGAGGGTGACGGATACCTGATCACCGTCGCCAACAGGCGCGACGTGCAACTCTCCTCCGTCTTGATCATCGATGCAAATGACATCCAAGCAGGACCTGTCGCCGTCATCGACTTGCCTTTCCGCTTGCGCAATGGCATTCATGGGAGCTGGGTCCCTCGGTCTGATATGTTAGTTGATAAGGATCTCTGTGACATGACTGGTGTGACAGAGGACATCCGACAGAAGTTTGCTGGCACAGTGGTGAAGCCGGCTTTGCTGAAGTGAGCAAAGTTTTGTAGCTCGAATCTACATTTGCTCCCTGTTTTGTTAAATACTCTCCATCTTCACGGCCATATTACGCTCAGTGACACCCAGAGTCAGGACTGAAAAAAGGGTAGTGATCAATAGTTCCAAGGAGGCTGGTCCCTGCCTTGGAAACAAAAGATGCAGGCCCTGGGACAACCTGCCCAGATTGCTCTAGTCGGCGAGTCTATGCTTTCCACAACGTATCAGGCCACTGATCCTCATAATCCTGCTTCCCATCCAACAACTTCACCAAATTCTCCCGCGCGCTCCACCGAATATTCCACGTCTTCTCATGATCCAAATCACTCCCCTCCTTCTTCTCAAAATGCGAGAACAAGCTCGGCTGCGTCGTCAAACACACATGCCGCGAGTGCTCAAACGTTCCATCGCAAAACTGCCGCAACCCCAGATCAAAGGGATCATCCATCTTCCACAGGCCCAAATCATACAATATCCGCCTCGCCCCAGCCTGCGACACCCCGTAAGCAAACGTGCACACGGCGTCGAGCGCGTGGTGCGTGACCCTCGTGTGCGCCGGGTACGAATTGCGGAACCGCGCGTGGCCGTCGTCGTCCCACGAGTGGATACTGCCGGTCTGCGGGACGGAAGGGTCCTTCTCTTTGACCACCGCGCCGCGGGAGATATGCCGTGACCTCTCGGCCCACTGGTCCTTCGGGTCGCCGGTGGGCTGCTGCACGCCGCAGTGGCCCAGCCAGAGCACGTCCCAGCCGTCCCCGTACGGCGACGCCGCCGGGTCCTCCGTCTTGGGCAGGTTCGCGAAGCTGAGCGGCGGCGGGTCGAGGCCCGCGTCCTGCTCCAGCACCGTCGGGTACGTCGGGTCGGCGTACGCCCCCCTCCCGACCAGCGGCTGCAGCAGCGCGCGGCTCGCCTGGGCGAAGTCCCTCGCCTGCTCGCGGATGCGCACGTCCCAGTCCAGGTCGTCCTCGAAGATGACGGCCGAGCTGAGGTTGTGCTGCACGATGTACCACAGCGCGTCCATGTGTGCGCGCCACGACGCGCGCACCTTGCCCGTCCACCCTGAGGCCTTGGGGGGCATCGCGGAATCGGGGACCTTGGCGGCGTCGACGCCCGGGAGGAAGGTGAAGCGCAGCCCCGTTGAGGCGCCCATGAGCGTCATTCGGTCGCGCTTGTCGGTACGATCGGGCATATTGATGACGATGAGCTCGGAAAACTGTTGAGATAGGGGTCCAATTAGTATTGAAGGCGAGTGTTGGGGCGCATCACATCTACTTACACCGAGGGTCGCGTTTGCCGCGTCTTCCACTGACAGACCATGATCGTTCGGATTTCCCTGGCTCACGGGAGCCACAGGTTGCTTTGGAGGAGCAGGCACAGTTGGCTTGCCAGTGGCAGTGGGATGTTCAGGTTCTGAGCCAACACCACCGATACGGTTCGACTGTTGCTCTGACCCGGTCTCGCCACGCTCAGGGGGGTTGAAGTAGGTGATTCTATGGCGGGAAGACTGCCATCGAAGACCTGTCAGCAGTAGGACGATTCCTGAAGCGGCCACAAGAGTGGTTATCCAAAGTCTCCATGGCGGTCTGTTGGGGATGAGTCTAAACATTAGGTGCAGATGATGGCTGCCGGCGTGGGATAAAGCAGAGGTCAGAGAACTTGCAAGGGAGAAAATTGAATTCGGCTGCCTGATTACCACTGTGTTCCCATAATCCCCTCATCTCCCTTGCAGACGCGGTGTAACAGTAAGACACGAAGGAGCCGTATAGAAATACGCGAACCTTGGAAGGGGCTAAAAGTGTGGAAAGCAGTTCGAAAGGGGTCTAGCGAGACAATCGCCGGCTATACTGCTAACAGCCCCATTCCCCAGAATCCTCAAAGACAAAAGAAAATTACGAACTTCCTGGAAAACACACAATTATTCTCTGGCAAGGCTAGCCGCATCTGTCAAAATCACACCACGGGTCCCACAGGCAGCGAACAGCGGCAGACTGAAACATCGCACAAATAGTGAGACATAACTCGGCTCTAAGTTGGTTAAAAAAAAACACTTACCCACAAACACGACCATTCGGGAAGAGAGATGAGAGATGTTTTCTTCAGTTGAGTTTGTATGATTTTGATCCAAGACAGCTTGCGAGACTTAGACGGACCTGTTCGTTATATGATGGCAATTGCTGTGTGTGTACCATCGCGTTGGCCATCACTCCCTTGAGAAAGAGCTTGACCTCGTAAGACTACTTCTGTCTCAGGGAAGCTAGAATCCAGGGTCTCGCGTTTGACGACAATAAAGTAGCAATTTCTCTACCCCCGAGATGTTATATTGATTGGCAAGCGAGATTGATGACTAATGATAATGTCAAAGAATTAACACGTCCGTCAGCCTCTTTGCAAGGACTGTATGCTCAGACTCCGTCTCTCAAATATCTCGTGTTCCCAGATGTTCCTCATATACATCCAAGGACTCCTAGACCTTGGACTTTTCGACCTCTCATGTTGGGGTGCAAATTGGCCTCCTTCAAAATGCTGGCCACTCCATTTCTTCATGATCCGGAATCCTCCTCCCTCTTGACACAAAAGACACACGAACTGTCACGCCACTCAAAATTCTCTCTCTCAAAAATCTGTTTCCAATCGACGGGAGCCCAAGGTGCGTCTGAATCGGTGTAGCCCCAGCAAGCCTCCGCCTTGCACAACAGCGTATACATCAGCCTCACGCGCGGAAATCCCACGAGTGCGGAGCGGCCGTGTACCAGCGGCCGACCCGACAGCACCGGGTTGCACAAGGCGAGCACACCAAGAAGGTCTTCCAACACTTCTCGAGGCCAGATCCGCTCGGCATCAACTTCGAGATCTCCATGGCCACAGATATTCTTCGGGGCCCCCCACAGCCGGCAGGCCAGCTCGCAAGCCGCAACGGCAAGCATGACGTCGGCGCTGGTGTCGTCGTTTCTTTGGAAGCATCCCGCAACCAACAGGCTGTCGCGAACCTACTAATTGTTAGTCACCTGCTACGGATCCTGAAGCGATACATTCTGGCACATTCCAAAAAATGACAGACCGGGGGGGGGGGGGGCGTGAAAGGACAGGAATTGTACATACGTCTTTGAGGAGCAGGTAGGGCTGTTCTTTTTTCAAGGGAACATGAGCCGGCCATTTCTGGCAGCCGATGGTTTCCCGGATCGTGGAGACTGATACACAGCGGTACGCCGGGCCGGAAACAGGGCCCCATATGAGCCACTCGCACGGGTAATTTATGCGGGGGATGCCGAATTGGGGGACGTGGAAGATCTTGTTCAGCAGCGTCTTCTCATCACCAAGGGCCCAGGTGTCGAGGACCGCAATGTAACTGTCATGCTCTTCCTCTAGTACTAAACGGTCCCGCCCGCCCGTACTTGGACGAAGTCGTGTGCAGGAAAATCTGAGCGCAGTCCTATAATCGTGTGACCATGAGCTGAATGGCGTTGCGGGATCAGTAAGCTGGCAACAATGTCTTATCACCCGGTATAACAGCATCTCTGGATCCGTGTTGCTGCCGACTTCCATCTCTGTATCGTATCCTCGAAGAAATCCAAGTGGGAAAATGCCCTCGGTAGTGTTTTGCCCGGGTATACCTCCCCCCGAGTGCCTGTTGAACCCACGAAACAAGAAACGCGGAATACGTAGGCCCGGGGCGTGAAATGGGTGATCCGGTGTCGCCATTATTGCTGAGGTTCACGCTGAGGTCAGAAGCACGGCCTAATCAATGTGGCCTAATGATATGGATCAGCCAAGAGATGTCGAGAGAAATGAATTGGTTGAGGTTCGGGTTTCTGCTCTGACATGAGCGTTCCACTGGGTGGTGATGGACTGAATCCAATAACTATGTAGTGCTTGACGAACTTGAAGAATTAAAGGCATCATTCTTCCTCCTCCCAGTGGAGGAGATTGCTGATGTTACTCTGGACATTTCAAGCAACTTCTTCCCGGCATTATTTTAGCTTTGCGAAACGTTGTTTTGTTTTCGGACACTACTCTCTTTAGTGGGCATTAGCTTGGTGGCCGTATTCTGATCTCACTGAGTCCAAAGTTCTGCTTCTCACTTTTCGGCGTGCTCTCCCTTGTTAGCATGGTACTAGCGCCTCTGTAGCATTGTTTGAGGATGCATCATGGCCGAAAATTGAAATTTTTGAGCGACAGGCACGACCTCCATCAAGGCCAGGGCCTGGATTGCACAGATCTAACTGGGTATATGTCCAGACTCGTGATCAAACAGGCCCTACGAAGAAGACTTCAATGAATGTACAGGCCATCAAGGTGTTGGGATCCGCGTCTTTTCTTGGATCGTAATTCCCGGTCGAGAGCTACTAGAATACTGGCGGGCAGGAAAATTGACCAGCGCTGTTGCCTACGTGCCTTCCTAGCATTGGTATCGACTGTCGATAATATTGGAAAGCAAGTCAATTACCGAGTTTCGAAGTACATAGCTCCAAATCACGATGCTTCGCAGTGTCATGCGTCGTGGGTTGCCGGATCGTGTGTGTTTGAATCCCTCAGCCGAGTGAATTGAATCTTGTCAACCGTCGGACATGGAACACTTTTCAATTCTCTAAAGCTCTTTCACTTATCCCAACTCCATCGCAGTCTGAGGAATGAACATGGGACATCTTGGCATTGATAAGGGTTTGGTCTAATTGCAATTCAAGTATGGAAGGGAAGCAAATGGACCAAGCCATATACTAAGAGCACGCGTACTTACTCATGATATACTGAAGTATGATTCCTCACTGTCACACGGCCACGAATGGGAGTCAAATCAGTGAGTCTGAAAAATGTACAGCAAAAGTCTTGAATTTGTATGGTATATACAGAGAAGCAACACAACAGTTTCCAATCCACAATCATCCCCAAGTCACCATTCCACTCAACTCCGTCTTAGTCAAACACACTCATGGTTCTAGGAACACGAGAGCGCAGAGGCATCCAGGCCGGGAACTGCTTAAGCGCGGAAGGCACGGCGGGCCTTGCGCTTGGTGCAAGCAGAGGAGTCATCAGACGAAGAAGCGCCAGTGGGGGCGGCGGCAGCAGCGTTGGCGGCGACCGAGGTGGTGGCCGCAGCGCTGGTGGCAGCAGGGGCAGCCGAGCTGGAGGAGGCCGAGCCGGAGCTAGAGCCGGAGCCGGAAGCACCGCCGACGACGAAGTCGACACAGCTGATGTAGGTCTGGTCGATGGAGCGGGCGTCCCACCACCACTGGAGGGCGCAGCCGCCCTTCTCGGAGCAGGTGGAGGGCAGGTCGGAGGGGATGGTGACGCTGAAGTTCTCGTCGCCGGGCTGGACGCCGGTGGCGGTGGAGGCGTAGCTGTCCCAGGAGATGAGGGCGTCGCCGATGACGCTGTTGGCGCCCAGGTCGATGACGGAGACGTTGGCGACGCCGGTGTGGGGCGCGGCGATGTCGACGACGAAGGGGACCTTCTCGCCGGCGGTGAAGCTCTGGATGGACGCGTCGGTGGCGTCGTCGAACTGGTAGCCGCGGCACTGCCACAGGTGGCACTTGGTGGCGTCGAAGTCGGACTGCGAGGTGCCGATCTGGGCCATGGTCTGGATGTTGCCGTTGTTGTCCGACGACTGCATGTTCCAGACCTGGTCACCGCAGGCGGCCTTCATGGCATCGCCCAGGGGACGGGGGGTGGGAGACGTGACCCGGCCGTGGGCAGAGACGCCGGCGGCGAAGAGGGCGGCAGCAGAGATTTGCTTGTACATCTTGACTGATTTGTTGGGTTGGTTTGGAAAAGGGGCGGTTGAAATTGTGGGGTTTTTGGAACAACTTGTTAGGCTCGGCCTGTTAAGTGAGTGTATTGACTTTTGAGTTTTGGGTTGAAAGAATGTTGTCGCAAGAGCTGGCTTGCTAGAAAAGAATGGCGGTTGGTCCAAAAGGGGGAAAACTGTAGTGAAGCTTAAGCTTGAGGCTGAAGATGAAGAGAAAGAGCCAAGATGCAACAAGACCCGAGAGAATCAGACGACGTCCCTTTTGTATTATGCTGCTGCCCCCGTCTGCCCCCCGTCTGCCCCAGAGAGAAGAGAACCGAGGGAGACCCGCCATCATCGGTGTGAGCCGAGATGAGTTGGCCCTGGAGATCCCACGGGCGCGGCTCCCCCTTTGGTGGCAGTCAGTTTCATGCGCCGCCAAACGAATGACGAAGTGTTGCTTGAGGCTCTGGGACAGGGTGGGCTCGACATGTCAGAATTAAACGCGAGCCGGGGTGGACTCAGGGGTGTATCAGGGGAGGCAAGCCCATGTCGACCAAGCGGGCAAATCAGACGGCGGCTGGACAAGCGACGAAACCAGGTGCGTGGGTCTTCCCTTGCAGTAGGAGGCTGATTAAAGTCACATCCCGCCCCACCGCGTGCCCGGGATGAACCGACTCAGCCAAGTCAGTCACCAATGTTTGGCCTTTCATTCGAGGGCCCCGGCAAAGAGCCTCAGGTCGATCATAAACATCCCAAAGTCAATCACCGCCAATTGCTGTTCGGCCGAGTCGATCTCCCGCAATGGAAACATTTGTCAGGAAACATCGCAAAACGACGCCCTCAATCCTAAGCCGAATAGCTCTCGCTCCCCCTGAGAACCGGCAATTTGGATCGGATCGGCATTTCTCTCACGCCCCATCCATCTCGATTGAATTCTTTGCCCTGCACTCCTTTCTACCCGACTTCTCGAAGGCTGGAGCAATCTTTGCGAGGTGGGCTCCCCGCGTGCCGCCGAAGGAGCCTCCTTTTCCCCTCGGTCACCATCCATGGTGTTTCAGGCCAGGCAGGGGAGAACCCACACCAGGGGGGGCACAGCACCAGCGATCCCCCAGCTAGATCCGTCCCATCTAGCGCCAAGCCCAAAACACTGACCGCGTCAATTTGCCTATGGGAGATTTTCTCCGAATTCGACGACGAAAACAAAAAAAAAACCTGCGAGGCTGACCGTAACGTGCCTCGGCGATAACAACAGTGAAACAGCCACCGGATAATTTTGTGCGCCGCCAAAGATATGCATAAGATACTCCGTTTATGGCTCTCGAGTCAATGATAAGCAAAGAAAAAGTAATGTCGTCACTCATCATGGCCATGACCATCTGCGTTCCGGGACCATGACCATATTCTTGTCGTCTGCCGACCCGACAAAGATAGAAAAGAGGCTCTGTTCCAAGCGAAGATTCAACGAGTCGGAAAATCTGCTTTTGGAATCCCGAAGCCCGGCCGTAGATTAATTTCGTACGGACAGCCCAGTTGGTGGACCTGGACCACTCACTGCCTCCTGGATCCGGTGTCGATCAGTGCGAGCCAATACCAATTAGCAGGGTCGACCTGTCACATCGTTGCTTGATCCACTTCGGCGTGCCGACGGCGAGTGCCTGGTGGGAGGGAAGTGGGAATGCACTGCTCGAGTGAGGGGGGACAGGGCGGACGCTCGAGCTTCTCGGAGACAGACCACTTGACGGGCAATGCTCGTCATGGAGCGACTTTCTTCTCCCTGAAGAATGCCCCCTTTCTCTACCTCTCCATTCACAAATGGAAAACTCAGCGCCACTCCAACCACCCGAGAACTGGGACCGTTCCCTTCGTCAACAATCGGCGAGACTTTGGAACGTGTGTACAGCTCAGTGCGGCAAGACTCCATTGGCACCATGATAGTGGCCCCAATGTGGTCTGGCCTGGCTGAGTCTAAGATCCTCCCAACCCCTGGATGTTTCTCGCCGCTGGACATTGGACTCGTCGTCGATCATTTTTAATCCGGTCGTCTATCGATCCCAGCTGATGCAAAACACATACACGGTCACCCACCGATCTCTGTTGAATCCAGGAAGCCTGATGGGGTCAAACCATGCTCAGAGGGCATGGGTGTATCCATTTTCCTCTGTTCTGGTATCTCCCTGTACTATGCTCCTGCAGTTGCCGTCTGCCTGCGTGGCCGTTGCTACATCTCAGATCGTTTCTTGGTTACCGTGGGTTGTTCACTTTTCCGCCCAGGCAGTGAACAGTGTTTCGCCTTCCAACGCAAGCGGCCCGCGGACGAAGATTTGAGGCAGTCTCGGCGTCCCACACAGAACATGATATTGGATAGCGCCGGGTTCGTCGCAGCAGGTCTTCGGGTCGCAGCCCGTGTCGTTCATCTTGCTGTCGGACTGTCGTCATAAAGCTTCTAACAGGCTCAGCTCACGGTCTCGAGACCATCATGGGGATGAGTCCGGGCTTGGTTGTCGGCTTTGGTATAGCTGGACAATCCCCACGACGAAGGTGTCGGAAGGCTCCTGTATTGACAGGTGAAAGCGATTATTCTATTCCATCGGCGGGATGTCTCTTGCTTACCTAGGTGGACTTGCCTATTTATCATGGGCTTTTTGTCGGAGTGCCGAATAAGTATATTGGAACATTGACCCCAATTGGGATGCTTTGGAATGTCCGTTCTCAAGGAGTTGGCCAAAGGCTCTCGACTGCCACGAAGGCTCCATCAGGCACCCGCCAAAGGGAGAGAGGTTGACGCTTGCAAGGTGGTCGACATCGAAAGTTGGCATTGGAGGCCCAGTGTGTTGTGAGCAGTATTCGATGGTTGACAATTCCTGCCCGTGCCACTGGGCCCGTGATTTCCCATGATGTTGGAGTCTTGCGAAGCTGGAAGATACCGCTGAAAGCTTGAGGGTCTCTGGGTCGTCGCGTTGGTCAATTCGTCCAATACAAGTGCCTACAAGCGGCAAGTCCGCTTCAGACATTTCTACGGATTGCCCACCAAGCTGTTCTTGGAAATTATACCGACGGCGATGGGTGCCATACTTAGCTGCTCGAGCTCTGGCGGCGACCATGCTTCTCAGTGTTGAGATGTCAATGTGATCAAGCTGATGTTCTCATCCCAGCACAGACGAACCACCCGCTCTCTACAAACGGTGGCAGCGAGAGTTCAAAAGCGAGTGAGGCGTCGTGGCGTTTTGTAAAAGCATACTGCCTCATGTTTGAGGAATAGAGCCGAACCCGGTGATCTCCCACCTTGATGTCCCCAGCCCGAGGGGATACGTCACCTCAATAGCGAAGATATCAAGAGAGCGGAAACCCCGAAGAATGGGGGACATCGAGGATTATCCAAAAATTGATCAAGTTCGAATGCGAATTACAAGTTAGCTACAACAATTACCTATTCTATATACAATGCGCCACAAGGAGTGTCAATTGGTCTCCTTGAGTGTAGAGACCCAACAACGCCGGACTGGAAGAGGCCCAATTGGTTACCGTCTCCGAGCAAGATGCCTATTATAATGAGTGTGTGTGTCCCCGCCCCTTTGCCTTTGACTGTGCCTTTGTAACGTCGTGTCTCATAAATGGTGAAGGAGCGAGAGCTTTTCAAAGTCGGTAGTATGCGTGGGCCGCGCGCAGTGGACGCCTATACATCCAACATGCTCTTGATCTGCTGCGGTGGCGACGCGAGGGAATTACTTGTGTTGGCGCTGGTGCTCCTTGCGCCAGTAGAAGGCCTTGCAGCTGGGGCCCCATTGCCAATTGTTTCGTCACTGCGCTGGCGACCCCGTTCCTGCTGCTGTTGTGGTGGCTCCGGATATGGCGGAGGTGGTCCGTCGGTGGAGAGGTAGCTCACGCGGTCAGCGAAGCCCTGCGCATTACCGGCGTTGGGGAAGAGCAGGCCCGCCACGGCCTGCATGGCCTGTTCTGACCGGCGGCGATCATTGCTGCCGGAGTAGGTGGTGGCGCCTAGTGTTGGTCGTGCTGCATCGACACGGCCGGTATTGGACGTGGTCCGTTGGATTTGGCCTGCCTCGATATCTGTCGGGGCATTGGCGGATCCTGCCTCTCTCGTGCGAACCTCATGCATCTCATCGATGTTCTTGGCCGTGGCTCGGCCTCCGCCGACCTCGCGCACATTCCGCGCAATACGCTCGCGCATGGTCTCGCCGTCGCGCACTTGGCCGTTGACCCGCCTCCACCAGGCAGGCTTGCGGACGACGCCCAGCTCGTGGTCTGCCTGGGCACCGCGGATTCGGCGCTGGCGGATGAGCTCTCGGTCCTCGTTGGGATTGAGGAAGCCAGCGATGATTTGTACGAACAGAATCAACAGAGCCGGGACGTATCCGCCGACAAAAGTAGCGACGTTATCCCCTGTGATGTCCATAACCGAGTACTGGAACTCCCACGCGCTAAGTGCCTGGTAGGCGACGACGGACAGGGCGAGGGGGATGATGAGCATGAAGCGGTAAGGGGTGAACTTGACGAAGCCGATGGCCCGGTTGAAGATGCCCCTGTTGCGCTCCTTGTAGTGCTTGATGGAGTGGCGGAGGTAGTAGACGGTAGTCAGCCAGCACATGAGGAGCAGGAAGGCGGCGGCCTTGAGCCTACTGTCCGTTGCTCCGGGGGCGGCCCTAAGCCGGGTCTGCTCGGCGGAGCGCTGCAGTTCCAGGCTGCCCCAGTTACGAGGGATACCCATGAAGAAATCGAGCCACCACCAGAGGTAGAAGAAGAGGGGCACCCAGAACTCGAACTTTGCCCTCTTGTCGTCCATCTTGAGGCGGAAGGGGTCGGGATCGATGTACTGTCTCTCCTGCCAGCTGCCCCAGTGGCGGACGGCCTCCCACACGGCGGCCATTGTACACAGGTTCATGAGGAACCAGAAGAAGGAGGTGAGGACGATGGGTATCTCGGGGAGAAAGTAGCGGTCGACGTCGATGTTTGTGACGAGGCTGATGAAGCCGGTGGCACACATTGCGATCATCCAGTACCACTGCCACCTCCTACCGACGGGCCTGAAGCGCTTCTCGGTGGGCAGGAACATGCTGCCGTGCTTCTTCAGGCAGATGAGGGTGAATACCAGGGCGAGGCCGTAGACGACGGACAGGCCGATGCTGATGTAGCCCCTTGCGGATATGGGCATGATGGGCGAGTAGCACGACGTGGTGTTGAGGAACGTGCCATTGGGAAAGACATATTTGGGGGTGTAGTCGCCAAAGGTGAGCAAGCAGCGGGAGCCATTGGACAGGGTGCCGTTGGAATAGAGGGTGAAGTTCCAGTGCTCGAGGGCGGTCAGGTTGAAGTGGATGTCCCCAATCACCGTGTCTGTGGAGTTGTCACCGGGTGCCCAGGAGATGATGTCCCTGGCGTCGAAGACGGGCATCGTGTCGGCGGATGCCTGCGTGGGCAGTCGATGATATTCGCGGTGTCGTTGTTGGAGCACTTCTCTCTCGTCACGTCGGTCACCGTGGAATATGTCGGTACGGTCGGTGCAGGGCGAAAGCGATGCGATGCGTTGGATTGGATCCACTCGACTTGACTAGCTAGTAGCTAGGAAACGCTGACCGAATTTCAATGAAGAAATCGGTGGACTCGGAGGACAGGCAGGCAGAAGAGGAGACAGACAGACCAGTTGACAAGTATGTCATGTCGTGATCTGTTCTGTTCTGTCGTGTCGTGGGCTGGGCTGCACTGGAATGGAGTTCGAGCGATGAGGAGAAGAAGGTTGCGCTCGACCGCCGCTCTGACATGGACGGGAATGTCAAAAGTCAGTTGCTACCATAGAAGAGCCGAGACTCCGAAGAAGCCGCAAGCCAGTCAAGGTTCAGAAGTCGAAAATCACTCAACAACAGTGCGAGCAGGCAGGCCAGGCCAATGGGAAGGCGGGGGCCACTGGGGAAGGACATGGGGTCATCCTTCCTAGCGCGGTGGATAAGCGGATAAGCTCGCCCAGAGTCAGAACGCGCAGGACGTCATCCTCTGGCGGTTTGTTTATCGCGGTCTGCCCACGGCACATGCGGTGTTTATTTCAAAAACATACTCGCAATGGATTTCGGGTGGACAGAGGACGATTTGTTTGAAACCTAGCATGAATTTCATGTATATAAATCCAAGTGTCAGCCCTACCTACTTGGAGTAGGGATGGAGGTACATGGGTACATCATCGGATGACTTCATTCTCGGGGTTGCCATTTGACATGGGGGGAAAGTACCTAGGTAGCGAGCCCTGGGGGCTACCCCTGTCACCCCAAGACTGCAGGTGGCCAGGGCTCAAGCTTCCATGAAGCCAGATCGTGGGGAGCTTTTCGGCTTCAAGTTTCGACCGATTGACTGCCAGGTAACAGCGATTGGCAGCTCAAGGGCCAGCCATTGATCAGTTCAAATGCTCGCAGGCATTGCATTAGCCTGTGTCCCATAAAAATTTCAACCGTGATTACTCTGGCAGTACACCAAAACACACCATATTCAGCCAGCCAAGATGGATAGCCCAACAGACGGCCGCGACGAGGAAGAACCCTCCTACATCGACTACGAGACCTTTATCGCCCCGGACTTCTCCTCCTCCGCCTTTGCAAACACCCTCGTCCTCTCTACCAACAATGCAAATGACACCCCCCTCGACCTCTCCACTCCGCTCTCCCGCGTTCTCTTCGACATCCAGGAGATCGACTCCCACATCGACCTCCTCACCACCCGCTCTGCCTTGCCCCTGCTCAACCACACCAGAGACCAGACCGAGGCCAGTGGGCGGATCGTGGGCGAGCTGGATGGCCAGATCAAGAGCCTGAACGACAGCTACAAGCAGCTCGAGAAGGAGGTCATCCAGAAACATGCCGAGGCGGACGAGGTCAGGCAGGTTGCGAGTCGTCTGTGGGAGACCCTGAGGCTGGGACGCGCCGTCGGCCGCTGTTTACAACTGGGACGCCAACTGGAGATACAGCACGCAGAGCTCGCAGCCGGGACCAAGAAGGAGGACCACAGGACCCTGGTGCGCTGTGCACACACGATCCTGTCGCTGCGGGAGATCCTGGAGCACAAGGGCTCCGGCGACGAGGGGCAGGGCTTGGACAGGGTGGACAGCATCCGGTCCCTGCAGGAAAATGTCACGCAGCCAATCGAGGCATCAGTAAGGGAGACAAGCGAGAGAATAATACGCGAGTTCTCCATGGGGACTGCCTCGGGCTCCTCCACATTCGCCCAGTCCGAGGAGATCAAGGCTAGGACGATCTCCGCACTGTCAACGCTGTATCTCCTGTCCCCCACGACCCTAGAGAAGGGCCAGAAGTGGTCGCCCATCTGGATGTTGCGAGCCCTCGAGGCCTACCTGCGCACACAATTGCAGAGCAGCACCTCCACGCTGCGTGATGCCCTGGCCGCCCTACCCAGACTGGAGCGCACCTTGGCCGAGGTCGCTGCACGGTGCCAGAACATCGTCGCTCTCGAGATGGTCCTGGAGGCCACCAAGGCGCCAGCCCACCCACTGCTGCCGCCGGGCTCGGGCAACGACAAAGGTCACGGCAACCTCCTCCACCCGCTGCTGGCCTACCTCGAGACCGGCTCGCTGCCCAGCTATTTCTGGCGCACCATGGCCGGCGGCTTGTCGTCTCGCGTCCAGGAGATTATCAACCGGGGCGGCGTGTCAGCGCGAACGCTAAGAACAAACAAGGATAATGTAGCGGCCGTTATTCGGGAGTGCGTGATACGCGGCAGCCAGCCGCCCAGTGCGATGGCTAAGACAAAGGGAGAGAGGGCGGCTGGGTGGGACCGTGAGGTTGCGGTCATGGTCGGCAGTGTGACAGGGAACCTGGGACGATGATGGCCCCGGACTGACATGGAGATTCAATTCCGGAACGGGCACCGTGTCTTGGCTCAGTCCAACGCCGTCTTATGATACCTCCAGCATGCTGGACTCCACAATCGATCTAATGCCAGTTGCCGCTGAGGCAGAGAGACTGCAGTGGTGTGATCCCCGTCCGGACCTGTGAGGCATGCTGTCGCGTGGAGGATTCGACGTGTGCAGACAAAGGTCCAACAGTCTGCCAGGAGACAAATCGGCCGAGATCACAGCTACGTGTCCCATATATACATTCGGCCGATTACCACAATAGAAAAGGCCTGGGAGCTAGAGGACAGGGAATCACTGTCCCACCTCAAGACAATTATTAGTTCATGGAGTTCCTTCAGACTAGCAAGCCGCCGCCCCCGAGCCATTGGCAAGGCATGCATCCGCCCATGCGCACATTTCGATTCTCGAGAGAACACCACGCCGCTGAACCAACGTCATCTAAGGAAGTGTTCAAGTCCTCGGCCAGATATCAGGACCTGAACCACGCAGAGATGCGCAGGAAAACATAATTCAGTCAGACCCACCAAGGCCACGTCTTGTCGACTTCCAATCAGCAGTTCCTATCATGCAAGCAGTTGTCAACCGACGTGTGGACGTCGACGACCGCCACTTTCAGTCCCTTGATAACAACGTTGAGGGCTTATTCCGGAATCTGCCCGGAATCTCGTTTATTCCCGTATAATGACTATTCAGCTTCTCTAGAAAACCCACGTGTCCGGGTGCTCAGCAGCCTGCCGCGCCCTTTCACCCACCTTGCCTCAGGGCTCAGCCGACAATTCGTCGACTTTGCTCCAAGACTTGGGCATGGATGACAAACGCCCTCGACGAATATTCTCAGCAGAAGACCCTGTCGACTCACAAGCCTGACCTAATTTCAGCACTGCAAAATCAAGCGTGATGGCCAAGGACATTGTGCGTGTTCCTTTCTTCAACATGCCGTATGAACACCAAGACCGATTGACACGCCGCCTCAAAGGGCTTTGAACCAGCAAAGCTTCGAGAAGTCCTTCGCAAAACATTGCAACCTCGTCTTTGTCTGGGCGGGACTATTCTCGTATCACCGCCGGCCCAGCACCTTCACACATGGCACCTTCGCACATGGCACCACGAGGAACAGCTCGGTATTAAATGGCGCCCTGGCCTTCTTGAGACCATGTTGGTCTGCCCCAGTAAGCCCAGACCAATATCATTTTCAGATTCAATAATTCTCTTTTACGCCTCAATTGACTTGTGACTTGTCGCATAATCCACAATCCCTACTCAGTAGAAATCAAACACAAGATCATCCAACCATGGTCACTACTAGCAGTTCAGGCCCAGGCGGCCGCTCGTCCCAGTTGGCATCAGCGGCCAGGCTCAGACGGTCGACTGCGCGGCGCACGACTGGGATCCGTGACGCCGCTGTGAAGAAGCTCAGTGCAAACCAGTGCGCCATAGGCAGGATGCTTGGGAGGGCCAGGTGCTCTGATAACTCCAAAGACTGCAAATGCCACAGCTTGGAAAGCAAGCTCCGCGCTGAGCTACTGAGGCTGGCGACACGCCCACTTGGCGAGCCAATCTCTTTCACCATGGACGACTCGTTTACCTTTCAGCCCGCCGACGCAGACCAGGTGGCCTTGTTCTTCAACACATACGGTCACCTCTACCACATTCGCAAGTTCACCCTCAATGACAATGTCGTCAAACTCGACACTCCAGAGCAGATCCTGCCCTACATTATCGCGATAAAGCACATTCCATTCCTTGAGGAGATCTCTTTCGCCGGGGCTTCAATAGGCATCTGGGCTGCTTATGCCCTGGCGGAAGCACTGCGAACCAAGACGAGGCTGCGCCGTGCCGACTTCTCCAACTGCTTTGCCGGACGCAAAACACCCGAGATCGCCCCTGCATTGGACGCCCTCGTCTCGGCATTCCTCGAGCTGCCCATGCTGGAGTCCATCAGCCTCGCGGACAACGCCTTCGGCCCAGACGTCGAGTGGCCCCTGGTCCGGCTCGTGCAGAGCCACACGGCGCTGCAGGAGCTCAACGTCGAGAACCTCGGCATTGGGCCTGAGAGCGGGCCCGCGTTCTGCATCGCCCTGACAACCCTGGCCGAGAACAAAAAAGCCATCGGCGCACCGCCCCTGCGAACCCTCCTGTGCGGCCGGAACCGCTTCGTGCAGGACGACGAGGAGCCGCTGATGGGCATGGCCGACTGGGCGGCGGCGCTCGCGGCGAACCCGCAGCTGCGGACCCTCGGCTTCAGCAACAACGGCATCCGGCGCGAGGGCATGGACCTCTTCGTCTCGGAGGGCCTGGCGCACCTGCACGCCATCGAGGAGCTCGACCTGCAGGACAACAGCATCGCGCCGCGGGGCGCCAGGCACACGGCGCTCGCCGCGGCGGTCGGCGGCTGGCCGAACCTGCGGGTGTTCAACCTCAACGATAGCGTTCTGGGCTCGCGCGGCGCGGCGCTGCTGATCCCCGCGCTGGCGGCCGTGCAGCCCAGCAGGCTGGAGTCGCTCAAGATGGCGGGGAACAACCTGACCGGCGCCAACACGATGGCGCTGGCGGGGGCGTTCGGGCAGCTGTCGGAGCTGCGGGACCTGGAGCTGAACATGAACAACATCCCCCAGGACGACGAGGGCTTTGCCACACTCGAGAGGCTGCTGGAGGAGAGGGGCGTGGAGAGGGGTATCAAGACGAGTATGGATTCCCTCGAAGACTTCGACCAAAGTGAGCCATCCCAGAGTGAGCCATCGCAGTAATTGGGGTTCATGTCTGGCTCCGAGCTTGGGTCTCTAGGGGCTTATTCTTTTTGTTTCGTCACAGCTATTGTCTTGGTTACATTAGACCGCGGAGTTTGGGCCCCGTATGCTGGTCATAGTTTCATCTGTAATTGCTCACAGCATAATAGAAGCGAAGATGATTTGTTGTTACTCTCATCCATGTCTGATTGGCGATGAAGTATCTCCCACACTGCTCCACTTTCTTTCAAACACATGCTTTGTACAAGAAATCAGACTGCTCATGACATTTACGGTATAGATTCCTAGGGGAACCTCTTGTACTTCAAAAGCGTCCTTGAATGGAGTCCAATGCTCCCGAGAACCTCCTGCTTTTGAAATTAATACTAAATGGAAGGGCAGTGTAGCTAGAATTTCTCTCCACCTCTATGTGGTTGCGGTGACCGAGGCATTATACTAGATTGTATCAAGCCTAGGTCACCAGATTCGGTGGATTAATATCTACTTGCCTGCTGCATCTGACCAAAGGATTACACCCTGGTGGCACATACAAAACTGCCCTCTGTTGTTAATGTAATTGTGTATTTCTCTACCACAGCCGCTAGTAAATGCATATCTGGTAGATGAGGCAGCTAATGGATTTCGAACCTGTATAGTTACTTTTATATAAGATTTTAGCCATTTGCAGTTTAAATCGGCCTGAACAATGTACAACTACCTGAATAGGTAGGGAGGTAGGTAGATAAGAAGATACTGCCATCATCCACATTTTGAACTTTAGAAAGGAGCGGAGTCTCCAGATATCTACATTCTCTTAACGAACACTTCTGCACACCAGAGACTAACTTGGGTCTTGCTCTGGATCACGTGTATGACGTGTCTTTTTCAGCGCTGTGCTAGTCAGTATTGCCGCAGGTTATTTGGGCTAATACGGCTGAAATCTGTACCTGAGCGCGTGAGTGTCCGGCGGCCACGCTAGGTGAGGGATCGACATCTACCAGCGATCTCGTTCATGAGCCATCCAGATTGTGAATACTGGTACCGGCGAGCTCCTAGTCACAAACCCAGGCGTGGCTCAAATCCTTGGTCTCAGGGGCGTCAGCGGGCTAGCCAAGGTTTGGTTCGCGCGCGGTTTGCCCGACCGGCGCTGCTGGTGTTCACAGCATCAGCTGCCCGATCCAGATGTCCGACTCCAGATTCTGCCTTTGATGTTGCATTTTGCGTGCGCCCCATGCGAGCACACAGGCATCGCGAGGACCTGTCAAGCTCGGATGCCTATTTTCACTGCCAAGACGTCATATTCGCCCCCAAGAAGTAGGTCGACTGAGTTCATGTTGTTTCATCTCATCTCATCCATGATATCAATCCTGCTTTTCGTCTGAGTTCAGAGCCCGACCAAAGCAGACACTAAGGTGATGGTATGCGCATACCAAGCACAATTGCAAGGCCTCACTCACTTGGGGCTTCGGACATCACGCCAAGCCAAGCATGATCAATGCCCGATCTGCGAGAAAACTATGGTCTTCCCCAACACGCGGCAGTGTGAATGGCTCGTCGCCTGCCGTGGCTTGGCTTGGATTGGATCGTGTCCGGGCTACTACGGACCCAGCGCCGGTCGTCATTAGGTCCGATGCGGTGGAAGGCGCTTGCTGACTCAAGCGTATGACGATCTTCAGCTCTTTGTCCTGGAGGAGCCCAAGTGCGGTTGTCCTGCGGGCCGGACACTAGCTTGCGTCCGGTCGCCCGCGCGGTCCGCCGACCTGGTTCGGCGAGCACACAGACGGTGGGACTTGGTTCTAGCAAGTTGGGGTGCCAGACTGACCGCAGAATGTGGCTTGTGCCGAGGGTGTTCTAGTTGGGATGTCAGGCGGTGCTGGGTCAAAAGCGTGGGTGCGCATGGATGCCGTTGCCTGTCAGGAGTTCCCAAGTCTTTCGTCCGCTGGTAGCGAAGAGGGAGATCAACGCACGAGGACGAGTGCTCGGACATCAGGGGGAGCTTCAGACCAGAGGAAAAACCAACGACAGCTCTAATGCCATCTGACAGCCTCCCCCGCTGGGCTCCCACGCGTCGCAACTCTGGCTGACTTGGGATGGAATTGATTCGAGCCAATTCCGCCGCTATAATCGATCGACAGGGTCAATCGATCTTTAGATTTGGCTGCCGCGCTGCTTACGCGTGCGGCTTCCCTCTAATTATTACCCGGGAGATGATACCGTCGAATTGGCGCGACAGCGAGCCGGGTCCCCCCTTCGACGAAAGTAGGATGCGGATTATCCGGAGCCGAATATCTCCCGTGTGGCCACTATCATTGGTCGCATTTGGGCAGAGACCATCACAGCAGATTGGTCTCAACTGCTCGAGAACATTGTCTTGCACTTCGAGTTCAGGAGGGAGTCCCCAGAAGCCGGATCGCAATGTAAACCTTGTCGCTTATTCGTGAGAGCCGCGCTAATCCCAGATTCTGTCAACACACATCACAATATTGGCACTCGGATCGCTGCCTCAGGGGAATGGAACTTGCCAAACACACGAGTCATCGTCATGACTGCTGTGTGGGAATATTCGATAGTGGCTTGCGGGCATGGATATACCAAGAGCTGCCACACGCACGCCGGGTCCCCCTCGGATGCACGCCGCTGCAGCCGGACGGCCGCGGTCGACATGGTTGGCCTCCTCAAGTGCCCGTTCACACCACGCTAATCTGGGCTTCAATCGTCCCCCCCGACCATGGAAATACCACCCTGTGGTTACTGCAAACGGGCAACGTTTGTAAGTTGCCAGCAGCGCCACGGAAAACGTGACATCCGGCACAAGTGGACGGCATGCATCGGAGTGCTACGGTGGCCCCACAAACGAACCGCACGCACGTACGCACGCACGCACGAATAGCCAGGCGAGGAGGGAGTTCGTGTCAATCCTGACGTGCGGCTCGCTTGATCGATGTTGTTGTCGGCTGTGTCGCCGGACGAGTACCAGAAAGAGACACTCCCACGGAGAAATCCTGACTTGCCTCAGCCCCTGGGGGCTCCTTGACCTGCAGCACTTGCAGCACGTGGACAGGAAGGGGAAGGTCGCACATGTCATGAACGCCTCTAGCAGTTGGGCATGTGCTCGGAGACAGCCGCTTCAAGACCGATATGAAACCACAGAGGCCCACCACCCCCAAGGGCACAGCAGCCAGATTAGTCGAAGCGAGCGCCGAGGATTGTGATGTGTCGGTGGCGCAGACTGGCTGCAGTTGACAATGGTCAAACGAACCCCTCCCCTTCCGACCCACCGAGGAACGCCGCCGAGCGGGCAGCCCCCATGCATCCAATGGGAGGATCGCACTTGACACACGAGGCGGCCGAAAAAGAAGGCATGGAGTGGCACAGGCAGGTTTGAGAAGAGATCGCGCAGAGGTGGTTGGTGATGGCGGTTGTCGCCAAATGTCTGAGCGTGGTTTGAGTGTTGTTGACAATATACAACCAAAGTCGATCTCATCTCAACCCCAGACGGACAGCATATAGTGTGGGCTGGGATTTAAATCAGAATGCAAGGGTATATCAGGCTAATGGTTTTAATCCAGCGCGAACGATATCACAGATCTCTCCCAGACACATGGGCATCCAGAACGGACAAGCCTTCGAGTCTGGTTTCAGGATCATCTCGTCTGGATCCCGAAAGGCCAAGGCACCTGGGTCTGGCAGATCCCGAGTAGCACTAAGCAACAAGAGGTCATATTCAGACGTTTCATCGGAATGTGGCTCGTGTGGTTAGATTGGCGACTTGGAAAGAGTGAGTGGCCCCGTTTCTGATTCTGCGGTCGACTTCATACGGCCCAGGAACCAGACCATATTATCCGCTGCGGGAAGAGGGGCAGAGGGGGGCTTGGCTTCTCTTGTCCAACACCGGCTACTATTACCGAGGCTCAACCGGCTGAAGGTACAGTACTGGGGTGGTACAACCCCCAGGGTTTGCTCTACTGTTATTGTCTAGCAGTAGAAGTTCAGCCAGTCGCAACGTAACGGCCTCTGCAATCTCCTTATACTATGTGGTCGTCCCCTAAAAGTGCCAGGAGTGCGAGGGTTTCCAATCCCGCCAATGTGCACAAGCCCTTCGGCGGGCGGCGGGCACTGGAGATCGGGGTGGGCATCCTGGAGAAGATCATATAAGATCCTGGGCCCCAGGGTCACCTGTCGGCGATTCCCTGACTTGGAGCGGCAGGGGCACGGGCTCTCCGCGACCTCAACGGTCTCTAGCGCTTCCGGGGTGTTCGCCCAAGTGTGCCGAGGGCATCCCCGGGGGGGGGAGGGGGAGATAGGGAATAGTGCATCCTATTGTTGCTCTCATCATGGTCAACATGGCCGTGACACGACCAACAAGACGGCCCTTCTCCATGTGGCGAGCAGATCGCGACCTTGGACCGTTAGCTGCGCAGTCTGTGACGCGTGCTCGAGGCGTGGTAGTATGGAAGTTCATTATCGGGCAGCTATTGTTCCGAGTGGCATGCCAAATCGGCTTTAACAGGCGCTAGCTGGCCGATCCGGTCCCCTTTCAGATCGCGAACTAGTGTAGTCTCCTTCTAGCTGTATGGTACGACTCAGAGACCTTCTGCCGAATTCTCAACTAGGCAGCTGGGGGGAGCTGGGGTCGCCCTCCTACCAGCTGGAAACCTGAATTGCAAGACTCGGGTTGCTGGTGCCGACACTGAGACCGGATAAACAGCCGTCAGCCTCAAACACCAAAGCCACCCGTGTCTTCGACTCGAACACGGCCGACAAGCACATTGTGGGGTTGTGACAGGGGACCTTGGCGATTTTACGATCCGAGGAAAAGGTACCAGATGACGAGTCGTATACCGAGGGGCAACCATGGAACGCTCAATTCGGCCGGCCCCATTCTCGGAAGACAGGCGGCCCTCTACCAAGTAGATGTGGTGTAGTACTAGTAGTCTACGGTGGCAATCTAGCCGTGCAACGCCGTACAACGGTTGAGGGAGGGCATTGACGAGTTTCTATGTGGTTATTCCCGATTCACAGCCGCTATTGAATAGTGACAGTGACAATGATACCGTAGATTGCCACGGTGACACTCGTGTAACTTTGACGAGGCTATAAAGCCGATTTGCTTCCGGATGATGTCCATGAAAACCCCCGCAGTAGCCGTCTGCTGGGACAAGCTGGGGGTAGGAAGGGGGGCGGGACAGATGGGCTCATGGGCTCATGGACAGATGGGAAAACCACCTCCGTCTAGGAACGTGTGGGCCCTGCTTATTCTTGCGTGCACCGTCCAATTAAGACCCGCCGGGGAAGAGACCGGAGCTGGGATCCAGCCACCTGAGTCAAAAGGCCGGGCTGCAGTCCCCGTAAATTGTAATTGCACCGAGGTCGAAGAGTGGGCACCGATGATATCAGCTCAAACTCTATTCTGCCCATCAATCAGCAACCACGATCGGAGGTTTTAAGGTTCATGTTAGTGGACTGTGCACCGTGCTGTTGGATTGTAGGCCAGTGTGAGGGAGGGCATCAACATGCATATAGACTATAATTCTTAATGGGCCTGAACATTGCAAACCTCTTGTATGGACTGCCCAGATGTTAGACCCTGAGTTATACCTGTTGGGTGGCTTTCTCCACGTGCATGCAGCAGCAGCTGCACCCACGGAGTCACACGTGGGCTGGGCGGCCTGCGCAATCAGGATGAACTTCCAAGAATCGGCTGACGGAATAGTGGCGAGACATAAGGATACGGAACAAGTGTGCGCAGCCGGGGTCACTGTCCTGTCGTGCCACCTCGGTCAATCTAGGCCGTATATGCAGAACAATGCTGCCATTTCTTTTTCTCTGCCAACTTCCAAGATGATACCGTCTGCTTGAACCAAAAAACTGGTACCCGCCCCTGGAAACACGGGCTGTGATACCGTATGTATGAGGCTCGCCGTGGGTCTTGCCGGAGGAAGGGACTCGCTTGGAATGCTGCAGGAAATAATGCTGTGCTGCTGCAGGAGACGAGCTGCATGGGCTCTCTCACATTCCAACACAGGGGTCTCCTCTCCTCTACCATGCAAGACTCTGCAGGCCATGCAACAGCAGCACATGCAAGATGCCAGTTCGCTCGAGGCGTGCGAGGCGTGGCCCTGGGGCTGTCCCGGGATCGGCTGGGTGCAGGTTCGCCGCACTAACAGCCAGACAGCGTCTTCGACAGCGACGTTCCCGGCTCCAAGATCTAGCATCGCGCATCACCAATTTGGTAGTGTGCTCGGACATTAAAATCAGGTTACACTGGGCGGGCCAGCGTCCCTGTCTGGGTTGGCGCGAACTGAGCTAGTCCAGATGGTGGGTGGTATTGGAGTCAAGACTCCCGCCATGCGCGCTCATTGGAATTCTCTGCGTGTTAATGCTGGGACAAAGCAGCACAACACAAAAGCTTGGTGTATTAAATCGGGACCCCCTGGCCACCACCGGTTCCTGAGATACCCGCGTGGCCCATATTGGGATCCTGTCTCTTGTGAAAGACAAAAATATCCGCCCTCCCTCCCCTCACGCGTCTCCCAACTCACTCGTCGAATATTTGTTACCCGAGCGAGATACGATTCGTCACCTCAGCCACGGCCTGAGAGACTGATACTCGTTGAGGGCCCCTGCTCGGGCCGCCGTCACCATGTCGCTCAACGCTCCCGACCACTCTCTCGATCATGAGTCGATGTCGGAGCTGATGATCGGGCTGTCGGCTACTCTGGGCGTCATCACCACCGTTGTTGTCATATTACGCATGTACACGAGACTCGTACAGCTTCGAAATGCCGGCCTTGATGATCTCATGATAGTCGTCACACAGGTATAATATTCCCCACTGGTTCCCACTTTGCGTTGACCTCGTCGACGGGAATTAATTAATCTGACCACCATTCAAGGTTCTTGCGATCGGTTTGAATGTCTCAACATGTCTAGGTCCGTCGATTCCATGGCTTGTATACCATAAACAAACCATCCTACGTGCGTGTAGCTGACGGTTCTCGCAGAGGGACACTACGGAACGGGGAGGCACTGGTGGCTCGCCAGCCCGGACGACCTGATGAACCAGCTGAAATCACTCTTCGCCGCCATCCAGCTCTACATCTGGTCCCTCTGCTGCGTCAAGATCAGCCTGCTCCTCCAGTACAGGCGGATCTTCATGGCCACCTGGCTCCAGAGGGTGTCGATCATCATCATCTGCTTCTCCGTCTCATGGAACGTCGCGCAGTCCATTCTCGTGTCGTTCGCCTGCAGCCCGGCGAGCGCCTTCATCCCGAGTCTCGCGCCACACTGCCTCGACAGCCTGACGATCTGGTACATTGCGGCGGGAATAAACATTACCACCGACTTTATCGTCTTCCTCCTGCCGATACCACTCATCAATTCCTTGCAACTGCCCATCCGTCAGAGGGTCCTGTTGATCATGGTGTTTTGTCTGGGCTTTTTGTAAGTTTTTTTGTTGTTGTGTCCTTGTCATCTCCACTCCCCGAAGACCAAAACCTGCGAAGGGATCAAAGCTTTGAAAAACCCGGGGAGTTAGGCCCCGGCTTCAATGGCCCTCGAGCACACCCTCACCCATTATGATTTCCATGCGGCAGTTGTATGGGACTCACAGGGTCTCAGCCAAGCTTCAGACCACATCATCCCAGAGCCAGTCATCCTGTGTCATCACTTTCTTCTAGGTTTTCTGACATGTCTCCCGCAATAGCACGTGCATCATCTCGATTGTCCGCGCCACAAAGCTTGAGGCCGTGGTCAAGGCGGGCGACCCCTCCTACTACGGCGCCCCAGGGGCCATCTGGTCCATGGTGGAGCTCAACTGTGCCATCCTCTGCGCGTGCCTGCCGACCGTCAGGCACCTGATCGGCTCATGGATACCCTGCCTGGGCCTGCGCACAGTCAGGGACACCTCGGGATACTATGCGAAGAGCCGTTCGACCCCGAGCCGGCGGCGCCTGAGCGTCTTTGCGCTGCGGTCAAAGAAGAGCGGCAGGCTGCAGGTGCCGGGGGCCGGCTACCACAAGGGCTCCAAGGACAGCGGGGCCTCCGAGGCGGGCATTACGGGGAGCAGCAAGCACGACCACAACATCGAGCTGGACACGACGTGGGCCAACGACCTCGAGAACGACGGCGCGCTGTACCACAGCAACAACATCTCGGCCTGGGTGAGCGCCCAGGAGCCAAAGTCACCCATCAGGGCCAAGGTCCGGCACAGCGACGACAAGAGGGACAGGAGCGGGAGCGAGTCGCGGCTGATAGGCTCCGGGGTGTCCAACGAGCAGCTCCGGACGAACATCTTGGTCACCAGGGATGTGACGGTGGAGGAGGGTCGGACGACAACGCCCAGCCCGCGCTCGCGATCTTTTACTGGTATAGCGTTATGATTGTGACGGCTTGTGTAGATAGATTCAGGGCACGCCAGATGGTCCGTCTCAGAGACGTGTTTATTATGATAATCATCAATTCAAATACCCCTTAGCGTTCGCGTCTTCCTCACTTCAAGTAGCAGCTCCCACTGCGTCCCAAACGGGCATCGCGTGGTTTCTAATCAGAAAATGAGAGAGACAAACTCGAAGAAAAGGACGCAAGCGAAGTGGCTCGGTTTATCCCTGATGTGAAGGCTAAGTCCCCGTTACCACCCTGCGAAAGATGTCTTAATGGCTGGAACGTCGTCACATGCATCCAAGTATCATTCTTGGCGGAAGCCAACTCAATTGGTTCTCTCCCCTCATCAGGCTTGAATGGCAGGGCCCGATGGCCGTCAGAGCTTGCAGAGGGTGTGGCCTGCCTGCGCAGGGAGACGTTCGGGATCTTCAGCTCCCCGGAGGATTTTGAGCACGGCCCGGATGTGGACTGATGGCGAATGGATCACACCCACCAAGAGTAACTACCGATATGCGAACTCTAATCGACCCAGAAGTAGGCGCCGCCTCGGTCCTTTTTGACTTCTCTTCTCGGTCAACAAGGCAGTCATTTCCGACCCAAGGTTGTGGGAATTACGTATCCAGGATAAGAATATATTCAATGATACCAACTATTGCTACCCACCTGCCTGCCTGCCTTGCTCCTCTCAATCTAGTTGTCTGTCCATGCGCCCACTGGCGGCTATCCCAGGGCATCAGCCAAGCCAGAGCTCGTTCAATCTACGGGCCAAACACATCGACGGCGTGGTTAAGGCTTCTGTCCAAAGCCTCCTGCTGCGACTTGGCGTCATCAGCCCGAGTGGGCAACAAGGCGATGACTTTGAAAGTAAACGCGCCAACGCAGGTCTTGTTAGCCAAGAAGCAGCTGCCGATAAACATGCAGCCCGGAAAGGATCCCACAATGCCGTGCTTGTCAACCACACTTGCAATGAACTGTCCATGGATTTGGGCATACTGTGTTGGTTTTGCATTTAGTGACGTTGCATTGGGGAAGAAGAACAGGGGGAGGATGCAGTCACATACTCCCTTGAAAGCATCGTAGATCTCATCCTGCTCGGCGGCTGAGAAGTCGGCAGACATTCCCGACAGCAACTCAGTGCAGGTCATGAGTTGCATCGCTGCACCCGTGATGCTAGAGACGACTACCTATGGCATTGATTTGGTGTCAGGCACCTACTTGAATCTGGCTCCCTCGGTTGACGAGACCCTTACCGGGAAAAAGCTCGCAACGTTGTTCGCCGTGATCGTTTTGGCTGCACGATCGGCGTTCGAGGATTTGATGCCAGCTTGGTTGATGGCGGCGATGACGGACTTTGCTTTGGGCCCCACGCCTCCTGAGGCGGCGGGCGATGGAGGAGTCTCGCTGCTGGACACGATAGCCATGTCGATGGTGAAGGCGATGGTTATGTGGTGAGAGTGCTTTCTTGTACACAATGCGGGAGCAAACAGAACAATGTTCAAAGAGCAGTTGATGAGACACCCCTTGTAGTGGGAGTTGAACCCATCTGAGAAGAAGACGAGGTTATTATATAATGCTCAGAGAACCTTGGAACCGATAGATATCTGTGTAGTTCGCATGCGAGTGCGAAATGGTCGAGATGAGGCAACCAGGCTGGTTGTCATGAGGGACACAAAAAAGCAATTGGGAGCCTGCCGAAATGCGCGCCAAGGTCGGCGCCAGACGACACGATGTCCTCGACTGCCGATTCGCCGTCGACTATGGCGACATGCTGTCTCGGCCAGTGCTGTTACATGTCCAATAGGGTTGGCGAGGCTTATTTCAAGGGCAGAGCGCTGGCGAGAGATGGGTATCGTACCCGTGGACGCCTTGTTGTCTCCACCCTGACGAGATGTGGTGTCACCCTTCTGCATACTACACGCATGATCCGCATCTCTACGCCGGCGGACGAGCATGCGGCCGGCGAAGGGAGGGGAGGATCCGTGCCCAACGAATACGGGCCGGAGCAACTTTTCATTCGCCCAGATCATTCCGTGGAAAGCTGACCGGTCCAATCTTTTAGATATCATGAGCCGTGCTGCAGGATGTGCGTTCCGGATTGCAAATTGTCTTCGACATTGATACAGTACGTAGAGAACTCACAGGTCACCAGCACTTGAGTCCATGCGGGGCCATTCCCGGGCAGCCTGGTCTTTTCAGAGTTTATAGCAGATAGACTGCAGTCACACAATGTAAATGAGTCTTCTACGAAGTTTGTACTAGAGACAAGAGTTTTTATTTATTTATTTCTTTTGGGGTTTCATTGAACCCAACTGAGCAAGACATTACATAACATGGCAGAACTGGGAGTAATTACAGCCTCACTCAAATTTCAAAGTCGAACGACAGTTCAAGTAACACTACCGCTTTGAAAACGATAAGTCCTAGTCCTTCAATATGGAAGAGGGATGACTCAGTACGACAGGGTGACTGGAGGGATTCAAACAAACGTAGGCCAAGAATTTGATCTGTGTTGCTGAAGATGAATCATCAAAAGCACCCGCGCAAAGGACAAATCTGATCCCACTCAAGTATTCCATAGCCGATACCACTGAACAAGGACATTGCCTGAACATCGTTCAGACACCCCACAGACAAGACATATTGCCTCGGACCAACCACCAGTGGAGCTCGTCACTACAAAAGCAGCTACCGGATGAGCACCAGAGATACGATCAAGCTTAGCACTCACATTTGGGAACTTCTTAAGCCTATGTCCATGCCGGTCGGGATGTGCACGCAAACGCTCCTCCTGCCCTGTGTTTCACTGCGAATGGTTGGGTTAACGCTGCAGTGACGCCGATTACCGTTACGCGGCCGGCCGCATTTGTAAATCCGACGTCAGATTGCCCGCCCATTATGCGACTGTCTGTTTGCAAACTAGCCAAGGAATTGATAAGAGATAAGACCTCCACACTTGAGCGCCGACCACATCGCGCCGCCCGCTATCTACTTCCCTCTTCATGCAACACTAAACAAGCGAGACTTTCTCATCCAACAGAGAGCCCACATCTGATCGAAGGCGATGAAGCAGATGCATCGACGTGACCTTCAAGGTGACCCAAGTAATCTAAGCGCGCGTCTGCGTACGCCCCAGAAGAATCGCACCACCTGAAACTGCTACGCCGCACTCTGGCTGCAGCTATGAGCAGGACGGAGAGTGAAGAGCTTCGTAGAAAGCGAAGCACCTCCCATTCGCGAGATATAGGCTTTCAAAATGACCAACAAAAGGAAGAGTCAAGGCTCGCTGGGGCCAGAACCAGCCACAAAGTCTCGCCGGATAGAGTCGAATACGCGTATGTGTCTCCTTGGCGGCTGTTGACATTCGATCTGACGCGTTTCTCATAGCTTCTTTGCACATCAGCTTGCCCTCTCAGACTCATGACCCTGAAGATAAATCCATAAACGCAGAGATTGAAGACCAAGACGCTGAAGAGTTGGTCGACGAGTCTGTTCATACATTGGAGCGATTCCCCTTGACAGAAAAGAATCTACATCGTCTCGCAATGTCAACAAACTCCAAAGGAACGAAAACCGCGAGTGTCCAGAGTCTGAGGTCGGGCAACTCGGGTGACACCAGGAGTATCTCCACAACCAGCGAAGGATTCGAGAACAGAGCCCTCGATAATGGTGTTCTCGACGCCGTAAGATCCGGGAAACAGGCGGTGGTGGACTCGCATGTCAAGATGAAATTACTTGCCTCCCGAGAATCTGCATCACCGATCCAGACACAATACGACAAATTTGCGGACCGGATCGTCGAAGCATCAAATGAGCAGGGTACCATCGCTGTCTACTCGAAATACATATTTCAAGATACCGAGGACACTCATTTCGACATTGGGTATCGAAGGAAGGAGGATAAGATGTGGACTGAATTCCCCAAGAACGTCGGTTTCAACAATGGTCTGTCAGCTCCCAAGCCTGATATGATCGAAGGGTTCTCAAGGGACACGTTCCCTCCAACAATCGAACATATCAAGGCATCAAGGCTAGTCAGGGACGAGCCCAGATATGTCGCGTTGCCTCACATGGCCGTGGAGTACAAGGCGCGCGAGAAAAGCCTGCACGAGGCTAAGGTCCAAGCAGGCTACGACGGTGCCGCTATGGTCTACGGGAGGAACGAGGCTCTGAAGTACATTGGGGAAGCAGATCCCCCACGACAGCCTGCGGTACTAACTGCCACGACTATTGGCCAAGAATGGAACGTTTATGGCCACTACGCTCATCCTAATGATTCTAACGGCAAGGAAGAGTACTATCAATGTCGCATGGCTGGTGGGTCCATGGAAAACCTGAGCGAGTATAAGCAAGGCCGCAAGGTCCTGAGGAACATGCAGGACTTCGCCCGACAACAATCTTCGGACCTGCGAGATAGCATGCAAAAGGACTACGATGAGCACGGTTCCCGTCAGCTCGGCCAGCAGCCTGGAAACAAGACGGGCAGCAATTCTCTCGCCTCCAAATCACCATCCGTTGGGTCTGATAGGAACGGGCAACAACACTCACGAGGCCAAGCGACGCCTAAACCAGCTTCTAATAATGGTTCCTCTACATCCGCTCCTCGAGACACACATTCCAGGCAACGGGGTCAACCTGCTTCTGAAGTCTCTCGCCAGCAAGCTGCAAGGAAGCCTGAAGATACGTCGAATAAGTCAAGAGCAGACTCGTCGCCACGTCCACAAAAGCAGACGATGCCGCCACCGGTCCGTCATGTCCAGCCACACAAGCCATCGACTACCGTTCCTGGGGTTTCCGAGGCCTCAGAAGCCCCTCATGCACATCAGAATAGCCCTCTGCCAGGGCCGCCCCGTCGGACTCCCTCTGGACCTGGTGGCGGCCAGTTGCCCACAGCACAGCCTAAGCCTGTCCAACGGACAACAACGGTGAAACCACCTGACGGACGACCCTTGCCTTCTGGCTCCTCCTCGTCCTCGTCCTCGGGGAGGTCGAGTGGCTCAACACTCTCTGCGTCGTCCGCTGACGCCCGCCGCCACCGGATACGGGACGAAGAAGAACAGAAGGACTTACCCAGGCGTCGGTCGGACAGCCCTGACAAGAATAGGCCGCCACGGCCGCAGGATGGCAGGCCTGACGAACCGCAGAAAAAGAGCTCGGTGTTTGGTAGGTTTGGTATGGGTAAGAAGAAAGATGGGCCCCTCGGCCTCGGCGATGATTGAGACTTGGACTGTAATTAAAGGCGGTTGCATTAGCGAGTAGGGCGATCTCGGTGTACTTAGATAGAATCAAGTAGATACAATTGCGTATATTTGTATTGTAAGTCTTCATCATATGCACTATCATCAAAAACGATGGCCTAGGTAGCTTCAGATTACCGTCAGGAACACCAGGGTAAAGAGTCCAACAAGTGTAGGCTTGCACTTTAGTCTGGTTGTCACGATACCTGCTAATCTCCAATTAAGTAGCGCGACATGTTCTCAGATGATCATGAGCTTGCTCCCTTCGTTTACAATTGGCCTGATACCCTTCTGCAGACAGACCCAGCAGGGATTCTTGGGCTTCAGCACGACTTTATACCCGGCTGCAAGGCATATAGAGGCAGCAGCCAGCCTCGCTTGCCAGTTCCCTTCAGCTCGGATGACGCCCCAGTTCCTGGGCGGGATTAGCATCTCTGCGTAGCTGTCGACGGCGATGAGCGAGTATTCCCCAGTCGCGGAGCAAGTACATGGATTGGCTTTCAGGAAGTTGCTCACAAGCCCCTGGCTCTTCACTGCTTCCAAAACGTCCAGTTCGGCAATCCATGCCTCCTTGTCGTAGACTGAGATAAGAGTCTCAAGAAAGTATGCCTCTACATCTCTCCCTCCAGAGAATTCGATGTTGATGGCCTGCGATGCCTGGGAGAACGAAAGCTGCAGACTCGTGCTGGTGAAGTGGTCCTCCATCACTCCGTCAAATTGTTTGTGATCACAACGGTACCACTCATCGACGTGGTCGTACGACCTGATTTCTGGTTCCTTCGGGGGCACAAGGAAAGCCATGCCCGCTCTCCCGATACTCCCGGTATAGCGCCGTACAAGACACGAATCCCCATCAGATCCGCTGGCTGCTGGGTCCTGCAGTAGAGCGGTCGCAATGTACAGGGACTAGGCCGAGCACAACGCAAAGACACTCTGTAGCTCTGCCGGGTTGAGGTTGTAACTGCCGGTCTCCATCATTGCAATACAGGCGAAGCAAGTACTGGGGCCGTAATCGCGAGCGGCCAGGGCCGGAACTACCCGCGCCCCCCCCCCCCCTTGTCGGCGTGGGTGATGGTGATGATTCTGGTGTCTTTAGCCCCTGTTACAGCGTCGCCCTGACTTTCTAGAGCTGTGGTGACCCATAGGGCCTTTCGAAAGTCCGCCTTGATGGCTCGCACATCAACGGTAGCCCCTTCCATGTCACGGTACAGGTCGCAGATGAAGGCCATCCCGAGCAATGCCTTGTGGTGGTCTGCCTCGAAGCTCATCTCTTGGGCACACTTCTCCAAGCTGATGGTGCCTGCCTTAAAGACCTTCATTGTATCCAACACCCTATGGGATTGAAACAACGGAAGTACACGGGACTCCTCGTCTGGCCTGCTTCGCTGTGACTTGCCATGCTGGCGAATGACTGGCGCCACTCGGTGTTGACGACGGAGTAGGGCTATGGGGTTCAACAAATATGCTCCTGAGAATGTCCCTCGGAAGATTTTGCCTGATCTTTAGATCATGGTAAAGACCAACTAACTAGTACGCCTCTAGGCACTTCACTGAGAGCGGCCATAGAACATTCCTGGTAGGTAAGGCTTTGAGTGATTCTGATTGTTTGTGATAATTCTGACATTATACCAGGGTTTCAAAAGAGCATTTGGTCAACAGAAACTAGGACAACATGGATAGAATCAAACCTAAGGTTCGACATAACACCATCCCGCTAGTCGAGTATTGAAATTTGTCCGAAGCGCCACTCAGCCCCGAGTCAGTCAGTGGGCCAGTACAGCCAAAACAAAAAAAAAAAAAACCACAAAACGTACAACACCGGGTATTCGCTGATCGTCACCGACTCAACTACTAATCTGGCCCTCACTGACTTAACTTTGGGAGAGCGGACGGGATCCCGTGTTTTCCAATGGGTATGGTCGTACGTGATAGACCCTGCAGAACTGGTGCTTATAACTCATGAATTCTGATAGGGCAGTATTAATCTTCAAATGACGGATTTTTCTACTTCACCGTAATGACTCTTGTCTGCCTTCCAATAAAATCCACAAATCCAGCACGCACAATTGGGCACTTTTTTGATATGAATTGTGCTAATCATGGTATGCAATGAGGACAAATATCATCACACAGGCTAACCAATCGTCCATTGGATTAATGACGAATCATCCGCAGAGCACAAAAGAGGCCTTTTAGCGCAGTACCCATCAAGCAGTCTCACCTGTGCTCGAGTCAAAGCTTGCCACGATGACAATATCCCGACCGTTGCGCCGCAGATTTGATGCGCCAATTTTGTAAAGAAGTTCAAGTCAGCTAGTTTCACCTCTTGAAACTCGATTTCCGTTGCTAAAGGACAGTCAAGCCTCTTAATCTACACGACCCAAAAGATTGCCCATTGTCTAAGTCATGTTGGTGTTAGTGCGGATACTCGGACGCCGGCCGCGCCACCGTCGTGGCAGCATCGTCTAAAATGCGGTTCTCTATCTGTTCGATGTCACGTAATGGAGCTTAAGCTCGGCATCGATGGTCCGTCCTCCCACACTGGTGGCAGTGTCGCATCCAGTGATCTTGCATGGGGAGGCGGCTTACAGTGGCAAGTCCTTGAAAGGTTGTTTGGGCTCGTCCCTCCAATCGACACTCGAGAACTAAATCAATGGACAATATTGACTAACTGTGGTCCGTGGAATGCCCCGGTTGCGGTGGAGTTCTTCTCTTTGAGACCCCGGTTGCAGGTGTCTGTTAGATGGGCACCCGTTAAAGCGCTAGGATACCGTTGACATCCTGATGGGGAGCAAACTCCTATGTCAAACACCAGGGGCAGAAGACAGGAGAATACCATAAAGACCGTCAAACGCGTACAATACTATATTAAGGCAAGGCCAACCATGATCATAAGATCTTTCAGTTGACAAGAGCAATTGCACCTCGTCATTGGTGATCGCACATGATCAGCACCGACTTGAACAGTAATATGCCATCCGGAATCTGTTTCAAGGGTCCGCGCAGAGACTACGAAACAATTAAACAATTACAGAGACCCAAGTTGGGTTTGTTATGCGAAGTAAAATGGAAGCAAATTGTATGCGCCACCGCTATCGAAAAGAAGACTGGCGTAATCTATCTAATATATTCAAAAGGGCCGTCGACCCTGACGGACTAGGAGCTAGCGTGTCTCACCCCAATCAATTCGATGCCCGCCGTCGTATAAACCCCTTACTCGCAGCCTCGCTTCCGAGTCAAGAGCAGGGGCTGACCCTAGCCAGAAACCCGGCAAATGCTATCCGCGGTCGAAAGATTGCCGTTTCGCGTAATGGCACCTGCAGAACGACGTCCCTCTTTGGTGGAAATGCCCCGGATTCGCACAATGGTGCCCACCTCACATTTCGGTACTGTAATTCGCAGAACAGTCTAGATTACGCCGCCGTGAACACCTCGCTTGGCACAGTGTTCTCCCTAGTGGGCCGGTAGATGGTCCGACTGCTATTGAAGAGTGGTACGGCGTGTCAGGCTTATATTGTCAAAGGGAAAAGCTTGAATTATGGCACCAACCCTAGTGTGGCGGGCTCCCGGGAGCAAAAAAAGATATCTCGGAGCAGCTGTCGTCGGTCGTCTTGACCGTTGTTTCCTGATCCAGACAGCCGCATCAGGTCCTCCTCCCTCCCTCCATCTTCGTTCTTTACATTCACTCGTTTGCGCAGCGCGCATAAATAAACACCTGCATTCCAATTCTTGGCAGTCAATCGTTGACTCTCTATTTACAATTATACTGGTTTCTTTAGTCAGCAATCCGCAGCAAAATGAAGCTTTCCATTGTGAACCTCCTCGTCCTGGTGAGCGCGGCGGCGGCCCAGCTCTCCGGGAGTGTCGGCCCGACGACAAGCACTGCAGCCAAGCGGGCCAAGAAGACGTGCAACGTGCTTGACTACGGTGCCAAGGCAGACAAGTCGACGGACCTTGGCGCGGCTCTTACCAAGGCCTGGGCTGCGTGTGCATCTGGCGGTATTGGTAAGTCATCAACTTCGGCCCACGCCATGCTTCCCAACCACGGCCCTTAAGCAGGTTCCGCAGCGCTGACTGTCTCGCAGTCGTCATTCCCACGGGCGACTATGCTATGTCGACATGGGCCACCCTCAACAAGGGCACCGGCGTCGGCGTCCAGCTGGACGGCACCATCTACCGTACCGGGACCGCAGGCGGTAATATGATAGCCATCCAGAACAGCAAGGACATCGAGTTCTTCTCCAGCAAGGGGTCCGGCGTCATGCAGGGGTACGGCTATGAGATTCACAAGAGTGGTTCGCTCTCTGGTGCTCGTCTCCTCCGAGTGATCAAGACCAGTGACTTTTCCGTCCACGATCTCAAGTTTGTTGATGCACCTGCGTTCCACATCTCACTGGACACCAGCACCAACGGCGAGCTCTACAACCTTGCCATCCGGGGCGGTGACCACGGTGGACTGGACGGTATTGACGTGTGGGGAACAAACATCCACATCCACGATGTGATGGTGACTAACAAGGATGAGTAAGTAACCTCACCTTCTCACCCCTGAAACTTTCCACTTCACTGTATTTGAGACATGTCCAAGTGCATCGTCTCGCAAGACATACCTTTAGACAGCTCCTGTGGTTACGACTGCAGCTGGTGCTCCACAGAAGCCTCTCTAGACACCTTTCGAGACTATTTAATTGTACTTGCTGACTGAGACCTGTGAATAGGTGCGTGACAGTCAAGTCACCTGCCCAGAACATCCTCATCGAGCAGATCTACTGCAATCTGTCCGGAGGGTCAGCAATCGGTTCCCTCGCCGCAGGAACAGCCATCTCCAACATCGCCTACCGCAAGATCTACACGGTGGGCAGCAACCAGATGCTCATGATCAAGAGCAACGGCGGGTCGGGCTACGTCGAGGACGCCGAGTTCAGCGAGTTCATCGGGCACGGCAACGCCTACTCGCTCGACGTCGACCAGGCGTGGGCCTCGATGTCGACGGCCGCCGGCAGCGGCGTGCAGCTGACCAACATGACCTTCAGCAACTGGAAGGGGACCTGCGCCTCGGGCACCCAGCGCGGGCCCATCCAGTTCAAGTGCGACGCCGACACGCCCTGCAAGGACATGGTCGTCAAGGACTTTGCCATGTGGACCGACAGCGGCAGCAAGGTCAACTACATCTGCCAGAACGCTTTCGGTACGGGTGGGTGCCTCAAGAGCAGCGGGAGCGACTACACGACCACCCAGGCTGTCGCGTCTGCGCCTACTGGGTACCAGGCTGCCACCATGGCGGGCGACCTGAAGACTGGTTTCGGGTTCACGGTCGAGATCCCCGTGCCTACTATGCCCAGCAGCTTCTTCCCCGGAGCGACGCCCTTGGTCGCCCTGGCTCATTGATATCGGACTTTCGGTCCAGCCACTTTCTATCCTTCACTGTATTTAGTATTAGCCTGCTGTGTATCAAGCAGGTATAAGAGCATCTAGTCTTTTTCAATTCTTTGTCAATATAACATGCTCCTTGGAGCATCTCATTTGAACAGGAGGTGGCCTTTTAAAGTCATCCAACCTGCATAAGTGCCCGCCCTTCCTCCTGTGCCCACTCAACAAGCCGCGTAAATCATCATCCGACGACCAGCCTCGCTTGCATATCCGCACCCACCATGTTCCCACGATAGGAGGCAGAGAGCCCAGCGATGGGCTGTTTCCTGCCAAGGTCTGGCTACACTTGTCGCGGGCAACAGGTCGCGGGTGGGGCCCCGGCGATGTTTCGTGATGTTTCGAACACAGGGGGAGATCTTTATTGCTGACTGGGGTGGAGCCCAGACTTTCGGGCGCAGGAGAAAAGGGAGAAATTGGGCCGACGGGCCCACCGGCTCCAGTTTGTGGATTGCCCTCGCTTGCGCTGCCGAGCAGTGGGTTGACGACACCATTGATTGATTCATGCCCGTGCTCTGCATGTCCCTTTTGGGCTTTCGGGCGGGGCCTTGTAGGCTCACGTACACTAGATCCACGATGCGGTTGACAGAATACCGGTTTACTTGACTTGATGCATCTGATCGCTGGTCTCGTGTGTGTAGATCTCATATATATTTTATATTTTCAGGAGTGCAGTCCACAGATCTGCCTTCACCGTTGGAATATGTACAGCCAAAAAAGATCAAAAACCTATCCACCTTGTCCATTCCCCCAGCCACGCCATTCCCGTCCTGGACTGTTTCCGCTTAGTAGACACTCGGCGCCGGGCTGACAATGTAGTTGGTCAGGCTGGTGGTGCCGTTCATCTTGGAGGCGATGGCCTGGGCAAAGGCCTGGGCGGCGAGCTTCGCGCCGGCGGGGCTGGTGTGGGTGTGGTCGTTGGGGTAGAGGGCGTTGGTGCCGCTGTTGCCGAGCTTCTTGTAGGCGAGGGTCTGGGCGTTGTAGTGGTCGACGTAGGTGACGCTGCTGCTGGCGATGGCGGTGGCGGCCGTCTTGACGTAGCCGACGAAGCGAGGCGGCGCGTACGAGAAACTGCCCGACTCCCACACGTTGTTGGGTGTCTGCGAGCTCAGCACCACGGTCGCGCCCTTGGCCACCATCTGCTTGGCCGCCTGGCTGACGTAGTAGACAAAGGTGTAGACGGTCGAGCCGTCCGCGCTGGACTTGCACGTCTCCGTGCCGGCGCCGGGGCAGTCGCTGCGCCCGTTGTCGTTGGACTCGGGGCTGCCGCCGTCGTTGTGGCCGAACTCGATCACCACGATGTCGCCAGACTTGACGAGGTTGGCGACCTCGGTGAAGCGGCCCTCGACCGTGTAGGAGCGGGCAGACCGGCCGCCGATGGCCTTGTTGACGACGGTGGCGGTCGAGTAGGTGCCAAAGTACTGGCCCCAGCCGTCGGTCGCGCCGTCGTTGGCGCCGTTCTTGGCCATGGTGCTGTCACCGCAAAGGTAGACAGTTGGCGTCGCCCTCTCGGCGAGTTCCACGGGGGATGCAGAGGCCGTGATGGCGCCGAATGCGACGGCGATGGCGGGTAGTGAGAACTTCATTGTGCCGGCGGGTGGTGTGGATGAGGCCGTGGAAGGATATGGTGGATGAGGCTATGCAGAGCGAGGGGGACAAGGATGATGCAAAAAAGAATGTGTGCCGGCACTGGGATGAAGACGAGGATGAGGGCGAGATAATTAATGAAAGTCAACGGCTGGCGCTGCAGAGTGAAGTAATATGTAGAGAAAGAGGCATTCAAGAAGGGAGATCAACCGGAATAATTGAGTCCATATGCCCAGACCTGGACGGCCGTCGAGTCAACTTTCACATAGTGTCTGCCCCTGACCCTGCAGCCCATGGTAGCATTTGATTAAAGGGGGATGGCACACGGAGCAGGACTGCCGCTGCACTCCGCGCTGCCCAGGCGCCATCGCGCCAGCATGAGCCCCATGACCACATGACATTAGACAGGCCCAATACGGACCTGTAGCCTCAATGGGAACTTCCCCTCGTGGAAGGAGAGTGAGGCAGGACCGTCTTTGTTCGTGCAATATTGCGCCTTGGACCTTGGACACCCCACTTCCGGGGGGCGCCAAGTCTGATCCTCGTGACCGAGGATTTGTGGAAGATCCCCCAAGAGAGATCCGAGCTACGCGGGTGCCCACCCAGCCTGCCAGAGTGTTCATGAAACAACAAACACGACCGGGGTCCGAACTGGCTTCGGACGGAAACATGCCGTACGTCGCCTGGGGGAAAGTCTTGGCCTCCCACACATGCTTTAAATACCGAGTCAACGCCTCCGACACACCCGCATCCAACCCCATCTCATTGATGACAGCCAGTCACAGCCTCTTCACCTTCGGCGGAGTATTGGCCGAGGGCCCGCACTAAACATCCATTGACCCGGATGGTCGTCGGAGCCGGGGAGACGGAGCCGGGACGCTCGTGGTCTCTTGAAACCCGACGTTTGTTGGTGCCAAGCAAGCAAAGCTACAGTGAGCAATAAAGTGAAATAAAGCTACATGTGGCCGCTATGCATAAAAAGGCAAAATGTGATGCGGCTGCGGTCCGCTCAACCTTCAGGGTTCATGGGCTTGCGTCGTATAGCGCAGGCGTTACGAGGCACACAAGTGAACTGTCAACCGCATCATGCAACACACCACCGACCACCAGTGAGGGCATTAGTAAAAATAGGTGGCGCTGCAAGGGTTCGAACCTCGGTCTTTGGAGAGTCGACAGGCTTGACCACAATCCAGCGTCCTAAACCTCTAGACGACAGCACCTACGAACTCCCCCTTCGAGCGGGTTGTTGATGTGTGTGTTGTGTGGCTAGGTGGGACTGCGGTCACGGCGGGAGACTGCAGTAGTTCGGACGAAATGCTGGTATTCACTTGGAGGCTTAAGAATGCGTAGGTTCCAGAATGGCTGGACAGGGACCAGTATGGGTATATAACGCTCAGTTTTGCTGGGCCTGCTTCCCAGCCACGGACTGATTACCCACGTCCTATCAACATTTGTGTACAGTATGGGTGACTTGTGACCTGTTTGTTTTCGTAGACGTCATTTCTCCAGGGTGTACTTATGGTTGTATGCACTGCTTACCTCCCACAACTTGCCACAGTGAAATGCTGCCAAAATGGGCAATCCATGAAAACGGCCATTCCTTACGAGGCAACTTTCAACGGTGAAGCTGAAAGGTGAAGTGAGCAGAACTCGATATGTGATCATGCAAGTTTCGGTAGGCATGCAGTGGTAAGTCAATTGGCAGTCCATGTGTAGATGGGTAGATGAGTGTGGAGCTGAGTGGATACCCGAGCAGCATATATCCCGACGCACATGCATCTAGCGGGATGCACAACGTAGGCTCTTTCCCAGATCACCTGACACTGTATGGCCCCATATACCTCCAATACTAATGTGATATTCTTTCTTTCCGCTCAGGAATCAGCTGCCTACTTGTTCCAGGTCAGCAACTTGGCCCCATGGTAATCTTCCACACACACGCAATATGACAAATGAGGCATGTATTTTGTCCATGTCGCCATAATTAGAGCCAAGTGCTGCTTGGTCTGTAAGTGACCCATTTGTCTACTTGCACGATTACATATATAAGTCCTACAGTAGACGTGGGCAGACTGAGGAAGTGTCCCTACTCTGGGAGAAGCACCTGGCAACTGCGCAGGGTCTGGGAACAACTTGAAGCTTTGGTGGTATTACGGGGGCTTGGCTGATTAAATGTCTATACGAGGTCCACCTTACATATCTGAAATTTTTGTTCTTGCAGTCCTCATCGGTAACGCAGCAAGCTTGCCGTCACTTGTACGTGAAGCAGCGGTCGTACCTGTCAATACCACGCGCGGACAAGACATCTTGCGACGAGACGAGACGGGTATATATATGGGTTTATATATATATGTAATGATCACTATCCAAGTACCTTGCGTCCCAGGCTGGTCATGCTAGCCACTAATTCTCTCCCGAGAGAGAGCTGACAGTGTACACTTCAGGATTATGCTTCAAGGACCTTCACAGCCTTGCCCTTCTTCATCCACTTGACCCTGTTCAGAACACCCTCGGCCTGGACATCAATCTTGAGCGCGTCTTCGTACTGCGTGAAGTGTGGTCCCAGGTCTCGTGGTGCATCGGGATGATCCAGTCGGCCTTGATGTCGCGGAACAGACGCGCGGCCTGTCTTCCGCCCATAGTAATATTCTGCTTCGGCATAGGGGCGGGTTCCACGTGATCCATGGCTTCACCCAAGTTCATGAGGGCGGCCTCCTGGCCCGGTACTTCGGGACACTTAACACCATTATCGCACTGCTGTTGGGGTCTTCTTTATCTATGTTCACATAGATAGCTGTCACAACAACTCCCGGGCTATACTTATGGATGATCTACTTCAGCTTGGTCATAGGTGGAGTTCAGTCTTTATTCGTTGCAACGGCCTAAGCCGGATCTGCAGAAATTAGGCTCACGGATGGCAATCATATTTGGTTTTATCGCATTCGGGGCCCTCTTAGGGTCGCCAATCAGCGGCGTCTTGATTTCAGAAATGAACGGTTCATATCTCGGGGCGCAGGTCTTCGGTGGGAGTTGCCTGGCAGCTGGGTGTATGTTTGTGCTTGCTGTACGGAAATTTCGGAGGACGAGGATGCACTATGCGCTGGCGGCAAAGATGTAGGATTCGCGCAGTACTTGCTGTCATAGGAAAGTCATGAGTACTCAACTATATTACAAGGTGTATCAATGGACTAGTCATGGTGGCATAAGAAAGATGCAAAAAATGATGAAGAGTGTCCACTCCGCACAACACCAGATCCCGGTGATCTCGCCGTTTCCCTCACAAGGTTGAACTAACGGTGTACCTTCTCTCCGGCTTACAGTGGGGTGATTTGGAATCATGTCGCGCACTAAGTGTCTGCAAAGCCTCTCTGTCCTCTCCTTGCTTTCGTTGATTCCACATGTCGGAGGTCGTGATACCGGAGTTGAGCGGACTTGAGTCCCGCAGCCGAAAATGGCCCACAATTCCCACAGTTTTGAAGGAACCCCAAAATGGAGTTCGGAGCAGATATGTAATCCGTTTACCATCAATGCACAGTAATCTGGGCCTCAGTGACTTATTCTGAGTATTTCGGAGGAACATGTCTATCTGGTGCTATATGAATGCTGACGATGCGACGCTCAACTTACACGGTGATAGACCCAGTGAATTCCTAAGTCCGGGTTCCAACAGATCTTGTGAATGGAATTTCTGCACAGGGGCATTGGTATTTGCAGTCTATAAATGCAGCATATCCCTTCAAATGCCAACGCCGACTTGACACACTATCTATGCGACAAATCAATAAATCCCTGTACACTATCGACAACATGGCACCTCCCTCGCAGTCGAGACCAAAGATTGTCTTTGGCGCAATGACTTTTGGTCAAAAAGGTGTGTAGATACTGACCTTTACCAGGACTGGCGACAGCTGCTTACTTGTCATGAATCGACCCAGGCGCCGAACAGGCCCGAGTACATGACCTGGATGTTGCAGCGAAGATTTTGGACGTCTTCCAAAGCCACGGACACTCAGAAGTGGACACGGCGCGTACATATGCGGGTGGAAGCTCTGAGGCGTACCTGGCACAGCTGAGTTGGCAGTCTCGCGGTATTGCTGTTGCTACGAAGTTGCCTCCTACCGGCGTGCATATACCACCATTCCTGGACACGAGAGGCAAGACCCTGCGCGAGATGATGGTTGAAAGCATGAGCGCTCTGAAGGCAGATAAAGTGGATCTTTTGTATCTCCATGGACCAGACCGCAACACACCTTACGAACAAACACTCCGTGAAGTCAACGATCTCTACAACGAGGGCTATTTCACCCGGTTCGGCATCAGCAACTTCGCAGCATGGGAAGTGGCACAGATGTGCGAGACAATCCATCGTAATGGATGGAAAAATATCGACGTCTACCAAGGGGTCTACAACGCGCTGCACCGAGCTGTCGAGCCAGAGCTCTTCCCGGCACTGAGGCACTATGGCATAGCTTTTTATGCCTATAATCCTCTAGCTGGAGGATTTCTAACGGACCGATACCAGCGAGAGACGGAGGCACATGAGGGTGATCGATTCAACCCTCATCGTGCACAAGGTGTTCTGTACAGGAAGAAGTACTGGAACGATGCGCACTTCGATGCCCTGGACAAGGTTCGCCCGCTGGCCAAAAGCTTAGGGCTCACAACAGCACAGGCAGCTCTCAGATGGGTCAATCACCACAGTAAACTGGCCGGGGGGTCCGGTGATGCTATCATCACCTCGGCAAGCACGGTCGAACAACTCGAGGAGAATCTCGCTGCTCTTGAGATGGGTCCGCTTCCCGAAGAGCTTGTGCAAGCTTTCGAGGAAAGCTACAGTGTGGTGAAAGCCGAGGTGTCGCTATATTTCTTCTAAGATTCGATGTGGGCAAATCATTGGATTTGATCATACAATTAGGCGGCCAGAACTGGGATACGCCTTGGGGAGAGTCGTTTCGTTTTCATCTCACCTCACCATAGAATACATAGCATGAGGCCAGACAGCCCATTATCTTCTTGGAGCCCACAGATTGCACTGTCGTCCTCGTGCGAATTTTGAAGTAGTGATCACAGCTGGTTCCTGGCTGATGAGCCTAGTGAGATGCTTTATACTCAAGGGCCGTGAAATGTGGTATGCTGATATATCACCGAGAGCTGCTGTAGATGTTCAGGGAATGAATACTTGGACCGATTGCTGCAGAGCTGCCCTAGTCTAGAGCTATCTAGTGGAAAGAATATGGTCTACTGAATCTTCTTGTCAGCCTGACTCACCTGTACGGCTGGAGATCCTGTTGAGACATAGTGTTGGATTACTTGCATCGCTAGTGGCGCTTCAAAATCCTATTTGATATGCGGCCAATGCGAGTGTGCTGTAACCTTGGCAAGCTACCTGATATCCGCTTGCCGCCAAGAGCAAGACACCATCACAGAGTCCATAGTAGATCCCCATTACAAATAGCGCACGTCATTTCAAAATATTCAACGAGTCTCCTCACTCCAGAATAGCATATATCGCAGCCGTTAATGCGTTGTCGTTGGGCGAAGGATCCCGCTTCGAACTCTAGTGTCTTGGGAAGTCTTGACCTCGACTAAGCATTGTGGGGATATCTTGGCCACGGGAGCTATTGGTAGCAGATAAGCCGTTGCGCCACGCCCTTGAGCCCAACAGGAGCTTGTTGGCGGCACACCAACACCAACTACCGTCAGCTTGGCTTCCCCGGAGACTGGTTCAACTGGAACAGCTCATTTCTGCCAAGGGGCGGGGAGGATTCGGCCGCTAGGTCTAGTATGGCGCTGTGGCTTGCTGTAGTGAGCCCTTGTCTAAGACGTATTGAGTGACTGTGCCTGTTGTGCGACCCGCGGCAGGGAAGTCTAGAATCTGACCTGCATTCCAACGGCAGCGACCTGACCGATAAGCTGCGCTTTGTATGGCCACGATGCGAAGCGCCCGGTGCCAAGTGGCGCTGAAAAATGAGCTACGGCAAGACGGGGAAGGGGCGCGAAGGATTACTGGATGCCCTCGCCGAGAAGGTTAGATGGAAAACTCATACATACATGACCAGAAGCTTACTCACATGCCTGCGATAAGATTCCAACCATTTATTTAAATCTTGTCACCCCGCTGTTCAGCTCGAGCGCGTCCCTTCTCGCTTCTCTGCGTCTTGTTCCTTTTACATATTTACTTCACTTGGAACCGAGGAAGGATCTCCCCTATCGGCATCCCGAGCAGTATTAAACGAGAAATTATGGTACCCTCAATAAAGGAGAAGGCCCTCGAGCCTACGAGTATTTCGGCCACTGCTTCCGTTGTCGAAATCAACGAGGCCGTGGCATTCGACCACAGAGCCACGAAAAAGCTCTTGCGAAAGTTGGACTGGCACATCATTCCGTTCATGTCGCTCATTTACTTGTCAGTAATTCTTCGGAACACTTTAGTTCGTCGTCGCTTGAACCCGATGCCTAACAAAACGAGATAGGCTCTGTTTCTTGGATCGCACCAACATTGGAAATGCCCGTCTTGACCACCTCGAGCAAGACCTCAATCTGAAAGGGTTGCAATACAATGACTGCCTTGCCATTCTCTTCCCGTTTTACATGTAAGTTAAACAGCAACTTCCAACTTGAGCAACGCATCTGTACTCACGGCCGACATTTTTCCAGTGCCGCCGAAATCCCATCCAACATGATGATGAAACGCACGCGCCCCTCCATATGGCTCACCTTCATCATGGTCGGGTGGTCAGCCAGCATGATCGGTCAGGGCTTCGTCAAGAACTACTCGGGCCTGATGGCCACGCGGGTCTTCCTCGGCGCCTTCGAGGGCGGCCTCTTCCCCGGCGTCAACTACTACATCACTCAGTGGTACTGCCGGCACGAGTGCGGCTTCCGCATGGCCCTCTTCTTCTCCGCCGCCACGCTGGCCGGTGCCTTTGGCGGGATCCTGGCCAGGGGAATCGCCGAGATGAGCGGCATAGGCGGGCTGTCTGCCTGGTCGTGGATCTTCATCCTCGAGGGCCTGCTGAGCATCTTGGTCTCTTTCACCGCGTACTGGGCTATCAACGATTACCCGTCGACGGCCACGTTCCTGAGCGAAAGCGAGCGGGCGGAAGTGGTGAGACGTCTACGCGTCGACAATGGGCACCTTTCCGAAGGTTTCAATATGAAGTATGTGTGGCAGGCCATCGGCGACTGGAAGATCTACATGCACTGCGGTATTTTCCTCGCCGGCTTCTGTCCCATTTACTCCATCGCCCTCTTCTCGCCGACTATCATCAAGGGCATGGGGTACACTGCCAACAACGCACAGCTCATGAGTGTGCCACCGTATGTCTGTGCCTGTGCTTTCACAATCGCGGCCAGCTGGGCGGCAGACCGTGTCAAGCAGCGCGGCATCTTCCTGCTCGGGTTCCAGCTCACCGGCATTGCTGGCTTCGCGCTTCTGGCGGGCACAAGCAACCACTCGGCCCAATATGGGGGACTGGTTCTGGCTGCTATTGGAGTTTATCCCACGGTCCCTCTCGCCATGGCGTGGAATAGCGGCAACATTGGTGGATCCCTGAAGAGAGGCACAGGCATCGCCATGCAGGTGATGGGAGGCAACTGTGGTGGTATCATAGCGTCGTATGTATACCTGAGCAGGGATGGGCCTCGATACATCACGGGACACAGTATTTTGATCGGCATCATCTGGTAAGTATCTGCCCTCGGCGTGATCACGGCCCTGGTGTGTCTAACTACATTACTGACCATATACGTGTCCAGCCTTGCATTTCTGCTGACCCTATCCATGACCATCTATTATCGAATTGAGAATGCTCGCCGGGACCGGGTTTCGGGCGAGGTAGCGGGTCAGGAGTTGACGGAGGAGCAGAAGACACTTGAACAGGAGCTGGCTGACAACGCGCCGTTTTTCCGATACACTGTTTAGACTGTTGCTATGAGGCAAAGACACCATAAGTCAAAGAACTCTGATACAAGACCACAGAATGGTACTGCGGTCCAAGACGTTGGGTTATTAGTCACAGAGGGTTAAAAGAATAGATCTTTGTATCGTGTCAACCACGTTCATTCTATACTTATTGGACTTTACAGTTTGTCTTGTTTAGGTAACTCACAGTCGCTGGTGGATGGCTTGATAAATGTATCTGTTACGGTATTCATTTGATTTACATAGGTTGCGTGTATTTAATTACATATAGTAAATACTAAATGACACTCAGATTCAGACAATTCAATAAAGGCAAGCCCAAGTTCCTTAATAAAGATATCCGCCGCCCTCTCGCCAACCGCTAGAGCGATATTGTTAGTATTGGCCGCCACGTTCCGCGGGACGATGCTGAGATCAGCAATCTTTAAACCCTCAACCCCATAAACACTAAGGCTGCCATCCACGACGCCATTCTAATCGCGGGGAAGCATCTTGCAGGTGCCCAGAGCGTGCCAAGTTATACTAATATTATTACACAGCCACTTTTCAAGCACAGCATCATCATCCAAAGAATACTTAATATTAGGCACATTAGCTAGAAGGGGTCCATTAAGCTCAACATTTGCGGCCTTCAATCTGGGTGCAAAGGGCGGGTAGCTGTAAGCCATCTCGCCGCGATAAGATAGCATACGTTGGATAACCTCGCGCTGCTTCTTATATAATTAGATGTGCTTCTTGAGATTGATATCTCCTATATTAGTAAAGAATCTGTGTTTAAAGTCGACAAGGTTGTTTAGGTTTAGGCCTATGATATGTATATGACCTTGCGACAATGGGTACATAGTAAAAGCTATGATTATAAGGGATAGGTTGCTAGTTGTAAGGCAAGGGTCCCTAGAAAATCTATAGTATAATCAGTATATTTAATCCTAAATATAATAAGGCAAAGCCTTACTTACCTAGCAATAACGCTTATTAGAACCATAGGCTTATTAGGTAACCCTTTAAATTCCTTATCCCAGGCTTCTTTAAAATTAGGGCCCAGGGCAGCAACCTTAGCCTTAATAGGCCGAACCTTTATCTGTATATCCTAAGCATTCCATCCTAACATCTTGTTATTGCTTTTAATTAAGTCCTCCGGACTCCTTAGATGGCTAAACATAAGAGCGTCAAGGGTATCATTAGGCGTTAAACTGTTTAGGTATGGGTACGCGAGAAGGTGATGGTCCTCGTACCCGTCACCGACTCTGGGCAGGTCAGCGACAACAGATACACCAGCGGCGGCCAGTACCTTAGGGCTGCCAACACCAGACCGCTCTAGAAGTGATGGTGTAGCGCAGGCTTTGATGGAGTAGATGACAAGCTTTCTAGCCCTGACGGTGCGATGCTGGCTGGCATCATTAGGATGGAAGAGCGGGTTCGGTCTGTATTCGACACCAACAGCTCTCTTATCCTCGAAAAGGACGCATACAATCTGCAACTCGACCAGAACGTGCAGGTTAGGGTGCTTTCCATCCTCCAGACGGGGATGAATATAACATAAGGCCGCGTCTTGATGCTTGCCATCCGGCGAAATGAACCACTAAGCGCGCCAAATAGCATTAACAGAATCAAGATCTTGTAGATCTGGGACCTTAGGCCATCCCTAGTTGGTGGTAGATGCGATGAACTCGTTCTCAATCCACGGTAAGGTATACGTTCCACAAGAGACGTGAATTGGGCCGTTGTGGCTGTGTGTGCCGCCGTCTTCGCCGTGGTAGGTCTCAAGCTACAAATCAAGGCGGTTAGACGGGTTGAACCAAGTTAGAGAAGAGCTATATAATTTACCTTCTGCAGGTATGGCAACATATCGTCCGCCGACCATCCTGGCGTTTTCCAGGAGTCAAAGTCAGACCGCTAGGCATAGCTGTATATCATAAAATTGGTAGAAAAGCCACCGCCAAGGACGCCGCCAGCCGGCAGCACAAGTTCCCTATCGCCCACAGCTAGTGACTTTTTGGTCATGTAAAACAAACTAGTCTTTGCATTTAGAGCGAGGCTGGCTGTGAAAAAGGCTGGATACTTAATGGTGGGGGATTTGTTGTTAGGACCGCCCTCTATAAGCAACATAGAAAGCTTAGGGTCCGCGTTGGCGAGCCTGGCCGCGACGACACATGCCATCGTTCCACCTGGTGAAGTTGTTAGTGGCGTTAGAGTTAAGCTGCATAACTACAAATGGGTACGAACCTCCAGTGATGATTACGTTGACCTCGCTAATGTCCTCGGGGAGCTTGTTGTAGAGACCCATTGTGACTGTATTGATCTCTCGATGGACTTTGTTAGATGATGGGTGCAAATAGTAGTGAGACTTCGGACAAGACTTGAGTGGTTTAACGGATCATTAAGGATCAACCAGCTTTACTGTTAGCCTAAAGGTGCTGATATTAGGACCGAGCGAAAGTGCACCTGCGGAACTTAAGAAAATAAGGTTAGAATGCAGATAAGGCTAGACAGAAGAGCAAAGGCTCGTCAGATAGTGCATTTGACTGCACTTCATGTGAGATAATTTATTCAGTCGATCGATATATACCACGCTGTCGCAGGAGTTGTAGGTAGAAATGTCAGATGTTCTTCATGCAGTTGTCTTTAGGGGGGGGGGCACTTATAATACCCGTCATGTTAACAGTAATTGCCTCTACTTCCCCACACATGATGACTACGATGTATGTGAGCAATCATCTGCATGTGTGTACCTAACTGGCCCTGTTCACCCTGATCAATACCTTCTTCCCTTGGGTTTTGAGAACAGCCACAATTCTCAACTTAGAAACCCGTAATGGCCTAGTTCTGGGCACCGAGCTGGTTCCTAAACGAATGAGACCCCGGGAATGCTGCAGCTGGGCGGCGAGGTGCGCATAATTCTGGGCAATTCTGGCCTAGTGGGTTATCATTGGCGGATATGCTCGCAAGGAACGGGGCTGGGGCTGTACCAACAGGGCAGTTCCAGTGTGAATACATCCTGTTGGACCCACCCTGGGAAGATTATGAATGGGGCTAAGCAAATGTATCTCTGTTGAATGACCGCATCATGCACCCTGTGATCAACTAATAGACTTAATTTTAGCTTATGAAAGTAGCTTAAAAAATTTGCTGTTGTAAAGGATATAGCTATCTCTACATTTCTAACTGGTTAGCGGCTATTAGTAATAATTTCTATGTATTAACATTAAGAGCATAGGGGAAAGGCTCTTATTGCTAAGAGAGGATAAGCGTTTAGATGTTTTAATGTTAAAGGGCTAATATATTAAAAATAAGCATTATAAATATAATGAAGTATTATTTTATTAAAAGCCTTAGCTATATATTTAAGGGTACTTTAATATAAAAAGGAATAAAAGAAGGCTATAATACTTAAGGGTAAATAAATAATTATAAAATTTATAAAATATAATTATAAAATAATGAAAGGGAGTTAATTATATTTTTATTAAAATAAATTTAAAGTAATAAAAGGAAGCTAAAGCTATTATAATAGCTTTTAAGGAAAAGAATAGCTGAAATGCTGCAGCGTATTCCCTGTACTTAATAATAGTATGTTGGCCACTCAGTATGCATAGAGCGACAAATCGTGCGGTCGACATGATTTTATGACAACTCCATTCTTATATTTCACCGTGCATTCTTATTAGTTTCATCCTACTCACATGATAGTAGGACTTGCTCTGCTTGATTTTGTAGATAGTTGCACGATAATATACGTTGTCGATCCTTATTGAACGAGGTGATCGGCCCTGGTACTCTTGACGTAGTGACAAGGTGTGTCCTGAAGTCCATATTGTGGATGCCGCAGCTCTTTTCTATTGACGCTAGCTGATCCATGAACGGCGTCAGCGCCGGCGTTTTAAATGTGGCTGGGTGAGTGCATGACACCAAAAATCATGTATGGAAATAAAACGACTCGAGTGACTTGAACATCATTCAAGTTGTCCACAAGCATCATGCGCATGGGCACATTAGTGAGTGTAATACCCGTCAATATGAGTCTCCTCTCCACATCCATCTACCGCATATTGATCATGCTGCGTTGTGACTCGAAGCATCTCGCGTTGGTTGTCCAAGGATGAATTGACCTGCAAGTAAGGGTCCCAGCCGATAGGACTGGCATTGGCCGTGCCCCGAGATTGCTCCATCGGGCGCGGGTGACTCTCATACTCGGTCATTGACACCGGCATGACACCATTCTTGCTTTCTAAAGAGCCGCCACTTCCTCTTCGTGGAATAAGGGCTGATAGGACCTTGCTTGCGAGCGGAGAAAAATATGTATCCATCGCATATCGGCCGAGCGGAAGCATCGCGGGTAGGCAGATGCCGAGGAGGGAGAACGTTGGCTCCGCCGCCACCCAATACACGAATTTGATTCCTGCATCTGCGTGTGTTTTAGTCATTCAAGTCTGGAAAAATTCTACGCCCGATCTTGGCTCACAAGAGAAATCTGTATTTAATCCCTGTTCAGATCGAAGCGTGGTGATTAGGCGGCCCAAGGACATGACTATGACACTTCCAGGTAAACCGTGTCAGCTGTTTGCTGAACCTTATGTTCCTGAGCAAGGAATATGATCTCACCAGTATCCAAACGTGAAAACAATTGTGAGGCCAACTTTCCGGCTACGATCCATGTGGAGGCTCCAGAGTTTTGGGAGGGGAAGGATGAGGACGATTAGGTCAATGGCGACGCTTGGGACGGCGCTGCCAATGTAAAGGCTGCTTGTAGATCCACACTGGCCAGGAATCGACGGATTCCAGCTCTTGTTGATGGGATCGCAGAGAAAGACTGTACCAAAAACAATCCCAATAAGCCATGCCACGTTGATGGAATGAGCCACCCAAAGCCCAAGATTGAACCATGTCCCACTATTGTTCTTCGGGAACACGCGTCTCAGAAATAGTAGAACCGATAGCTTGATCAGGAAAAGTCCCGCATCATAGACGAAGTAGACGATCCACGAAATGCGGGCAATATAAAGCAATGTGGGCGTTTCTAAGACAGCAGCATGTCGACCGAATCCTCTGCCAATCCCAACCAGGATTATCGCGTGTTGAGTCAAGATGAATGGCTGGTAAGCTGTCAGATGATGCAGACCATGCCCTCTAAGGATATTAAAGACAAGGACCCAAGGACAATATTGATAGCTGGAGATCACGAAACGTACCACAGCCGCCAGCGCAGCCCAATCGTCAAGCCAGAGACGAGTATGATGCTGTCCCGGATGCATGGGAGACAAGCCGCGAGACATGAAGCGAAGGAGAATGGAGAGGACAGTAACTATCGTCATAACGATAACAAAAGCCTGCAAGCCAGGACCACGGTCAGCTTTCCTGTAGGTCTCTGGTAAGTCCAAGGCCGTTGCAGACATAGTGAAGTCTGTGGTTACGATAGGGCAAAGGTGAAGCGCGCACAAAAAGCGGCACGGTAACTGGGGACTAGGTATATACCAAGGAAAGAAACGGTGCCATGGTGCGGGATAGGCTGCAATCAACCACCGTTTGCAGTTGAACATCTGTTATATCCCGGGTCCTTTGCGGTCCGATCCGGCTCCTTCACAGATCATCATCCAGGCGATCACAGTACAAGCCCCCACCACGAAGAGCCCGCGTTTTCCTGTTGAAAATCCAGAGGTGTATCTGTCACTGTGCACAATCACATTTATAAATAGATAGTCATTCACACAGTCGGCGGCTAGGACTGCCAAGGGAGGTCGCAAGTCCACTTTTGGTCCAACAGCCAGAACAACCAGGTCAATCTGTGTCCCACTCGAACAGATCTCCACATTGAATGCCTAGCGTAGAGGCTTTTAGCCGAAGCCCATGCGGGCTGGGTTGCGGCGGCGTTTAGTACGTTGCAATCCGGGCGCATCCTTTCCGCAATAGAACGTACTAAGAACCAACACGCCTTCAATTACGTAGGAAAGTAATGGGCCATGTCAACACAATCCACTTTAATCAAGCCCAGCCAAAGTCTTATCAGGCTTGGGCTTCATTCCACGGCGCAAATCAATATCCAACGTGGCAGTCATGCACGATGTGAGGCTGCAATGCAACGAGCGACCAACAAGTACAATAGCCTCCGGGCCTTACTCCACATACACCAAGCGCGGCTTCAGGCCGCAGTGTGACACGATTATTGCTGACCACGAAATGCCGAATGTAACATACATGCAACAACATCCCCCCCGACCCTGAACCGGAGTGTGAAAGTTGATGCGGGAGATGTGTAATGGTTCCTTTCCCTTCTGCGGCCCAGTCTCCAACTCAATATTGGCACCATCGTTAATAGTAAGGTTGATGACTGACTGTGAAGTTGCTGTCTACGTCGATGAAGCGTTGTGGCACGGCCGGAGGAGCACCAGCAGTGTTGTTGTTGCTTACAATCTGAGCTGCGTAGTGGCTCGCATGGTAACAACTTTGAGGGTAATAGATTTGAGGGTAATTGGTTTGAGGGTAGTGGTTTTGAGGGTAATGGCTTTGAGGGTAGTGGTTTTGAGGCTGCGTCAGTGGCGGCAGCTCGCTGTGAGCATATGCAAAGCTGGGAGGGTTGTAAATGCTTTCAAAATCCCTTTCGGAAGGATGAAGTTTTGCCGTCGAATGTTCTGCTTGCCCCAATCCCGTAGTTTGAGAGGCTGATGGCGTGTCGCCTGAGATTTCACTGGCCTGGCTCTTGGATGCGTCGCGAGAAATCCTGTATCTCAATCGGACTCGCTCTATCGAGCTCGCCATAGGCAATAGGTAGCTGGCCTTGATGTGGCGGCCAAGATTCAACATGGGGGGAAGGCATACACCCAGCAGGACGCATGGGCCCTCCGCGGTAACCCAGTACACGTTTGCCACGCCCTCATCTGGGTAATAGGGGCATTAGAACTAGCCGCACGAGGTTGAGAGGTACCGATGTGACCTACAAGTAAAGTCGTTGTTGATTTCGTCGGCGCCCTTCAGTACTGTGATCATACGGCCAACAGAGATGACAACAGCACTAACAATAGCAAACGTGAGGAGTCAGTGCGATTCCCAGCAGATTTCCATCTTTGTTTCAGGGAAGACTCACAGGTAACCGATTATGAATACAACTGTGAGTCCAAGTTTCTGAGACTTGCTTGTTTGGATTGTCCAGATTCTCGGTAGAGGTAGGACGAGAATGAGCAGATCAATGAACACGCTAGGAACCACGCTCGCGATCCAGATGGAGCTCGTTGGACCGCATTTCCCGGGTAGAGTCCCCGTCACATCCCAATTCTTCGCGACGGGGTCGCAATTGAACGCCGTCCCGAAGCTCATGCCCACAAGCCACGCGACATTTAGAAAGTGAGTGGCGGCGACTCCGACATTGAACCAAGTCGGATTTGTGGTGCGAGGGAAAACCCGACTCAGGAACAACAACGCGGAAGCTTTGGCAAGGGTGAGACCGATATAAACAATGAAGTATGTCGCAAATAAGAGCTTCAGAAAGGGCACGAGATTCTGACTGGGCATCTTCCACATGTGGTGACCAAAGCCCAAATGCAGCATCACGAACGACACGCCGAACTGACCGATAATAAATAACACACTAAAAACAATGTTAGGGATTGTAAATGACGAGAGTCTGTATGGGAAATTGTGACGGATGCAAGACGGACGGGGGAGGGACGCACCGCTGAGGCCAAGGCGGCCCAATCGTCCCACATGAAGCGCGGCTGATGCCTTGGCGGCGTCCCTAGACTACGCGACCAGAAACGCAGACAGATTGCTATCACGACCATCACAGTGATGAAAATGAGGAATGCCCTGAGTGGAGGGCTGCGGTCCGGGTCCGGATCCGCGGTCGTGGTAGATATGGTCACAAAGGACATTTTGCGTGTGGCTTGAAGCAAATGAGACCTAGATGGTCGAGTTGAGGCATTCGTGACCGAAAGACGGAATGTTGAGACCGAAATCGAGAATGTCCAATCCGTGACTGCGGTCGGGGATCGCCTCCGAGTCTAGTTATTATCTAGGAACTTAAGTACTAGCACCACGGGTCCTTTGTACAACCTCGGTCTTCGATGGAGCCAAGTACGAAAATAGACGGGGCGTCAGTTCATGGACATGTTCAGCCCCGGCTTGCGCTCATTATTGCAAGTCGCTTCCTAAAAGATCTATCGGGGTACGCATTGTAATATGCACTCAGTCGCCAACAGCTGCATGCCAAGCAACCTTGCGAGTCGCTTCCTGGAGGACTTATGGAGCACCCAGTACAGCCAGTGCAACATCCCCTCTGGAGCGGCATCGGAACCTAATAAGCGAGGTCAGGCCCATAGGCCAATTGTGAGCGCTGCTTTCGATTCAGTTCCACAACAGTCGAGTGATTCCAATTCATAGACCGCCTGGCTGTGGAATTGGTACCAGAAAATATATAAGTTACATGGCGCGATGTTACACACATTGCAGACGTACTACGTGCTTCTGCTTCATCCATACCGTGTTGCTAGAAACCTCACCTAGCACAACCCGATTTCTAGCATGTACCGCCTTGTATACGACACCGTGACGGTCGATGTGGCAAAATGGGTTCGCAGGAGCAGCAATGATGGTGTCGAGAGCGTTGGCGATGAAGCTGTTGCGTCAGCCAGCACAGTGGCCGGATGGTGACTGTCTCCATCAAATAATCATGCACACGTGTACCGCTGAGTACCCACCAGCGGGCATCTGTACGGGGCACAAAGACACACCACGACTCTTCAGTGCCCAAAGGAGATTGCGTGCGTCCGCACACCGACCAGCCGTTCAAGATTGCATACTCATACTAGGCCAAGAGGAAAATGGATGCACCCACAACCTTTGGCTGCGGATTTGACCTTATTGACCTAGCTAGGGTTTCTAACTCTCATTTGTAAAGGCACCAGACGGGAAGACCCAGCATGTGTCCCCCTACGGAGGAAAGAGACGGGCCCATTAGAAATCTTGACCACTAGATGAGAGCAGGTTATTGAAGCCAGTGAGTGCAGTGGTTCAATGATCAGATGGATGATCGAACGCTCTCTATGCAATCTTGTCCTCTGATAGCATTTGCCAAAACAGCCAGAAAGTTGCATGCAGTGCAGCCCTCATAACTAGTAGATGAACGGAAACGAGAATATTTACGAAATCTCCCACTTCTTTTCTTGATTGCGTGGTTGGTCGCAAGAATACACACAGGTCCCAGTGGAAGTCAAGACAAAACCCGCAAGATTGAACAAATCGACAAGGACAGAGCAAAGGGCTTGCTTAACTAGTCGATCTTGTACAGGACGTCGGCAACATTGAACCACCCTTCATACTCCACTGTATCCATCGTCTCATCCAGATCAAAGTGGTAGTGACCGCCTCTCTGATGTCCATCAGCATCGTCGGCCCCAAAGCAGTGGGTATGCTCTTTCCTGAGTCCGAGGTCTTTGTCGTCGCCGGAATGCAGGACGGTCAAGCAGACCATCGGCGTGTCCATATCGAAGAAGTGCAGCCATTGGACGACCTCGTCCCGGCTCTTGAACGGTTTATCAGGAAAGTCCGGCATCACGTGCATTTTCAACTTGCCCGAGCGAGCGACGAACACGCCACCCAAGCTGATCAGCCGGTCGCCGTAGACATCTGCAAGGCCCTTCTGGATAGCCTCCGTAAAGTTAAGTTTTCCCCTCCTGCCTTTCACCTTGAGGTGCAGCAACGGTCCCGTTTCCCCGTCGCAACCAAACAGGTTGCACATCATCGCGCAACCTGTCGAGGTGCTGATTCCCTCGCATAGAGCGCTGCCATCTTCCAGAACCTTGGCATAGCGGGTGCAGTTTCTCAGCTCCCTGTCCGGGGCAGAACCGAAGGCAATGTTTGGCATCAGCTCTATGTTGAGTCCCAAGTCGAAGAATGGCCCGGCACCTGCTCCGATCAGGACACCGCTCCTCATATCCATGAGCTCGGAAATACCGAGCAGGTCGTACCTCTTGTCCAGATTGGGAGAAGGAAAGAGGTTGGCCTGGCCGCCTACGTCTGCGACGCGTGGATTTCCGGAGAGACCCGGGCTGGCGAGGTGGAACGGGGGTTCGCGAAGGTCGGGCGGGATGGAAACCGAAGCATCTGACGTGCTGAAATTCGACTGAAGTTCGTTATGCACCGCGGTAGCCACCTCATCTAGAGGGGGAGGATGCAGAAGCACTCTTCGAACTGGCAAGTGGCTCTGGGACACCATCCTGATGGTACAACAAGGTGAACCGATCTAACTGCTTGTATCAATTTAAAAAATTGTGATTCGTAGGCTTGTAAGCCCTTTCTGAAAGGCGATGCGTCGAACGCCTCACTACAATGAGAGCTTTGGCTCGAGGGTGACAGATGTAGAGGTGTGTGTGGAGGCACGAGCCTTTCCGAGAGCCGGAGATGATGCGGAGGTTCTAGGATCCGGGGTTCCGAATCTAAATATTGCAACCGGCCCCGAGGGAACAGGCCGTGCCAAGAGGCCAGTAAGCACGCACGATCTCTGATGAAGCCACCTTAGCATAGGTATGCCTTTGAAGTCGACTTGAGCTGGAAGGTGATGCTGGTATTGCCACAGATGTCCACCCGCGTGCCCTTTGAGACGGCTTGTCCTCCAGTACTTCGGGTACGTGAGCCTACTTTGACTGGCCTTTGCCCGCTCTTGACCCTGGTCTGCTCTCCGCCTTCCAGGGCTATTCTCGAGGGTCAACCCCAAAATCGCTTTCAAGCCCGCTATGCCACTTCAAGAGACCTGGAGACTTTTTGATGTTTACTTTTTCATTCGCGGCCCACACGTCGATCATCTCCTCGAATTTTTTAGGCTCACTTTGCCTCCGCAATTTTACACCCCTGGGGGTCGCCCGGTCCAGACAGTGGTGATACATTGTCCAGGCCTGACTAAAGTCGATGAGCTTGCCACCGAGGTAGTTACCCTGGTGTATATCCCGGACCAAGATACCCAGCGCGTGGAGCTCCTCAAGATCGGCGTACATCTGGGGGATCTGCGGCGCGGTCCAGGGCCCCACGGACGGGACAAGCTCCTTGACGATTGCGCGCACGCGGGCGTGCTGGTGGGCCTCAAACCTCGTGGAGATGCCGCTGCAGTCCAGCGGCTTAGGGCTTTCCTCTCAGTCGAAGTAGGTACTCTTCGCCGAGGGCCACGGTAACCTGCCGCTCCTGCGCTTGTGTTAACAGGACATAGCCGTATGCCTGGACGGCGAGATCCTCGCGACCCTCCTGCTTCAGACGTCCATAAACTCGGCACTCGCAGTGAAATGGGTCCAGGTAGTTGATATAATCTTGTGGTGTGAGCGGTGGGCGGTGTTTGGTGTCATATTTTGGAGGGATGATGGAAGATCCGGTGGTTAGTTGGAGGTACTCCCAATTCTGGAATGGAAACTGGAGATAGCACGCAAATGTTCAAATCAGCTACCGCGCCGGGGGTTTGAAAAAAGTCTGGCTGTACTCACGATCTTGAGCGCATAGGCTCTGCCATCGATGCTCACTCTGAAGACTTTGGAGTCTAGGTCCTGACTACTGCCGAGGAAGCGTTCAAATCTGATGTCGGCGGATGCAGTACCTCGAAAAGGCTCCAGCTTCGGTCCCTCCATGTCGGGAAGTGTCACTGGGGTTGTTTTCGGCGACATGCTTTGTGAGGGATGAGGAATGGTGGAGTGGTCAGAATGGTATGGAATGCTCCGGATTGAACAAGACAGGTTCAACTGCTTGCGGGAGATGGGCTGAGGCGACGTCTTTAAGTGGTGCAGGCGGCACCATGAACTTCCCATTTCACCTCAGGGTGAGACTGGTGCTTCCTGCTGCTGGGCAGGTCAGGTCAGAAACCACGGGGTGGGCCCATCCAACAAAGCCAGTGCCAGAGGGTCGCTTGGAGGATCGGCCGCCTGAAAACAAGTGGCCATTGGCGCGCCCCCGTCCCTTTGGTGCTTTAGTCGCAATCATCTACGCTGTTTACGATGACGGCAGCTATCGAACAAGTCTTGGAGACTTTCTTGAGCACGTTGATGCACAAGAAGCAGCCGAGCAACCGAGGGAGGGATATTTCCGGACGATGCGGACTCACATTATAGGTTCTGTCCTTCGGGAATCGGTACCACCAGCCAAACCTCGCTAGGTCTCACAGGTACTAGAATTCTTCCGCACGCGTTTCTGGCACATTTTTCTCACAAAGGATGGATGATTTGGTATCGCTAGGCGATCCGGACAACCAGGTAATATTGTTGCTGTACTTCGAGGAGGTGCCATGCCGTTCATTCTACGGCCGGTGGGGGAGCGCTTTGAGATGGTGGGGGCGTGCGTGATCCTTAAGTGGATGAATGGACTTGCGGTCGACTTGTGGGAGGAGGAAAAGATAAAAGAGAGAAAATTTACACTTGCCTAAATAAATCTTATGACGTCCAAGTCTTAGGGTTTAGTGTTAGCATGAGTGGCCGCATCAAGTCACCTTCTAATAGCGCCAAACAGCTACCCCTAACGTAGCAACTTTTCAACTTTCCGAGGAATGACATGAGCCAATGCTGTGCTGAAGTCACCCTGGCTCCCTAGGCTCATTTTCAGCATCCGCTGAGCGCTCAATCCATTTCTTATCATCACGTAATCTCAATTATAGTTCTTCTTTCCCTGAACGTGTCCTGCATCCAAGCCGCACATAGGTTTTGTAAACGTCGCTGTTAGCACGGGGCGACCTTCCCAAGGCACCGCTAATCCAGGAGGGCAAGCAACAGTTATTACTCAAGAAAGTAACAATTTTCTATATGGCAATGGTCTATCTTTTCTAGTAGAAAAAGATGACAAGAAGGGGGAAAAGGGTTAAAAACGAAGAAGGAAAAAATAGGTGTAAAAGACCATTTTAAATAAGACCGTTTGGATCCCTAGGCGAGATGGCCTAAGAGCGCCTCTTGGAAGAAAGTTGAAGTTAAAAGAAAACAGACTTGGAGAAAGAATCGTTGCCAGGGTTTGAAATCTTGTTGCGTATAGAATTATTATAGAATTGTGAATCCTTCGAATAACGGCAGAATCCGATCCTGTGCTCAAGACGAGACTCCGACGCAGTAGGCATATCCACCCCAGAGTCCGCCGCAATCTGGAGCCGCGGCCGGGTTCCTGTGTGAATGCCGTCAATATATGGATCCACGGTCAGTGAGTGTTAGGATAACATACCATTCATAAAATTGCTCCAATGTGATGCCGTACTTAGCCGAAATGTCGTAGCAGAACAGCCCGTCCCCAGCTGATGATTGAGTTAGTTTCCTTCCGTTAGACACGATAGGCAGACAATCTATTTACCCATGTGCCAGCTGTTGCAGTTTGCCGCAATGCCATCTTGGGTTGGGCCGGGAGCCGTGGCGGTTGGCTGTGCAGCGCTGGTTGTTGGGGCTGAAGAAGAGCAGTCAACGCGTGAGCAAGCTGTTCCCGGTCACTGAATGGCATTTCCAGGGCTCGTCACTTACAGGAGACAGTCGTAGTTGGACCGGCTGTGGTGCTAGGCACCGAAGTGGAGTCGTCGGCGTCTGGATCAGGAATAATATCGTCCACACGAATGCAGTAGCGATATCCTGCCAAAGAAAATTACAAATTAGTCCTGTCCATTCTTTTGGCGTCGCAATCGCGGGGAGGAGGTCTTACCAGTCCACAGATTGCCACATTGCGCGCCAACAGCAGGGTTCCTTCACGATTAACCGGTCAGCCAATGCCGACGCGGAAAGAAATTCAGACCTTTGTAGACTCTGGGTCTTACCATGCATAGAATTGCTCAATGGTGATCTCGTTCCGGTCAAGGATGTTCTGGCAAGTGATCCCGGATACAACGCTCATGTAGTCTTTGCAATCAGCAGTCGCGCCGTCCTAAAGCAACACGGTCCATCAGTTAGTGTCACTCTCAATGGTACCCGCGCTGCAATTACAGGAAGGTATTCGATATAGAGACGATACTGACCCTGATTGGAAGTGGAGTATCCGTTTCAACCGTCTTGGTCACCGTGTAGCTCGCTCCGTTCCACTGAGACACACAGTACCGATAACCAGCCTGCGGTGCGCAGGCCGTTGAGTTTGTCTGTAAAGATGGATTCCTGTGGTGTGGGGATCGGGTTAGCTCCTCTTTACAGCCAAGAATCTGATGAAGGAGTGGTTTGCAAAAGGCACTCACCAGTTCTCTAGTTGAGCCAGACTGATGGACCAACCGGAGGCGATGGCTTCGCATGCGGAGGTGAAGAAGCTTTCTGCAAGGTCAAATGACGGTGTTAACGAATCACCATCGGCATAGACGAAACAATCTGTTCGCGTGCCCTCAGCCAGGGGTAAGAGCACAGGTAGACCGGTGATTGCTGGCGGGGTGTAGGTCGCCTTTGGAAGACTGTCGTATGGTACCGTTGAATAAGTTTCCGTTGGGGGGACGTAGTTGGGATGTCCAGGGTATAGATCGACTGAACCGACAGGCTTGACGCAATACGAATAGTCTGCCCACAAGTTCGTACAGCTGTAGAGGTAATTATCAGGCTGACTCAATAACAGCAACGGTTTTCGGACTTTCAGTCGCGTGACTGGACTCACTTGGAGTTGATGTGTGGGTTCAGGAACAAGAAGTCCTCTAGGGATATACTGTACTTGACAACCAACTTGTTGCAGTAGTCGCCGTTGAGCACTTCATAGTATAGTGCACAACGATCAGTCGTGTTGGGTGCCAAATTGCCGGGCACTGGCGCCGCTGTAGCAGAGGGCACCGAGGTTGTAGTTGCAGTTATGTTCGGCACAACATATTCTGGCTCCCCGGGAGGCGTGACGCAGATGGAGTCGCCCACGGACATGTTCAAAAAACGGCACGAAGAGCCCAGAATGGGATTCCCTGACGGCAGAATTAGGCCGGGCGCCCGTGTAAAAGGCTCGCCACCAAATTGAGGAGGCACGGGAGGGCGTCTTACATGTGTTCACCTGGACTTGGCTAAGCCCTCTCTCACTCGCAATGCTGAGGCACGTGTCGTTGGCTTGGACCGTGTACGTGGAGCACTTGTTTTGAATGCACAAGCCTCCGCTTGTGGGGAAATTTGCACAGAAGGCATCAAGGCCGTTGTCGTAGAGGAGCCACGCCGTACCTACACCTTGTGATTCAGAGATAGACTGGCACGTGTCACCCGCTTGCACGGTGTGGAAGGTCCCGCTGCAGTTCCTTGTCGGGTCTGTTGGAGTGGGCCTGTGGTGAGGGAGTCAGCACGCAAGAGGATCACAAGACCAACGTTGGAAACTGTTGACTTACGAGGCAGGGAATGGCGTTGTCGAAGTTGCCAGCGGGAACCCGGTTTTGGAACAGCTTGAGGTTAGAGAGCTGTATTTGGACTGGAGCAGGAATCCATCGTTGACGGGAGATCCTGCTTGAAACCGCAGTTGTTTGATGACACAATTGTCACAGAGATCCACAGCCTCTTGTCTGCCTGAAATATGCGTTAGTCACAGAAAAGATGAATTCGGAAAACAGTTGAAAGCAGTTTGCTGCTGCTTCCCAAAGGTATGAAGAGTCTTGGAAACACCTTTTACAGCTGAAGATTTGTTGCTACTAAGCCTGGGGGAAGCAGCCACGTCGCCATCGGCGAAGCTCTTAGAGACAACGCTGCACCATCTACCCTCATCTTGTATGCAGGTCCTGTTGAAATTGTAGAACAAGATCTCTGGAATAAAGGAAGCGGGAGCCTCGCGGTTTTCCTCGATCAGGAACGTGTCTTGGTCGCCGCAGGCAGCCCCAACAGACGTTTGATATTGCGCCAAGGACAAAGCGCAGTCTGCCGTGCAGGCCTCTTCAAGCACATCAGCAGGCTTGTAGACTCCAGGGAGGAAGCTGCCGACTTGTCTTGCGCAGTTGACGTCGGCTGTCAGCGACGAAACACAATTGGCAGATAGCGAGTCACTCGGTAGCGACTTGGAAGTGATCAGCTGGACGGCCACCACAACTGTCACCCACTGAGATACCCAAAAGGGTACGAAGGAGTACGCTTTCAACATGATCAAACGAGCGGAGGCGAAATGAACGTCTCAGGAGACATGGCGAACGCAGCAGTTCGTCACTGGTTGGAACGCGCAAGCTCTCGACGCAGAGATATATATGGAGGTCCTGCACGCTACACTTGTGTGATACCACTCAGACACAATCCCGTAGCAACACAGTGCCCAAATATAAGAATTCATGGAGACCAAGGGCTTTGTTGGGCTCCCTGACGGGCGGCTCCCTGACGGGCGATAGGGCTGCTTATTTCCCGCTACTCTAATTGACTCTGCGGCATTGCTGTGCCTCCTGACTATTTACTTGGCGGCTCCTTTGATATTTCCGAGAGTAAGGCAGTTAGCCTGCTAAGTCCATAACTGCCTAAATGGTAAAGCCATACTGGTTGCAATGGAGAATTCGCACAGCTGGCAGCTGCAGGGAGAAATTTCAGGGTTCCGCAGATTGATTGCTACGCGGCGCAGTGTTCACCGACTTGGCGGCAACCTTGTGGTCGAATCGCTGTGATAAGAAGCGTCGCCTGACCACTGTTGGAAGAGTGCAATTTTAAAGTTGTCCTGTAGCCGCGGTTCTTGGTGGTCCTGTGCTGGCGGCGTAGTCTCTTCATGCAGGTGTTGGTTATGCTGTGCTGGCTGCATACTCTCTTCATGCAGGTACGACTCCGGACTAGACCATATGTAGGGAGCTATTTCTGCTATAGTGGTATCGAAGGATCGTACTGTGTCTGAGCCAAGAACACCAGGCTCCACATGTATGGACTAGGCCGGTAGGGATCAATACCTAGGGAGATCAAGTGGTCTCACTATGCCTGATGCCTATCAAAGAATCAACGTACACAAGAAAGTCGATTCGGTGACCCACACAATGCTGGGCCATGGGGGCCAGTCTTCTTCGATATTTCTCTCATCGAGTTTGAGCATATGAGGCTCCCGCCGCCGCCGTGCTTGCTACAGTTCCGCGACAACTTTGTCGCTCCTGAACTTCACTCTCACTCTGAACTTGTCCTTTACCATTCTTACCCATGGCACAGCATATTTGAATGCTTAGTTGCCTCTACATTCATTTATAACTCCCCAGTTACTTGCTTGGTGAGCCGTAGCCCTCCACCATGGCTCGGTTCCGTTCACTATATCTGCTTGTACTCCATGCTGCATTGGTGTCGGCTTTGCCCTGGAATCAAGCCAGAGCATTGCTTCCAGCTGATACATATGATGCTGGCCGCCAGCCCATCTGTGTACCCTTCTCACCCGTCATCCGCTCTCAGGAGGACTTTGCTGCCAAGGCCAGGTCTAATGACCAAGTCTGCAAAAAAGACGAGTACCAAAGCCCTTCAACTCTGCCTTACGGCCTGTTCTCACGGCAGTCCGACGACCCGTATGCCTGTGGCGACGGTAATCCATGTAGCAATGGAGCCTGTTGCGGCAAAACGGGCGTGTGCGGCTACGGTCCCAAGTACTGTGGGACCAACGGCCAGTCTCCCAACGACGTCTGCTGGAGCAACTGCGATGCCCACGCCGAGTGTGGCAGGTTCGCTGAGAATCCCGGAACCGAGTGTCCGCTTAACGTCTGCTGCAGTCAGTACGGATTCTGCGGAACTATCGAGGAGTTCTGTGAAGTGACGGACGACGAAGAGACCAGCTGCCAGAGCAATTGTGCCCAGCCTCCGTCCGGGTCCTCAGGGGGCGACGTGCAGAAGCGTGTCGTCGGGTACTATGAGGCCTGGAACTACAAGAAGAAATGTATTGGGATGGGCATTCAGGACATCCCCGTCGGCAGCTTGACTCACCTGTACTACTCCTTTGGGTACATTACGCCGGACGATTATGACATTATTCCCATGGATGACGGAGCGCCCCCTCCAGAGTCGACACTTGCCGAGTTCGCCGGCCTGAAGCGGAAGAACCCTGCCCTGCAGGTCGTCATAGCCCTTGGCGGTTGGACTTTCAACGACAATGGAACCATCTGGCAGCCTGTCTTCAGCGACATCGTCTCCAACGAGAGCAAGAGGGCGAAGTTCATTTCGAACCTCAAGACTTTCATGAACCGGTATGGCTTCGACGGTGTCGACCTCGACTGGGAGTATCCCGGTGCTCCTGATCGTGGTGGGCACGAGGACGATGGTGTCAACTTCACCAAACTTCTCAAAGAGATGAGGACCGCCTTCGACGACATGAGCGGGGGCCACAAAGAGATCACCTTCACCGCGCCCACTAGCTACTGGTACCTGCGGCATTTCGACATCAAGGCCAGTGCGGAGGCAGTCGACGCTGTCAACGTCATGGCATATGACCTTCACGGAATCTGGGACGCCAACAATCCCATCGGCTCAACCGTACTGGCTCACTCCAACCTGACCGAGATCAACCTCGCCTTGAACCTGTTCTGGAGGAACCAGGTTCCGGCGGAGAAGCTTGTCCTGGGGCTCGGGTTCTATGGCCGCTCTTTCCAGCTGGTGGACCCATCATGCTCCCAGCCAGGGTGCGTCTACAAGGGCGGCGCATCCCCAGGCCCCTGCACAAATAACGCGGGAACACTTTCGTACTCGGAGATTATGGACATCATAGACGAGCACAGCCTCACCCCCTACCACGACGAGGACGCCGCAGTCAAATATATAACCTGGGGTGGTGACCAGTGGGTGTCTTACGACGACTTCGACACCTTCCAGCAGAAGATCGACTTTGCCAACGGTCTGGGCCTGGGCGGACTGCTGATCTGGGCCATCGACCTGGACAACAAGGACCTCGATGCCCTTTCCGCCGTCGTATACCCGGAGAGACTTGGTGCTCGTGCTGAGCAGGCCACGGCGGCCAACAATTGGGCAGATGTCGGCACCGGCCATTGTCGTGTCACCGACTGTGGGAACCCGTACTGCAACCCTGGTGAGATCCAGATCGACACGCAGCAGTGCTCCGCCTACGACTTCTGGGACGACAGCTTCAAGATCAGCGCCACCTGCTGCCCGCTCGCCTCGGCCCCCAACCCGGAGGACTGTACCTGGCGAGGCTTCGGCAACGTTGGCTTTTGCAACGGCTATTGCGAAGCTGGCGAGGTGGCCCTGCAGTCGTCAGTGTACAGTGACGACGTTCTCACTTGGTGCCTGGATGGCAGGGCCTTCATGTGCTGCAAGGCACAAGCAGCAATGCCCGACTGCCGCTGGACAGGATGCGGTGGCAGCTGTGACTCGGCCGAGGAAGATGACCTGACGTGGCGGGACAGCGACTGCAGCGGCGACAAGAAGGACCGATTCTGCTGCAAGAAGGAGCAGAAATGGACCAACTGTGACTGGCACGGCAAACCGGGCAGCTGCTTCGACAACCACTGCGAGACTGGCTGGCAAGTGTCTCTCACCACCTCGTACCAGGGCGAGGGCGAGGACTGTGGCTTCTGGCACAAGGACCGTGACCGCAGCTTCTGCTGCGACCCACCAAAGGACAAGTCGCCCTTCCTTCCCGTGCCGCTCGAGTACCTCTTCCCCGACCCACCCTCCGAGGACGACGTGGAGACAGACTTTGACCTGCAGGTCGACCCGACCTACGGCGGCAGCATCGATGTGCCCTTCCAGGAGACCCCTGGCAATGCGCCGTTCGGTTTCGTGGTCCTGGCCAGCCCTGACGAAATTCAAGTCTCGCTGGACAAGCGTGACGGGTCGCACTGGGAGATGTTTGACTGTTTCGATGCCGTCACCGAGGGGCAGCACACGGTCCGCATGCTGTGTACCGACCAGAGCGACGACTCCGACTGCGCAAAGATCCACCTCGGCCACGGCGCGCCGGGCACCATCATCCAGATGCCCCAGGGCTGCGGGCCTGGCAAGTACGCCGTTGCCAAGTCGCTCGAGCCAAGCCAGAACCAGACGCTGCCCCGCCACCTGGTCCGCCGTGGCCTGAGCGGAGTCGACACCGTCTATGACCTGACGTTTGATTATGACTTCAAGAGGGTGCCGCGTGACATGGGCAACACGCAAATGCGCATCGACTTCAGCAACGAGCCCGAGTACTGGGACAGGGTCGTCGACGAGCCGGCCAAGCGCCGAAAGACCAAGAGGAGAAGCCTTTCAGATGTCTCTGGAGACCACAGGCGCTGGCTGGAGGAGGAGTGGCGCGAGGATGTTCACTTTGGGGGTCTGACCACCGAAGAACTGCACAAGCGATGGTTTGGAGAGTAAGTCGGATCTTGATCCCATCCTTCATTGGTTCCACGGCCCTCAGCTGATATTGACACCCAGAGATGTCATCGCATGGTTGCAAGGCCTCATCAACGGTGTCTCAGGCGGCCTTGATCTCAGCCACAGCTACAGCGAAACCTTTATCCTGAAGATCATCGACCAGAAGATCACATGCCCCAACGTCGATGCGAAGCTCGAGGTCAAAGCCGAGACCAGCGTCAACGTGGACGTCAACTATGGATTCACACTCATCGCCACCCTCGGGGATGATGCCAAACTCATCGACCTGAGCAACTCGTACCTGTACTTCCGGAACAGGGGAGACGTCACGGCCAAGTTCACCATGGAGGCGGCCGCCACGGCCCACTTCGACACGGGCGACATACTCATGTTCTCTGCCGACAAGTTCGGCGCCGCCTTCGCAGTGCCGGGCATCGTCACCATCGGGCCCAACTTTAAGCTGTATGGCAAGATCGAGGGCGAGGCCACCATCGGCGTCAACTTTGAGGGCACGGCTAAGCTGGCCGAGTGGGACACCCGCCAGACGTACCCCGTGGCCAACGATGACTGGGACCCCGAGAACAAGGAGATCAAGAAGGACGGTACGCAGATTCTGCAGGCGCCAGAGTTCGAGTGGGGCTTCACGCTCAACGGCCACGTCTCGGCCCACGTCAAGCCGACCATCACGTTCGGAATCGACTTCAACCAGGACTTCATCGCCATCCCCAGCTGCGCCGTCAACCTCGTGGCCGACGGCTATGTCACCTTCCACGCCGAGTACGAGGAGCCGGCGTCCTTCTGCTACGGCATCGACGCCGGCGCCGACCTCCTGGCCACCATCGACGCCCCCGAGCAGTTCGCCTGGGCCCTCCCGAGCTCCCCATTCCCAATCATCCCAATCGACAAGGTCCAGATCTACCCCACCGATGGCAAGCGAGCGTGCTGGACGCCCGGGAGCAGCAAGCCCAGGCCCCGCGCCGCGCGGGAGCTGGCCGGCGCGGCCGAGAACGCCACCATGCCGTCCTCGGGGGCGCTGCACACGCTGGGGAAGCGGGCCCAGGTCTACGGGCCCCTCGTCCCGCGCATCGACGGCCTCCTCTGCCCCGGCAGCGTCGACCTGGATGAGATCCCAGACTGCCCGCTTTGTGGTGTCAGCAGCGGTGGTGACTCCCTCGCGAAGCGCGCGGAGGATTCCTGTCCCATTGAGTCGTGGCCCGAGGAGAGGTGCCCCGCCGAGAGCAGCAGTCTTGCACGCCGGGCCGATTTGTCTGATCTCGTACTGGACTTGAACGATACAGATGCCGGTGGGGAGCTCCACTGGCTCGAGAAGCGCATTGAGAAGATCCTCACGTGGGAGTACCTCGGACACACCGAGGACCTGCCTTGTGGACACTACGAGAGGTGCGGTATTGCCAAGGACCAGTCCGGCATATTGAAATGGTACGGACCGCGTGGCCTAAACAGCGCGAACGGTTGCAGCGTGAACATCGAAAAGCTGAAAGCGCCCGAGACTGACACTAGTCAGTTCGTCAGTAAGTACTTTCTTCTGTCCATCTACTCGTGTGCCCTTTACTCACATCAACACTAGCCGAGCACGTGTACGAAGTCCAGCTCCTCAAGAAATTCATGGAGTTCCTGATAAACGGCCCCATGCCCGCCGGATACACCGCCGCCGCGAAGTCATGGGTGTCAGAAGTGCTCATCAACTTCCCGGACGCTCTGGGTAACACGCACGGCCACCAAGCTCCAGGATGGGTGGAATCATGTCTCTTCTTCCAGATGACGCATGGCACCGGTGGCAACCATAATAAGGGGGGGCTGGCCATTGCGTACGGGGCCATGAACGGCCACAAGAAGACCTTCTTCGAGGGCGGCACGCCCAACTCGCTGCCGGAGTCGAGCAACCTGAAGTCGAGGAGGGGGCACCGCGCCGTGTACGGCGTCTTCTCGTACATGCGGCTCACGGACATCTGGCTCAAGTTCCAGATGTCGTCGCAATGGATGGAGCAGGCGTGCCGCCAGTTCGACCAGAGCTACAACTGGGGCAGCCGCCGGGACGAGGTACAGCGGCCGACGCGGCCCGTGACGAACCCACCGCAGCCCGAGCCGGGCCTGCGCGATCTCTACGTTTACTGGGTCGACAGGATGCTCGGCGACATCGAGGCCAGGGCCAAGGTGTGGTACGGCGCCACGGTGAAGGCGTACACGGCGTCGTACGGCAGCGACAACGACGGCCGCGCGTGGCTCGCCAACGTGCTCAACGACCAGGGGCAGATCTCGCCCGCGACGCTCAGGTTCCCGCACAGCGGTGCCGGGCACGGGACGACGGGGCTCTGGGCCCAGAGTAATTTTGAGAACCTGTGGTTGACAGGGCCCGGATATGGCGCCGCCGGGCCATTCTAGAACCCGAGTACACCGTAGATAGATGGGACGGGTGGATACTTTTGGATCAATAGGTGCCCTCTTGAAGCCTTGCTGGAGGATACTGGGCCAACACTACCGTCGAATTTTATTTGTCATGCCCAGCCATCTACCCCCCTTTGCTCTGCATAGTGATGAAATCCGCGCGACCCCACTGCCAGCAACGAAAATAATGCCCATCACTACCACGTGGTCCAGCCCCGGTGTCGCGCCTCCTGCCAGGCCTCCTGCCAGGCCTCCTGCATGGGCACCCTCTCCCACAACGTCTTCTCGAGCGCGCGCACGCCGAAGTGGGGCCGGGGCAGCTCCCTGCCGTGGCCGGGGCTGTCCTCGGTCAGGGCCTCGGGGCGCACCTGCGTCTCGGGCAGCACGTCGGGCTCGCGCGGGTCCCCCGGGTCCTTGCAGTACCTCTCGTAGTCCTCGCGCGAGAGCGGGTCGAACTCGACGTGCGTGAGCAGCTGGTCACCCTCGCGCCAGTCGGCCGCGTCGAAGATGAGCAGGAGCCCGTGGTACGGGAACCGCGACTTGTCGTGGGCGTACGAGGTGACCAGGCCCGGCAGGCGGCTGCCACCATCATCGCCGGCCGAGGGCGGCTGCGCATCGCCGCTGGCTACAGCGTCGACCTGGGCCTGGTAGGTGCCGCGGGCGTCCTTCTCGGCGCGGTAGTGGGCTATGCAGTCATCCTGGCTGGCGTTGGGGAGGAAGTACGAGTCCAGGCGGAACTCGACGTCGTTGGAGTCGTAGATCGAGCCCCTGGTGAGCGTCTCGTAGAGCTCTGCGGCACGGCTGGTGTCGGGGGAGGCGTCTGGGTGCGTAAAGTAGAATGAGAAGCTGTAGAGGAATGGCAGTGGGCTCGAGCTCTTGAAGACGGTGAGGGCTGGCTGGCCGGCGTGGTCTTCAAAGGGGATGACGTGGGTGCGTACGACGCCTCGTGGCCTCTTTTGTGAAACCATTGTGGTGTGCTCAACGCAAGTGTGGGTGGAGAGTTGTTTGGGTCTGCTCTGCCCTTCTTGTGAAGACCCAACACAGAACGTTGGTGTGGTTGGTGGCTGAGAGGTGAGACATGACACAGCTTGCAGCCTGGCGTGCGGGGTCCCTGTGACAAGTGCCCAGGATTCTAGAACGCCCATGAAATACAACAGTGCAAGTGCAGCCTGGTCTAAGTCGAGTTAAGTAGCCCGCATTTAGCTAACCCTAGCACACCTAACTCATTAAAAGGAATAAATATTTTCTTATAAATATTTTAAGCTAATGAATTGCCTTTAAATATATAAATTATTTTTAAATATATAAATTAAAAATATAAATATATAAATAAAAGTAAATATTATTTTAATTTTTAATTAATTATAATTATTTAATTATTTATTTATATAAATATATAAATTATATTATTTATTTTTATTAATATAAATATTTTTTTTTTTAAATTATTTCTTTTAAATAAATTTAATAATTATTATAATAAAAATTAAAAATTAAAAATTAATAATAATTATTAATTTAAAAAAACTATCTTTTTATAAATTTAAATATACTTTTATTTAATTAAGTTATATTTATATTTTTAATTTTATTATTTTTCTATTAAGTTTTAGGGTTAGGGTTAGGGTTAGGGTTAGGGTTAGGGTTAGGGTTAGGGTTAGGGTTAGGGTTAGGGTTAGGGTTAGGGTTAGGGTTAGGGTTAGGGTTAGGGTTAGGGTTAGGGTTAGGGTTAGG